>CAWUFW010002732.1:0-1200000 GCA_963921515.1 Calotriton arnoldi
TCTTATATTCTTCAAAGTAAATGGGGAACCCAATTGACCCTTGACGGCTTGGGCAAACAAATATTAGCGGGTAAATATGCCTACAAGGGATTTGCTAAATTGAATGTTTGTATAGTTATTCCAATAAATGTTTGACAAACTCTATCAAAGTAGTTTGAGATACACAGTTTCAAAATCAGATTCAACTTAACATATAATTAAGATTATCAAAGAAAGATTTATCACACTGGTGTATATATTCAAAAATAGACTTTTATATTAATCATATTTCATTTAAAAAGGGTACAAGATCATACAAAACACAGAGCAACAAGAAGTTACAATGATATATATTCTTCTTTGTTACAATTGTGTACACCGTTTTTCAAGTATTTACATGGCAGTGTAAACAAATTTTACAGACAACTTTGCCTTTGATACAGTGATCTGTGTAATCGGTGTAAAATGTCGACGTTTCGGTCTATAACTGTTTACATCCACTAGACCATCTTCAGGACTTTATTAAAAATTGCCGATTGAATGACCCTTCAATACTATTGAGAGTAATTATGGTTATTTAGAATCCAAACCGGTATGTGGTGGCATAGACGCCTACGACTTATCCGGCAATCTAGGTTTCGTATTGCTTCACCAGAGGATTATCCACTCCTAAGCGGCTGAACACAAAGTCAATCTGTATCATCACAGCGTGGACCACAGGGTAAATAACGCTCGCTCAAGCAAGTCGGCGCCTCACCTTTTTAAATGAAATATGATTAATATAAAAGTCTATTTTTGAATATATACACCCGTGTGATAAATCTTTCTTTGAGAATCTTGATTATATGTTAAGTTGAATCTGATTTTGAAATTGTGTATCTCAAACTACTTTGATAGAGTTTGTCAAACATTAATTGGAATAACTATACAAACATTGTCTTATATTAGCAGCTGTGAGGGGTGGTTTGCATTGCTTAGTATGGTACGCCCACCTCCCCAGTTTGATACATTAGAAAGAAAGAGTATTGGTCCCCGCACTATGATACAAAATGTACGATCCATGCATAGAGTACCTCCTGGTGCCCCTACAGGTCGAGAGTCATTTGGTAGATTGTTCTTAAGTTCTTGCATGCATGCATACAAAGGGGTGAGAAATGGAACATGGTCTCATACGGAAATGAAAGATTTCCTGGGATTCAATGCGTCAGAATATTTCCAGTCCTTTCAGGCTCGTAATGTTACTGAAGATAAGCCAATACCGCTGTCAGTGGTTAACACCACAGCTCCTTTCTGTGTCCAGGGGAGTGGGAAGATGGAGGTGGGGGAGAGCAGGTGCAGCACCACATATAAGCTGGGAACAACAGATAGTCCACCTCTGATACCACCTCCTAATGTCTATTTTGTCTGTGGATCCCAAGGTTATGTTTGGCTCCCTGAGGGATGATCGGGCAGGTGTTATCTCTCTTACCACCCGTATATATAGCTCCGTCCAGTTATCATAAGGACCATCGATTGCAGCGCAGGAGTATATACATGTCCCGAATCAGAAGGGTTATTAACGCAGAAGATATAGATCAGACAGACACCACTTCGCAGCAGTTTACAGACGCCATGAAGGGTATTATACCCTTTTGGGGCCCCATGTCCAATAGCCTTAACAATCGTTGGCTCACATGAGTTGTTGAAGGGGTTATAAATACAACAGCGGGTATACTGACAAATATCACTGCTGAGCTCAAGCCATGAGACTCGTTACTTTACAAAACAGGATGGTGTTAGACGTCATCCTTGCTGACCGGGGAGGAGCCTGTCGCGTCATTGGCAGCAGTTGTTGTGTATACATCCCAGACCATGCCCCTAATGTATATGCTGCCATTCAGAAGCTGCATAGGCTCGCATCTGACATCCACCAAGAAAATAGTACATGTACTCTCTCTGGATGGTTCTGGGGTCTATTCACATCCTGGGGCTGGAAGATTCTTATCTTTCTAGTTGCAATTGCTGGTATACTCTTCACCTGTTGCTTGTGCATACACTGTCTTCCTGCTTGCTGTGCTTATTGTGTAAAAACACTGACACCCAAGCCAAAGGTTCCAGTACATGACCCTAAGACAACTGCTGTGATGATGATGATGAAGGATATCAATGACCTAATGTCAATAGATGAAGGCTTTTTTGAATATTGATAATGTGTGTATTAACTTGACCCGGAAGCTGTTCGGTTGATCGCAAGGAGGCCGTTCTATTTTTAAAAGATTTTAAACTATCGGCTGTATAAACGCCAGAGTTACCATATTAGATTATCCGCCATATATATTGATTACAATACCGGCGAAGATCCTGT
This sequence comes from Calotriton arnoldi, assembly GCA_963921515.1. Classification (NCBI taxonomy): domain Eukaryota; kingdom Metazoa; phylum Chordata; class Amphibia; order Caudata; family Salamandridae; genus Calotriton; species Calotriton arnoldi. The sequence goes on from CAWUFW010002732.1 coordinate 2,324, forward strand.
TTTCTGGATTTGATACTTCTGATCACGGCGCATCCTTTTCTATTGATGTTCCAGTTTTTATCTGTTTTACTGGATTCTGGCACAATTGGTGCATAAAAATAGAACGGTGGCATCAACGAACACTTTTTAAACCTATAAGATTTCCAACTTCAAGGTTTTCGATGAGGTGAACATTTCCAATCCCTCACCCCTACAAATTTGATTCACTGAAACGTCTAGTAAAATTGAATTCTAGAAACGTTTTACAGTGTTTTTAGAAAACTGTCCTGAAGAAGGTGTACATTTGTCTAGTCACCGAAACGCAGCGTCGACAACTTTGTTTTCTTGTATTTGGGAATTATTTGCAAATAAATATTATTATTTTTAAATATTTTATTGTCTTTTGTTGCTCTGACTCACTGTTTTTTAAGTATATTAAAGTGTATGGACTTCTATTGATATTCTGACCACCAGTACTGTGTAGAATTTTTAGTTTTCATTAATTATTTTCTATAGGGACTTTTGTGTTTTTTTGATTGTACTTACCCTGTCTCTGACTGGAACTGAAGGGTACCTCCCTTGTTTATTTCTTATTGTATTAACTTGTAGCAGCAGTTTTCATGATATACAAGAAGTTATTTACTTTTAGACAGTGGCAAAATGTTAGCAAATGCTAAAAGGAGGGTCTGTTGGACTGGAAAATGTTTTTAGTTGACTTCCCCTTGCATTGTACGATTTAAGTTAGCATTTGCGGCACCATTTTGCATTCAGCCGCCATTTTGTACTATGACTGAAACCAAGCTTCTGTCTCATTCTGTTTGCCTCAGCATAAAGCAGCCTCAATGTTTTTTTTTTTTATTTCTCCAAGGTTGAGCTTCGCTGCAATAATGAATAAACTGTCTTGTCATTACATACCTTTCCCGTTAGATAGGCCTGCTCCCACCCTTAGAGTGGCGGGCACGGGCAGAATAACCTTGAAACTGAGATAGCATGTACCCGGTCTTAGGATTGTAGTTCATCCTTCTGTGTCTCTTTTGTTCACCAGCTACTAACTGGAAAATTCCAGTCTGGGCGTGTCTTTAGGGGTACTGGAAATGTATATCATGTATCTCCATGTTGGCGGGGGTCAGTCCCTCTGCATCAATCCAAGGAGGCTGTTCAGACTGGACTCCGCTCAAGTGTATGACTAATAAATAACTTTGGTTTGTATTCTCTACTGTCTGACCGACTCTTCATTTGTTTGGAAGGCTGAGAGGTGGTCGCGAGTGACCCGGGTGACCCTATTCGGGTCACTTCCTTCATCCTGTTCTGAAGTCTCAGGGACACAAAGACTTCACCCCAGCTCCCCTGAACTCTGCTGCTGAGAATTCTGGCCTGACAAGAGGTGCCTGTTTCAAATTGACGCATCACTCTTCTTGCGGCTGTTTTCCTGATGCAGCACCGCTGTGCAAGAAGAATCCCCATGGATCACTGCGCTGCTGCCGAACCGATGCAGCGCCTGTCGCGGCTGCAAGAACCGACGCATCGAGGGTTCGTGGCTGAAGAAACCGCATCGATCGCCGACGCATCCCGGATTTCCACGCATTGCACCTGTGTGGCAAGTTTTCCCGACCCATCACCCACGGACCAGAATCGTCTTGGAGTCGACGCATTACTTCCCCCTTTACACATTGCCTTTGGAATAAGTCTGTCTGCTCGTGCCAAGCTACCCCGGGGGTGAGCAGGGGTTATGTAAAGTGTGTATCCCCTTTACCCTGACTAGAAGCAAGGGTTCCTATTTGGACAAAGTTACCTACCTCTGCTAACTAGAGACCCCCATTTTTAACAGCCATAGAATGGGGTCCCTGGGGCCGAAATCGGCCTGGGAAGGGGGACCGCGCAGCCCCCCTCCCCCTTCTTATATAAGGCTGTGTCCTGGGGGATGGGGTCCCCAGGGCCAAAGTCTGCCCTGGCTGGCCGCATGCCTGCCCCCCCCTTTGTTTAATACGGCTGGGCTCCGGGGGGATGGGATACCTGGGGCCGAAATCAGCTCAGGAGGGGGCCCCCCCTCTCCCTTCTGAAAATCATCTGGGCCCCTAGGGATGGTGTCCCTGGGGCTGAAATTGGCCTGGGGAGGTGGGCCAGTATCGCCACTCCCCCAAAATATATATGTGTTCTGCCTAGGACCTAGCCCACCCAAGAGGCCTAAAAAACAAGTGTGGGAGGCCTCTCTTGTTTTTTTTAAAAATTTGCCGCGGATCCTTCGTGAATTTGTGGCAAAACCACCAGGTGTAGGGGTCAGGGTATCCCTACTCTGCCCCTGTGCCTTTTTTTTGCTTTTTTCATAAGGACTCTTGACCAAGTTCCGAGATCTTTTGGATCTGTGGAAGATACATGTATCTAGACACACAAAAATCTTTTTTCATCTTGTGAACAGATTTACACCAAATTACAAAAAGCACTCTTTCTGGACCAAGATCTAGCTTTCTGCCAAATTTGGTGTAATTCTTTTCAGCAATTCGGGCTGTTGTCGTGTCTAAAATCACTATGAGAAATTGCATGAGGAAAACACGTTTTGGGAACCCCCCCTTTTTCTTGGCCCCTGCTTGACGATTCACTCTGAACCTTTCCAGACAGCAGCTGAACTGACTGGCAAACTAGTTTGTAAAATTATGTGACGATTTGTCAAATGGCTCCAAAGTTATTAGCAAAACAAGAAATGCTTTTCCTATGGAAACCAGGTCCAAACTATAACTACCTACTGACAACCGTGAGTAGGATACATATATACATATATATATACATATTATCTACTGGCGGTCGCCAGTAGATAGTTATAGTTAGGACCTATTTTCCATAGGAAATTCACAACATTCTATTTGAAATAACTTTGGCGCCGGTTGATGAATCTTTGCGAAATTCTCAAAACTCGTGGGGCGCTCCGGTCCGCTCCTATCCTGAATGTTTCGGGGTGATTCGGCAAGCGGGGGCCGAGAAAAAAGGGGGGTCCCAAAACGTGTTTTCTCCATGTTAATTCCCATAGGAAATTTTAGACACGGCTACAGCCCGAACTGCTGAACGGAATTACACCAAATTTGGCAAAAAGGTAGCGCTTGGTTCAGAAAGCAACCTTTTTTTTAAATGGTGTAAATCCGTTCAGTAGTTGCGGAGAAATTAAGAAAATAAGAGTCAAAAAATCAATTTCCCATAGTAAACTTTAGACACGGCTACAGCCCGAACTGCTGAACGGAATTACACCAAATTTGGCAAAGAGGTAGTTCTTGGTTCAGAAAGAACCCTTTTTGTTAAATGGTGTAAATCCGTTCAGTAGTTCCTGAGAAAATCAAAAGTAAAACCACATATATATCTATGGCCGCGGTGGGTCCGCGCACCCTGAGCGCACCCTCCCGATCACGAGCTGTATGCTAATTGGCTGTCAACACTCCAAACCAGGAAGTGTTGGCAGCCATCTTGTTCCTCGGTAGAACCGAGGCACAAGAAACAAGTGCGCAAAACGCAAAAAGGGGGCAGGGTAGAAACACCCTGACCCCCTAGGCCTGCTTAGGGGGTCCCACAAGGATGCGGATCAGGGTGCGCGGATCCCGCCATAAAAAATAAAACGAAGCGTGGACTCCCGCGCTTCGTTGTTATTTGGCCCCCGGGTGGGCCAAGTCCCGGGGGCATCCGGGGGTTTGTTAATATTAAATGTGGGGGGCCTCTAAGGCCCCCCCAGGGACCACCACCCCCCGGGGCTTCAACTAAATAATGGTGGTGGGGGGCACAAGGCCCCCCCGTAGCCCCGGGGACCGCCACCCCCGGGGCTTCTTTTAAAAAAAAAAAATACCTGTGTGGGGGGGGGCTTGAGCCCCCCCACACGCCCCGGGGACCGCCACCTCCCCGGGGCACTAACAATTTTAAAGTGGGGGTCCGTTTCGGACCCCCGAAGCCCCGGGGACCACCACCTCCCCGGGGCTTTGCAGATGTTGGGAGGGGGGCCGCGCGGCCCCCCTCCTGGAGCCTACCCCCGGGACACTGCTGTTTGCAATGGCAGGGTGGGAGCCGCGCGGCTCCCGCCCTGTCATTGCAAACTGCTTTGCTTCATTGAAGCGAGAGCAGGGAAACCTGCTCTCGCTTCAATGAAGCAAAGCAGATTGCTTTTCCATTAGGGGAGCTGCATGTCAGCAATGCCGGCTCCCGCAGGACGCGGGGAGCCGGCGGGACCGTGGGGGGATTGGAGACCCCCCACGGTCCCCAACGAGTGGCCAGGCCCCGGGGACCCCATCCCCCGGGAGGAGGGCCACGCAGCCCCCCTCCCCCCCCCCAAAAAAAGGCCGGCCCCGGGGGATGGGGTCCCCGGGGCCTTAAATGGCCTGAGGAGGGAAGCCACGCAGCCCCCCTCCAAATATATATATTTTTTAAAACAGTGGGCATGCCCCGGGGAATGGGGTCCCCGGGGCCAATAGGGGCCCAGGGAAGGGGGGCACGCGGCCCCCTTCCCGTTTAAAAAAAATAAATAAAAAATGCGCAGGCCCCGGGAGATTGGGTCCCCGGGGCCAAAAGTGGCCGAGGGAAGGGGGGCCACGCAGCCCCCCTCCCATAAAAAAAAAAGAAATGAAAAAAAAAAAAAGACCGGCATCGTGCAGCACTCTGCAAACGCGCCCCCTGGCGCGTTGTAAGATGGGGAAGTAATTCCCCTTGAATACTGGGGGTCCCTGGGGGCTAACTAGCCCACCAGGAACCTCCAGTATGCGCCAGGGAGCTGCGTTGCAGAGAGGTGTTCAGAGGCCACGTCCCTTTTTACACCTCTCTGCAACGCAGCTCTGTGGGGCTTACTTGAGGTGCCTGGTGGGCTAGTTGGACCACAGGGACCCTCATGATTCAAGGGGACTTAATACCCCAACTTAAAACGCGCCAAGGGGCGTGTTTGCACAGTGGTGAAGGGAGGGGGCGGGGCCTGAGATGATATGTGTGCAAACATCCCTGTGGTGCGTTTGAAGTTGGGGAATTAATTCCTCTTCAATCCTGAGGGTCCCTGGGGGCCAACTAGCCCATCAGGTACGTCCAGTAAGCGCCACAGAGTTGCGTTGCAGAGAGGTGTAAAAAGGGGCGTGGCCTCTGAACACCTCTCTGCAACGCAGCTCCCTGGCGCATACTGGAGGTACCTGGTGGGCTAGTTGGGCCCCAGAGCCTCTCAGGATTCAAGGGGTCTTTATCCCCCAACTTAAAATGCGCCACGGGGTGCGTTTGCACAGTGGTGAAGGGAGGGGGCAGGGCCTGAGGTGACATGTGTGCAAACACGCCCGTGGCGCGTTTTAAGTTGGGGAATTAATTCCCCTTCAATCCTGAGGGCCCCTGGGGTCCAACTAGCTCACCAGGTACCTCCAGTAAGCGCAACAGAGCTGCGTTGCAGAGAGGTGTAAAAAGGGGCGTGGCATCAGACCACCTCTCTGCAACGCAGCTCTGTGGTGCTTACTGGAGGTACCTGGTGGGCTAGTTGGACCCCAGGGGCCCTCAGTATTGAAGGGTAATTAATCCCAAACTTAAAACACGCCACGGGGCGTGTTTGCACAGTGGTGAAGAGAGGAGGTAGGGCCTGATGTGACAAGTTAGTTAGTTAGTTTTAATCCCCCTGCCCTATTATGTACTAGGGACTTACAGAGGAGGTCATGCTAATCACAGGGGTACCCCAACGCATAGTGTTCCCTAGTGTATGTAGGTGTTTTCACTGTATTCTAAGTGTCTTTTAGCATAGCACTGGCTCTAGGCCTGGTTAGTCAGAGCCAGTTAACACCAGTACCCGTCTGAAAAAGTTGTGGGCACAGGATGATTTTGCAACAAGGCTTCTTTCTGCTCCTCTGTTGGTTCTTTCTGTACATGTCTTGCTTCTTCCTGCACTTTTCTTTGTCTTTGTGGACTTCTGTTGCTTGTTTCTGCATTTCCTTTGCTTCTTTCTGTGCGTTTTTTCTTTTTCTTCACATGTCCTACCTCTGTAGGCATAGTTAGAAACTAGCATTTAAAAAACCTTTGAAATTCACAGAAAAAACCATAGGTTTCAGGCACGTTATAGTTAGAAATTAGCATTTAAAAAACCTTTGAAATTCACTTAAAAAACGATAGGTTTCAGGCACGTTATAGTTAGAAATTAGCATTTAAAAACCTTTGAAATTCACTGAAAAAACCATAGGTTTCAGGCACGTTATAGTTAGAAATTAGCATTTAAAAAACCTTTGAAATTCACTGAAAAAACCATAGGTTTTAGGGACAGTTATAGTTAGTTGGACATTTCACTCGTACAAAACCCGTGAAATTCCCCCGTTATAGTTAGTTCAGCTAACTATAACTCGCGCCCCGCAATGCACTGCTGATGACGTCACATATTACATCACTCATGACATGGTCAGTGACATCACTGATGACATCACTGATGACATCTCAAATGACATCACTGATGACATCACTGATGACATCATCCATGTGATAATTTCATGCATCTTCTCACACCCTACTATAACCTTTGATACACCCACTCTAAATTACAGACTGCCATTCTCAAAACCATAGACACTCCAACACCAATAACTACATACCCACTCACTGATTCTTAGGTCTACACACACATCCACTCACTCACCCGTACAGTCACTCATACTTACGGTCACTCAGTACAGGACTATCATATGCACTCATACACCTACATAGACACTCACACACCGCCACTCATCCATAGAGGTACTCACACACCTAGTCAGTCATGCAAATAATTAATCACACTGCCATTTACTCACCTATACAGTTATACACACACCAGCTCACTTACTCATACAAATACTAGCACATTCTTACGCTCTTATACAATCACTGATACAAGTACACACTCATCCATACAGCCACTCTCACAATCACACACTCTCACTTATAGCCATTTATATACTCCAACACACATATATACTGCCTTTCACATATGTAGTTACTCACACATGTACCATTGAGATATACATTCACTTACTAACACACCCATACACACACTCACCCACCCATACAGTCCATCACAGATGCACTCTTGAAACCATGCACCCAGTGAATCACCCACTCACACATCTATGCACAGAGTCACACACACCCCACCCACACAAACACTCAGGCACCCATACAGATACTCAGACAACCAATCAATAACCCATGTAGACACTCATGTAGCTATTCACAAACCCATGCAGCCGCTTACACACCAACAAACAGACGGATACAGACATTCACACAGTTTAGTCACTAACCCATGCATTCAGTAAGATACGTTTAATCACTCACTTAGAGTCAGTCATGCACCTACTAAATCATCCATTCAGACACTTATACACCCACTCATTCTTCAATACGCCTTTCCCTATATATATTAAACATATTCAAACTTTACAGAAACACACAGTCACTGGATGATGTCATCAGTGATGTCATTTGAGATGTCATCAGTGATGTCACTGACCATGTCATGAGTGATGTAATATGTGACGTCATCAGCAGTGCATTGCGGGGCGCGAGTTATAGTTAGCTGAACTAACTATAACGGGGAATTTCACGGGTTTTGTACGAGTGCAATGTCCAACTAACTATAACTGTCCCTAAAACCTATGGTTTTTTTCAGTGAATATATATATATATACATATATATATTCACTGAAAAAACCATAGGTTTCAGGGACGTTATAGTTAGGTGGACATTTCACTCGTACAAAACCATAGAAATTCCACCGTTATAGTTAGTTCAGTTAACTATAACTCGCGCCCCCGCAATGCACTGCTCATGACGTCACATATTACATCATTCATGGCATGGTCAGTGACATCACTGATGACATCACTGATGACATCTCAAATCACATCAATGATGACATCACTGATGACATCATCCAGTGACTGTGTGTTTCTGTAAAGTTTAAATATGTTTTATATATATGGCAAGGTGTATTGAAGATTGAGTGGGTGTATAAGTGTCTGGATGGAGGATTTAGGAGGTATGTAACTGATTGTATAAGTGACTGATTAAACGTGTCTTACTGAATGCATGGCTTAGTGACTAAACTGTGTGAATGTCTGTATCAGTCTGTCTGTTGTTGTGTAAGCTGCTACATGGGTTGGTCAGTAGTTACATTAGTGTCTATATGGGTTATTTATTGTTTGCTTGAGTATTTGTATGGGGAACTGAGTGTGTGTGTGGGTGGGTTGGAGGTGTGTGACTCTGTGCATAGATGTGTGAGTGATTGATTCACTGGGTGTATGGGTTCAAGAGTGCATGTGGAAACAGCTGTATGGGTGGGTGAGTGTGTGTATGGGTGTGTTGGTGAGTGAATGGATGTCTCAGTGGTACATATGTGAGTAACTACATATGTAAAAGGAAGTATATGTGAGTGATGGTGTATATAAATAACTATATGTGAGACTGAGTGATTGTGAGAGTGGCATGTATGGATGAGTCTGTACTTGTTTCAGTGATTACATAAGAGAGTAACTATGCGTTACTGTCTGTATGAATTAGTGAGGTGGTGTGTGTATAACTGTTTAGGTGAGTAGATGGGAGTGTAATTGATTCTTTGCATGACTGACTAGGTGTGTGAGTAACTCCATGGATGAGTGGCGGTGTGTGAGTGTCTGAATAGGTGTATGAGTGCATATGATAGTGTTGTATTGATAAGTGACTGCATGTATAAGTGATTGTATAGGTGAATCAGTGGATGTGTGTGCAGACCTAGGAATCAGTAAGTGAGTATGTAGTAACTGGTATTGGTGTGTGGATTGTTTCGAAAATGGTAGTGTGTATTTTACAGTGGGTGTATTAAAGGTTATATTAGGGTGTGATGAGGTGCATCAGATTATCACGTGGATGATGTCATCAGTGATGTCATCAGTGATGTCATTTGAGATGTCATCAGTGATGTCATCAGTGATGTCACTGACCATGCCATGAATGATGTAATATGTGACGTCATGAGCAGTGCATTGCGGGGGCGCGAGTTATAGTTAACTGAATTAACTATAACGGTGGAATTTCTATGGTTTTGTACGAGTGAAATATCCACCTAACTATAACGTCCCTGAAACCTATGGTCTTTTCAGTGAATTTCAAAGGTTTTTTAAATGCTAATTTCTAACTATAACGTGCCTGAAACCTATGGTTTTTTCAGTGAATTTCAAACGTTTTTTAAATGCTAATTTCTAATTATAATGTTAATTAAACCTATGGTTTTTTCAGTGATTTTAAATTATCATTCCATTCTCAACCTAGTGAAAACAGCCGATATCGCCAGTTTTCCAACAATAGCTTCCGCAAAAAAATTCGCCGCAAATGAGAGCGACAACTAACGCTAATAATATGCAGAGTTGGCGTTCCCGTGCAAAAATAAAACAAAAACACCACTTCCCGATATTTTCAACGAGCAGCCAAATCTGGGGTGCGATCCAAAAACAGGCGATAAGCTGCGTTAGCAGTAAGAATTTAACATCTGCCTTTTCGTGGTGTAAAGCAGGACGACTACCTACAGAGTGAAAGGGAGCCCAGCCCATAACCACATCTAAAGACCAACACATGTCATAGAGCTACTGACCATGCAACTCCGACACCCAAGAAGGCCACAACATTCACTGCCATCACCCTCAGGACCTCCCCCCCTGGACCACCCCCCTCCCTACCACCACCGAGGCAGCACAGAACAGGACAGCGGACCCTCCAAAAACGGCATGGTCCCTCAGCCACACAATAGCTGAATGTTGGGATATGTGGCAACCAAGTATGTGTGAAGGACGCAAGTCACCCATCAATAAAAATGCACACAATTCCAAGTGTAGCGGTGATGTGGTGGACAGACCTCACTATGCAGAGCACAAACCTCTCCATGTGGACATATACTGCTGGTGCTTGTAGTGTTGTGGACAATAGACGCAACCATGTTACCTCAGGCAGTGGGGAAGATCTCGGTCATGTAGCTGTGTTGTCCCCCCCTGGAAGCGGAAGCGGAGTGGGCTGGTCCAACGTACCCCACTCCAGCGTAGGAGTATGAATAAATAGGCTGGGGCTCTGGGCGTGGTTCACTTGTGGGAAGGCCAAAGCGTCTGCCAGGGCGGCAGCCCTCACCCTGCCACGAGGCCTCCGCCGTGACCGCCGGCCTCCTTGACACAGGCCCCCTGCGAACCCAGCAGCAGAGCACCACAGACTTATGTCTGTACAGACTACTGCCTTCGATCTACACTGCGGACAGCAGGGCTCACAATTCAGATCGAGTCCCGATTGCAGATGACGCAGTCCAGTAGGCAAGAGACATTGCTCCCAGTGCAGCCCTCCCGGACCACGCATCATCGCAGGCTGCGCACACGCTGAGTGCTTCAGGTGCCACTAACTCAGTGCACCACAAGTCATCGCCACGTAGCCTTATTAAGGCAGAATTCATTAGACAAAAGACATTGCTACCAGTGTGGCCCGGCCGGACCACGCATCATCGCAGGCTGCGCACACGCTGAGTGCTTCAGGTGCCACTAACTCAGTGCACCACAAGTCAACGCCACATGGACTTATTAAGACAGAATTCATTAGGCAAAAGACATTGCTACCAGTGCGGCCCGTCCGGACCACGCATCATCGCAGGCTCCACACACGCTGGTTGCTTCAGGTGACACTAACTGTACAGCTCAACTCAACGCCACGTGGCTGTGGGCCCTTGCTGACCGCTGCCTCCGGCCTACACTGCGGTCATCAGGGCTCACATTTAAAATTGACTCTTGATTCATTAATTGCAGAGTCCAGTAGGCAACTAAGTATTACGTCCCTAAAACCTACATAATATCCTTTTAGTATCCTTGCTTCAAGAACTTGTTTTATATCAGTTATAGCTTTAGTACAATGACCAACTTCATCTTGCAAGTCCAAACGAACACTGAATGGCAGTCTACACTGCGGACAGCAGAGCTCACAATTTGAATTCAGTCTTGATTTATTAATTGCAGACAGAATTGTACTCTATGTCCTCGAATTTTGTCAAGAGGAAGTGACAAAAATCATTCCTTGATGTCTGTGCTGACTACTCCCTTCGATCTACACTGCGGTCAGCAGGGCTCACAATTCAGATCGAGTCGCGATTGCAGATGACGCAGTCCAGTAGGCAAGAGACATTGCATCATCGCTGGCTGCGCACATGCTGAGTGCCACACCTACCACTAACTCTATGCAGCTCAAGTGAACGCCACGTGGCTGTGGACTCTTCCTGACCACTGCCTCCGGCCTACACTGCGGTCAGCAGGGCTCACAATTCAGATCGAGTCGCGATTGCAGATGACGCAGTCCAGTAGGCAAGAGACATTGCATCATCGCTGGCTGCGCACACGCTGAGCGCCACACCTACCACTAACTGTATGCAGCTCAAGTCAACGCCACGTGGCTGTAGGCCCTTCCTGACTGCTGCCTCCGGCCTACACTGTGCTCAGCAGGGCTCACAATTCAAATTCAGTCTTCATTCATTAATTTCAGAGTCCAGTAGGCAACTAACTATAACGTCCCTGAAACCTACATATTTCGACAGTGTATTCCATAAATGTTTCATCTTTTGTTCCATACACCTACACTGTGGTTAGCAGAGCTCACAATTTAAATTGAGACATGATTTATTTATTGCAGACAGAATTGTACTCTATGTCCTCGAATTTTGTAAACAGGAAGTGACTAAAAGCATTCTTCGATGTCTGTGCTGACTACTGCCTTCGATCTACACTGCGGATAGCAGGGCTCACAATTCACATCGAGTCGCGATTGCAGATGACTCAGTCCAGTAGGCAACAGACATTGCTCCCAGTGCGGCTCGCCTGCACCATGCATCATCGCTGGCTGCGCACACGCTGAATGTTTCTGATGCCCCTATCTCAGTGCAGCACAACTCATGGACCCTTTATGATACAATGTTTTGTGTATAATTTCACATCTGCTGCCCCTACCTCAGTGTACCACAAGCCATGGACCCTTTACGATACAATCTTGTGTGTATTATTTCACATCTGTTGCCCCTACCTTAGTGCAGCACAAATCATTGACCCTTTATGATTGAATCTATGTGTCTGATCCAATGATTACTGTTGTACTTGTTGCCAGCACCAACCATTCCTGGAGGGCTGGGTTACACTCACCCCACACGCATCCAGCACAGACGTCACTGGACATGTGACCCTGGTAATAAAAATGAGTTGAGCGCACGTGCCCGTACCCAGTTCCACTATCTATCTGTGTCCGTGTGTTCATTATGTATGCAAGATGCCGCCCCTGGGCCCTACCACATTACATTGTGCTATGGACAGCGTATGCAACCATGTTACCTCTGGCAGTGGGGAAAACTTCGGTTATGTAACTTTCTCTCGGTCATTGTACAAGTACGTACGTAGAGACTGGATCATTAGAGTACTGCAAGGAGAGTGTATAGTGAATTTCTAAGTGCTTGGGGATTGGCGGAGTAATTCTATAAGTACATATGTTGGCGCAGCCTAACCCCGAACACAAGCTTGGCTCTAATTGGCTACCCTCCATGTGCCAAAAACTGAAACTTAAACTTTCCATGGCCCTGTATTGCTACAGCTGCAACACTCCACTGAATGTGCAATAAACATTCATATCCACACAGATGTGTCATGTCCACCATCTTTCATGTGTGGAACTATGGATGAATGTAGGGTCAGTGATTCCCCGTACCTTCCATGTTGGCCATGTTGTGGGACTTGGCTCACAGAGTGACACATTGGCGCTTGCGACCCGGGTGACGTCAGCACTACAACAGGGACACCCGCATCAGTTGATTCCTCATACAGCCCAGGACGGAGCCACGCCCATAGCTCCGGAGTCATTCTTCACAGCCTCACGCAGGACTGGTATATGCCAGGCCAGCCCACTCCGCTTACGCTTACAGGGAAGGACAACAACGCTACATGGCCCAGATTTTCATTGCAGTGATCTGCTGGTCACACCCTAGTTGTCAGTACGCCACAGCCACTCCCTCACGGCTAGTATACACCCACACCACACCCATCCAGCACACGCGTCACAAGACACGTGACCCTGCCAATAAAAAAGACCGGGCGCACGTGCTCGACGCCATTTCAGAGTTGCTCGCACCGGATACACTGCGGCCGACACAGGCACACCGGCACGGGACGGTGACTTTCGGTCCACTGAGGTACGGATACCGTAACTGCTGAGCGGGTGTGCAGCCTGCGGTGATGGCCCGTCACGGCGGTCTGGACAGCTCAGGTTTTGTGTGCCCTGCTGGACCGCAGTGTAGGCCTGAGCCATCAGACAGCGCAGGCCTACCGCCACGTGGCGTCGCCTCGCTGGTCACAGAGTTAGTGGCACCGCAAGGGCTGAGCGGGTGTGCAGCCTGCGATGAAAAGCCCGGTGCACTGGTATGTCCTCTGCCATGGCGAAATCAAGACCCAGCACCAAATGTGAGACCTGGTGGCCTGCGGAGCGGGGCTGCATGACATGCAGGGTGCGGTGAGCGCGGGCGCAGGGCTTGGGGCTTGCAGCGGCACGTGGTAGGCCCTCTTTTCTACATGCAGGTTGCGAAAGGTGAGCAGAGAGGCTTGTTAGCGCAGCGACGGGCAGTCACCTCCGGGCAGTGGGAGTGGATGGGGTGCAGCAGCCTGGGTGCGCAGCGGCGGACAGTCTCCTCCAGGCAGTGGGAGTGGATGGGGTGCAGCAGCCTGGGTGCGCAGCAGCGGGCAGACACCTCTGGGCAGTGGAAGTGGATGGGATGCAGCAGCGGCGAGCAGACACCTCTGGGCAGTGGAAGTGGATGGGGTGCACAAAGGCGGGACAGAGAATTAGGCGTGTGCAGTTGTATGTACTCTTCCATTACTGATTCCATACTACGTTTCAGATGACTAAGCTGGAGGGCTCCACTATGTCCCGGCACGTGGTTGGAGACACACCGGTGACGGAAAGGTGAGCTGTGAGGGTTTTGTCCACAGTGTCAGCACTCACTGTCCCTCTCCATCTCTTCCTTTCTCTCCCTCACACTCTTTCTCTCTCCCTTCCTCTCTCTCTCACTCTATCTCTTCCTCTCTCTCACACTGTTTTTTTCTCTCTCTCTCTACCTCTCTCTCTTCTCTCTCTCTCTCTCTCTCTCTCTCACTCTTTCTCTCTCTCTGTCTAGCTCTCACTCTTTCTTTCTTTCTCTCTCTCTCTACCTCTCTCTCTCTTTCTCTCTCTCTCACTCTTCCTCTTTCTCACACTGTTTCTCTCTTTCTCTCTCACACTGTTTCTCTCTCTCTTCCTCTCTCTCACTCTTTCTCTCACTCTGTCTAGCTCTCACTCTTTCTTTCTTTCTCTCTCTCTCTCCTTTGATGGACGCATGACGCACAATCTTATCTTGCTTTTTGTCTAGCAGGCTGTGATTCACAGATTGACGACACCCCCACCCCCGACACGGACCTCCCGCCACGAGGCGAACACTTCAGTTCCACTGAGTTAGTGCCACCAGAGCTGAGCGCGTGTGCAGCCTGCGATGATGTGTGGCCATCCTGCAATCAACACCCGCTCTGAATTGTGAGCTCGGCTTGACCGCGTGTACGCAACTTGCGCCTGAGGAGGTTGCTTCAGCACGTGGTGGACCCTCTTAGACACACGCCGGTGGCGGAAGGTGAGCAGAGAGCCTTGTTTCCGCAGCAGCGAGCAGTCACCTCTGGGCGGTGGTAGTGGATAGTGTGCAGCACCCTGGGTGCACAAGAGCGGGCAGACACCTCCGAGCAGTGGAAGTGGATGGGGTGCAGCAGCCTGGGTGCACAGGAGCGGGCAGACACCTCTAGGCAGTGGGAGTGGATGGGATGCAGCACTCTGGGTGCGCAGGAACGGGCAGTCACCTCCGGGCAGTGGGACTGGATGGGGTGCACCAGCCTGGGTGCACAGCAGCGGGCAGACACCTCTGGCCAGTAGGAGTGGATGGGATGCAGCAGCCTAGGTGCGCAGAGGCGGGCAGACACCTCTGGGCGGCGGGAGTTGATGGGGTGCAGCAGCCTGGGTGCGCAGGGGCGAAACAGAGAATTAGGCGTGTGCAGTTGTATGTACTCTGCCATTACTGATTCTATACTATGTTTCAGATGACTAAACTTGAAGACTCCACTATGTCCCGGCACGTGGTTGGAGACACACCGGTGGCAGAAAGGTGAGCTGTAAGGATTTTCTCCACAGTGTCAACACTCACTCTCCCTCTCCATCTCTTCCTTTCTGTCACTCACACTCTTTCTCTCTCTCTCACTCTGTATCTCTTCCTTTCTCTCTCACACACTCTTTCTCTCTTTCTATGTCTCTTCCTCTCTCTCTAATTCTTTCTTTCTCTCTCTCTTCCTCTCTGTCTCACTCTTTCTCTCTCTCTCTACCTCTCTCACACTGTTTTTCTCTTTCTCTCTCACTTCCTTGTATCTCACTCTTTCTCTCTTTCTCTATCTCTTCCTCTCTCTCTCACTCTTTCTTTCTTTCTCTGTCTTCCTCTCTGCCTCACTCTTTCTTTCTCTGTCTCTTCCTCTCTCTCAATCTTTCTCTCTTTGTCTCTCTCTCTCCTTTCATGGACGCATGACGCACAGTCTTATCTTTCTTTTTGTCTTGCAGGCTGTGATTCACAAATTGTCGAGGGATGACACGCCATACCTGTACCTACTTTTATTTTGTTGTTTTATTTAAGTAAAATGTTTTATATGTAAATCCATAGATGACTGAGATTCTTATTTGTCCAACCTCACATGCATCTTCTTTACTATAATTGTGCGACATCAGCCAATTTGTTACGTTCCAGATTTCCTAACGTTGCTGTCACATTTGTTTGTGTGGGGGGAGGTGAGGGGGATGGCGGACAAGGGGCTGGTGGCGGGGGGTGTCGGAGCAGTGTTGGGTGTCCGAGCTGCATGATCGTTGGCTCCATTGCATCTGTTGTCATTCACGTATGGCTCTGGGTGGGCTCCCTTTCATATTGCAGGTTGTAGTCCGACTTTACACCAGCTCAGAGCAGGTGTAAACTTTCTGCTACTAACGCACCTTATCGCCTGTTTTGTACTCTCTTCGACGATCTTGCTGGTGGTTGAGACACTTGCGAAGTGATGTGTTCACTGCTTTTTGCACGAGAATGCATACTCTACAACTCATTAGCAATATTTGGTGGACTCATCCGTGACGATGCTTTTTGAGGCTGCTATCGCTGGTAAACTGGTGATATGGGCTGTTTGCTCCAGCTTGTGAATGGTGCGTTAAATTTATCACCATTTTGGTTGCGATAAAGTGCCGTTAACTCGGCGATATGTCCTTGAGAATATACCCCTCGGTGTTTGAAAGACTTAAGAAGTACTCGAGTGCCGCGCTGAGAGCCGCACACCCATCGCTTTCACAAGTTTGCTATGACAGGGCGGGAGAGAGCGAGGGAGAGAGACGGAGTGAGATAGCACAAGCAGCGCAAGGCCGCACGGGCACCTGGCTCCACATACCAACGTGTGTGTGCATCGCCATCCGTGCACAGGCAATTCCCCCACAATGCAGCCCATACACATATCAATCACAGAACACCAGCAATGAAGGCAATGTGGTACAAAACTCCCCTCATACGGGTTCTGTGTCCGGTGTGTGTGGCGGGGTGATGGCTGCATGGCTGTGTGCCCCTGACACATCAGACTGCGTAGGTGATGGGGCTGCATCAGATGTCGTCCAGCACCTATGCAAAAACAATGTCTGGCTCACAGAGGCGGAGCTTGCCAAAGGGATACACCCCGCACATAACACACCTTCTTAATTTCTAATTTACCTTCCTAGTTGGTATGCAGATTTCAAATGTCACAAACGCATGCAATTCTTTTCTTGTCACACAGTACATGTAATGCACCGCTTTCATCAAGAATGGAACCAGTAATGGCACAATTTCCCTGTTGCTCCACACATAAATCCATGTAAAGAACAAATCAGAATAGTTCCTTATTTTTTTAGATTGCAAAACCTCTCTTTAGTGCTTGTTTTTGAACTTTCCATATAAACTGTTTTGTTAAGGACACATACAGGTGAAAAGTTCAAGGTATTGTATCAACACTTTTTAGAACATTCTACGACACGTGCAGGTTAAAAGTTCATCATTTTTTTTAAACCTACCGATATTTTTTTTGCAACATTTTCTCCAACATTTAACGGCACGTGGAGGTCAAAAGTTCACCATTCTTTCAAGTTTGAACTGCACCTTCCAAATACAATTAGCAGGTGTGGTTGAGCTGAGCAAATTTCATCCTATAATATGTACTCCACGTATAAACTGCTTTTTTATTAACCAATCACAAAGATGCTTTTCATCAAAACTAATATACACCCTACTTTTTAGGACACAATACATTTCATCTTTCAATCCGTTAACGTTTTGTATGTAAAAAAATAAATAGTTCCCCATGTTTAAACATATCTCTTATTCTACGAACTGACTTCATGAGCTACAGACATTTATCCATATCTTCTAGCCATACCTTCCAAATGCTAGTGTGGATTGTAGGACATAGCTATGTTTTCTGGTGCAAGAGGTATGCAGAACAGAGACGTATTGACTTAGACCTAGGTTTACAAAATGTGTACATTAAATGGTTTGCACAGAGAGGATTGAAGTGGCACCAATTGCTCCCTTTGGTTAAAACCTGTTTGCATCTCCAACACCCTGATCTCATGATTGTGCACTGTGGTGGTAACAACCTAGGCACATTGACTGGGTAGGTTTGGAAATGCTTATAAAGGACACCTTTGGACAATTGATGTTACTTTTGCCTCAAACTGTCTTTGTATATTCCAATATATTCCAAAGACGGAAGTGGAAATGGTCAAACCAATTTTGTCATAAGATTGAAAAATCTAGGAAGAATGTCAACAAAGCTGTGTCTGCTTACCTCAGAGATCACAGAATGGGGTCGATTTACAACAACAACAACATACGTTTTGATATCGCTGATATCTACAGAAGTGATGGAGTACACTTCACAGATGAGGGAAACCGAATTTTCCTGATTAACCTGAAGCTGTGCATTCGCACTTACATGTAGCTCCAACTAATAAACAGAAGGGCTTTTTTTAGAGCCGCCTTATATTCCCAATTTCGGCTCGCAGAGTGTCAGCTGCGATTTGGCTAGCAGAGGGACACCTGCGGGCCGTCGGGCAGGCTCGCAGAGTAAGAGTTGCGGCCCGTGGGCTCAGCTCGCAGAGGGAGACCTACGAGCCGTTGGCTCGCAAAAGCACAGCACCGTACCGGCTCGCAGAGGGAGAGCTGTGGCCTGACTCGCAGAGGGAGACCAACGGGCCAACAGGCCTGCTAGCAGACACACAGCTATCAGTTA
This sequence comes from Calotriton arnoldi, assembly GCA_963921515.1. Classification (NCBI taxonomy): domain Eukaryota; kingdom Metazoa; phylum Chordata; class Amphibia; order Caudata; family Salamandridae; genus Calotriton; species Calotriton arnoldi. The sequence goes on from CAWUFW010002732.1 coordinate 20,645, forward strand.
ACGGGCTGGCTCGCAGAGATACAGCTGCGAGCCCTCCGTGCTGCAACCCGATGGGCTAACTCGCAGAGGGAGAGTAACGGGCCGACGGGCCTGCTAGCACAGACACAGCTACGAGCTAACGAGGTGGCTCACAGAGGTAGAGCTGCGGGCCCCACGGCTCGCAGACACAGAGCTGCGAGCCGACATACTGGCTTCTAAAGGCATAGCCGCGAGCTGATGATGTGGGGAGAGGGAGCGTAAAAGGAGTATCTCGCACAGACAGACCTGCAGGATATTTTCAGTATTGCCTCGCAGAGGTAGAATTATGGATCCGATGCCTTTTAGAGGGAGAGATGCGAGCTGACGGACTGAGTCACAAAATGGCTCACAGCTCGCAGTCGCAGAGCTGCGAGCCGACGGACTCTCTTCTAAAGGCATAGCCGCGAGCTGGTGATGTGGGGAGAGGGACCGTGAAAAGGGTATCTCGCACAGACAGAGCTGCGGTATATTTTTAGTGTTGCCTCGCAGAGGTAGAACTACGGACCTGATGCCTTGTAGAGGGAGAGTTGTGAGCTGATGGACTGAGTCACAAAATGGCTGCCAACACTTCCTAGTTTCAACAGTTCGCAGCCAATCAGCCGCAAGCTCGTGCTCGTAACGCTTCAGCCAATCAGATGTCAGAATTCTTAAATATCGATATCTGGAAAATTTGATATTTCTCTAAAACTACTGAACAGATTTACCCGATTTAAACAAAAGCATGCTTTCTGGACCAAGACCTTTCTCTGTGCCAAATTTGGCGTAATTCCGTTCAGCAGTTTGACCTGTAGCCTTGTCTAAAGTTTCCTATGGAAATTGCATGGAGAAAACACGTTTTGGGACCCCCCTTTTTTCTTAGCCCGCCCTTGACGAATCCCCCTCAAACCTTTAGGATAGCAGCTTACCTGAAAAGTGGATCTGTTTGGAAAATTTCGTAAAGATTCGTCAAACGACGCCAAAGTTATAAGCACATCAAAAAATGCTTTTCCTATGGAAACGTGGTCCTAACTATAACTACCTACTGGCGACCGCCAGTAGGTAATATTTATATATATATATATATTTATATATAACTCGGATTACGTTACTGCTGCAGTTTCCTGTTCGCAAATAAACGGGCACAGAACACGGTATGTGTGCTCAAATTCCTCTGGTTTATTCTTTGACAGCCATTACGCGTTTCAGCTCCAACGAGCCTTGTTCACATGAAGACCGCTACGTCAATAAGTGATGCTTTTAAAGTGACTAGTGCATGGTGAAAACTTTAAAAAAACGTAAGCATAGACATAGACAACATAACATATGTATTAGCTTATCGGTCTTTTTTTGTGTAAAGCAATATTATTGAAATACTTTCATTATTACATATTGCATTTTTTAGTGGGGACAAAACGAAAAATTGTTCCAGTGACAATTCTTCAAACTATGATTCCCATTGATTATATCATTTCTTGTACAAACAAATTTGGCTGACAAGGTCCTATTCGTCAATGGGTGAGAAGATTTTCAACACACTACGATAAAGTGTGAATAGCATAACACTGATTATATTAATATCATATACATTTGAATGTCATGTATAAAGTCAACATGAATAATATAAATATAAATATATTTGTAAATATGAATATAAATATAAATGTTAAAATCAACATAAATATAAATATCTGTCTAAATACAGTATAAAATCCATGTAAAATATAATCAATGATTTTTGCTAAAATTATATCATCTAAAACCCAGACCGAATAAAATGTTCGTCTCCTGCCGCGTTTTTATCCAAGTGTAAACATAAAGTGATGAGGTTGAATATTAGGTATTCATTTTTGGGGCTACCTTTCTGTATATATTTGTATAATTATTATTTTCTTGCTTTTCTTAATTGGCCTGTTGCGACCTATTCTGCATTGTGGCACCCTCATGTATTGCCTCTCATAACCTTAAAGTGCTAAGTGCTATAGTGCTAAAATGAAACTTAAAACCAGTGTACAAATCATTTCATGGTTAAAATTTCTCTTTACAGATTTTGTCTTCAACATGACCGATATTTTTGTGATAAGTTAAAATCAACTGGTTAAGGCGGCTATGATTGTGGTACATGGTGTAAATGCCATTGCCTATTTCTACTTTTACTTGGTCAGTGATGCTACTCTTGAGATTAATAAATGATTTATAATGTCGCGACAATGGGGTTGCTGATTATATTTGGTGTGATACTTGATTTCAATATATCAACCGTTGAACTTTAATGTAAACATGTGTAGAGGTCTTCTGATGTATTCAGACCCCCTGGGATTCTGGAATCTAATTCCAAGATGTAACAAGTCTCTAGTTTCCTCAGTTTTGCCTCCCTGTTTCCACCTCTTCTACTTGGTGGCACCGCATCAATCAAAAAATATTTTAACCCCTCTGTCGAAGATCCATGTTTGTCTTTGAAATGTCTAGCGACCGGGTAAGTGTTGTCTTGGTTCTGAATGGCTCTTAGATGTTGGAGCACCCGTTTGTGTGCCTGGAGTTTTGTGCTTCCAACATACTGCAGATTGCAGGGACATTGGAGGACATAAATGACATGATCAGTTTTACATGTCATAGCCTTCCTGATCTTGTACTCCCTATCACCAAAAGGGGTTCAGTAAGTGTTTTTGTTTACCCCATGTTGGCAGGCTTTACATGTTTTACATTTGTAAAACCCCCTATGGGTAGCGAGCCAGATTGTGCTTTCCATTATTTCAGGGCTTGTTTTCACCAAGCTATCCCTTATAGAGGGTCCCCTACTATAAGTAAAAGAAACCCTATTTGGTAACAGATGTCCTATCACCGGGTCACTGAGTATTAATGGCAAATTTTGTTTGATAAAAGCCCTTATACTCTGTTCCTGCTTGCTATATCCGATGATGATTCTAAATGCATTGTCTGTTGTAGGGTTTGCAGTGTCATTGGCCTGGTTGGAATCTGTTGTATGACATATACGTTTATCCCTGAGTAGATCTGCTCTATCTACCCTCATGGAGTTCACAATGGCTTTGTTTATGGTTTTGATTGTATAGCCTTGTTCCCTGAATCTTTGCTTGCTGGCTTGTTGTGCCTGCTCAAGGTCCTCCTTTCTGCTGTTAATTCTCCGGAGCCTCAGCATCTCGCGTAAGGTATACTTTCTACCAGGTGCCTCGGATGAGCACTGCTGGCATGAAGAATGGAATTGCCAGCAGTCTCCTTGCGGTACAATCTAGTTTCTAACCTGTTGTTAGACACAAACACCTGAGTATCTAGAAAGTTAACAGTTTCTTGACTTATGGTGGCGGTGAAGTGCAGGTTAATGGCATTATTGTTGTTCATATTGACAAATTCTGTTGCTGTTTCTTTAGAGCCCTGCCAGACTATAAAGAGATCGTAAATAAATCTAAGCCATACTTTGACATTGTTAACAACAACCTCCTTGTGTACAGTACCCAGAACCAGCTCCTCCCACCAGCCCATGTGGAGACAAGCATAGTTGGGGGAGAAGCTGGCTCCCATGGCTACTCCGCGTGTATATATATACACACACACTACTTGGACATTCAAGTATATATTGAAAATGGAAAGATCTGTATAACTTTGTTTCGAAAACCAACTGCCTGTAACAGCACTTTGGCTGTCAATAGTGCCCATCCAAAGGCTCTTAAATGGAGCGTGCCATATGGAGAGTTTCTGAGTGCCCGAAAAAACTGCTTGGAGGATTTAGAATGTGAGGCATAAGTCACTGAAATGTCTAAAAGGTTCAGGAGGCGTGGCTATACGGTGACTGACCTAAATGATGCCAAGGCCAGAGTGAAGAAGCGAAAATTGAGAGAACCTGCTCGTTCCAAAATGATGTGGTAAGAATCATCACAGATTTCAATGTGTCAAATCAAGCCATTAAGGAAGCATTAGGAAATCATTGGAAACTGTTTAGAAAAGATGAAGATCTCAAACGGCGAACATCAGAGCACCTTACCATCATATACAGGAAAGTTCCATCTTTGGGAGATCTATTAACTCAAAGCTACTTCTCTAGAGGAGAAACAGAAAGGGAGAATTGGCTAAAGACTTTGTGAAATGTTATAAATGCAAGGCCTGGCAATATGGACAAAACCGGGTAGATATCATGACTCACGACGGCACAAAGAAGAAGATCAAAGAAAGGATAATTTGTGAAACAACACATGCAGTATATATTTTGAAATGCAGATGTGGCAAACAAAATATTGGCAGCACAGTTAATAAGCTCAAATTACGTATTCTCCAGCAAATGAGAGTGATTTCAAACAAAGACTTTACCTATGTAATGTCCAAACACATCTGGAAAGAACATGATGGAAGTTTGAGTAACTTTGCGTTTTCTGGTATCGAGCATATTCAGAATTAGATCAGGGGAGGAGATCGTGAGATTTCATTAAGAAAGGCGGAATCAAGATGGATTATAACTATTGGAACTGAGATTCCATGGGGCCTGAACACAGATGTTGAATTATATACACATCTATGAGACTTTCAATGGGTCTTGATGATTAGAGCATAGTGATATAATGGAGAATAGGAATGAACAAAAAATGGAGAAATGGCTAAAAATATGCTCGGGTCCCGTAGAAAATGTGTGCCCGATGCCATCAATAATAATTTTTTATCAGGTTTTAGATTTGAATACCTGATGTTTTAATCTGAGGGAGTACTCTGGCCTTTGGATATGTAGTGGGTCAATATGGGAGCTTTGAGTGAGATGAGATTACTGTCTTGGTATTTTTTAGTTGGAAGCACCCTGTATTTTACATGCATTTGCACAAATGATAGTATACAGTGGAAGGATATAGTCTTGCTGCTAAACGATTGTTGGATATAGGTATATGGGGAGAGATATATGCACCTTGCATTATTAACTGCCAATGTTTGCACACATAATAATAGAGTACTGTATATTGCATAGCTATTTATTCAAATCTTGCACTTTTATGATGAGTACTGTATAAACTCGATATTGCGAAGTTTGCACATTATAAAGGTACTGTAGAGTTATCATCACTTTTTGACCTGAATGATGGATAATGTATAGACAAAAATGATTGCACTTGCACTTTTCCTTATGCTGTAAGTATGCCTGGGACAAAGAAGAGGTTTGAACATAAGCATGAGTTCAACTTGGGTTCAGCATTGTAAAGATGAGTACTTTATAGAAATATAAAATTATGCATGTAAAAATGGAGGGTCCTTACAATGAAATATTGTAGATTCTTAGTCTGAATGGATGGCCGATTGCATGGGGCTTTTCTGTGTCTGATGATAAGATTTTTGACAAATGGTGAAATATCATATATATATATATATATATATATATATATATATATATATATACACACACACACACATATACATGTTGTTCAGCGCCTGCATCATAATCATATACAGGCTGCAGCAAAACCTGCCCTCTCTTTGCCACTGTTCTCCTCTAACTCAGCTGCTCTGGATTTTCTTCTTTCACTCCCTGTAGTCAAGTGAACCCAGTTTAAATCGCTGTGCATTGTGCCCAGAGCTTTTCATTATACTGGGCCTCACCTGCTTCAACAAAAATTACTATATATTTTGCCTAGATCTTTACGCTCAGCTAAATGCTAATGTTCTGAAGATTCCCAAATTTAAGAAAGCACAGATTGATGGCAGAGCGTTCTCTGTGCAGGCTGCCAGTCTTTGGAATGGCCCAACCATCTCGCTGTGCTCCATCAGCAACCTCTATGCTTGCAGGGAAGCTTAAACTTGGCATCTGATGGAGACTTCTAGCTGCAGATTCCTTACCTTAGAATATTCCCCAGGCGTCAGACTGACTCAGAAATTTTTTCGTGAGCCATACCCCTGCACGCCCGTAGGTGGCGTCATTAGGCTCTGCATAGCGTTGGCAGCATCTCTGCGTCGGAAGTGACACACATGGTGCCTATATAGGCTCCATCCCCAGCACACTGATGTCAGTTCCTTTCTTTCCACACCAGTCAGCGCAGATTCGGAGAAGAGCTACCCCCAGTCACTTTTTGATTGAGCTTTTTTCGACCTATTGTCGAAGAATTTTAAGACATTTTTTCCTATTGTTGCAGGGATGTCCACGAGGAAGGCTGGTTTCAAGCCCTGTGGTGCATGTCACCAGCAAATGCCAGTGATGGGTCCATGCCTCGTCTGTCTCTGTTGTCTTGAGCGCAACCACGACACCAAGACCTGCATCGATTGTCGCGCCATGTACCCCAAGACCTTGAGGGAGCGATCCCTGAAGCTACTTGCTGCTCAACGCCGCACCGGTCTTGATCCCAATTGAGAGGAAGGTCCCATGATTGGCCACTGAGCCATTCCCAGAGCTCATTGTTGCAGTCAAAGTCATCTGGGCGTTTGGGTAAGTCCCACAAGCACAAGAAGTCGAAGGGGTCTTCGACTTCGCCCTGTCCGTCGAAGTTATCCGACGAGACGAGGGAACGTCAGCATTCGAGGCCTAGCTCCACAGTGCCTACGCCAGGACTGTCTCCACGCCTCCTCGAGTTTCCTGGATCCAGAGTGACCTCCTCCCAACTCCGTGGATTTTATGAGGTCATGCACCTCATATTTGGGTGGCCTGTCTCTGCTGGCACGCCCTCGGGCCCTGTGGGTTCAGCAGTGGCCCGTACTGGTTTTCTGCTGGCGGGTTCACCCCTGGCACCAGTCTGGCCCCTGGGATCCATTGACGGATCTGGACCAATGCTAGTCGAGCCACCTCAACCTTCCCCGGCTACATTGCCGACGTCCCCAGTGGCACCTGCCTCCACCGGCAGGGCCAATCCCATACTCATCCCGATGCCAACAAGGAGCCGGATGGGCATTGTTGAAGCTGACTAAAGGCATTCCTTCCAGGCAGGTGCCTGTGCCCTATTTCTACGGGCTAGGACTTGGGGATGATTGGAAGGGGCCACTAGACCCTGATTAATACTAGCCCCTAGATGTCACCGAGGATACCTGGCGTGAGGATCTGGCAGATGCCAGTGGACTGGACACCTCTCCAGATACTGGCTTGGTCTCTCCTCCTACTGTGGCAATGGAGGAGGAAGCCTCATTTGCTATTGTGGTGGGGAGGGCGCCTGAGGTCCTGGACCTTCCTCTGCCCTCTGTGGTGGTCAAGACGAACGTCTTGATGGAGGTGCTTTACCTCGAAGTGACCCCATCTGAACCGCTTCTCCCGTTTAACAAAACCCTCATGGACTTCCTACTCGGGGCCTGGTCCAAGCCCTGTACGTGGGCTCCTGTGAATAGGACAATTGCACGCCGCCATCGCCCTGCCCCAGGGGACCCCAACTTCCTCACACAGCACCCTACCCCCGAGAGCTTGTTGGTCCAAGCCTTCACTTCCAGAGTAAATACTGGCTCATTCCCTACCACTCCAACGGACACGGAATCCAAGAGGCCGGATTCCTTGGGAAAGAAGATGTTTTCTTCCACCAACCTGGTAATGCGGTTGGTGAACACCTGCCTTTTGGGCCATTACTCCCATTCCCTCTGGGACTCGATTGCTCAGGTGGTGTCTATGGTCTTGAATGAGGCCGGAGCCATACACTCCCAAGCTATTGCTGATGGGAGGGATGTAGCTAAGTGCACCATACACTGTGGGCTGGATACGACCAACTCACTAGGCAGTGCAGTTTCGTAGTCGGTGGCCCTTAGGCGCCACGCCTGGTTGAGGACTACTGGCTTTTCAGGGGATGTCCAGGCCTCTCTCATGGACATGTTGATTTCTGTCTCTTCAGCGACACAGTGGACTCAGCGCTGTAGCACTTCAAGGACAGCAGAGCTACTGCCAAGTCCTTGGGCCTTCCTATGGCCTCTCGCCAACCCCAGTCTGCCTATCGCTCCTTTCGTGGCCACGGAAGGGGCCTCCAGCTGTGTCTCTACCTAACCCAGCTACCATGGCCCCCACGCTACCCAGCCCTTGCGTGGTCGAGGACGCGGGACCCACAGACCTCGTGGACCAGGTAGCCAGAGGGTGGGCCAGTCCACCACCCCCCTGGCAGTCGCAGCCTCCAAGCCTCTTTAGTTTGCTCTCCGGCCATCATGGGCATCCAGTGGGAGGCAGGATACGTCATCACCTGCACCACTGGTGGTCAATAACATCTGACCACTGGATTCTCCAGATTGTCCAAAGGGGCTACTCCCTCCCCTTTGTGACTTCCTTCCATGCATGCCCCTTACTTGCTACAGGCTGACGGAGGACCACATTTCCTTACTCCACCAGAAAGTGGTGTCTCTCTTGGCCAAGGGAGCCATAGAGAGGGTGCCAGCATCAGAAATAGGTTGTGCTATTATTCCCACTACTTTCTGCTGCCCAAGAATGATGCAGGCCTTCGTCCTATCCTAGACCTGCGCCTTTTCAATTTCTTCCTGAAAAAGGAGAAATCAAAAATGTTCACGCAGGCTCATGCCCTGTCTGCCCTGAACCCGGAGACTGGATGGTAGCGTTGGACTTGCAGGACACATATGCCCACATTCCTGTCCTGCCTGCCCGCAGACGTTACCTGTAGTTCATGGTAGGCCACAAGAATTTTCAGTTCACCATGCTCCCATTTGGCATTACCAGTGCTCCTAGGGTGTTCACCAAAGTGATGGTGGTGGTTGCCGCTCATCTGCGGAGATCAGGAGTGCCAGTCTTCCCCTATCTCAACGATTGGCTGTTGAAGGTGGGCTCGCCCCTGGCTGTCTCCCACCTCTAGCAGACCTCTTGCATTTGCTGTGGTTCACTATCAACATGCTGAAGTCACACCTGACCCCTTCTCAGATGCTCCCTTTCATAGGAGCTGTTCTAGACACAGTGCAGTTTCGGGCTTATCCTCACAAGTGGCGAGTGCAGGATACCTGTTGGAGCTCCAAGCGATCCAACTGGCATTGAAAGCCTTTCTACCCTCCATCAAGGGAAGGCTAGCACATGTGTTACAGCAACAAATAGGGTGGGTTGGGGTCGTGGAGTCTCTGTCAAGAGGCTCTGCGTCTCTGGACATGGCTAGAAAATCAAGGCATTTACCTGCTTGTAGGAAAGTAGGATCTGCTTTCATGGTCACCCCCACTTTTTGCTGGTGTCATTATGTTTTTCTGACTAGTCTGACTGGGATCCTGCTAATCAGGACCCCAGTCTCTGTGCTTCTTCCCTAAATTGGACATGGTGAGTACTTAGGTACACTCCAGATTGGCTACTGGGGTACTCTTGTAAGTCCCTAGTATATGGTACCAAGGTACCCAGGGAATAAGTACACCAGAGGCCTCCCATGGGCTGAAGCATGTATTATGCCACCCATGAGAGACCACTCAAATTGTGACTCTAGGCCTGCCATTGCAGCCTGTGTAAGCTGGTGCTAGCACCACTTATGACAGATATAGGTTTCCCTATATCTGAGGTCACTACACTTAAAAACTATAAGTCGCCCCTAAGGCAGGCCTTTCAGTCCTGAAGGCAGGGTGCTACGTCCTAAGTGTGAGGGTGCCCCTGCATGAGCGATGCCCCACTACAACCTTCGGAGTCCATTCTCCTGGGTTGTAAGTGCATCAGCCATTATGACATATAGAGTGGCCATGCGTCATTACGCGATGACCATCTCTAATCTGGCTGTAACGAACCCTGTCATGTTTGGTATCAAGCATGTTGGAATCATACCCTCACACCGTAAACGGTGTGGGAGGTATGATTCCATGCACTGTAAAGCTCCTCCGGGAGGCCCTCAGTGCTCCCGGTACCAGTCTTCCAGAACCGGACACCAAGCTAGGGCTGCTGCCCACCAAAGACACGTTTCTGCCTGCCTGCTGCTGAGCCAAGCTCGAGCAGGGGAAGGCATTACAAAGGCTATCCTGTCACAGGGAGGTGTGACCACCTCCCAGACAGGGTTTAGTGTATTGGGCAGGGTGGGGGCGCTTGCCAGAACCACTGAGACTGCTTGAAGGGCACATTTGGTGCCCTCCTTGCGTACTCCAGTTCAAACCAGTTCAGGAAGCCGTTGGCTTCAGCTCTGGCGCGAAACTGGACAAAGGACATGGGAGTATCCGCCCCACTGTCCAGCCCCTCTTCTGGGAGGGACCCCTGAATCGTCCCAGCCCTTTCCTAACGGTACTTAAGGGCTTACCTGTGGGTGGGTCCCTAGATTTGTCGTGGGACAAGATTCAGATCATATACCACTTCATCTTCGACCGTCTGGAAACTCTGGACTTCGCTGGACTTTGCTTTGGGGACCGAGAATGCACCAGGGAAGATTCCTGCTGCTCCTGGTCTCGTCGTCCTGCTGGTCTTCTGCAACGTCTGTGTCCGTGCTCCATACAGGTTCTTCACCGGGCCTGTGGACATCCAAGACACCTGAAGGAATCTCCCTTGGAGTGAAGGAGTCACGGCCCTGCATCTACAGGCACCACAACACAGCTAACCTGTCTGTGGATCCTGGGCTCCCACAGACTCCAAAAGGCTCAGCAACACAGGTGGTGGTTCTGCAACTCCCTCGAGGCCTCGAGGCCTGCACTGTCTTCATACCGAGTTTGAGGCCAGTATCCCGCGTCTGAATCGCTGGACTAGCACCCCTGTGCACGGCGTCAACTTGCCGTTGCCAAGGCTTGTTGGCTCTCTCCTCCAGAGATCTTCGGGCTCCAAGAAGCTCCAACCTCAAGCAACTCCTACAGCAAAGATCTTCGTCCTCAACGCTTCCTCTGCACCATGGGCTTTTTTCATTGGTGAGGTGCTCAAGGTCCTCTTGCGACTCCTGAGCCTTTGGCCCGTGGGTCCTCTTGAGGGTCTTCTTTGGCTCCAGTGGTTTCCCCAGCTTGCTCGGGGCCTACTCCAACTTACCTGCTCGTGGTGAGTCACTTGGACCTTGCTGGTCCCGACACTGCACCTTTTTAGTCTACTATGTTGTTTGCAGCTGCCAAGGCTTGTTGGGGATCCTGGCGGACTCAGACCCCTGGGCTCTCGACATCCGATGTAGGACAGCTCATGAACGGCTCCTGGTCTTCTACAGCATCGCCTGGTCCGCACAGCTGCAACTTCAAGGGCATCGTCAACCTCACCTGCATCTCCGACAACGGTGGGCATTCGTCTTCTGTGCCTCCTAGTCACTCCTGTGTGGCATAGACTCTGTCCCCTCTGCTTGCAGGTACCTCTCATCTTCAATCCACCTTTGGGTTCCACCGGACTCCTTCGTCTTGTTCTCCAGTGGCATCTTTCCTGAAATCCTCCATTGTGGTCTACGGCGGTTTCAGACGTCACTTGACACCTATGCACCCGGCGTCCCTGGTGCAGGTATCCTGGTTCCTGGGGTATTCACGGGTGGGGTGACTCTCCAACCTTCCATCTTCCACGGGGTTTCTTCAGGGTCCTCTGGCAAGGGTCCTTCTTCTTTAAAATTGCAACCACGACTTACCTATTGACTAACATTGAGCACGCAGTCGTGTTCCCACTCTGCACACGACCTCCGTGGGGTTCCTAGATACTCACCTAGGGTGGTTCCTTGGGTCCCCGGCTCTTCTACGTCTTCTGGGTCCATTCTTGACTTGAGTCGTGGTTCGCATTCCACTATTTTAGTTTATGGTTTGGTCTTCCCCTGGAGACCACTGTGTATTTGTGCTACTTACATGTTCTATTTCCTAAGTATTGCTTGTATTGTGTTTATATCTCCGGGTAGGAGATAATACAATGTGTTAGTGAGTGTTTGTAATAAAATACATATTGTTATAACTACACTGTGTGATTCTTTTTCACTTAACCTATACCATAAAATTAAGTACTGGTAAAACAAGCTGCTTTACACTATTTCTGGACTAAGCCTGAAGGCTGCTGTCCACGGCTACCACTTAGAGAGCTAACTTAGTTTGTCTAATACCACTAAAATCACAATAAGGGTTGTCTGGATTAGTGCAGAGTGCTACAGTTGCATATGTGAACACCATATACTAAGCCAGCCTCTCACATTGGTGTGCAGCGGTTGGGATTCAAGCCTGCATTGTTTTACCAGCTAATCTAGATGTGGATTAATTGAAAAGTCATCAATAGCAATAGGCACATACAATATTTAGATAGACTAAGTAAGTTCTACTGAACTTATAGATTGGTTGATAAGGGTCCAGCACAACCCTTGCTCCAATCTTAGGAAGTTTAGTTTACACTAGGTTAGGTAGGTGCAACACTACACTACACCTAGTGACTATGTCTTTAGTTGGGGATACTAGTGTACCCCAGTCTTCTAGATACAGTGGTCTTAAGTTCTAGGAACTAAGGACCCTGTGTACTTCCAGGAAGTTAAAGACAGGTAGCAATCCAACCACCAAGCATCTCTCAGAGCTGCTTATCTTAGATGATCTCCAGAACCCTGACAGGTCAGGGGATCGGGACAAAGTGGGTGGGGATGCTCCAGAAGGTAGGGCAGGAGTGGTAACCCCCAGTGCCCCTAATTCTGAGCATGACCAAGAGGAGTCTGAGGACTCCACCTTGGTGAACTCTGATCCAGGGAATAGTGCAGATGGCACAGGGGGTGTCCCTAGAAGTAGGTCCCCCTTTATTCCCCCTGGGAGGGTTCAGAGCAGACAGAGAAGATCTAGGTCTCCCTTTCCTGAGTCCAGAGCTTCAGGACAGTCCATAGGGACCTCTATCTCTAGTCAGAGAGAGGACTCCTTGTAGAGGGAATACCACTTGATCAATCTTGAGAGTGTTAGACTCAAGCTAAGGCGACATCAGTTGGCCCTTGACAAGGAGGCCCTGGAATTCCAAAAAGTTAGGATGAATTTGGGAGTAGAGTCCCATGGTTGCAGCCCTAGTGTCCCTAGAGTCAGGGAAAACTCTTTTGATACTAGGAACCTGAGCAGGATAGTCCCTCCTTACCAGGAGGGGGATGACATCCAGAAATGTATCACTGCATTACAGAGGGCCTGTAAAGTTCAGAAGGCCCCTCAAGGGCAGTGGGCAGCTATCATGTGGCTCTCATTTGCTAACAAAGGTAGAGATAAGCTCCTCACTGTTAGAGAAGAGGATGCTGACAATTATTCCGTTCTGAAAAGTGCACTCATTGAGGGGTTTGTCTTAACCATTGAGCAATACAGAATTAAGTTCAGAGACACCCAGAAGGCACACCCAGGACTTGGTAGATTTTATTGATAGTGCTATTAAGGCTCTGGAAGGCTGGCTTCATGGAATCAAGGTACAGGACTATGAAGGATTGTACGATTTGATAATGAGGGCGCACATCCTTAATAACTGTCAGAACCAACTTTTGCACCAGTACCTCTGAACTGACCTCTCCCCAAGAATTGGGAAATAAGACAGACAAATGGGTCTGCACCAGGGTAAAGCAGAAAAACCATGGCAATGGAGGTGACTAGAAGAAGCAAGATTCTTCTAAATCCCAGAATACAGTTGGGGACAAGGGTACAGATAAAAAGGAGTCTTCTCAAGGTCCACAAAAACCTGCATTTGGGGTGGGGGTGGCTGGGGGGAGTCCCAAAATTGCAAGAAGGGTAAAAAGAAACCTTGGTGTTATTTGTGCAAAGCAAAGACCCATTGGACAAGAGATGTTGATTTTCCAAAGGCCAAGGAACCTACTACCACTGCCCCTAAGGCAACTCACCTCCTAGCACCAGTACAAGTGGTAGTACAGCAACTAAGGGATTAGTTGGGTTAACCTTGGGTTCTGAGGTGGGTTCTGGCCTAGTCAGAACTCCAGCTCAGGTTGTTCTAGTCTGTGATGGTGGCATTGATCCTGCCACCTTACTGGTAAGTCCCATTAACTTGGGCAAGTACAGACAATAGCCTTTGATAAATGGAAAGGAAGCAATAGCTTTCAGGGACACAGGGGCCAGTGTCACCATGGTGACAGAGAAACTTGTGTCCCCTGAACAAATCATACTTGGACAAATGCTAACAATGTCAGGACTGATCATTCCTTGGCAGTTGTGAATCTCAGCTGGGGAGGGGTAACTGGACCTAAGAGAGTGGTGGTATCTCCAGACCGACCTGTAGATTGTGTGTTGGAAAATGATTTAGAAACTTCAGCCTGGTCTGAAGTAGAGTTCAGGACTCATGCAGAAATGATGGGCATTTCTGCCAGTGTCTTTGCTGTAACTAGGGCTCAGGCCAAACAGCTCAGCACTGAGGGAGCACTGGATCCTGGAAAAATGGACCAGATTGCTCCTAAGAGAAGGAGCAGGAAGGGTAAGGAATTATCCTCTGCCAAACTCCTAGTGAGGATCAGACTCCTGAGGGAGATGAACTCAGTCCCTGTGAAGGAACTGTCCCAGAGGAACGTAGGCCTGACCAGGCTGAGTTCTTGAGGGCAGGGGGCCCTTCCAGGGCAGACTTGAGTTTGGAGCAGCAATCCTGCCCCTCTTTTGAACCCAGTCGGTCCCATAGGATCTATTGGGAAGGTGGGCTTTTGTATCCTGAAGGTAGAGACCCCAAGCCTGGTGCCACCTGGAGGTTGGTAATACCTCAAAAGTTCAGGGGTTTTCTTCTCTCCCTGGGACATGACATTCCCCTTGCAGGACACCTTGGGCAAAGTAAGACTTAGGACAGGATTGTCCCTCATCTGGCCCCATATGTCAGAAGACACCAAGGAGTTTTGTCGCTCCTGTGTCACTTGCCAAGCCAGTGGTAAGTCAGGTGGCACTACAAAGGCCCCCTTAATTCCACTTCCAGTGGTTGGGGTTCCCTTTGAGAGGGTAGGGATTGACATTGTTGGTCCCCTGAACCCTCCAACTGCATCTGGACACAGTTATATCCTGGTGGTGGTGGACCATGCCACTAGGTATTCAGAAGCAATTCGCCTTAGAACCACTACAGCTCCTTTAGTGGCCAGGGCCCTCCTGGGAATCTTTTCCAGAGTGGGCTTCCCTAAGGAGGTATTAACAGACAGTGGTACCAACTTCATGTCTAGTTACATAACTGCAATGTGGAAAGAGTGTGGAGTAAACTATAAGTTTACCACACCCAGCCACCCACAGTGCAATGGGCTTGTTGAAAGGTTCAACAAGACCCTCATGGGTATGATCATGGGACTCCCAGAAAAGCTCAGGCGAAAATGGGATGTCTTACTACCCTGCCTTCTCTTTACCTACAGAGAGGTCTCTCAGAAGGGGGTTGGCTACAGCCCATTTGAACGTCTGTTTGGCCATCCAGTTAGGGGCCCATTGTGTCTAGTTAAGGAGGGATGGGAGCAACCTCTCAAACCTCCTAAACAGGATATTGTGGACTATGTCCTTGGCCTGCTTTCACGTATGGCTGAGTACATGAAGAAGGCAAGTAAAAATCTGGAGGCCAGACAAGAGCTTCAGAAAGCCTGGCATGACCAAAAGGCTGTCCTGACTATTTACCAGCCTGGCCAGAAAGTGTGGGTGTTGGAGTCTGTAGCCCCAGCAGCTCTCTAAGACAAATGGAGTGGCCCCCACACAGTCCTTGAAAAGAAAGGTGAGGTCACCTACTTGGTGGACCTAGGCACTCCCGGAAGTCCCCATAGGATGCTTCATGTGAACCGCCTAAAACCTTTTGTGGACAGGGCTGAAATGAGCTTGACATGGCAACTGATGAGGGACAGGAGGAAGAGAGGGACCCTCTCCCTGATCTCCTCTCTCAGAATCCTGTTGATGGGTCAGTTGATGGAGTAGCCTTGGCAGGCAGCCTCACTGACCAGCAGAAAGCTGATTGTAGGAAGGCCCTCAATCAGTACAAACATATGTTTTCTCTGACACCCAGTCATACCACCTGGTGTACCCTTGAAGTGGACACAGGGCTCAGTCTGCCAGTAAAGAACAAAATTTACAGACAGCCTGACCATGTCAGAGATTGCATCAGGACAGTGGTCCAAAAGACTTCTACCTCAACAACCCCAGCAACCCCAACTCCACCACCCTTCGTGACAACCTCGCCAGCATCAGACTTAAACAACTCGTCAACACACCAACCCACAGAGCAGGACACACCCTCGACCCCATCTTCGCGGCAGGAAACCGCATCCACTTCAGCCACACAACGCAACCGTCATGGACCGACCACCACTGCGTACACTTCACTGTCGACAAACCCAAGGCACCCAAACCAGCCCCACGCCCACCACGAAGAAACTGGAGCAAGGTAACCAACGAGCAACTTCACTCCACCCACACCCGAGACAACCACAACTGGGCATCCAACACAAACAACGCAGCCAGAGAACTCCACACCTGGATCTCCAAGACGAGCTCGCCCCACTACGCAGCCCCGGCATGTAACGCCCCAGGAAAGCCGCCTGGTTCACCACCGCTCTCCAAGAAGCCAGGCGCACCTGCAGACACCTGGAGAAGAACTGGAGAAACACCAAGACAACTGAAAACCACACCACCTACAAGGACGCCATGACGGACTACCACAACCAAATCAGAGCCACCAAGAGGATCTTCATCCACAACAAAATCCTAGCCAACTCCACCAACTCCAAGGAACTTTTCAGCATCATCCAAAAATTCACCAACCCACGCAGCGAAGCCACAGACATCACCCCATCCCAAGACCTCTGCGACAAGCTTGGAACCTACTTCCACCTCAAGATCAAAAATCTCTACGACAACTTCGTCGACCATCCACCAGGCACCACAGACGGCACCCCGCCCCCCAGAGACACCAGCCAGCCCACCATCTCCAACTGGACACCGATCACGGCCGAAGACACCCCCTCGACCATGAAAGGCATCCACTCGGGGCCCCCACCGACCCCTGCCCCCTCACATCTACCACAGAGCCACAGCCGCCATCGCACCCGAACTACAACGCACCATCAACACCACCTTCAAAACAGGCACCTTCCCAGACGACTGGAAGCGCGCAGAAGTCAGACCCCTTCTCAAGAAGCCCACAGCTGACCCCACCGACCTCAAGAACTATCGGCCCATCTCGCTCCTCCCCTTCACAGCCAAAGTCGCAGAGAAAACAGTCAACAGGGAACTGACACGATTCATCGAAGAGAACGCAGTCCTCGACCTGTCACAACCCGTATTCCGAAGCAACCACAGCACAGAGACCACCCTACTCGCCGCCACAGACGACATCCGCACCCTCCTGGACTGCAGCCCTCATCCTACTTGACCTATCAGCGGCCTTCGACACCGTCTCCCACCGCACACTAGCCACCAGACTACATGACGTAGGCATACAAGGAAAAGCCCTGGACTGGATCCGATCATTCCTCACCGGAAGAAGCCAAAGGATCAGACTACCACCCTTCCTCTCCAACCCCACGATAATAACCTGCGGAGTCCCACAGGGGTCATCACTGAGCCCGACCCTCTTCAACATCTACATGGCCCCCCTCGCAGCCATCGTCCGACAACACGGCCTCAACATCGTATCCTACGCCGACGACACCCAACTCATCCTCTCCCTCACCAAAGACCCCACCACCGCCAAACTCAACTTCCAGAAAGGAATGCAAGACGTCACAATCTTGATGTCCAACAGCTGCCTGAAGCTCAACGCAGAGAAGACAGAAGTCCTCGGTACCACCCCCTCAGCATGGGACAGCACCTGGTGGCTGACCACCCTCAGAAGCCTGCCTACCCCCTCAGACCACGCCAAGAACCTCGGCATCGTACTCGACTCATCACTCACCATGAACCGACAGGTCAACGCCGTCACCTCCAACAGCTTCAACACCTTCCGCATCCTCCGCAAGACCTTCAAGTGGATCCCACGTGAGTCAAAGAAGACAGTCACCCACGCACTCATCACCAGCAGACTGGACTACGGAAACGCACTCTACGCCGGCATCAACAAGTCCCTACTCCGCAAACTCCAGACAAATCAGAACACCGCCGCCAGACTCGTCCTCGGCATCCCCCGACACGAACACATCAGCCAGCACCTACGAAGACTCCACTGGCTCCCCGTGGAGAAAAGAGTCACCTTCAAAATCCTCACTCACGCCTACAAATGCCTACACAACATCGGACCCAAATACCTCAACGACAGAATCAACTTCCACGTACCCAAAAGAAACCTCCGATCTTCCAACCTCGCACTGGCTGAAACCCCGCGCATCCACAGAGCCAGAGCAGGCGGAAGATCCTTCTCCCACATGGCTGCCAAGACCTTGAACGAACTACCGGCAGACATCAGACGAGCCCCCTCCCTGAACACCTTCAGGAAGACCCTCAAGACCTGGTTCTTCGGCTAGACAGATCTACGGAACCCCCCCCCCCAGCGCCTTGAGACCCTCGCGGGTGAGTAGCGTGCTTACAAATCCCTGATTGATTGATTGATTGATTGATTGATTGAAAGATGCTGGAATTGCGGGTCATTGAGCCTTCAGATAGCCCCTGGGCTAATCCAGTAGTCCTTGTGCCAAAACCTCACACCAAGGGTGGAAAAACGAGAGGAGGTTTTGTGTGGACTACAGAGGGCTCAATGCAGTCACTAGGACTGTTGCCCATCCTATTCCAAGGGTAGATGAGCTCATAGATACTTTGGCCTCAGCCACGTTTCCGAGTACATTTGACCTAACTGCTGGCTACTGGCAAATCAGAGTAGCTGAGGATGCCAAGCCAAAAACAACATTTTCAATCCCCAGTTGGCATTATCAATTTATTGTGATGCCCTTTGGTCTGAAAAATGCACCTGCACATTTCAGAGGTTGGTGAACAAAGTTCTCACAGGCCTGGAAGCCTATAGTGCAGCATATCTAGATGATATTGCTGTCTTTAGCTCCACCTGGGAGGATCACCTGGTGCAAAAGGCAGGCCTCACTATCAAGGCCACCAAGTGCCAGGTAGTGCAGAGCAAGATTGTATACTTGGGTCACCTGGTAGGAGGAGGCCAAGTTCAGCCATTGGAGAGCAAAATCCAAACCATCATGGACTGAGTTGCTCCCACTACCCAGCCTCAGGTCAGAGCTTTCTTGGGCCTGACTGGGTACTACAGGAGGTTTGTTAAGGGGTATGGGTCCATTGTGACTCCCCTCACTGACCTCACCTCCAAAAGAATGCCAAAGAGAGTTCAGTGGACAGTTAGTTGTCAAAAGGCATTTGATGACCTGAAGCAGGCCATGTGCACTGCTCTCATTCTGCAAAGTCCTGACTATTCCAAAACCTTCATTGTCCAGACAGATACATCTGAGATAGGGGTAGGAGCTGTGTTGTCACAACTTAATGCAGAGGGCCAGGGCCAGCCAGTAGCTTTCATGAGCAGAAGGTTGACCCCCAGGGAGAAACGTTAGTCAGCTATAGAGAGGGAGGCCTTTGCTGTGGTCTAGGCCCTGAAGAAGTTGAGACCATATCTGTTTGGTACTCACTTCATTGTTCAGACAGACCATAAGCCCCTCTTATGGCTTAAACAAATGAAGGGTGAAAATCCCAAACTTTTGAGGTGGTCCATTTCCCTACAGGAGATGGACTTTTCAGTGGAACATATGCCTGGGAGTAACCATGGCAACGCAGATGGACTCTCCAGATATTCCCACTCAACTGGGCAAGGTTTGTCTCATCTCCTTACGTTTGGGGGGGAGGGGGTTGTATAGGAAAGTAGGATCTGCTTTCATCGTCACCCCCCCCTTTTTGCTGGTGTCATTATGTTTTTCCGACTAGTCTGACTGGGAGCCTGCTAATTAGGACCCCAGTCTCCGTGCTTCTTCCCTAAATTGGACATGGTGAGTACTTAGGTACACTCCAGATTGGCTACTTGGGTACCCTTGTAAGTCCCTAGTATGTGGTACAAAGGTACCCAGGAAATAGGTACACCAGAGTTCTCCCATGGGCTGAAACATGTATTTTGCCACCCAATAGAGACCACTCAAATTGGGACTCCAGTCCTGCCATTGCAGCCTGTGTAAGCTGGTACTAGCACCACTATCGACAGATATAGGTTTCCCTATATCTGAGGTCACTACACTTAAAAACTATAAGTCACCACTAAGGCAGGCCTTTCAATCCTGAAGGCAGGGTGCTAGGTCCTAATTGTGAAGGTGCTACTGCATAAGCGGGGCTCCCCTACAACCTTTGGAGCCCATTCTCCCGGGTTGTAAGTGCATCAGTCATTATAACATATAGTGGCCATGCGTCATTACGCGATGACCATCTTTCAACTGGCTGTAACTAACCCTGTCATGTTTGGTATCAAACATGTTGGAATCATACCCCCACACCGTAAACGGTGTGGGTGGTATGATTCCATGCACTGTAAAGCTCCTCCAGGAGGACTTCAGTGCTCCCGGTACCAGTCTTCCAGAACCGGACAGCAAGCTAGGGCTGCTGCCGGCCAGAGACACATTTCTGCCCTCCTGCTGCTGAGCCAAGCTTGAGCAGGGGAAGGCAGAACAAAGGATATCCTGTCACTGGGAGGTGTGACCACCTCCCAGACAGGGTTAAGTGTATTGGGGCGGGGGGGGGTACTTGCCAGCGCCACTGAGACTGCTTGAAGGACACATTTGGTGCCCTCCTTGCGTACTCCAGTTCAAACCAGTTCAGCGAGCCGTTGGCTCCCTCCCTGGCACGAAACTGGACAAAGGACATGGGAGTATCCTCCCCACTGTCCAGCCCCTCCTCTGGGAGGGACCCCTGAATTGTCCTAGCCCTTTCCTAAGGGTACTTAAGGGCTTACCTGTGGGTGGGTCCCTAGATTCATTGTGGGACAAGATTAAGGTCACATACTACTTCAACTTCGACCGTCTCGACACTCTGGACTTCGCTTTGGGAACCGACTTCACCGGTGAAGATTCCTGCTACTCCTGGTCTCGTCGTCCTACTGGTCTTCTGCAACGTCTGTGTCCGTGCTCCATACAGGTTCTTCACCAGGTCTGTGGACATCCAAGACACCTGAAGGAATCTCCCTTGGAGTGAAGGAGTCACTCCCCTGTATCTGCAGGCACTGCAACACAGCTGACCAGTCTGCTGATCCTGGGCTCCCATGGACTCCAAAAGGCTCAGCAACACAGGTGGTGGATCTGAAACTCCCTCGAGGCCTGCACTGTCTTCATACCGAGTTTGAGGCCAGTATCCCTCGTCTGAACCGCTGGAACAGCACCCCTGTGCACCGCGTCGACTTGCTGTTGCCAAGGCTTGTTGGCTCTCTTTACCAGAGATCTTCGGGCTTCAAGAAGCTCCAACGCCAAGCAACTCCTACAGCCAAGATCTTTGTCCTCACCGCTTCCTCTGCACCGTGGACCTTCTTCATTGGTGAGCTGCTCGAGGTCCTCTTGCGACTCCTGTTCCTTCGGCCCGCGGGTCCTCTTGAGGGTCTTCTTTGGCTCCAGTGGGCTCCCCTGGTTGCTCGGGCCTGCTCCAACTTACCTGCTTGTGGTGAGTCACTTGGACCCTGCTGGTCCCGACAATGCACCTTTTTCGTCTACTACGTTGTTTGCTGCTGCCAAGGCTTGTTGGTGCCCCTGCCAGACACTGACCCCTGGGCTTTCGACATGCGATGTGGGACAGCTCATGAATGGCTTCTGGCATCATCAACCTCTCCTGCATCCCCGACAACGGTGGCCATTCGTCTTCCGTGCCTCCTGGTCACTCCTGAGTGGCATAGACTCTGTCCCCTCTGCTTGCAGGTACCTCTCATCTTGAATCCACCTTTAGGTTCCACCGGACTCCTTCTTCTCCAGTGGCATCTTTCCTGAAGTCCTCCATTGTGATTTACAGGGGTTTCCGAAGTCATTTGACACCTATACCCCTGGCGTCCCTGGTGTAGGTATCCTGGTTCCTGGGGTATCCACGGGTGGGGTGACTCTCAAACCTTCCATCTTCCACAGGGTTTCTTCCGGGTCCACTGGGAAGGGTCCTTCTTTAAAATTGCAACTGCAACTTACCTATTGACTAACATTGAGCACGCGGTCGTGTTCCCACTCTGCACCCAACCTCCGTGGGGTTCCTAGATACTCACCTTGGGTGGTTCCTTGGGTCCCCGGCTCTTCTACGTCTATTGGGTCCAGTCTCGACTTAGGTCGTGGTTCGTATTGCACTATTTTAGTATATGGGTGGTCTCCCCCTGGAGACCACTGTGTATTTGTGCTACTTACGTGTTCTATTTCCTAAGTATTGTGTGTATTGTGTTCTTATCTCCGGGTAGGAGATAATACAATGTGTTAGTGAGTGTTTGTAATAAAATACATATTTTTATAACTACACTGTGTGATTCTTTTTCACTTAACCTATACCATAAGATTAAGTACTGGTAAAACAAGCTGCTTTACACTATTTCTGGACTAAGCCTTAAGGCTGCTGTTCACAGCTACCACTTAGAGAGCTATCTAAGGTTGTCTAATACCACTAAAATCACCATAAGGGTTGTCTGGATTAGTGCAGGGTGCTACAGTTACATAAGTGAGCACCATATACTAAGCCAGCCTCTCACACAACTAGTTCAACACCTGGTGGGCTCTCTGAATGCCAGAGTGGACCAACTCAGCGAAGATGCCTAGCAGATCACGAATAACGTCTCAAACCGGAGGCGGCTCTTGTTCTGAGACGCTTTTCATCTCTAGTGAAGCTTTGGACTCCTGTACGCCTTTCCGCACATACTGCTCCTGCCCAGAGATCTGAAGAAGGTCGGGAATGACCAGGCCCATGTCATCCTTGTAGCTCCGGACTTGTCTCAGAGACTCTTGTATCCTGTTCTGTTGATCAAGTCCATCAGTCCTCAAATCAGGCTGCCCCTTCGGAAGGATCTTTCATCGCAGCAGCTGGGTAGTTTTCCACCTGAACCTGTCAACGCTCAGTCTTCACGCTTCGAGATTGAGTGGCAACAGTTGACAGATTTCGACCTTCTGTCCGTAGTCTGTAATGTTATCTTTGCAGCTCGGTGTCCCTCCACCAAGACAGTATATGCAGGCAGTTGGAGCAAGTTTGTGGCATGGTGTACAGCCAAACAGGTTGACCCTTTATTTGCACCCCTTTCCCAAGTTCTTTTGTTTATCCTTACCCTGGCCCAGCAGGGCTCTGCATTGGGTCTGTTGTAGGGTTATTTAACTGACATTTCTGCCTTCTTGCAGCTTCCAGATCAGTCTTCCCTCTTCAAGTCCCCTATTGTAAATAGGTTCCTTAAAGGTCTGCAGCACATGTTTTCTCCAGCTACTTTCGTTATGCCTTAATGGAACCTTAACTTGATTCTTAACTTTCTAATGTGTGCTCCCTTAGAGCCACTTTATACCTGCCCCCTTAGGCTTCTCACCATCAAGACAGCTTTTCTGGTGGTAATTACATCTGCCCAGAGGGTCAGTAGACTGCAGGCGTTGTCATCTCAGCCTCCATACATCTCTTTCTTCCCAGACAAACTGGTCCTTCAGACTCGAGCATTCTTCTTGCCGAATGTAGGCACCCCATTCCACGTAGGCCAGTCCATCACTTTGCTTATCTTTTACGGTGCGCCTCATCCCTCTAAGGAAGAGGAGAAACTCTGTAGGCTGGACCCAAAAAGAGCGTTGTCGTTCTACCTTGACTGCACAAAAACGTCCCGGGTGGACAATCAACTCTTCGTGGAATATATCGAAGCCAAGAAATGGAAGGGCATGCAGGAAGTAACCATCTCCCAATGGATTGTATTCTTCATTAAGATCTGCTACACATCGGCCAAGAAGCAGCCACCAAAAGGTTTGTGTGCTCATTCCACCAAGCCAAAGTCTGCAACCACTGTGTTAGTACGCAGACTTCCGGTCCTGGACTCTTTTCAGGGCCCTAGTACCACTCACCAGTGGTCAGTATTCTTCATGGCTCTGCGCCCTTGCCGTGGAAAGTCACGAAAAGAATCTGACGTCAGTGCTCAGGGTGGGGCCTATATAGGCACCGCATGCGTAATTTCTGGTTCGGACGATGCCAACAACGCCACGTGGAGCTGAACGACGCCACCTA
The DNA here is from genome assembly GCA_963921515.1 of Calotriton arnoldi. Classification (NCBI taxonomy): domain Eukaryota; kingdom Metazoa; phylum Chordata; class Amphibia; order Caudata; family Salamandridae; genus Calotriton; species Calotriton arnoldi. The sequence goes on from CAWUFW010002732.1 coordinate 44,495, forward strand.
CCGGTGCGCAGGGGTACTGCTCACGAAAAATTCCTGGGTCCAGTGTTGACGCCTGGGGAATATTCCTGGGTAAGGAATCTGCAGCTAGATAGTCTCTAGCAGATAAGGTGTTACCAAAGGTAAGTGATTTGTTCTTTACAATCTCTAGGTTTCTCCACGTCTAGACTTGTCTCTATTTGCTAGGCCCAAGGATGCCTTTCTAGGTAACCGTTGTTGTGTAGTTCCTATAAAACTTATACAGGATCTGCGCGTTTAGACAACATACACTGTAGGATTGGTGTCAGACTGATTCTAGACACCCCCACCAGGTATGTTGGCCTGTGTACCAGCTAGCTCACAGTGCCACTAGAAACTCCTCTTACCAAGGAGAGAATAGTTCTTGACAACTATCAAACATGACAACCCTGATCCTTCAGGACCGTGGAAACAGTGTACTACTTTTCACTCAGTCACTCGTGCTCACTTAGTCTCAGAGAGAGACACAGAATAAACGGTAGGGACGTTTTCAATAAGTATTTATTGAGCAGTCGTTATTCTAGTGTAAAATTGGTGTGCTGAAACAACCACTAGACAGTAACAGATATAAATGATTAAAAGCACTAAAAGTGAAAGGATGGTAGATTTCTACCATTTTGCTATAACCATGAATATAGGCAAGTATATAAAATACATGACAACAAAATGCGTACTCCTACGATGCTACCCTAACTAGATGTACCTAAGTGTACCTAGCATGCATGTAGGTGTTAAGCCAAGAATCCCTCTAGTATGAAGTCAACCCCCATTACCTGAAGTGAGAAACTGTGGGACCCCGTCCTGGTCTCGGGTTGAACACCCCGCAAGGGATGTCAGACCACTGCGAGTTGGAGTATCTGCATACAGGGGCTTCAGCATCTCGCTTCAGTGTGTCGGCATGGAAGTCCTGATCTCCCCTGTTTGTCTCAGCAAGATGTGATGTTTTTATACCCAAAGGACTCCCCGGGGGTTCTACCTTGCTGTGCCACTGTTGGACTTAGGATGACGTCGGGAATGAACTTTGTACATAGTTATTATGCAGGAGATGGAAGTCCTGCTGAGTTTTCAAGAATCCTCATGCATAATGTATGAGGCTGCTACTAGGGAAATCCCACGTTCTGTGTGCAGTGTCGTATCTAGGTAAAAGGTCAGTCCCCAAGAACCGTTATGTGTGTAATGTAGGGGAGAATATAGGTGATGTTACCTGAGCCTATATTGGGGTACCTATATGGAATATAACACCGTTTGTGTTATATAAATATTTTTTAATAATAACATATATATGCACGCATATACACACACATATATTTATATATGAACTTCTATATATGTTTCTGATTTGTCTGCAGGTGCTTAGCACAACCCACCAATACCATGACAGTGAAGGTTACCGTGGGCATATGGTAGTGAAGGAACCTGCATTGGTGCTGATGTTTTACTTTGTGTTCCTATTATTAACCATTTGTCTACCAGCAAAAATTAGAATGGCTTGCATAGAAAGGGTATTGTATGTTATTGGAGAAGGGCTCCTTAATGGGGCTTTTCTGAAGCTTTATGAGTGATGGACATCGGAAGCAGATGTTAAGTGGGGCAATTGCTCAAGGCCGCTGGTGCAATGATCTGGGTTGACCAGGGAGATGTAGCTGATGAGGCTCTGGTGATGGATTATCAGGGGGATGAGACAGCATAACATTTGATCTTTTGCTGGGTATGGGCAATGCTAATTATAATCTTGTACCTCATTAAGAGAATCTTGAATTTAATCTGGAAACTGGCCTCAAGACAGTAAATTTTCTGTAGGACTGGAATCATGGGTCCTTTTTTGTTAAACATTGTTAGAATAGAAATCGTTTATGTTTACGCAGTGCTCTATGTAAGTTAGCATTCGCTGCGCCATTTTCTATTTGGGCGCCATTTTAGGCTGTTCGAAACTGATCCAGTTCAATTCCGAGAGATGCTCCCCTGTAGGTATCGATTCTTCCTCTGTGTCCTGTTTTAGTAATAAGCATACCGTTCATGTTAGCACATAGCTTTCTCACTAGATAGAGGCCTTCTCCCCCTTGTTTGGTGGCGGGCTCCTGATGGAACGACCTTGGGCTACGATACTTTGTGTAAGATAGGAGCGCTGAAACCGATCTTTCTGTATTACACTGTTTAACTGCACCTGCTTGGAAAATTCCACTGTGGGCGTGTTTTCGCCCAGTTATGAAACGTACATAATGTATCTTTATGCTTGTTGATTTCAGTTCCCTCTGCAGCACTCTCAGCGACTGGGCAGATGGGGCTCTGCTCTGAGTGTATATGAATAAACAGTTATTGGTTTGTATTCTCTACTGTCTGACCGACTCTTCATTTAGTACGTAAGGCTGAGAGGTGGTCGTTAGTGACTCGGGTGGCCCTAAACGGGTTACTTCCTTCAGTTGGCACCAGAACAGGGACTCCTTCGGGTGATTGATCCATCCTCTCCGCAGACGGGGGGCGGCCGAGAACATCGTCGGGTCGGACTGACGGCTCAGGGATCCCTGCATGAAGAGTGTTTGTCACTCGCAGCTGCTCCTTACGTCCCTCCGGACAGTGCCTCGCCCAGTGGTCATCCCGACTGGAGTCCTGAACGGCGAAACCCTTGGATCTGACCGTTTGGTCTGAAGAGTCGGCAGTGGAGAACTGGTTCGTTGAATTACTGATATCAGGTGAGTTTGTTTTGGTTCTTTGTGGATATGGTACCGTTTGGGTTTGCGTTTGGTACAGTCTAAGGACTGTCTTGATAAAAAGTATTTGCAAATACTTTGCCATGTAAAACTAACAATTTCGTTTTTCTTTCAAAATGCCTGGCCTAAGCAAACTTTGGAATTTGTGTTGTTGTTGTTGTTCTGCAGATGCATGATTGGAAGAAGCTCAGCCTGCGCCTCCTGAAGGCAGCCCTAATTTTGATACGTATGTGAAACATGGTCTTGGCCCTATTATGTTTAGCACACTATGGCACAAATATATGAGGGACAATGCCGAGTTGCAGTGGCCTTTAACGGGCACCTTTGATGAACAAAAGATTGGGTTTTTACAGGAACAGTTATTTAAGAGACGAAGGAGGCAATCGATGTTTGACTCCCTCAGGACTTGGCAGAAGGAGGCCAGACAGAGGTGGTTAAAGATGGAGAGGGATGCACAGAAAGGGAAAATGCAAACATTGACACAGAAAGCTGTGGCAATTGATAGAGAAAAACAGGAGTCAGGAATAGAATGTGAAGATAGGAGATTTCGGTTGCATATTGACAAGTCTTATTTGGCCAAAGAAGAAAATGATACTTTTGTAGAGGAGGTGTTAGATACTCGACCCCCGCCTCCTTATGCCCCACAGGGTATATATCCCACTGTTCCTTTACAGTCACAGCAGCCTGTTTCATCCGCTGCGGCCGTTTCTGCATCTACGGCTGTTACTTCGACAGCTTCGGCTACCGCACCCCCTGCTCCTTCTTTGTCTTCGCCATCTTTGTCTTCGCCATCTTTGATGACTGTGACCTCTATTACATCTACCGTTTCAACTCCTGTGTCCTCCGTTCTTTCTCCTCCGGTGCAAACGTCAACTACGATTGTACCTGCTACGTCTGTTGCTTCTCCTTCTCTGGTTTTTCATCCTCCAACACTTTCACCTGCTGAGACGCCAGTACGAGGGTTTGAGGACAAGGATTGGGTGAAATTCAGGGAACGGATGGGACTGTTGGTGCGCTCTGGAGTAGGAGAAGATGAGAAGGAGGTGTTAGCAAGACAGGCTATGAAGTGGGCAATGTAATCTGGTTTATGGCGCTGAGGACATTTGGCAGGCTGTGCGTGAGTTTGAGCCTTTTTTACAGCAGCACGTTCTTCAGCATATGTCTGCTACATTGATTGACCTTTGGTGCACACACATTAAAATAGAGGCTCCACAAGTGTTATTTAATATTAAGGACTGTGTTTACGTAGTTGATTTAGCCCCAGGACAGGTGCTTGCGAATATTCATACTATAGTTTCTTACAGAGTCCGGTTGTATGAAAAGAGTCCCACTAAAATTACTCAGTTCCCTATGCATGAGGTCCATCCAATATATCATCCAGAGATACCTGAGTTAACACACCAGCTTGGTAACGTCACTAGACCAGCTGTAGCTGCCTGTTTTCAGGAGCAATGGGTTTATACTCCGTGGAAACGAAGTGAGGTTTTAGCCCTTAAGGCTACGTTGCCTGATCCTAGGAACAATCCTACAGCTTATTATAAAGAATTAACAGAGGCTGCCTCTTCTACTGTTATGACTCTTGCTGATGTTGAAATGTTTTTTGGTCTTCTTGTTCCTGTCGATATTTGGAGACAGGTTTATACTCAAGATCATGTTGCAGAATTGGGCAGGACACGGGATGTGATTAAAGGATGGGATCAGGAGAGATAGCCAGGTGATAAACCCCGTGCTGAGATACTTGCTTTGCCTGGTCGTATTATTACGTATATGCACACTCTTATTCCTAACTCTAGCTTTCCGGTCAATCCATGGAACCTGCCCCAGCTATTTGAAACAACGGCTTTGCTCCTATAAGCAGGCTCGCTCACTGAGGTCTAATTCTCAGAATTTGCTCTGCACCCCTCGAGTTAGGAAAGCCCGGTTAGGGGGCAGATCTTTTACGGTCGGGGCATCCATGTTATGGAACTCCCTGCCTAATGCTATGCGCCAGATTGTTTCTGAATTGCAATTCAGGAAAGCAGCCAAAACATGGCTATTCAGCCTAGATTAACTCTCTAGGAGCCTTGGCTGTTGCGTGACCCATGAGTGCCACCTGTTGCTATAGCGCCGGGACACCTCTATTGAGGTAGCTGTTCGCGCTCTATAAATGGCTGTATTATTATTATTATTATTATTATTCCACCTAAGAAGGTAAGTTGGGATCGATTGACAGCTTGTCGACAAAAGAAGGATGAGAGTGTGTCTGATTTCTTTACTCGGTTTGAGGACACGTTCTTGGATTATAGTGGGCAGGGTATGTCCACTGAGGGAGGAGTTCGATTGTTTGTAGACAGGTTTGTTGCTAACCTTCTTCCTGAAAAATAACTCATTTGCAGGCGTCTTAGAGTACTTGGTCTACGTCTTCTCCCTCTGTTTTTTTTAATATGGCCCAATATTATGAACATTGAGATCAGGAGGAAAAAGATAAAACTGATAAGAAGCATAAGGATTTAAAGACGAAGTTGTTGTTGCTGCAGCCTGCATTTAGGGGTAATAGTAGGGGATGAGGTGGTCCCTCTAGACAACTTCTGCGTACTAGGCAGCCTTCAACTACACCTTTGGGGCAGAATCAGTGTGCGTATTGTAAGGAGGAAGGACATTGGTGCAGCCAGTGTCCGGTGCTTTTACAGAAGGTTGCGTCCCCCAGAGGACGAGGTTCTGGTGGTAGAGGCCGTGGGACCTACAGGAATACGAATACTGCGACTTCTGTGGGCCGATCTGACAATAATTATTTTGATGACTCAAGAGATAGACAGTATTATCATGATGATTATGACATGGATGATGTGACGGGTATGTCTTATAGTTAGGACAGCCAGGGACAGAGTGAGGGACCAGTTCAGATACCAGTGAATCAGCGTGGTCCTTATGTCACAGTGGATTTGCAAGGCTCGACTAATGAATTTTTGGTGGATACAGGTGCAACATAGATTTCTGTTTCTCGACATATGGTCCCCGGGGCGGATCTGTCTGGCCATAATAATGTTTCGGTAGGTTTTTCAGGTGTACGGTTGTAAGCCCCATTTCACGCCCCCTTGCATTGACTGTTGGTCCTTTTACTGTGGAATATCCGTTCTTGTTAACATATAATTGTGGTGAAAATTTGATGGGTTTGGATTTGTTGAAGAAATTGCATGCTACTATTTATTGTTCCCCTGCCGGGTCTATATTACTATGGGTCCGGATGCGAGTATTAAGCAGTGTTTATCTCAGGATGCGCCCCTTTCACCTGAATTTGCTCAGATACCACCTACGCTGTGGGCCACAGGTGATACAGACGTGTGTTTGTTACATATACCACCGGTTTCTATACAAGCTAAGGATAATGCTATTCTACCCCGCATTCCTCAATACAAAATACCGCAGGCAGGCGAACGGGCTCTTCTTCAGATTATTCAGGATTTGATACGGAAGGGAGTGGTTGAGGAAACGGCTGCCAACATTTGTAATAGCCTATTCTTCCGGTTCTTAAGAGGACACCTTCGGGTTCTCCTGATGTTCTTGATGATGTTTATCGCTTTGTGATTGACTTGCGAGAGGTTAATACAATTGTAGTTCCACAGTTTCCACTGGTTCCTGATATCACTACGCTCTTAACTATGATTCCATCCACTGCTAAATTCTTTTCTGTTATTGATTTGAAAAATGCATTTTTTAATATTCCTATTCACCCAGACAGTAGGTATTTATTTGGATTTACACTGGCCGGCAGAAGCTTTAGATTCTGTCGCCCTCCTCAAGGCTATACGGAGAGTCCTAGTATCTATAGTCAGGCATTAAAAAGTCAATTGGATTCACTGTCGCTTCCTCCAGGTAATGTATTGGTGCAATATGTCGATGACCTTTTGATTGCTTCTGATACGGAACAGGGTTGCAAAGACAGTATGGTACAATTGCTTTTGCATTTGGCACATCATGGTCATAAGGTTTCTCTTTCCAAATTTCAGTATTGTCGACAGAAGGTCACCTACTTAGGTCACCTAGTGTTGAAGGAGGGAAGGAGATTGACCCCTGAGCGTATCAGTACCATTGTTAAAATGCCCATTCCACAAACTCAGAAAGACGTACATGCGTTTATAGGTATTACTTCCTACTGTCGCCAGTGGATTCCAAATTACTCGCTACTAATCAAACCTTTGCTTGCATTAACAACGAAAGCAGTACATGAGCCTTTGCCTTGGGGGACCGAATGCCAGCAGTCTTTTGAGCAATTAAAAACTGCGCTTTGTTCGGCTCCGGTACTTAGCACACCCAATTATAACAAACCGTTTGTGCTCTATGTCCATGAGATGGCTGGCTGCGCACTTTTTGTCCTAACACAAAAATTTGGGCTTAAACAGAGGCCTTGTGCTTATTTTTCTGCTGTGCTTGACCCCGTTGCTAGGGCCCTCCCGAGTTGTCTGAGAGCGGTCGCGGCTGTGGCCACTTCAATCAGGCAATCGGCTGGACTCGTACTTGATACAGACCTCACAGTTATGGTCCCCCATGCTGTGGATACACTTTTGAATAAGACGAAGACACAGCACCTCACCAGTGCACGTCTTACTGGCTATGAATTGACATTGTTTGCTAAGCATATTACAATCAAAAGATGTGCCACTCTGAATCCAGACACGTTACTACCCCTCCCTTCTGAGAATGATGCAGTCGATAAACATGACTGTATTTTCCGGACAGAGTAAGAAACGAAAGGACGGGTAGACCTGACTGATGTTCCCTTATCTGACCCTCAAGGAGAACTATATGTCGATGGCTCTTGTTTTAAATTACCAGATGACACCACTACTGCAGCTTATGCTATCACTACGTTGCGGACAGTGGTAGAGACATCACAGGTTCCCTATCAGTCGGCTCAAGCTGCTGAGCTTGCTGCCCTTATTCAAGCTTGTGAATTGAGTGAAGGGCTGGTTGTCAATTTTTATACTCACAGCCAGTACGCATTCGGGGTTGCGTATAATTTTGGGCGGCTTTGGGTAGAGAGAGGGTTTCTTACCTCCCATGGTACCAAGATTCAGCATGGGCACCTTATTTTGCGGCTTTTGTCTGCTTTAGCGCTCCCCAAGAAATTGGCAATCATTAAGTGCAGTGCCCATAAAAAAGTCACAGATGATGTGGGTAGAAGAAATGCGTTTGCAGATCAGGTAGCTAAGGAAACGGCCTGAAGTAAGATGAAACACATGTTCGTTGCAGGTCCAGCTAGGTGGGTTCCTGAAGTTGTCATGTTTGAAAATACCCTTGAGAGTGTAAAGAAGATACAGAGTGAAGCCACGATAGAGGAATTGGCGCAATGGCAGGAGAGTACAGCACAGTTGAATGAGGAAGGTTGTTGGATTGATCAATCGGGGCAACAGAAATGGATGCTGCCTGATGCATATGTACTTCCTCTGGTTACTATGGCACGTGGTCCAGCTCATAATAGTGCAAAAGGCATTTGTAAATTGTTAGCCCCTGTGTGGCATAATGATAATATTTCTAAGACAGCTGCGCATTTGGTGAAATATTGTATGGTCTGTATGATGCATAATCCAGGAAAGGGTACCCCTACACCACCTGATAATTTTGCACCACCCACTTTTCCTTTTGAAGTCCTTCAAATGGACTACATCGAATTAGAGAGATCCAATAATCTTAAGTATGTTTTGGTAGTTGTATGTGCGTTCAGTAAATGGGTTGAGGCCTACCCCACTAAAGATAATACGGCCATTACGACTGCGAAGGTACTCCTTAAAGAGTTCTTTCCTCGTTTCGGCTTGCTCCGAGTTATTTGGAGTGACAACGGAAGTAATTTTAATGGGTAAGTGATTACATTGATTTGTGAAGGGTTGCATGTTTAGCAGAAATTTCACGCTGCCTATCACCCCCAGTCAGCTGGTCTTGTTGAGAAGTACAATGGCACTCTCAAACTGAAGTTTGCAAAAATTCAAGAGACAACATGATTAAAATGGCCAGATGCTTTACCGTTAGCTCTCTTGTCAACAAGAACGACAGCCCATTCTAGAAAAGGATTGTCACCTTATGAGGTCATGTTCGGACGCCCGGCAAATGTCTGGGGCGTTCCACGCCCTCGTAAATATTCCGATATCGAATATCCTGTGTTGCTTGATTATCTTGGCCAGTTAACCGAACGTTTACGTTCTATTCACCAACAGGTGCGCGAGACCCTACCTCCTATACCAGAGGTACCCGGCCACTACATTCAGCCCGGTGATTACAGTCTCCTCCGGAATTTCCAGTGAAAGAAATGTTTGGAGCCACGCTGGAAGGGTCCTGAGCAGGTTCTGTTGGTGACGAGGATGGCTGTAAAGGTTGCTGGTCGAAAGAACTGGGTGCATGCCACCCATTGCAGGAAGATTCCTTTGCCGTTACCATACGATCAGTGGGTCAAGGAGGGCTTGGGCGACTCAGAGTGTGAACAGGTGCCCAGGTTTGTTCCCTTCAGCGACGCCCAGCTGATCTGGACCCAGACCAATAAGGAGAATGATGATGTTTTGAATGAGGCTGTTCCCCCAGAGATTCGAGCTATTCAGGAGCCTTTGTTCATTGATCACACTGTGCCTGGGGCTACCAGGTACAATTTGCGCCCTCGGCTGAGGGATACTGAGTCCAAGGAGAAGAAAGATTAGGGATGGACTGTATAAGATAGGTAGTACTGAGTCATAGTACCAACGGAATTAATTGAAAATTAGTGGATGATTGTGTACTCACTTAGCTTTTATTCTCTGAACATTAGCTAGGGAGACCAGAAGTATACCCTTCAGGTATACCATCTTTATCAGCATGGGATAGAGTAAAAGAGCTTAGGACAGAGCAAGCTCAACCGCCGGTGCTCGAGAGTGCCAACTTTTTGATGGACAATAGGAGCCTGTACCAGTGAGGCTCTGACGGACACTGGGAACTTGTATATTTTCTTTGCATTCTTGCCTCTTTGCAAATCCATTATGCATCCCTTTGGTAGAAAGGTTGCTGACGAAGAGCAGCCAATGGTTCTTGTTGCACAGCGTAATATGATGTGGACACGGAAAAACAAAATAATATGTATTGTTCTTTTGGATATATTGATAATAATTTTGTGTACGGTGTCATGGGTTTTGGAAAATGATCAAAATGTACCTTCACATAGTAAGGGTAAGATTATCTCCCAGAAAAGAAACAAAAGAACAGCCCGAGTAATGTATTTTTGGAGACACATAAGAGATTTTTTGGTGAAGGGACAGCTTGTGAACCCCACTCAATCCGTTACTAGTCTGTGGACTGCATATCCATTGTCACTTGTGAATTATACTTCTACTTGGCCACCCCAATTTACGGAAGTGAAAGGAGTATTTGGTTTTGGTTACTCAGGACCATGTTTTTACCATAGAAAGCCACTAGGAATGGGTTATCCAGGTTGTGATGATAATACATATTGTGACATTTTTTATATGGAAAAACAAAATGTTACATTACAAGGAATTGATAGTTACCCGAGAGGCTGGTTATTATCCTGCTTGTTGCCCCATCGTGAATAGTACAGACACTTAACTGTATATAAATTGTTCAGGAATAGTGCTGTATAAAAATACGATCCCTTTGGTGAATGACGAGGATCCAAGTAGTTTTGGAATGAATTCCAGGTATGCAGCGGTAGATTATGAAGGTCCGATCTATGCACACCCAGGGTTTTACTCTTTCTCCAACAGAACTTATTCCAATGTCCACAATGGAACGGATGATGTAGCTCTTGGAATGGTGCTGCCTTTGGGTGTACCTTGTAAGTATGCTATGCATAATATACGATGGGTTAAAAGGACTCTAACAAAAGAATTCTGTGAGGGAATGACCGATATAGAGGTCAATAATTATAGTAATGGGATTACTTTTAGGTATATTCTTTCCTCTATTTTCATGTTGGGTGGTACCTCTATGGCCAGGGGTGAAAAAGCTAGAGAATATTTCGGATGCAAGCTACAAATTTTATCTAACACCACAGTGGCGGCCTTACGTGACATCACCACTCCGTTGGAGAGTATGCGAATTTATTCGGAACAGACCCGATATGCAGTTGATTTTATTCTTGCTAAGAGTGGTGGTGTATGCGCGGTAGTGGGCGATCAGTGTGTGGTCAGGATCAAGAATATGGAAAAGAATATTACCAAACACATTTTAGATATTCTTGAAAATGTAAAAGGAATGGAAAGTGGGAATTGGAGTTGGTCTCTCTTTGGCAGCTGGGGCTGGATTCTTGAAAAAGTGATTTATCTGATTGTGATATTGGTGCTCTGCTGTGCTCTTATTCAGTGCCTTCCTTTCTGTTGCTCCTATTGTACCACTATTCTCACCCCTAAAAAGAAGATATTGATTCATGACACCAATGCTGCGATAATGATTCAAAAGGATATTGAGGATATGATGAACATCGATGAGGGAATTTTCGAGAATTCTTCCCTCCTTACTGTTTCACTTCCTGATGTTGATAATATGGAGTGCTAATAATTGTTTATCAATGCGATTTTTTATTACTGTTTGAAGTTTGTTTCTTCTTGTTGCTGTTAGAAAATGTTTTAGCTCATGCTAAAAGGAGGGTCTGTTAGAATAGAAATTGTTTATGCTTACGCAGTGCTCTATGTAAGTTAGCATTCACTGCACCATTTTCTATTTGGGTGCCATTTTAGGCTGTTCGAAATTGATCCAGTTCAATTCCGAGAAATGCTCCCCTGTAGGTAGTCCTGTTTTAGTAATAAGCATACCGTTCATGTTAGCACATAGCTTTCTCACTAGATAGAGGCCTTCACCCCCTTGTCTGGTGGCGGGCTCCAGACGGAACGACCTTGGACTATGATACTTTGTGTAAGATAGGAGCGCTGAAATCGTTCTTTCTGTATTACACTGTTTAACTGCACCTGCTTGGAAAATTTCACTGTGGGCGTGTTTTCGCCCAGTTACGAAACGTACATAATGTATCTTTATGCTTGTTGATTTCAGTTCCCTCTGCAGCACTCTCAGCGACTGGGCAGATGGGGCTCCGCTCTGAGTGTATATGAATAAACAGTTATTGGTTTGTATTCTCTATTGTCTGACCGACTCTTCATTTAGTACAGAAGGCTGAGAGGTAGTCGTTAGTGACCTGGGTGGCCCTAAACGGGTTACTTCCTTCAACCTATAATTCGGTAAGTGGCAGCATTCTGAACTTTTGGGGCTTGGTTCACAGAGAAGGTCTTAAATCCGCACTGACGTACCTACAGCCTTGCATATGTGTGAATTTATGACTATCTGAAGTTCACAAAATATTTACAGGTTATGCGTGGACCCCTGTGTTGATGGTAGCTTTTCAAGCTTGAGGCAGGACATGTTGCCTGAAAACCCTCTTTCCAACACTTGTTTAGGTCTCAGTATTACGTTCTGCTAATACATTGGCATTGTAACTCCACCGATTTGTAACATACCATAACACATAACGTGTATTTGTAAAGCGCATGTTCACCCAGAAGGGTATTTTGGCACTGAATAACAGATGTTTATTGCTACCCAACTAAATGGTACTCATTTTATCCACCTCAGAAGGATGAAAGGCTGAGTGAACCCATCGGAATTTGAACCTGTGATCATGAGGTCAAACACAGGCCCCTAAAGTGGACGCATCAGTCCACTAAGCCACCAGACCCGGATTTGTGCTTGTAAGTGAGACTTAACACGCAGATGGCTTTGTCATTGGGTCTTTGGAATCTAATGAGATGGTAGACGGGATGCCTGCATAGAGGGCCAATCCATGGCTAAGTTTGGGTGCCAGCTACAACAGTGTCCAGGTTTGGGATAATTGTGGGGTGTCATTTGCTGAACAGACAGAATTTCTGATTTGGCAGATTTGCAAAGATACCTCTTTACCCACCTCACCGAGCTTTGTTTTCATGCTGTGGTCGAGATGGAAGGCCTTGAGGTTTTTGGCAGTGAATATATATGGGACTCGTGATCTGAAGAAGGTGAAGCTGAACAAATTTGGAGAAGTGGAGCATGTGGTGTGGGTCTTAGCAGAGCACTTCAGTCTAGGCCCCATATATCTTGAGTCTACTTATTATCATCCTCCTCTTGATGGCAGGTGGACAGCTGGTTGTTTGTGAGAAGTCGTCCTAGGCAGTTAGGAATCAAGGGTAGATTTGGGTGTTTTCAGAGCCTTAGTGAAAGATCAGGCTAAGGTCTCTGAGAAGGTAAATGAGGAGATCCTGTGAATGTTGAAACGGACAAGTGTGTATTCCAAAATGAAGTTTGAGAGGAAAGTGGAGCATTATACAGTGTGGTTGTGCGACCTCACTGTGTAAAACACTCACAATGCCATCTTGGGTCCAGTCACGTTTGTTTGTTAAACCCTAGCTCAACCCTGGGTAGCTGTGATTTCAAGCAGTCACGCTTAAACAAAGGAATGAGTGCAAATCATTTAGAAGTACCAAAAGAACCGAATAGGAAAGTCACATGACACAAAAGCAATCTGACACCATTTTATCAAAATATATCTTATTTTTATGGATTTGTAAACATCAAAATGAACAAAATTGACTTGAGGATTCCAGAGGAATAGATTTTAAGTGAACCATAAATCACAGCTTTTTACTCAAAATGTAAACAAGGATTGGCAACTACCGCAGTTAGCCGAAACTTTGAAAACTTTTAAAAGTTGTGTTCAAATACTCTGGTCCACCTTCGGCGACCAGCTCTGGCAGGGAGCAGGTGGAGGAGGTAGGGGGCAGTGAGAATTTGTATGACAGCTATCTTGTCATAAAAGCAGTCTCCAGTCCAGTTCCAGGCTCTATGGGCGAACTGCCATAGACATCAATGGAGCAGTCTTGAATCAAGGGATACCGGATGCTGAAGAATTCTAAGGTTGCTCTGTAGTTGACAGGGGGCTACCTGGGGCTACGCTTGGGTCCACGGTTCTGGTAGGGTGGCTTTGGCCACAGGAAACGATGTCCCTCAAAATCGGTCCAACAAAAGTCCAGTTGCCACTGGACTACTGGTCTCCTGTCACACCATAATCAGTGTTTCCCTTCGGTTGAGGCTCGTGTCCTTCTTGGGTAACCAAACTGCACTCTGATGACTCTCCCAGGACCAGCAGACTCAGGTGCAACTTTTGACCATCAGGACTCAATCTCCTGGGCTGCATGTTGGCAGTCAGTGGTGATCAAGAGATTGTGGCTACTGTCTAGCCAAGGGGGGCTTCGTCAGTGTTTGTGGCCATGTAGCGGTAACAGGAAGTCAGCCTACTTACTCTTGGAGGTCACTTCTTCTGTCTGGGGTTCGGGGATGACTTTTCTTCGAGCAGGGCACCACAGGCACAGTCATTTCTTTGCTAGCCCAGAAGTAGCAGGTGCAGTCCAATCTTAGGTCTGGCCTCTCTGTGCAAGGTCCAGGAACAGCAGGGCAGTCCTTCTTCATTCCTCTCTCCACTGCAGATATGATCTGAGGTCTGGGTGCCATATTTATGCCCAGAAAGTGCCCTTGGGGATTCTGCAGTTCCTAGCCGATAGGCTACCAGGCCCCCTCCCGCCTGATGACAACTTCCTGCAATGTGTGGCATCTAGCTATCCCAGAATGCAATATTCTGCCCAATCCTAAAATAGTAGAACCCGTCTCTCGGTGTGTGGAGCTTGGTAGCCCACCCTAGAGGTGTGGCTACCTGAGGGTAACACGCCCTCGGTAAAACCAGTTTGGCAACCGTTTTTCCCTCTCTGTCCCAGACACCAACCTGTCTACCAGGATAAAGGAGGAGCCCCTCTCGTGAGTGTCCACCATTTGCCCTTCAAAGGCAGCTTCCCCTTTGAAGCTCGCCTTTTTGGCTCACACTCTGTGTGGCTTCCTGCCAGGGAAAGGTAATCCCTCTTCCAATGGCAAGCCTCTATTGTGCCCTTTCCTAGGAAGGAGAAGGTTGTCTTGTGGCCAGCATCTACAAATGGCCCCTGGAAAACTTGGGAAACAGAGTGGCAGCTTTCTAAAATTGTCTTTTACTTCAAGGTTACATTAAATCGACTTGGGTATCAAGTCGGGTTTAATTTAACAATTTTATTATACCTTTAAGTGCCAACTTTAGTAGTCCCATTTAGGAGTTAACACCCTCACACGGGCCATCCAAAGACCACAACGCATTCCTGGTTCTCCTCCCCGCATTCACGGAGCCCCTGCTGGGGTGGGACTTGTCCCCCCAGCATTTACCCTGCCAAAACAGGAGGGGCCTGACTCTTGACGCTTGAAAAGATTCCACCAACTCCCTCAGCATGGGACACTCACACAGGCCGTCCGAGGCCCGCAACCCATTGCTGGTTTTCCTTCCCACATTCACGGAGGACCTGCTGGGGTGGGACTCTGTCCCCCAGCATTTACCCTGCCAAAACAGGAGAGGCCCGACTTGACTCTTGAAAAGCACCCACCAACTCCTTCAGCGCGGGACACCCACATGGGCCATCGGAGGCCCGCAACGCATTGCTAGTTCTCTTTCCTGTGTTCACAGAGGTGGGGTAAGACTCAGTCCCCCAGCATTCACCCTGCCAAAACAGGAGGGGCCTGACTCTTGAAAAGAGTCCACTGACTCCCACAGTGTGGAACGCAGCGGGGCAAAGCCCGGGCCAAGGGTGGGCACATCTGCGCCCTTCCCCGTCCACACCAGGCTGGGCCATCCTCCATATATCTTAACCCTTGGTGAAACTTTAGCGGTAAGCCTTGTCCTCGTTCTTCTCCTTGCTAAATTGATTATGAGACAGTAAGTGTAACCACATTGGGGGCCGTTTTATCGTATTTTTGACCAAGTCACCAGTCATTATGGGTAAGAGGAAAATGCAAGGCTCGGGGATTGCGAGTTCGAAGGTTATCTCAGCAGCCCCATTTAATACACCTCCTATCGCAAACTATTTATCAACGGTAATGGGTGCTTTAAATTCTGAGATAGGCCAAGTGGAGGAAAGAATAAACGCTGTGAGGCAGAGCTCTTTGACTTTATGTAACCTACAAAGTTTTACTGGCCCAAACAAATGGTTGTGGTACGGTGCCTCCAAGTACAGAGCCGCCTTCTACAGATGGGGGAATGGGACTCTCCTCCTGTGCAAGACTGGATAATACTGCGACACCCAGTATGGCCATTAATAACAAAGAGCTTGTGGACGGCGGCATAAAGGATGACCTCGTGGAGGTCATGGTTCCCCATGTAATTCCATCTTCTGTTATCATTGACCCTCCATCACAATCCGACTCTCCTCCATTAAAAAAAGAGCAGGAATAGCAAGCAGCTACCACCAAAGCTGTTGGTAAAAAGGAAGCTACGTCAAAAACCTGCGACTCCTGATAGGCTTAGTGACTCCAAACCTAACAACGGACCCCAAAATGAACTAATGGTCCAACAGGGTGCTTTAATTAAATCCTACAACAATGATTTACTGGAGTGAAAGCACTAGTAGGTGTTTAAAAAAAGGATTTGATGGTAAAATTCGAGCAGGGGATGGAAAGAATTGTGGCCTCTCATGGACAATCCTCATCTAATTGTTTGGGGAATTTACACACAATAAATAATCCCTTAGGTTCAACACTCCCTCCAGTAAATGTACCTGGGGCCTCATCTTCTCAACCCATCTGTTGAGACTGATAAATACGATAGCAATGTACACCCTGATGTATGCACGCATAGCAGCGGCAGTACCAATAAATGCAATATCGATGCACGCTGTAATCTATGCACACCCAATGATGTCAATACCAGTAAATGCAATATCAATGCACACTGTAACCTAAGCACGCACAGTGATGTCAATGCCAGTAAATCAAATGTCGATGTACAGTGTAACTTATGCCCACATAATGACATCAATATCAGTGAATGCAACGTTGATGTACGATGTAACAAGTGTACGTATAACAATGAGAATATCTCTAAAAATGTTATCAATGACCGCCATGTTAAACATCCTCACGCTCACAAACTTGTATCATTGCTGTCGGATTTATCCAAGATGACCTCTACATCAGCCCCAGGTCAGAGATACGTGGTCAGATATGCCCTGCGACCCAAACCCAAGCCTACCGATTGACAGGTCACACGTGGGGTTACACTTAGCCCAAAGACAAACGCGCACCCAGGGAAAACCCTGATCAATCCCACAGGTAGGTAGTCATACCGCAAACAGGACCTAGGAGATTGGCCCCAATAAAACACGTTTGGTCAAAGGCGAGTGTTCCCAAAATACCACAAAAGGTAGATGCCACATGAAGTTAGGAACACTAAGCCAATCAGGACACAACATGCACACCGCACAAAATGATCACAAGCTCACCACACCAGACGTCTGGACACGCACACACTGGCCCATACTAGCTCTCCCCAAGGTTAAGAGCCATCTGTGACCCCTTATCTGATGGTTTTTCTTGTTATTTATGACTATGATGCTTTTCAAAGAATGTCAAAGTGTTTTATTGTACCCACAAAATGTATATATGTGTGGCCCAAGCTTCTATACTTTGAGACTTTCTTCAGACGCGCCTCTGTCGATACTCTCCCAGCCACTGTATTTAATTAAACCAATTTGTTCCTGTTTTGCCAAACGCCTCTTGTCTTTTCATTTATTTAAGGTAAAATCATATTCGAGCAACACTTCCATACTACAGTTCAGCTGATTGAGAAGGGAAATAAATGTCGTACATCAGGAAACCCTAACATCAATCACAATTATCGCAACTACAATAAGCACAAAGAGCAACAGATAAACTTAGTTTTACCTAGAAGCTCAGAGAGCCACCGATCACCACCACACTTCCATCTCCCCCCGATGCAACACCTTATGTCATCATTCTGGACTGTGTCCCTACCTTGCAGAGGGGGAAGAAAGAATCAGAGGAGGACTTGAGGCACAAAGTTTTTCACTGGTTCTGTTCTAATGTCGAGCCTAAGGCAGGCCTTCCTCTCGAAATTATAACAGCAAGAATAGTGTCAGGTATTGGTCATTGCCAATTTCAACCGAAAGCGATTATGTGGTTGTCAATTTTAGATCCCCAGGGATGGTAAGATATCTCCTAACTGCACTGTCACCTTGAAGATTCACCTGGTCGAGTAAGAGCATTACCCCTGGGTTACTTTTACATTCCTTCTTTGGTTATGCATAAAGGAGCTTCTATCACCAACAAGTCCTCTGTCAATTTGATGGCTCGGTCACTCTTTCCAAGGCTTCCACTTAAAAAACGCTTTGCGGTCTTAAATAGCATGGAAAACCATGATTGACTGTCAATGAGATTTGTGTAACCTTTTCGCTCCTCAAACTATACAACATCAAACTCTTACATCAATCAGGGAGGAGCCCCAAATATATTATATCAACGTGGCAACTCTGCTCTAATGGCAAACAACTTGGAGTCGCCTCTTACTGTGCTGTCTTGGAATATTGCGGGAATACGTAAGAAGCTTGGAAACAAGGACTGGGTGAGCTCTGTCTCAGGCTTTGAATTGATTTGTCTTCAGGAGACCTGGTCCCTAAAAGACTTCCATATAAATGGTTACCACTCTTATTGTATTTCAGAAATTCTTGCATCTTCAGGGAGGGTGAGGGGTGGCCTGGCTGAGCATATTTCGATCAAATGTAGTAAGGTGAAAGTCAAGCCCCTAAGCTTCTTCCCTTGGTACTAATTGCTATTGCTTTCTGGTTTGGACACTGTGGACCTTTTGAGTGCAAATTTCTACCATAACATATTTGATCAGCATAATACCCAAGTCGCTGACAAGTTAAATTAAAGACAAACGCTCCAAGCCACCAGTTATCTATTTTATGGGTAGGGGATTTCAACTGTTCGATTTGTAATTTTAGTAATTCACGTCTATGTGGTGTGGAAAACAACGTGAACCAGCCACTAACTCATTTTAAACACTCCGATTATAGGGATGTCTTAAATATTTTTGTGATTCAAAATGATCTAGTTTTTCTATTCGATTGCGTGAAAGATACTTCTTTACACTATCCAACCTTTTCAGGAAGGACAAGTACAATTGATTTTATGTTAATATCGAGTGACTATTGTAGTTTGGTCACTGTCTTCAGAACAACCCCAAACTGTAAATCCAAATCAAAAAGAAGGGACAAGAGATTAAGCCTTCCCTCGTTCTCCCACCGAATATATATAACTCACTTAACGAGAAGGACCTCTAGTTAGGGGTAAAGAAAACATAAGATTAGTCACCCACTTAAAGATGGGCCAATTGATCCCACATGGGTTAGGGGAATAGAAGAGAAAGCAATTAAAAGCCCAAGGAGGGGGCCAGAAAATACTGTGTAGGAGTCTCCAAAGGAGGAAGAGAACCTCTTAGGGAATCTCAAAGGGTTGTAAATACTGCCCTCACACACTCAATGAGTGGCATGCTTCATCATAGGGCCCGCTACGGCAACCTGACGCAGACCAACGTCCCGGGAAGAGTGCAAGGAAAAAAATGTAGAATAAAGAAAAGGAAGAGTTCCAAAGGTAGGGATCCCTAATGCAGAGAAGAATGTTAAAACTGTCTAAGTGGGTATCCGAAACCTTTATTATGGATCCCACTTGGCAGGATTGAAAAAAAGTAGTTTATGAGAGCATGTGGGAAAAGTAATGTCACCATTACCCTATCTGCTGTATCAACATGTTTCTGCCCTAAATTGCCGGCCGGTAGGGTCGTTGGCATTCATCAGGATACAGATCCCTAAACAATGTCCTCGTAGTGTTCCCTTCTAGCCTAATCGCTAGCTGGTAGCGGACCTATCGGTGGCAATACTTGACCTCAGTTATCATCAATTATTTTGGGGCTTTTAATTGCTTTCTCTTCTTTTCCCCTAACCCATGTGGGATCAATTGGCCCATCTTTAAGTGGGTGACTAATCTTATGTTTTCTTTACCCCTAATTAGAGGTCCTTCTCGTTAAGTGAGTTATAATCCCAAACTGTGCCAGTGATCATAACCCTCTAATAGCCCAGTGCAACATTAAATTTGGGCTAGGGGTTTCGAAACGCCCTGTTCTACCCATTGAGCACAATTCAAATAAAGGCCTTAGGTTAAAATGGGACCAGGTAAACCCTCAGGGTTTTATTGACCTTGTCAATAGATGCTTGACAGTTGAGGGTGCCCCTGTCGATTTAGTTAGGGACTTCGAGTCATTATGCATTGCTATATCATCAGGACTAACAGTCAAATGCCCCTCTTTCACTGCTCTCACCTCAGGATGGTTTGACAGTGCTTGCACAAAAGCCCACAAAAAGCTCTTCATGCTGTCCCATGTAACAAGGACTTAGTCATGGCAGCACAGAAAAATGATAAAGCTGCAATTGAACATAGAAAGGATGAGCTTAGAAATGAAGCTTGGTCTGAGAGTCTGGCAGTCTGAGAGATGTGAAGAAATTTTGGACGTTATAAATTGCCCTTTGTTCTCAGAAGGTCCCCCAAACAAAATTGACTCTCTGCTTACAGGGACCTCATGGGCCTCACATTTCTCATGTATTTTTAACCCTTTCAACAAGGCGATTGACCCAGAGGAAAAGGACATCAATATGATCACAGATATAGACCAGGCCTCCCAGTTTAGCCAATCCATCTCAGTAAAGGAAGTGAAGGCAGTTGTTACCCAGGGTATACGTAAAAAAAGAGCCTGTACCGGATGGTGTCCTACTTGATCCCTTTAAAAATAATCCCATCGTCTGGGCGCCACAGCTTACCAATATTTTTAGGGCCGCTGTTGTCGGCCCATTGCCCGCTTCATGGAAAGAGGCTATTGTGGTCCCAGTTTTTAAAAAAGGTGATGGAAATGATCCGGCATGCTACATGCCGATTTCTTTAATTGATGCAATAGAAAAGGTCCTGGGTAGGGTGCTTCTAGCGTGATTAGAAGGGTGGGCCTGTGATAACAACATACTCTCAAAGACCCAATATGGCTTTAGACAAGGAATGGGCACCGTAGAATAATGCCTCAGTCTTTCACTAATTATTAGTAAGTACACAAAGTCCATGAAGAGCTCAATACATCTGGCCTTTATGGACTTGTCGAATTTTTTGATACTGTCAACCGTGACAAATTATGTAACATGAAAGAGGACATGTGGGTGGAGGAACCTTTAGCCATCCTTCTCCGAAGACTACACTTTAACACCACGTTTAAAATACTATATGGCCCCGATAGTGACAGTACACACTCAATAGTTTCAACTGAGGATGTATGCCAGGGTTGTATCCTGGCTCCCTTCCTATTCCTTGCCTCCACAAACGGCCTGCAGGCACACTTGTTGCAAAATAAATTAGACTACCCGAAAATGTGCAATCATTTTATTTCTACGCTCCTGTATGCGGATGATGCTGTCCTTGTAGCAAGGACAGCCATCAGTCTACAGAAAGCCCTTGATGCCTTTGTGGAGTTTATGACGTATTTGGACCTAAAAGTAAATTATAAGAAATCTTACATAATGGCGGGTGGCCCAAAGACGACAAAATCAAAAACCTTTTATATGCAAGGCAATCTCATTGATAAAGTACAACGTTTTTGTTACTTGGGCATCCCTTTTAAATCACAGATAAGGTGGGACCTTCTTTTGATTTTGAGGGCGCAGCAAACTAATAGAGCAGCTGAGGCACTTTTCCGGTTTGCAGCTAAACTGGGCCAGAAGCCTATTAAGGAAATGATTACCCTTTACAAAGCAAAATGTGTATCAATAGCTACTTATGGGGCTGGAGTCTGGGGCCATAGCAATTGCTCCAAGCTGCGGGTAGTCTAGAACAGTTTTCTTAAAAGGCTGCTGATGATTCCCCAGAGCACACCAATGGCTTAATTTTAAGAGGTGCACTCCTAACACAAAAGTGCTGTGGCTAAGTGCAGTTTGCTGAACATGAATAAAATTGTAGTTTTAATGACATACTTTTTATATCACATATGAAATTTCCGTGATCACATTTGACACTGATGCACAATGCACTATTGATAAGAAAGATTTAAGGATAAATTACCTTTCGCAGAATAGGAAGAAAATTGTCGTTATATTGATGTAATTTGTCTCAATGTATTGAAACTTCTGTGATAACATTTTGTACAATGCAATTTTTATCTTATCATTCTAAGTCCAGCTGATTTGCTAATTCTATGTGTGTGCTCAGATGAGTGGCACTGCCACTAAGATAAGATAGGTTTAAATTGTATGGCATATTAATTGATATATTAAAAAAATATATATATATATTGTGTGCTTTGATGAATTTCACAAATCAAATAAAGTTTTATGATGATGATGATGAATGGCCCCTGGAAAACTTAGGCGACAGAGTGGCAGCTTTCTAAAGTTATCTTTTACTTAAATGTTACATTAAATTTGACTTGGGCATCAAGTCGGGTTTATTTGAACAATTTTCTTTATACCTTGAACTGCCAACTTTAGTAATCTCATTTAGGAGTTAGTACAGCGGGGTTGTCAGCATGTTACCCTACACTTGCCAATGAGGATACTAGCCTTTTCACAGCAAAAACAACAATTTGGGTTTTTTACTATTAGGACACAAATATATGTCCTAGTTTTTAATATACAGCACTCTGCCATAGGGCTCAATAGCAAAAAGACACAGATGATGGACGGAATGCAGAGCAAATCAGAAATTCACCCCCGAGTCAAGAGATGTGGGTTAAATCCATCATTCTTTTGCTCACCATGCCACCCCAGTTTAGACCCAGCCATATGCAAATCAGTCTTGACCCTGTTCCTCCTGTGAACAGTCCAGCTCGAACTGCCAAGCCAGGTCCTTCCTGGACCGGAAACAAGCATCCTGGGACCGGTTTCAGGGCATCACGAAGTGAGCTAAAGAACGATAATGGATTCAACCCAGACTGGGGAAGAGTGCCTGAAAAGTTTCAGCGCTCCGTCCATCATCTCCTTGTGTTTGCTTAGGGCTCAATAGGCCAGCTTCAGGGGATTACTAATTTATATTAAAAAGGAAAGTCTGGACTTTGTCATTACTTTAAATGGCAAAGTCGAGTTGGCACTTTAAAACTGCTCTTGCAGTCTGCAGTAGCAGGCTAGAGACATGCTTTACTTTGTCACACTAAGGGTGGCACAATACTTGCTGCAGCCATGAGGGACAGCTTAACTTACAGGGCCTGGGTGGTTCATGTACGATATACTAGAGGCTTATGAGTAAGTTAATTAATGCCAATTGCGTATAAGCCAATCAAACATACACTGTTCAACAGTCAGAGCCCTGGCACTGAGGTCTGGTTAGCAGGCCTTAGTGTACTCTCAGAGTTGGAAATCCAGCAGCATCAGTCCAAAACTTTAGGAGTGATCATGCAAAAAGAGGCATTTCCTTACATGAGCCCCCTTCAGATGAAAGGTGATAAGCCGCTAACCTACACCCTGGTAGCTCTCATCATCTGAGAGGAAGAAACTGGAAAGGCCATCTGCATTGGGTCAATCTCAGGTCTGTGTTCCACTGTGAAGTCCATACCCTGTAGGAAAATGGACCACCTCACCAGTTTGGTATTCTCTCCGCTCATCTGCACAGCCAGCTGAGAGGTCTGTGGTCAGTTTGAACTCTGAAGTGAATCCCAAACAAGTAGGGTCTCCGCTTCTTCAGTGACCAAACCACAGCAATGACTTCCCTCTTAATGGCCCTCCAATGCTGCTTTCTGTGGAGAAGTCTCCTACTGATAAAAGCAACTGGTTTATCCTGGCCCTCATCATTTACCTGTGACAAATCTGCCCTATTCCCATGTTCAGAAGCATCTTTCTGGACAATGAACTATTTACTGAGATCAAGTGCCTTTAGGGCAGGTGCTGAACACAAAGCTTGGTCAGTCAGTGTGGAAGAGATTACTCCCTCTACTGAGCCATCCTTAGCATTACTTGACAACACGTCATGGAGAGGCTCACTTTCCTCTTTCTCCCCTCCATCTGTCACTATAAGCATGATAATGCCTGCTCTGTCATGGTGGATTTTCAGCCTTTTAACATAAACATCCTCAGTCCATTGGTCTTGGAGGGCCCCAGGTGCTACAGGCTCCAAATCCCCAACACCAACTGTCCTGGTTGGTACTCTACCATTGAGGCATTTTGGTCATATCAGTGCTTAACAAGCTCTTGGCAGGCTTCCAAATTTTTGTTTGTCTTTTTCATGTACTCTGCCATTCTTGAGCAAAGGCCTATTATATCTGCCACAATGTCTTGCTTGGGTTCCTTGCCAGGCCTTTCCCTTATTCTTCTCTCAAACTTAATAGACCTTTTACAGGGTATCCAAAGAGGATTTCAAAGGGGCTGAAGCCCACTCCCTTCTGAGGATTCTCTCTATTGGCAAACAAATGGCATGGTAGGAAAGCATCCCATCTTCTCCTGAGTTTCTCAGGTAAACGCATATCATGCCTTTCAGTGGATGGGAACTGTTCACAAGACCATTTCCTTGTGAGGTAGTAGGGGGTGGTGAATTTATAGGTCACACCACACTCATCCCACATTGCTTTCAGATAAGCTGACTGTTGGAAAGTGGATTATTAGTAGGGGCAAATGTATATCTACCACTGGCAATAAGGCCACTAACACAGTATAGGGCTCAGAATAGGTCTTAGAAAATTATTCCTATGCTCAACCCTTGGTAGCTTGGCTGCGAGCAGGCAGGCTTAACTTCAAAGACAGGTATGTAAAGCATTTAAAAACACCAATTCAGTGAATAATTAAGACATAATGCACAATAAATATCCCACACCAATTTATAAAAATAGGAAATATTTTTATCTTTAAAATGAAACCAAAACGACAAAAATCCAATGTGGGGAACCGGAGATATGAATTTTCAAAGATTTAGCAATTTCTAGCACATAGAAACCTATAGCGCCTTATCGGGACATCTGGTTGCGATAGACCGGGTCAAAGTCAAAGTTTCAGGCCGACCGCGATGGAGCCCTGCTCAGCTACCACTCGCAGTAGGTCTCGGTCACAGTTTTTACCTTCGGACTTAGAAACTTTTCTAGAGCTTTTCTTCGCGGGGTCCCTCGATACTCTTCACCAGGCCGGATTCGGTGAGGGTTCTCCGGCCTCGGATTTCGCCAACTACCGGTCAAACTCTGGAAGTAGGACCTATGGAGCTTTCCAGCAGGAAGAACCTGGACGGCAGGCTGACTCGCGGTTGAAGGCAGGCGGCTTGGCTGGCCAGGTTGAGTCGGTCCCGTTATGGAGCTTTTTTTCAAAGTTGCTCCAAATTCCTCCAAACTCCTGGAACTTCTTCCTGAAGTTCCCCAAAGGGACCCAAAGTGTCTCCACAGGCTGTAGTTTCAGATGGTGCAGAAGGTGCAACCTTCAGAGTGCAGGCTTTAGGAAATGCACATCAAACTTCTCAGCATGGCCCGTCTTGCTTTATTAGGTTTCAAGCAGCAGATCTGAGAGGCTCTGCCCCTCTCAGATAATTATTCCAAGTTCTCTGGGTCAAGCAGGAGGTCACTCCTGTCCAATGGGCTGCAGGGTACCACCCAAAGGTCTGACCACTTCCTGCAGAGTGTGGCACTATTTTGTCCCAGAGTTCACCAATTCTTCCAAATTCATAATGGCTGATTTTCCAGCAGGGAAAGAAGAGCTGGCCAAACACACCCCTAGGATGGCTAATCTCCATAGTCTCTCCCCCTT
This sequence comes from Calotriton arnoldi, assembly GCA_963921515.1. Classification (NCBI taxonomy): domain Eukaryota; kingdom Metazoa; phylum Chordata; class Amphibia; order Caudata; family Salamandridae; genus Calotriton; species Calotriton arnoldi. Next base: position 69,858 of record CAWUFW010002732.1, read on the forward strand.
GCATCTGCTCATTCCTTCCTTAATCCTAGCCTCTGGCTGGGTTCAAAAGAGTAGAGTTGTAAATGACACTGATGTATTTCCCTCCCTTGAAGTCCATTGTTTACGACTCCTCCCCCTGCTCTGCCACTCCTGTGTAACAGAACACTGCCCTCCCAGCAGAGCTGGTCAACCCGGGGGCTCTTTATCACCTCTTCAAAGAAGCCTGGCTAATCCACTTAACTCTGACCAATCAGGACAGACCACTGGAAGGCTGAATCTGGAATTACAAACTAGAAAGTCTTATAACTTCTTGTATGTACATTTTAGGAGAAATTCAACAATATCATTTTGTTGCGTTTATTAATACCATTCTGGGAAGTCTTTGAATGGTACTGTTAGCCTTCTCCTATCAAGAGTTATTAGTTAATAACTTCTTGTCATGTTAACCTATGTGGCAGGGGATTTGCAATGGGAAAATGACTTGGGCCATTTTTCCAGCACCAGGGCTTATAAAACCTATTTTATTAGTACTCTGCCTATATCTACAGGACCCCACACCTGGTATCCCTAGGGGAGACTTTAGGGGTTCTGAATATGCAGAAATATTGCAGATCCTCCCTCCACAGTGCTCCTAGCACCAAAGTCGAGTTTGTGCAGCACTTTATCACAATGTGGGGAGTGAAATGTGCAATTTCACTTAACCCAGGGCAAATAAAACTCATTTTATAAGGGTCCACCTTATAGATACCTGACCCCCCACCCCGGGGACACCTAGGGGAGACCCTGGGGGTACCTAATATGCCCAAACATTGTAGGTTATCAATTTTTAAGTGCCCCAAACACCAAAGTCGATTTTGGGTACAATTTACTTTTTAAAAGCAGTCCTGCAACACAGGGCTACTTTTAAACTAACCTCAGGCTCAGCAGTGCACACATGCAAGTGCAGAAAAGGCTGCTGGTCTCTAAACTGCCATGCCCTATTATATGCTAGGGACTTGGAGGTAGTTTCAATCCCCCTGCCCTATTATGTACTAGGGGCTTATAGGGTAGGTCATGCCAATCACACAGGTACCCCAACCCATAGTGTACCCTAGTGTATGTAGGTGTTTTCACTGTATTCTAAGTGTTTTTCAGCCCCTGGGTCTGGTTAGGCAGAGCCCAGGGTCAGTCAGAGTCAGTTACCACCAGTACCAGTCAGCAAAAAGTTGGGGTGTGCCCAGGGCACAGGATGACTTTGCAACACTGACAAAGTTAGTACTGCTATCAGAGATGACCTTGTTAGGGAACTTAACCCTGTTGAAGATTCCAAAAAGGGCCCTAGCTACTGCAGGAACAGTAACTGTCCAAAGTAGTATAGCCTCTGGATACCTAGTGGCATGGTCTACTACCACCAAGATGAATCTGTTCCCAGATGCTGTTTGTGGGTCTAGGGGGACCAACAATGTAATCCTCTCCCTCTCAAAGTGACTCGCCACCACAGATAGTGGTATATGGGGGTGAGGGGGTTTTGGCTTGCCCTCTGTATTGCCACTGGCTTGACAGGTGAGACAGGAGTGACAGAACTCCTTCCCTTTCTCAGACATCTGAGGCCAATAGAAATAGCTGACCAACCTTTCCCAGGTTTTGGTCTGCCCCAGATGAGGGGATGTCATGGGCCAGGTTAAGGAGGAACTCTCTGTACTGTTGGGGGACCACCACTCTCCCGGTTTCCCCTGGTTTGGGGCCCCTTGTCTCACTGTACAGCATTCCTTCCTCCCAGTACACATTATGAGTAACATTGACATAGTCTTGTTCTCACCTGACAGCCAGCTGTCTCAGGCCCTCAAGAGTGGGATAAATATTCTGTCACTGCCTCAAGTCCGCTCAGTAGAGACCTCCTGCTCCTTGAAACTTTGCTAGCTCTGGCAATTTAACTAAGTCCCATTCTCCTCAGGGTTATGCTACTTCTGGGCCTGTGGACTTTGGGAAGTTGGCTTCAGACTTCCTGCCCTTTTATTTGTGACTAAGTACCAGTAACCCCTTCCTACTCAAAGGCTGCCATTGCCATGGGATGGGACTTTGTAACATTGTCAGAGTTGACAATCTTATGCACCTCATCTGGGATTATTAGGTCTAGGGAAACCAGTGTAACCATGGCCTTGGGTATGCTGGCACCTGTATCCCTCTGAGCCTTCACTTCAGCCCCATACTTGGAGACCAGTGGTTGAAGGGCTCAATGTCCTCCTCATGCAGGGAAACGAAGATGGCCTCTGTGTACCTTTTGGAATTCCTGGGGATAACTTCCACTGCTATCCCTACACTAACAAAGCCTTTGGGATGGTCACTAGTAGGTGACTTTTTAGTGCACATGGAATCTCCCCTCTTGTGCCCTGGCTGATTACAGTCAAAGCACACCCCAGCATTTGAAGGGTCATAATTCTTTTCCAGGAACACCCTCCCATTGAAATGGGATGTGTTAGACCTGTCAGCCTTAGGGTGGTCTTCCCACAATCTTTTTGCTTTTAGCCTCCAGGTTTTGCTGAATCTTTTTGTTGGCCTTAGGACTCTGAGCACTTTACCACTGCTAATCAGTGCTAAGGTGCAAGTGCTTTTTCCCTAAACATGTGTGTAATTAGTGTATACCTGATAGACATTTTTAATTTATTTGAAAGTCCCTTGTAAGGTGGTATACCATAAACTCAGGGCCTGCAAATTAAATGCTACTAGTGGGCTGCAGCACTGATTGTGCCACCCACAGAAGTAGCTTTTCAAACCTGCCACTGCAGTGCCTGTGGGTGCAATTTACTGCTGCTGCGACTTGGCATTTAAAACTACTTGCCAAGCATTAAACTCCTATATATATATATATATATAACACCAGCTTCTCTCCCATCAGCAAAGAAGAAAGGGACACAGCGGGGCTTGTCAGGACGTTTATTGAGCAAAATTTGGCATGACCGGTTTCGGCAATCAGCCTTTCTCAAATGCCACAGTTCGCCTCAGAGTGTCCCAGTAAGTCTCTATATTGAGCACCTCCTACTCAATAGTGAAGGGCCCAGCTGCAGCTCGTTTATGTGCCGACACCTGAGCAGCCCCATGCCACAGACTGCTAGTACCATCATGCACCTTGCTGGAATACAACGTGCCGCAGTGGGAAACTCCAGCGAAGTTTCTGGGGATAAACGCCCTCAGGTCCCCTACTTACAGCCTCCTTGTCCAATGTCACCAAGTCTGGAGACGCAATGACAGTGCAAGCGCCTCTCCAAGAAATCTCGGACCGCCAACTGGCAGCAGCTGCTTGGACGGCAAAGGTGGGGTGGCGGGTCGCTGGAATCCGATCCCTCGGGTGAACAAAGTCAGTTTCCTGATAGCCTGTATTTCCGCGACCACTTGTTGGAAGGGTCCCTTTAAGCGCGCCACAGGCTGCACGCTACAAATAACACCAGCTTCTCTCCCATCAGCAAAGAAGAAAGGGACACAGCGGGGCTTGTCAGGACGTTTATTGAGCAAAATTTGGCATGACCGGTTTCGGCAATCAGCCTTTCTCAAATGCCGCAGTTCGCCTCAGAGTGTCCCAGTAAGTCTCTATATTGAGCTCCTCCTACTCAATAGTGAAGGGCCCAGCTGCAGCTCGTTTATGTGCCGACACCTGAGCAGCCCCATGCCACAGACTGCTAGTACCATCATGCACCTTGCTGGAATACAACGTGCCGCAGTGGGAAACTCCAGCGAAGTTTCTGGGGATAAACGCCCTCAGGTCCCCTACTTCCAGCCTCCTTGTCCAATGTCACCAAGTCTGGAGACGCAATGACAGTGCAAGCGCCTCTCCCCTAAGGTAAGCCCTAGGTAGCCCTAAGGGCAGGGTGCTATATAAGTAAAAGGTAGGACATGTATTTTTTATGTTTTGCGTGTCCTGGTAGTGACAAACAGCCTATTTTGTTTTTCACTACTATGAGGCCTACTCCTCTTATAGGTTAGCTAATGGGAATTCCTTAATACACTTTTAAACTGTAATTCCTGATCAGAGAGGAGTAGCTTTTTCATGTTTCATATGTTTGGAATTGTAATGACAAATCCTCCTTACTGGTCAAGTTGGATTTAACATTACTGTTTTAGAAAAGCCACTTTAATAAAGTGGACATTTCTCTGCACCTATTGCTCTGTGTGCCTGACAGGCTGTCTCCAATACATGTCTGGAGTGGGTGACAGCTTTCCCTCTAGACAGCCACAACACAGGAAGGATAGGTGTGTCTGAGTACGATCTACATACATCTGCATTCTGATGGTCTTGCCCGGACAGGATGGAAGGGAGGGGCTAACACTTCACTTGAATAGGTAGCCACACAAGGCTGATTTAATCCCCATTGTTAGCCTGGTAGACAGGACTGGGCTGAAAGGGGGACCTGTGCACTTCAGAGAGCTGCTTTGAAGTTACCCCCACATCAAAGACACTTTTGGTTAAAAGTACTGGGTCTCTGACCCCCTATAATCAGACACTTCTGGATCTTGAACTGAACCTCTGTCAGAAGGACTGCTGAGCTTCTTAAAGAACTCATCTTTAGACTGCAGACTAGGAAGGTCTTCTTTTCTCTTGTGTTGCCCTGCTGACTGCTGCTGTCTGATTCTGCATAAGATGAGCTGGATTCTGCCTTCACTCTAAGTGATCACCAACGACTTGTTGGCTTGCCTCCTGTTGCTTGAGACTCAGGGAAATCAAAGTCTGTACTTCTGCTCCTGTACCTAGCTCACTGGAAGTGGACCAGCTGCTTGCAACACCGATTTCAACGCATCTCCTGTCTGTGTGTAACAAAACCGGCACATCGACCCGATTGTGGGAGTGAAATTGTCACATTGCATTGGAACCAGCGCTTTGCCTTCAGAAATTGACGCATCGGACAGCGTATCGCTCTACGCCTCTCGACTCCGACACCCGTCTTCAGAACTGAATCATTGCCTTCACTGCATGGTGAAGATCAAGTTACTTTGTTCACCGGGTGCGTGGTTCCTGTAGCGTGCCTGCGCTCCCACAATGTCGGCCCGAACTTTGACTTTGCCCCTGTCCAGCACGACCTAAAGTAACCTATTAGCGCTACTTACTTCTAAGCACTTAATTGATTTTTTTTAAATTCAATAGCTCAACTACTATACATTGAATTGTTGTCGTTTTGGTCTTGTTTTGTTTATAATATAATAACCTATTTGTATAAATCTGTGTGGAGTCTTTTTGTGGTGTATTCATTGTGTTACTGTGTGTGCGTGTTGCACAAATACTTTACACATTGACTCTTTAGATAAGTGTTAGACCTGGCATCATTGGCGTGGGTTTCCCCTGTATTTTTTGCCTTGACCTCCTGTGTTTTTGCTGTGTGTTGGACTCCGTTTTGCTGGTCTAGATGCTTTGGGCCCTTTGCCACTGCTGTTCAGTGCCAAAGTGCAAGTGCTCCCTTTGTAAATTGTTGCTATGGATTGGTGTTTACATGATTGGGTGATTTGATTTACTAGTCGGTCTCTAGTACAGTGCACTGTGCGTGCTGAGGGCCTTTAAATCAAATGCTGCTAGTGGGCTGCCGCACTGATTGTGCCACCCACATAAGCAGCCTGTAAATATAGCTCAGGCCTGCCATTGCAGAGTCTGTGTGCAGTCTGGTACTGCCATGTCGACTTGGCAAGTGCACCCACTTGCCAGACCCTACCCTTCCCTTTTCTTACATGTTAGTCACCCCTAAGGTAGGCCCAAGGTACCCCTGTGTGCAGGGTGCAGTGTATGTGAAAGGTAGGACATGCCCTGATGTGAGTGGCATGTCCTGATAGTGAAATACTGCCAATTTCGTTTTTCACTATTGGAAAGCTACCTGTTCCCATAGGATAGAATGGGGAGTTTGCTTATAACATCTTATAAACATAACTACCCCTGGGAACAAGGCAGGAAAATAAAGTTTAGTATGGCTGAACTCAGAATGTTAAAATGTATCTTTTAGTGAGGGTGATTTTTATATTCTGTATTTGAAAATAGCACTTTTAGAAAGTAGGTATTTTCTTGCTTAGCCAACCAGTGTGCCTCTGCTAGGTTTGTGTATTGCATGTCTGGCTTTGGATGACAGGGGCTGGGGAGGAGCAGTGGCTCCAGAGAGTCTGATGAGTCAGGGCTGGGCTGAATAGACCTGGGCTGCATTTAGAGTAGGGGGAGGAGATTTCCTTTCACCTGATGGGCCTGGTCTGCCTTCCACAATGCTGTCTTCACCTCCTGCCAGGAAGCTGCACCAGAGAGGACATAACTGGTTTTGACCAAGCACAGTGCTTCTCTGCCACCAGAGGGCAAAGGATTTTGTAGTATAAATATTGGGGCCCAGACCCCACAACTTTAGATCACTTCTGGGAAATCAAGAGGAACCTTTGCCAAGGAGAAGAGCCAGAGAAGCTGAGGAGGAATACTGCCCATGTGCTGGTTGCTGTCTGGGGTTGGCCTGCAGTGGCTACTTGCTGCCAAGGAAAGGAGAAAGGACTTTGCTGTTTGCTGTGTCCCCTGCTTGAGGAAGATCTCCAAGGGCTTCAAACTGAGCTTGCCTCCTGTTCTGAAGTCTCAGGAACACAAAGACTTCACCACCAGCTCCCCTGAATTTCCTTGCTGGGAGTTCTGACCTGCAAAGAGGTGCTGCTGTTGTTTTGGACCTCTAGAGACTGTTTTCCGCTGGGGGCTGGAAAATCAATGCAACACCGAGAAGCATGACGCATCCGTACCTGTTTCCGCGCATCGCCGAAGAAACCGTCACAGCACCTGCCGCGGCTCAAAAAATCGCAGCACGCCGCATCAAGTGCAACGATCTCCGAAGTCCGAGATCACCGCACCGATTCGGACGCAAGCCCTGCTGTGCGGCTGCAAGAATCCATGCATCGTCCCGGATTGTCGTATCGCGGCGCCAAGTCTGTTGCATCGTTGGGGGACGCAGTAAGAAACCAACACATCACCTCCCCACGCAGTAAGAAACCGACGCATCACCTCCTCTCCGGTAAGGAACCGACGCATCACCTCCCCTGCGCAGCAGTAAGGAACCGACGCATCACCTCCCCCGGAGCAAGGAACCGACGCATCTCCTTCCCTGAGTGTAAGGAACCGATGCATCACCTTCCCTGCGGCCCGTTTTGTTTGTTTGCGTGACGCATCCAAGGTACTTTGTGTGAAAAGTGTCTCATCTGCAATTTGCTTTGAACGGAACTATTTCTACCATTTGAAACTCATATTTTTATTATTGTATTGCGGATTTTTGTTGTTTGGTCTTGTTTTGGTTTAGATAAAGATTACTTATTTTTCTAAACTGGTGTGGTGTCCATTGTAGTGTTTTCACTGTATTACTGTATGTGTTCACAAATGCTTTACACACTGCCTCTGAGATAAGCCTGTCTGCTCGTGCCAAGCTACCAAGGGGGTGAGCAGGGGTTATTTTAGAAGTGTATCCCCCTTACGCAGACTAGAAGCAAGGGTCCCTATTTGGACAAAGGTACCTACCTCTGCCAACTAGAGACCCCCATTTCTAACATTGCTGGTCAGCGGTGAGGATCAGGACTTGCATTTCTGACTTACATACAGTGATTGGTGTACACTACTAGTATAGTGCAGACCATTACGCGACCACATACATTTGGTAGAACTTTTTCCTTGAAATTTTTTGCAACTTAAGAACTGCCAATTTTCATCATGAGTAAACCAGCATCACTTGCATCTGTGCATATTGAATTTGAAGAGGAGACAACTTAAAGCTGTCTGCAGAAAATTTAAAATCTCTGTAAGAGGCCTCACCAGAAAGGAGGAATACCAAAAGGTGCTGAGGGCCTGGTTGGAATCAAGGAATGCCAGTGAGCATACCAAGGAGCCTATGGAGGAAGGAGAGAATTTAGATGGGCAGCAGGAGGGGCTATTGGGCCTGACTGGAAGGAAGTTGCCTGCCAGAGGGGGCAGCAGTGTGTCTTCAAAGGGTCTGTCTCCAGAGAAGTTGGAGGACAGGGAGAGAAGCAGAGTGCATGAGTTGGAGCTTACAAAGCTCAGGCTGGGGAGGAGTGTGACATGGAGAATAACACATTGGAGTTGTAGGGTAAGAAATTGGCCATGGAAGAGAAGAAGATGCTCTTAGAGCATGAAAGAGGGTTGAGGGAGTTGGATCTGAAAGCCAAAAGTGTAGAGATCAATCCCAATGGTGGCAGTGCACTATCAGTGCCTGGAGAAGGAAAGGTAGACATCCCAAGGAGGTTTTTGAGGATTTCATGAAGCATGAGGACATTGGTCAGTGGTTCAAGGCCTATAAGGTAGTAATCAGGTCCCACAGAGTCCCTGAAAAAGATTGGGGAGCGGGGTTGTGGGGCCGCTTTATCAGTGAACGAAGGGAGACATTGCTAGCATTGCCCACTGAGGATCAGATGTCCTATGCCCCCATTCAGAAAGCCTTCGTAGCAAGGTATGGGTTGACCCCAGAGCTGTACAGGCAGAAATTTAGAAACTGTACGAAACTGGAGTCAAGTACTTGGGTGGAGTATGTGTCCTACTTTTGCAGAGCATTGGCTGGCTGGGTGAAGGTTAGCAAGGTGAATGATTTGCAGGGGCTCTATGATTTGGTTGCATGGGAGCACTTGTCAGATAATTGTTTTCCGAAGCTATGCCAGCACTTGATTGACAGTAAGCTGACTGACCCCAGGAAGCTTGCTGTGGAGGCGGACCGCTGGGTCAGTACCAGGTTCCAAAAAGGTCGTGTGGGAGACTCCGCCAAAGGTTGGCAGGGTTCCCAACAGAAGAGTGGGGGGGACAAGGGTAAACAGAAGGAGTTCCAAAAGGGGCCACAAGCAATTCCCAAGGGAACCAAGGTAAGGGTTCCCAGCCTCCCACTGAAAAGAAGCCATGGCATTCAAGAGAACCTGGAGCCTGAAAGAGTGGCCCAGGTGCCTGCCAGAAAGAGAAGAGGCAGGGGGTGCGGGAAACCGGCCCCCGAAGTTCCTACGGTCCAGGAGGAGGCAAACCTTGAGGGGGATGCCCTGGAGCCTACAGGGGAACGAGTGGCTGAACTGGGGGACATGCCTGAGCTGACCCATTAGCAGCAGGAAGGGGGCCCCACCAGGGAGGAATTCTGCCAGGAGCAGCAGAAGTGCCCTTCTCTTGTTGGTTTGCGGCAACAGGCTGCAAACCAGGCAGCAGGTGATCAGTCTGGATTACATTGGATATACTGGGAGAATGGTCTCCTGTATAGCGAGCCTAAGGTTGCTGAGCCTGGGTCAGCCCGTGTGCTGGTGGTACCCCAGCGCTTCAGAGCCTTCCTACTGGGTCTGGCTCATGATGTGCCTTTGGCAGGACATTTGGGGCAAGACAAGACCTTTGAAAGGCTTGTCACCCACTTTTACTGGCCCCAAATGCGTAAGAGTTCTAATACTCATTGTAGGTCTTGCCAGACTTGCCAGGCAAGTGGTAAGAGTGGGAGGAAGTGTAAGGCCCCTCCCTAACCTTTCCCTGTGGTCAGCATCCCCTTTGAGAGGGTGGGTATTGACATTGTGGGGCCTCTGGATCCCAATACAGCCATGGGCAACAGGTTCATCCTGGTCTTGGTGGACCATGCCACCCGGTACCCGGAAGCCATCCCTCTCCAGACTGTGATGCCCCCGTGGTGAGTTGTGCGTTGATGGGTATTTTCTCCCATGTGGGGTTCCCCAGAGAGGTGGCGTCTGACCGGGGTACCAACTTCATATCTAAGTATATGAAGTCCCTGTGGTCCCATGGGATGATTGTGTCAAAGCAATTTAAGGTTTTTTACTACCAGCTCTGCATTGAATGAGTGCTATAAAACTAGTAAGGTGAGATCTCAGCTCCAAAAATTGCTATGACTTTCTAGGTTTTTCTATATTTTAGGGTACCCTACTCAGTAAATAATGTCCTATTTTTTAAATAACTTTGTATGGACACAGAGTTTTTATGTATTGATTACTATATCTTAATATCTGTGTTTCAAACCTTCTAGCACCTACTGGGGCTGTGCTTAATTTGAGCCGGTGGTTGCCGGTAGGGGTCACCGGTACTCAATTTTGGGGACCAGTACTTATTTTTCCTTTTCAAACATTTCCCGAGAGAAGAGAGGGAAAAACACATAAGGGCAAAGAAAGAGGAAAAGAAAGACAGGAAACCCGTCACAAAGGGAGAAAGCTGGAAGCAACAAGAGTGGAAGAAAGGGAGAAAGGGACATAGAGTGCATGGCAGTAGATTAAAGAGACACTGGGGGGATTCAAGCAGTGGTGTAGCACAAAGTGATGTCCCCCCAACCTTGCAGAAAGTGCAGAGGGCCCCTAGAGTCTCCCATACATCACAGCTATTCATTGGATTTGGGCTGAATGGGGCACGCATGAAGGGTTGAGGGCGTGAAGGGTTGGGGGCCCTCCTGCACCACAGGGGCTTGCGTTACGCCCCTGGATTCAAGACTACACAGCCTTGGTATTTGGGGTGCTGACAGCCGCAGGCTTCTGAGCAGAGTTTTGGGCACCCGCACTCATTAGTTTACAAATTAAGCACTGGACTGTGTTTTGCCTGCTCATCCTAGTCACCCCCTAGAGAGCAAAGTGTTCAGATGGAGCATCTTGCTTATCTGGATGGAGTGCAATGTTCTCAAATACTGCAGGAGTGAAAACCAGTACACAGCATGAATACTGCTCAGAATAAACTATCTGAAGGTCTTAAAAATTGCTAATGTTTGTCTGGATTCGTTCATGTCCTACTTGAGTGTGTATAGTGAGTTGATTCAGATCTAAGTAAGAACAGGATCATGGTTATCAGATTAGCACATAATTGCTCAAGATCAGTGCTGATTGGATTGGATTTGTTCCAGGCCAATGCATTGCCTTTGTGGAGATATCCTGTCTCCCTCTGTAGAACCAAGCTCAGGTTTACCAGCTTATTGCCAGAATGAATCAGTCCTGGGATTAGGATATAGGATTTTACAAAATGAGGCTCCCATGATGGTAACACTGCTGGTCAAGCTGGGCCATGTTAGAGTATGAGTCTTTTATTAATATGTGGAGGTTTCTTGAAGTGTAAGAAATTGGGTTATTGGTTGAGGAGGGTAGAAATCCCACTCAGGCAGCAACCACAATCCTTGTCAGGGTGAACCACAAAAGTCACTAAATTAACCAGTGCTTAGCCCTCTGTTTTAGTTTAGTTTATTATTTGATTCAAGCCAAAAAGGCAAACAAACATAATACAATCACATAATACTAACACAGTTAAATAATACTAATACCCTATCAAACCTTTTACACCTAAAATGAATCCATTTAGTAATACATAGTCCTAAAAATCTTGTATAAATGCTCTTGAAAAGGTTATCCTCGCGTACACCTCCCAATCAACATAGGTAATTACAATTAGAAACCCCCTTGTTATAATATTCAAATAGCTATCTAAAAATGACCGCAATTACATTGCTTGTTACCAGGAAAGTAACGGGTTAAAACATCCCCCCACCCCGAAAAATGTTAACAAATATAGATTAAAATCCAGCACCAAGCCCACATTCCATTATTGTCATAGTCGGAGATCTCTACATTCCTAGCCTAAACTGAGCACTCAACTAGCCAGGGCCGGCTCTAGGGCGGTGCAACCAGTGCCACCGCACCGGATGCTGACTTCAGGGGACGCCGAGTTTGCACGTTTATTTTGGTTTTAAAAGCACCTGCTGCTGCATTCCTGGTCCCCAGCAATTTTCAGGCAACCATAAAAATGTCAAGATAACTCTGTTATTAATGTTCTTCCTGGAGAGAGATCGAGTTTTGTCTTGTGGAAGTTTTGACTCCTGGTAGCACAGAGGGTTAATATGCCTGCTGCAAAGAACGTATTCTATGCAGATCACAGAATGCATATCAAAAATAGGTCAGTGAGTTACTGCTTTTGTAAGAGACCTCCTTTCGTTAATTTTAGTTTATAAATTAGAAATCCTAATACAGAACAATTAATTATTAACTGTCATCAAAGAACTGCATGCAAAATGCAAGGTATAGATTAGAGCATAGATTAATGTCACAAAAAGGGTTCATTTGGGCAGAAATTATTCTTATCGTTATATAGAGCCCCAACTTTGGTGTTCTGTTTTTCAATTCTGAGTTTGTGCTTCTTCAGACTAAGCACTCTTAAACTATACTGCCTACCAATATGGATGACATATCACTCCTACACCTTGTAGTCCTCTGGCTTATGTAACATTTCCTATACACTGAGTTACACATGTATGATTGATTATCTTTTTGTAATGTGTGTGTGATGCAAAGTGCTCTGACACCCTACACTGCTCAGACACCCTACCATGGATGTGGGGGTGCCAACAAACACTGTCTCACAGGGCGCCACCAGCGTTAAAGTCGGCCCTGCAACTAGCCATTGATATGGTTTGGGCAAGGTTTCAAGGCTTTCACTCGAACTTGAAATATATGATCACATATTAACAGCTCAACTATAATTGTAGTCAGGGCTTACATAAAGAGTTCCCATTTTGCAGCATAACCATCAGCTTCACAGTTAGGTTGTCACTTGCCCAGACGTTGCAATTAAGTAGCACCTTTTTTAGTTTATCACATGCACCATAGTTCAAACAGGTTGAGCCGCATATACATTTTTCGTACAAATCAAGTTTACAACATACCTTTGCAGATGTTATTAGTTCATCTGGTCAAGTGAAATCACAAAGCATGTAATAGCAAACACCTTCTACAGAAAACGAATCAACAATAAAATGACCGTGTGTAACATACACAGCCAAACACAATAAAATATCATATAACCGAAAGTGCAATGTGCACTAAAAAAAAAATGTTTGCCAACATGATAATTAGTGCTACAAGAACATTACTGTACAGCCTGTTAGGCCACATTGTTCCTCACTCCCTGTAAGAATTTACCAACTCTGTAGCCGATTTTGACCTTACTGCATGCCATTATGTTCGATAGTAAGTCCCCGAACCATCATATCTGAAGCTCTCTAAAAACATGCAATAAAACATGCCTTCTTTCTTGTCCAAAACCAGTATAAAATACCAATAGGTGACATAAAGACAATGGACATTTTTACAGCAAGCACAAGTATACTCAGATGAGACCCCTGTTTCATGCTCCGGGCAATAATGTCTCCATTTAATTAAAACATTTTTTTTAAAAACATGCTCTTGACCTAATGTTAGCTTCAGCATCCATCTTTTAATGTTGCTAACTTTTACATCTTTTAAGTACTGGTGTAGAGTACCCTTATAAGCTGTATACAACAAATGAGGTAGCTGGGCTTTCTCCCCACAATCAGGGCCGGACTGGCCGTAGCGGTCTCTGGGCGTTTCCCCGGTGGGCCGCCAGGTTGGGGGCTGATTTTGGACCCTGGAGGGCCGTTTTTGTTACCGGGGGCAGTTTTGCAGCAATATCGGCCCCCTGTAACAAAAGCAGCTGCAGTGTTTACCACGCGCACCCCTCGCAGCAGGTCCAACTCAATTGCCATGGCCGGTTTGCGTTCCCAGACCGGCCCTGCCCACAATCATCCATATCGCTTTTTAAGGCAAATTTTTTAACCAAAAGTTTTATCATTTGTTTCCTATTGGAGGTAAATCCAAAACTTTTTTTTGAAGTTTTTTAACACTGGGTTGGCTTTTTGGGTCTATAAATATGTTATCAGATGCCTAACTTTACCATCATGTGCTGTTCTTACACCCAAACTGTCACTTTAATTTGATATTCGAAAGCAACAGCTCCAATCTTAGCACGCTATTTACTACGCCTTTTGGAAGACCAAGACAACCTTTTCAGATGTTCATCTCTCTAGTCTGCAGTCGAACTATATTAGATTTAACAAAGATTTTGCATCTGTATAACAGCATATTTACGTTGGTTGTAGGTCTTTCTACCCACTTCAATGGACCTATGACCCAAGACTCTGTCCAACTTCTTTAGGGAGACAGTTACAACCTTTGCTTTCTGTTTCTGAACCTCTGTGTACAATTTAAAATTAAAGTTTTCTTTAAAGAGGATACCCAAGTATTTACATTCATTTGCAGTCTCCGATCTCTGCGCATTAAGCCACAACTTTAGATTATTTCTCCTTTTTCTAGACTTCGAAAATATAATTCCTTTATTTTTGGTGGTATTTATGTTCAAGTCATTGGCTTCACAATATAGAGAGAAAGCATCTAATTGCCTTTGAAGATCCATGGAAGAATGATCCAATAAAATGGTATTGTCAGCATAGAATATAGCCTGGATTGATTTATCTCCCAATTACGGTGGATACGCATGAGAAGGATTACGTTTTGTCAAGACATCTGCAATATACAAAGAAAAGAGAAGCAGGGCAAGGATACATCCTCACCTAAACCCACTGGGCATGTTGAATTTCCTTGATTAGGCACCGTTACCTTCCAGTTCGACACGAGTTCAAGCTCATGCATGGAGTTGTATCATTAATTTCAATAATCCAGGTGGTATCTTCGAGTTAGACAATTTGTTCCATAAATATCATTGGTTGATTGTATCAAATTCTGTAGACAAATCTATGAAAGCAACATGGATTGATTGATTCATTTTAAAAGCATGTTCTTCGACCAGTAACTTCGGTGCAAAGCACCCATCCACTATTGAGGGAAACCGCCTACATCCTACCAGCAGTTTAGACAGGATCATCTCCCTTTCAACCCACTCTTCAAAGGCTAGCAACAGATGCTTTGCAAAAATTATACTTATTTGGGGCAGTCTGTGACCCCTTTTTGAAAATATGGACTCGTATACTTCCCTTCCAAGACTCTGGAATTTTATTACCACAGACTACCGGAGACATCAGAGGTGCCCATAATTCGGGATCAAGTTTGAATATGTCTGCTGACAGACCATCTGGGCTTTGAGTAAGAGAGCACTTTAGATTACTTATAATTATTTCAATCTCATATACAAATGCAATTAGGATAGCCTGAATGGCTCTTTCACTGTCCAGAAGCTTGCCATTTTGGGAGACCTCTTGTGCCTCATCATATTTTTGATCTTTGGTGCGATAAAGGTCAGATATATAATTCACTCACAGCTCCTCATCCATCGGATACGCTTCATGTTTCCTAATTCAACCTAAATGTTTCCCAATTAATGACCAGAAGATTTTGGTTTTCCTTCCAGGCGAGGCCAAGATTACTGCAGACCAAATACGATCCTTCTCTTTCCAGTTGATGTTCCCTAAACTCCTTCCTAGATTCTCTTATCAGAGTGTTCCTGGTAGCAACATTGCATTTGAACACATCCCTAATTTTCTTATTCAATATAGCTTTAGCTTTATCTTTCTCTGCCCAAGAGTAAGCCCTCGGCCTCTTCCCTGCGTTTCTGGGCTTGCATGCAAGACGTCTAACATTACTTAGTAGATTTTCATATTCCACCAGTATCTCACAATCAGGATAATCTTGATATGATTTCAGGATCTTCTGAATCATTTGTTTAGTCTTTAGTTTAGTCTTTAGTTTCAACTATACTAACCAGATTATCCTACTATCCGAAGGTCATTCTTGCATCGTTTATGGGATGAATGTAGCCAAGTGTCTCTTTCATTGACAGCACAATCCAAGGTTAGTAGAGGGGGTTTGTGGTCACTCCCTGTTAAATCCTTTATTACTAAATTGCCAACCAAATATTAAACCTCCATCAAAATTATCACATAATCAATCAACAAAGATGCTTTATCATGATTGAAGGTTTGTTTCCAGGGGGGGGTGGGGGGAATTCCCCCTTACATCTTCGATTGACTGTCATCATGTTTAGTGTATTCAATACAGTAGGCTTTTCCAGCGGGAAGTATGTATTAACAATGATCAGTTCTTTACTCTATTAATCCTGTGCTGGGATTTGGCATTTACATTTGTTATTTTGGCTGTCAGAAAATTGGTGAATTCATTAAAGATTATTATGCTCCTAATATTTCTTTACAGCCACTAATATTAAAAGACCACCATCTGACCTACCATATCTTCCCTTTACTGCATGAAGATTGTATGATAAAAAGTCATTCAAGGAGACACCTTGCGATTCCCATGTTTCATGTAGGGCAATGACTGTAAGATCTATATCTTTTAACTTTTCAGTTAGAGATTTCCAATTCTTTTATAGCCCAGCAATATTTCGGGACAAACAATGAATAAGATCCTCACCAGGATCTCTGAAGCGCTGGTTTCACAACCTGGTTTCTTGCATTAATAGCCTTTGTTATCCAGTTCCAATCGCAGGATCGTGCAGGGACTGTGTCGTTATCATTCATTTGAATTAATCTCCCCTGATCAGTATTTGTTATAATAATTCACTCTGCATCTTTCACAGTGAGGTTTCCATTATTCCTAGCTCCAGATGTAATTGATTTGTTTCCTTGCCAGCCGACTCTACATCGCTCGGGTTCTCTTACCACCCCTTCCTTTTTTCCATGGGGAATAAACATAGCATTCGTAAATGTCATAGCCAGAAAGTCAAAGATCATCCAGACAGCGTATTACTTCACACACCACTATTCTGAATTGAAAAAGAACCCAGGCATCTGGCCCTATAAAAGAGGAGTTTTTTTGTTTCGGGAATGAGACCAACAGAATATCCTTAGATGTTATTTTTGAAAGCCTTGGCAGTGTGCCAAAGATCTTCAAGATCCTTGATCTTTTAAGTAGGCTTTGTACCCTTCATCTGAAAAAATATCCACCAACAATAAAACATAGTCTGCTGCTTCATATAAGTCCAGCTCCTTCATCTTTTTCAAGCAACATAATGTACTGTGCTCTCGTGGCTCTACCTTTTCATGCCCTGAAGTCACTACAACAGGGCTCTTAAGGGCTGCAATTGAACTTGGTGATCTATTATTAGTCAGCAGGCTTGGGCGGATATTAGGGTATTATTAGTCAGCAGGCACAGGCGGATATTGATCATAAGGAAATTGCAAGAAAAGGATTACCTAATTCTTCTGGATTGTATACTTTTACTGATCACATCATCACATCCTATCATGAACAGCCAATGAAATGGAATGGTCCGACAAAGTTGATATGTAAGGTGAGTAAACCTGGAATCGTTGGAGCATAATTGTTTTATTAGGAGGGGGGCTCATGCAGCTATGGCTATGTACTATTGCTGGCTGCCTTTTTGGCTGTTGACTTTGGCTGACTGACTTTCACCCTTGTCTCGTCCCCGTCTTGCTGCTGCTCGTTTGGGTGGTAATGAGACTGATGAACTGGACATAGACACTAAGCGAACTGTGACACTGAACTGCATTGCTACCGGCTGGTAAGCGTGCACGTGCGCAAAGAAGAACATTTCGGCTGAGGGGTTTCCTGACACCTGCTGCGGTATTGGTGCTGCGGTGCAGGCAGGACAACGATTTGTCCTAGGACTGGAACTGAACACCTCGCAAATCGTCTGAAACTTCATTGATTTGGTTTGTGTGAGAATCGATTGAAACCTGTTTGTAGTTTTGTTCTCTAGTCTAAATCTCCCTCGGCTGAGGAAGATAGCCCTTGTATTGCCTAACCTAATGTATTACTAAATCACTATTATATCTGATCTGTTTCATGTTCTGCATTTCAGCATTCTTTGGGCATAGATAAATGGTATCTGATAAATTCACTTCTGATTCTGTCTCATTATTCCTCTGATTTATTCTGTTTTGAACAAGAATTCATTAGTTGGGGAATGTAGGGAGATTTAAATTTGTAGGAAATGTGGTAACAATTATCTATTCCAGGTTCTCATAGGAAAATTGTTGATCCCCGAGTATTCTAGTCCCTTGAGCACGGAGCAAGATCCATCGGAGGACCTAAGAAAGTATGATATTTGGTTACTGTGGTAACACGGAAATGGTAGAGGAGTTTGGGTTGAAATGGGCCTAGCAAGTAGACTTAGTAAATAGGATTTTGTAAACCATACACGCTGCAACAGTTTTCTGGTAGTGTTTCGGATGAGTATTTACTGTCTGTCAAAACTGGTACATACGGGAGATGTTTATGAAGGACATTATAGATTTTCTTTGAGTTTAGGGTTCAGTGATTCTCTTAATGAATGTTAGTTTCAAAATACATGGAGACTACGAGATAAAGTGGTGAAAGTATAAATAGGATTGTGAAAACTTTTGATCACTTATGATTGTCGATAATGATTAGGATGTCTTTTGTTTAAGTAGAATATCGTGTTGAAGTAGATATCAGGTCCGACGTGGCCTAAGGTCCCGGAATATACACCTAAGAGTGGGTCTCAGTGTAGCATATGTTGAGTAAGTTTGTCTGCTGTTTCGAGGGTGCTGTGCATGACACGTCATCGCCAGTACAACCAGTGAAGGGAACTGTGTGAGTGTGTGGTAAGTTAAGATCGTTGGGATTTTTGTCAGAGTTCACCAAGGAGAATCCTAAGGATTTGATAAGTAAAATAGTGCTGGTCGAGGTTTTGCTAAGTTTGTATGAAAATAGTCTTGGTTGTATGGAAATCTGTCATTTCTTTTAGTGGAGCAGACAAGATTTTTGTTTTATGTTTAGAGAGAGTTGATTAGGAATTGTATTGAGAAAAAGCTGAAATTGTGAAGGGAGGGTCAGTTGCTGTGAGGAGTTGATCTGAAGTCATAGAATGTTGCGTTGTGATAGGGCGGTTGGTGTGAAGCCGCGCTAGGATTGTTTGTTGGTTTCGGAGAAAACCGTGCAGTGATTGGAGGTTAGAACAATAAATACGGAGGTACGGAGAGGTTGTTGTAAGGAACAATATAGTTTTTTTTTTTTTTTTACTTTATCATTTTTAACAAAATACAATCATCGGGTACTTATTTACAGCGCAATACTTGATGTAATAAAAAGCACATTGCACCATAACAGCTCTTGACACCTGCCCCAAGCAATTATGAACCCCAACTCCATGCACAGCAAGACCTCTGATACCATAGGACACAGTAACTACTTACAGGTAAACATCTGAAACATCAATTACAACCATAGTCCCTTCAAAAACTAACCCACTCCAGTGGGGACTATCCCAGATGGAGATTGTGATGAAGAGGGTTGCGCAATTGCCAAGATGTCCTTAAGTCTAGAGGTCGTAGGCAATGTAGAGGAAAATAAATCACTGTTAGTGTTACAATAGATTAAGCTACTTAACCATGCTTTTTCCGTGGGGACTCGTCTACTACCCCAAGCCACAGCTATTTCCCTTTTCGCCAGTCGTAATGCTATTGAGGTGTATCTACGCAACTTTTTGGGGATGTTGCGAACATAACCTAACAAAGCCACTTGTGGCGTGGGCTGTAGGTCTGAATAGGTCATCTTACATAATACCTCATGTACCTTCCTCCAATATGCAGCAATTCTCGTACAATTCCAAGTCATGTGTGCAAAGTCAGCGTGTAAAGCCCCACATTTAGGGCATGTGTGTGGTCTGGATTGGTCAATGGAGTGGAGTTTCGCCGGGGACATGTAGGCTCTCCGCAGAAACTTAAAATGCAGCAACTTATGCTTGCTATTTAGTGATACTTCCTTGATTTGTGAGCAGCAGAACGCCCATTGATCGTCATCGATCGGGTGCCCAAAGTCGCGCTCCCAAACTTCTCGGATTTTAGTGTCTCTGGCAGGTAATAGTGACATAGAGGACTTGTACAATTTCGAAATTAAATGGTCGCCCTGCACGCTGGTGATCAAGGTGGTCAGCGGTAAAAAGGATTCTGGCTATAAGGGGTATTCAGGCAGTAGTGCCCGAAGAGCACAGCGCAATCTGTTTAGTGTGAATCTGTCCATGAAGGAAGCATTCAAAAACCGGGCATCTTCTCCGCTATGGAACATCTGTCCGCTTGGAAACAAATCGCCAAAAGTGTGTAATGCATATCGGGTGAGTGTTCTTTCGACAATCTTCTCTTCAGTAATAGGCACCCAAGGGTTATTGGCGAGCGGGATAGCTGATGAGTATAACTTATGCCCCCCTGTGACTGTAGCCAGTTTACGCCAGGCCCAACAAGTAGTGGAGACCGTTTGAATGTCGACAGGGTCTCTAGGGAACCCTTTGGGTAGGATCATGTTTAGTGGGATCGGGCTGACCAAATCAGCTTCCAGTTTAGAGTAGGGAATGCGTATGTCCGGGTGGTACCAGGAGTAAGCATAGCTACACTGTGCGGCTAGATAAGGGACAATATAGTTGAATTGGTTTGAGGGAGCAAATCATGAAGTTTTTTAAATGATTAAAAGCCTTGATACAGGGGGATGAGCCTATTCCTACTAGAGAAGGAATACCCGCAGCACCTGAAGGTACACCAGCTTTGCACGTCATTAGAAAGAGGATATGATACTTGTACATGGCTAGAAAATTGGATGAAATATACTGAAAAGGATGGTCCCTTAGCTTTTCACCATTATGGTACCTTTAATATACAAATTTATGAGAATTTAAGGAGACAAATAAATGACGCAATATGAAGCTCTTGAAGAATGGGAACATTTAGCCCATCAAAAAGAAAAGGAGAAATATCGGGGTAGATATAAAAATACTTTGAACAGATACGTAGAAGCTAAATGGGATTCACAGAAAAATATATGGAGACAGGACGTTGCAGAGGGAGCTCAAATGTATCCTGTTTAGTAGCTGAAAACAAGGAAGGTGAAAAATTTTAAGAAAAGAAGAAACATTTAGAGAATTCTCAAGATCAAGCTCTTACGCTGGCTGGAGAGAGTGTCGATGAAATAGATGATGAGTTATTGAATGAATTATTAATGAATCAACCTCCACAATATAATGGGGAATAGTCACAGCCTTGAACAAACCCATTTGTGGGAATACCATCAGATGTACCCATTTTGCCCATTAGTTCAGATTCCGGAAATCCCTTTTTGTCTAGAGAACAAACACCAAGAGAAGTAGAATCTAATAATTTTGTAATACCAAATGCCCCAGAAGCTCTTTTAGTCCCAGTTACAATAGGACAAGTTGTTCCCCTATATCAAACAGGAAGAGGAGTGCAGCAGGTACATACGTTAACCGTACCTACTGGATTGACACGAATAAATACCGTATCGCAAGAATTAAGTAGAGAGCAAATAAATCCGAATTTAGTAATTTCACAAAAGAGTATTTTGACACGAGGAAATTAATTGGGAATCAGTGAAAAGGCAATGCCATCAAATGAAGAGAGGTCAAACTTATTATCCAATACTAATGAGAGAATTTCTGAAACCCCAAGTAGAGGTCCACAGGCTATGACAGGTAAGGTTTTACAGATGGGATACCAAGGATTAGAGACCCATGTCACAACACAAATGGGGGAAGCCAGTGGGATATCTCAAGAGGGAATATTAAATACAGCTGTAGGGTCTACCCCACAGGAACTTGATGATCAGATTAGGGACACAGCTCCTACTTCCCTTGAGAAAAATATAGCGGTGAGACATAGCACAGAGACGGGAAATACAAAGGATGACACACCAGACATAGGTAGACTTAAGGTAGAGTTAGAAGAAATGATTATGGGAACCATTAGTCCAGAAAGGATTAAAAATACTGCAACAGTGAATTACTGTTTATTTGTAAAGATATTACCAGAAGAGCTAGAAACATTCATGAAAATGCTTCTGAAGTAACTCAAAGGTATGGGGTGGATGTACATAAATCAAAGACTTTACAGAAAATTTACAGACTGCCTTTTAGTGACAAAGATTTAGAGAGTTTAAACCCATCAAGAAAAAGATTGCAGATTAAGGAGTTATTGACTACCCACAAGAGATGGGGAGAATTAGAGAGATGGGAAGGCAGATGGGCTAAAAAGAAAGAAGTGACAGTGGTGACCATGCCCATGTATCCTTTGATTGAAAGGGATACTGGAGAGACTGAGGTAAAAACATATCCGATGAAAGAAGTCCCAGTAGGAGGATATGTGCATGTTCCATGGTCTACGTCAGATATTTTGTCTTTTACAAATGATTTTCTGAAATTGGAAGATAAACCAGTTGAATGGTATAAGCAGGTTGGGAGATTTGTAAAGGTTTCGAAGGTTTTGTTAAAAGATTTAGATACCTTGTTTGACATTGTGGTTCCGACTGATTTATGGACTGAGTGTAAGATTGCGGTAGATTGGTCAGAAACAGAACCTGCAAGAGATTCAAAAACTGGTGCACCATCACCGGAAGTGATGAGAAAATACAATCAGGTTATTACTTATTTGAAAGGAAAAATTTCACCCAAGGAAACTGAATGGGTAAAAATTGACAGAACAACACAAGAATTGAAGGAGACAGTACATGCGTATTACGAGAGACTTCTGCAGGCGTTTAAGCAATATAGTGGATTTGAGAATGTAACAGAAAAGGATATGGGACATTTTGTGTATTGATTTGTATATGGTTTGAGACCTGAAATTAGTGCTATGATACAGAAGCATTTGATTTGTTGGCAGAGTAAACCTATTGATGAGATTCTTCGATATGCAAAGTATTGTGGCGACAATATAGATTCAAGACATAAGAAGTTAAAGGAAAAATTGATGTTGGCTCAGATGAGAGCAGCAAAGAAAGGTTATGTGGGTTTTGAGACAGATTGTTCAGGAATGGTACAGGGAAATGGTCAGACAACTACTGGCATGCAAGGAGTAGCAGGAAATCAATCCCAGAATATTGTGCCTCAGGGAAGAGTAAGAGGAACTCCTGTAATGACGTTGAAAAAGAGTTATCCATGTCATATTTGGCCATAATCGGTAAGAAATGGCGTTTTAATACCTGGTCCTACGCTGATGATACGCTGTTGTTGATAGCTATTGAGGAAAAACATGAGGATACTAAGAGTAATTTGAGCAATTGCCTCTCAGAAACTGCAGATTGGATGTCAGACCATTGTTAAACGCAGAGAAATCTGAGATATTGCCCTTTGGTGGAGCACACCTAGTCTGGCAGGCAACCTGATGGCCTCAACCACTAGGCATCGCTCCTCAGCCCAAACGTATTGTGAAAAACTTGGGATTCCTGGTAGATAATGCTCTAAGCATGCAAGCCAAGTCCGAGTATTGTGTGGCAAATGTTTTGCCATGCTAAAATTACTAAGGAGACTTTTTATGTGGATCCCTTTGAATTGGATAAAAACCATCACTCAGGCACTACTGACCAGTAAATTGGACTATGGGAATGCGCTTTATGTTGGCATGGCCGACTATTTATTCTCTGGTCTGCAAGTAATTCAGAATACAGCAGCCAAATTAGTTCGTAACAAGAACAAGTACAGCTCGGCTTCAGATTGTTTGAAGGAGCTTCATTGGTTGCCCATGAGACAAAGGGCCAAGTTTAAACTACTATGCTATGCGCATAGAGTTTTATACAAACTTGGACCTAGAATCCTGTAGGACAAAGTTGAATTCTATGTCCCCTCACGAGAGCTGAGGTCATGCAATCACGCTCTAGCTAAGACCAGACGCATAAAAAAAGTCAGAGCGGGAGGTCGCTCCTTTTCCTATTTTGCGGCTACTCACTGGAACAAACTCCCCTTGGACCTTTGCCTCACTGATGATCATATGAGGTTCAGGAAGAAGCTGAAAATGTCAGGACTCAACTACTGACGCCCAGGGGCTGGTTGTTTAAGACCCAATTGTTGATGTCTCATGTAACTAAACACCTCTCAAACAGGTTCTTACTTCCTAGCGCCGTGATGTCCCTTGGAATGAATGCTTCGCTCTACAAGTACAATAAATAAATAAAAATATTTGCAGCAAGTGTGGGCATTGGGGACGCAAGTGTAGGTACAATCCATTGAATCAGATGAATGGGCAGGCCGTGCAAGGGACGGTCACGCAGACTCAAACAGGTGATGTGATACAGAGTCAACAGATGCAGAGACAGAAAAACATAAATATGAATATGCCACAAGCTCCTATGCCTCAATTAAATGGTCAAGTGCAAAAATACAATGTAAATATGGGCTTTCACACAAATGATCAGATTGACCCGAATGTTAAGGTAACTTCACAGTACCTAGTACAAATTGGTGACAGTGATTCAGTGATGTCCCAATGTGGGTGCCTGAGAGGGGTGGAGGGATGCGTGCTTGGCGCATCCTTAGAGGTAGACCAGAGTGGTCCTTATGTGGATGGCAAGATAAATGGAGCACCTATTTAATTCCTTGTAGACACTGGTGCTACCTGTTCCACTGTGAGAACTGTGGAAGTGCCCAACCTACCTCTCTCGGGAGAAAGAATCCAAGTGGTGGGCATTTGTAATCGATTAATGTCTACTGCAGTGACGGAACCTGTCAAGGTACAAATTGGGTCATTTGAAGATCTGCACAAATTTGTGGTATGTGATGTGAGTCCAGTAAACCTTTTAGGTCGAGACTTATTGTGCAAGCTAAATTGTTCCATCCGTTGCACCCGTAAAGGAACAGAATTTCATACCAATGATGATGATGTTTTCAAAATGGGCAAACAAAAGACAGAAGTTGAGGGAATCTTTCAATTACTCACAGAGAATAATTTGCCTCTTGAATTGAGAGACACAGTATTACCAGAGGTTTGGGATTTTACAGGAAAAGATATTGGCCTGATTAGAGGAGTAGCTCCCAATACGAACAACATTGAAACCAAATGCAGAGTTTCCTCGAACACCACCATATCATCTGAGCCCAGAGACTATTGCAGGTATAACACCTCTGATTGAAACCCTGATTGAACAAGTAATTTTTTGAGAAATTTTGGGTAGTCCATGTAATTCACCTATCATGGGTATTCAAAAACTGAATGGAAAATATAGGATTGTGCAGGATTTGCGAAAAATAAATCAGATTGTGATACCATGCTGTCCAATCGTACCCAATCCAGCTGTGATTTAATATCCTATTCCTTGTGAAGCAGAATTGTTTTCTGTTGTTGACTTGTGTCAAGCCTTTTTCTCCATCCCTTTGTATCAGGATAGCCAATATTTATTTGCATTCTGGTTTGGAAACCGTGTCTTGGCATGGTGCCGAGTTCCACAAGGGTATACAGAGTCTCCTTCGATTTTAAATCAAATATTGAAAAGAAATTTGGAATCATTGGAGATGCCAAACCACTCAGTTCTGGTACAGTACAAAGATAACTTATTGATAGCATCTGGAACACAAGAGGCTTGCATTTGTGACACTATTGCCTTACCAAATCATTTGGCAATAAGTGGACACAAGCTGTCACCAGCAAAAGTACAGTTTTGCAAAAGAAAAGTTCTTTACTTGAGACACCACATTGAGAAAGGAGTCAGGAAAGTGTCATTGAGAAAGGAGTCAGGAAAGTGTCACAAGATCGGATTACAGCCATTCTGCAGATGAATCCACCGAGCACACAGAAAGATGTTTGCATGTTTTTGGGAATGGTTGGCTATTGTCGACAGTGGATTCCAAATTTTTCCTTGACAGCTAAGCCCTTACAAAGGTTTACGCATAAGGATGTGTCTGAACCAGTTCCATGGGATGATGAATGCATGTGCTCTTTTAATGAACTGCGAGAGAATCTGTGTCGAGCTCCAGCTTTGGGAATGCCCGACTTTAACAAAAGTTTTACTCTGTTCTGCAGTGAGTGCGAAGGTTGCGCCCTGTCAGTTCTAACGCAGATGCATGGACCTGCGCGCAGACCTGTTGCATACTTTTCAGCTACATTAGATCCTGTAGTTGCAGCATTGCCTGGATGCTTGAAAGCAGTTGCTGCTACTTGTGTGAGCTTGGAACAGTATGAAAACATTGTGATGGGTCATCCATTTAAGGTGCATGGTACCATATTCTGTTGAGATTTTGCTTACTTGTACTCAAACGCTACATCTCGCGAGCATTCATTTAACAAAGTATGAGCAAGTGATTTTGGGAGCTGAAAATGTGTCATTGGTGAGATGTTTGAGTCTAAATCTAGCTACCTTGATACCCTTGCCAGGAAACGAAGTTGTGATTAATGAAGTAGATCATGATTGTTTGGACGTGACTGAATTGTGCATGAAGCTGTGTCCAGATATTTTGGATGTTTCATTACCTTAGTCTGATCATGTGTTGTTTGTTGATGGATCATGTTTGAGAGATTCCGGAGGTACCTTGAGAGCTGCATATGCTATCTGTACGGTTGTGGTTGAAGTATCTTGGTTGAAAGGGGTGTATTCGGCTCAGGTGACTGAGTTGATTTCACTTACTAGAGCCTGCAGCATTTCCGAACAATTAAGTTACCATATTCATGGACAGCCAATATGGATTTGTCCATGATTTTGGGCAGTTGTGGTCTCAGCGTGGGTTCATGACCTCTTCGGGCTCACCCATACGAAACGGAGAGAGTGTGAAAAACCTACTGATGTCATTACAACTGCCGGCCCAGATTGCGGTGGTGAAGTGTCCGGCCCACCTACAAGGAAAAGATTATGTGAGGGTTGGAAACCGCTATGCGGACAAGACCATGTGCTTTTGCCCCCTAAATTCTTACATTTTTAATGGAGATCCATTGAAAGAAAAATCTGATGACACAGAATCAGACTAAAGTGTTCAGTTGTAGAAACATGGGAAGAGATCAAAGAATTACAGGATGAAGTGTCAGAAACAGAGAGAGAAGGGTGGATCAAAGCAGGTTGCACACGCAGGCAAGAGGACGAGGTGTGGGTGTCTACAGATGGAAGACCAGTTTTACCTGATAGTTTCTTGTCACCCATGGCAAGAAACTACCATGGTCCCGCACATGTGGGAGGAGATGCTATGATGCGTCTCTTTCGACAAACATGGTTTAATCCCTGATTCAGAGCCATCACAGAAACATTGTGTAAAAGATGTGTGATATGTCAGCAACAAAATGTGGGAAAGAAAACACTGGTCACCATGAGTCATTTAGGGAGATCTGGAGGGCCCTTTGACAGGATGCAAATTGATTTTGTAGAAATGCCACCTTGCAATGGATTAAAATATGTCTTGGTGATTGTGTGCTTGTTCTCACGTTGTGTGGAAGATTACCCGACAAGGCGTAATGACAGCTTGACAGTGGCTAAAGTGCTTCTTAGAGAGCTCATTCCTAGGTTGGGATTTCTGACCTTTTTGGAATCAGATAGAGGGTCGCATTTCAACAATGAGGTGAATGCTTTATGCAGTATTACAGATTGAACAGAAATTACATTGTGCCTATCAACCTGAAGCGTCAGGAATGGTTGAGCAAGTGAATGGAACGTTAAAGTCCCAATTGGCTAAAGTGTGTGCATCTACTTCTCTGAAATGGCCTGATGCTTTGCCTTTGGTGTTGATGAGTTTGAGAAGCATCCCGGACAGAAGAACTGGACTGTCCACCTATGAGATTGTAATGGGGAGGGCTATGATACAGCCTACAGTCCCAGCTAATCCGCTTGTGAATATAACTGATCATTTGGTGCTCGATTACTGTAAAGGATTGGCTGATGTGGTATGTTCTGTGTCCCTCCAGGTTGGGGAAGCTGCCAATACAGCACAACAGGAGCAGTGCCATGACCTGTGTCCAGGCAACTAGGTCCTGGTGAAGAAACATGTGCACAAATCATGTTTGGAGCCTCGCTGGCGTGGGCCATATCAAGTAATTCTTGTAACTACAACTGCTGTTAAATGTGGTGGTCTGCCTAATTGGGTACACTCTGCCCACACTCGCCGAGTCCCATGTCCCCTTGAAAATGCAGGACCTGTTGTGGATGAGCCGGTGGTTGCAGAGAGACATCCAGCTCAGGTCAGTCACAGAGTAGAGGGGGTGCCAGCTACTGGGTCTCGAGACACTGGTTCAGTCGAGAGTCAAAGAGAGAGAGTCCCGGTTGGTAACGAGGATCATACTGAAGGGGACTTCTCTAAGCGAAGCATTGACTCAGCAGTAGTGAACAGGGCAAATGAAAAACGAGTGATAAGAGGAGACCAATGGCCCAAAAGAACTGACAGATTGAGGCGGATTCTATCTGAAGGTAGAATACCTCCAACTGTGATTGAAGTCTCAAGCCAATCTCAACAAAGTGACACGGATGATGATGAATCCACAGTGCGCACATCAAAAACAGCAAGAGTTCCAAGTCAAAGATATGCTGCTCCAGAGTGGACATATCTAGCAGCTGTGAACGATTGGGAAAAGGCATATCATGCTTTTTGCTTCAAGGGTTTGAACTCACAAAAACCACTCTGAACAACCTGGTGTGATAAAGCATAGAGAGAGAAGGCCTGTGAAACTGGTTAAAGAGACAAACATACACTGGATTATGCCAAACCTGTGAACTAAAACAGATGGAGAAATAATAAAAGAGGATATCGTTCCAAGGCTCAGAAAAGAAAAAACTGCTGCAAAAACTTGCATTATAAGCATTCTTAGGGAAAAACAATTGAGTCCCCCTAACCAGGAGATGAGAAATCCAAACTTGTTATTGTTAATGCGTAAACACTTGTGTTGTTGTTGATAATACTAAACCTTCCTCATCATGTTTATATGAAGCAATATGTTGATCCTATGCCTATTACTAAACCGATAGCAGAGAAGAATAATGGAATTGTAACAAATTAATTAACAGATAGAACTTTACATCATGATTGTTAGAAATGGGGGTCTCTAGTTGGCAATGGTTTGCACCTTTGTCCAAGTAGGGACCCTTCTTCCTAGTCAGGGTAAGGGGGTTACACTCCTAAAATAACCCCTGATCACCCCCTCGGTAGCTTGGCACGAGCAGTCGGGCTTTTCTGAGAGGCAGTGTGTAAAGCATTTGCACATAACCAACAGTAATACAGTGAAAACACTACAAAAGGACACCACACCAGTTTAGAAAAATATCCAATGTTTTACATACTTAAAACAAGACCAAAACCATAAAAATCCAACATACAGTACTTAAAAATATGCACTTTGCAAGAATACTTTAAAAATGCAGTTCCTTGAAGTCGGTAGCTCCATCCAGGGCTACCGCGATTCTGAAAACAACAGAATCCAACAGGTCTGTCTGACTGCGTCGGTCGGGGTGTCAGCAGACTCGTAAACAGTACCTTTTTGTTGCGGCCGACACGTTGGTGGGAGCCGGTCGTAGCAACCCTCGCGGTTGCGATGCGAAGCGTAGCGTTGCAGCGCGCGGTGCCCTCAAGGCACGGTGCAGGCAGCGACTCGGTGACGGTTGTTCAGAGGCGTCAGTGAGACCAGGGCTGTGGTGTGAAGTGAAGGCAGTGCTCAATGCGGTGCTGACAGATCACGGTGCAGGAGACAGAGCCAGTTGCAGGGAGCTGGCGTCGGTCGGTCCGGACGAGCGGTGCCCCCAAGCCAGGGTGCGGTCATTGGTGTCGAAGTCAGCAGGCAGCGACCGAGTCGGTGAGACCAGGGTGGCGAAGTGAAGCAAGGCGGTGCAAAGTGCGGTGCTCACAGGTCACGGTGCAAGCAACGGCTCGCCGTCGGTGATACCAGGGTTCCGGTTTAAGATGCAGCAGTGCCCTCTGCGACAGAGTCGGTGACGGAGTTAGCTGCTTTCCCCCCTCTGTGGCAACTGAAACCACAGTTCCACAGGCGGTACCTAGAGGTCCGTGAAGTCTTTGCAGTTTCTGAGACTTCAGAACAGGAGGCAAGCTCTACTTCAAGCCCTTGGAGATACACAGCACAAGTAAAGAAAGTTCAGTCCAGTCCTTTCACTGCCCAAAGCAGAAGCAGCAACTGCAGGCCAACCCAACAAAGCAACAACACAGCAATGGGGCAGTACTTTGCCTAGCAGTTCTTCCAGCTCTTCTCCTGGCAGGTTTCTTGATTCCAGCAAGTTCTACATTTCTGGGGTTTGGGCTCCAATATTTATACTGCATTTCTCTTTGTTCTCTGGGACAGAGAGTGTCTGTGCCCACCCCAAACCAATTCTGTCCTCTCTGGCACGGCTTCCTGGCAGTAGGTGGAGACAGCATTGTCCAAGGCAGACCAGGCCCATTCAGGTGCAAGGAAATCTCCTCCCATTACTCTAAATGCAGCCTAGGTCTATTCAGCCCAGCCTGACTCATTCAGGAAAGGCAGGACACACCTCGACCCCCCCCAGTGGCTGTCTGAAGAGAATGCACATCCCAAGCCCCTGTCACTCCAAAGCCAGACAGTCAATCCACAAACCCAGCAGATGCACACAGGATGGCTAAGCAAAAAAATACCTACTTTCTAAAAGTGGTATTTTCAAACCCAGAACACAAAAACATCTTTACTAAAAGATGCATTTTTATATTCTGAGTTCAGGCATACTAAACCACATTTCCCTATCTTGTCCCAATCGGAAGATATGCTTATAAGATGTTATAAGTAAACTCCCATTCTATCCTATGGGAGAGATAGCCTTTCTATAGTGAAAAACAAAATACACTGTAATTCACTACCAGGACATGTCACACACACCAGTACATGTCCTACTTTTAATATACACAGCACCCTGCATACAGGGGTACCTTGGGCCTACCTTAGGGGTGACTTACATGTAAGCAAAGGGAAGGTTAGGGCCTGGCAAGTGGGTGCACTTACCAGGTCGACATGGCAGTTACAAACTGTGTGCAGACAGTGCAGTGGCAGGTCAGAGAACCCTTTACAGGGCTGCTTGTGTGGGTGGCACAACCAGTGCTGCAGGCCAACCAGCAGCATTTGATTTACAGGCCCTGGCACTCTCAGTGCACTTCACTAGGGACTTATTAGTAAATCAAATATGCCAATCATGGAAACACCAATCCATAACACAATTTACAATAGGAGCACTTGCACTTTAACACCGAACAACAGTGAGAAAGTGCGCAGAGACACTAAACCAGCAAAAACAGAGTCAAAACCGGGAGGTCAGTAAGCAAAAAGATAGGGGAAACGCGCCAAAAGATGCCAGATCTAACAATGATTAGTCTATTAATGATTTTTCATTAAATGTTTTAACTAAATTGTCATACGAGTATGTTGATACTATGGATGTTAGAGATTGTTATGTGTGCATGCAACTACCTACCTCAGTATCAGAAGAAGTGACTTATCATCACTTACCTTTAACATATGGTGTTTCTTGTAGTGCACTAACAAGCTTATTCTATTGCAAAGGGCAGTTCCAATACTATTACTCGAACTATGATTTGATCTTTTCAGAAGTACCCATCAAGAAAAATGTGAATGTCGTGCCCGATGCACGAAGTGCTGAAATAATAGATACAGTATATGCTCACAGACATAATCTGACATAATGTAGAAAAGGACTTTATTAATTCAGCAGAAGACCGACGTGGGGAAATAAAGAAGAAATCTGAATCACAAATAAAAATTCCACCTTGGGCAAACGGGGAGAGTGAAATGAAGAAATGCGAAACACATGCTTCTGGATTGGCAACATAAAGGGAAGCTATGCATATTGAGACGCAAAACAGAACACAATAACAAATTAGTTGGTTCTAGTAAATGTGATCATACCTTCCTTATTGTAGGAGGGTGGGGTAAATATTTAGCAGGGGCAGATCCTGTTTTTCCAGGGGTATATTATGTTTGTGGGAGAAATGCCTATTATAGGCTACCAAAACAATGGTATGGATGCTGTTACATGGGGATAGTGTTTCCAAAAATGTATCATGTGGGACAAAACAGTGGAATCAATGAAGTTAAACATACATGCTTAAAAAGAGGAATAAGCGCTGCTGAAATAATTGGGGATATCTTTGGTGCTATAATACCCTCAGTTGGGGTAATTCTAAATTCTCACAAAATCCGAAAACTGTCAACTGTAGTTGATCGATTATCAACCAAAACTGCTGGGGGTTTCCTTGTCATTGATACTGAAATGGTTGCGATCAGATCTATGGTTTTACAAAATCGACTTGCATTAGACTTCCTACTCGCAAAAGAGGGCGAAGTCTGTTGCATGTTAAAAATTCAACAGTGTCGCACTTATTTTGGATAGCTTACCTGACTCTCTAGCCAGTATTCTGGTAAGGAAAGCCTGTATCACTATAGTAGGGGACCTAAACCTACACTTTGAGGGCCAGAACCTCCCTAGTGTCAAAAGGCTGCAGCTAGATCTGGAGGGCCTGCAACTTTCCCAGTTGGTCACGTCCGCCACACACATCAAGGGCCACATACTCAACTTAGTAATATCAAATGACCCTAATATTTCAGTCGTATCGCCAATACCAGTGCCCTGGTCAGACCACAACCTCATCCCTTTCAAAATTGGCAACAGAGCAAAGGGGCAGATAAAGCTCCCTCCCTCGGTAGATACGAAGAAAAGAAACTGGGCCAAATTGAATACAGATAGCTGGGGAAATGTTCTAGAGGCTATGAACACTGAGACGTTTGACACAGTTGAAGAAGCTTACTCCAGTTGGGAAAATCGAATCACCCAATCATTGGATAAAATAGCCCCCAAAACCTCTTCCAAATTAAAACCCAAACCCAAAATGACGGCATGGTTTAACCCCCAACTACTATCCTTAAAACAAACTGCAAAAAAATTGAAAGGGTGTGGAGGAAAACTTATGATCCACAACTCAAAGCGAAGTTTAAGGTGGCCATCAGACTATACCGCAACAGTATCAAAGAGGCAAAGGCCAAATTCTTCGAGGTAAAAATTAGCCAGACACAGAACTCCTCGAAGGAACTTTTAGCAGTAGTAAAGACCTTAACCTCCTCAGCACATGAGAAAGATCCAACTGAGGCCTCGGAGGAGGGATGTAATAACCTAGCCACCTACTTCCTCACAAAAGTCACGGACATATACAGCTCGTTCATGAGCGGGAGAGTAAGATCCCTAGGGGAGAAAAGAGAGCAGGCACAGACCGTCGTCCCGCACACCATTACTAGCTTCCCCCCAGTCCACATAGAGGAAGTGAAAGCACTAATGGATAAGGTGAGATAAGGTTCGCCACTAGACCCCACCCCGCCGCATATCCTTAAAAGAGTCTCAAAGACATTGCTCCCAACATTAGTTAAAATCATGATCCTCTCTCTGGAGGCGGGCACAATACCAGGGGCTTGGAAGCATGCTATAATTAGACCTCTGCTCAAAAAGTCAAATCTAGACCCAATGCAATTATGGAACTATTGCCCCATTTCAATGCTGCCATTTGTTGGGAAGCTATTGGAAAAACACGTAAATGGAGTGCTGACAGAGTTCCTGGAAACAAACCAATGCCTTCACCCTACCCAGATGGGATTTCGCCCACAGCACAGAATCAGCATTATTAACTGTGGTAGAGGAACTTAAAATGATTCTGGACCAGGGAAGCTCAGCCGCCATATTACTCCTTGATTTGAGCGCTGCGTTCGACACGGTGGGCCACCACATTTTGCGTAATAGACTGAGAGACATTGGTGTCTAAGGGAATACTCTACAGTGGTTGACTTCGTTCTTGGAAGGGAGAACTTTCCAAGTCATGGAAAACAACCTCCTCTCCAGTACGATGCCTTTGACCTGCGGGGTGCCTCAGGGCTCCTCGCTGAGCCCCACACTGTTTAATGTCTATATGGAACCACTAGCACGGTTAACATCCTATGCTGATGACACCCAACTGGTGATTTCCCTTGATCCTAGAGCCAATGGGGACTCTGATAGTCTAGCTCTCTGTATGGAAAGGGTGATGGGCTGGATGACAAACAGCTGCCTAAAATTGAACGGGGATAAAACAGAGCTAAGGGTCCTCGGGAACAAGGCAGTCTCCAGGCCTCTAATCAACTGGCCCAACTGCCTTGGCAGACCCCCCACGCCGAAGGAGTCGATCAAAAATCTGGGTTTCGGGCTCGACAAGGATCTAACAATGGTCTCACAGGCCAAGAAACTAGTAAGCACATGTTTCGGACTACTTAGAATGGTCCGTAAAATCTTGGAGCGTATTCCCATGCAGCTTAGAAAGACAGTAGTCCACTCCCTGGTCACATCAAGGCTGGACTCCAGAAATTCTCTCTTTTTAGGGGCACCAAAATACGTGATCAACAGACTCCAGGTGGTCCAGAACGCAGCAGCAAGGCTGCTGTTTAAGATCCCATGCCGGGAGTCAGCTAGGAAGCATCTCAAAGCACTCCACTGGCTCCCGGTGGAGGCCAGAATCAAATTCAAGTCTCTCTGTATGACACACAGAGCTCTAAACAACATGGGCCCAAGCAAAGTCAGAAATCTGTTGACCCTCCATGTCCCAAACAGGAGCCTGAGATCCGGCTCCGAACGACTGATAAAAACCACGAGAATCAGGAGAGCAAGGTGGGGAGGCAGATCCTTTACCCACCTTACACCCAAGTTGTGGAACTCATTACCACGCGAATCACGACTCCTGACAAAGGAAGCACCATTCCGGAAGTCGATTAAAACGTGGCTTTTCAATCAGTACTACTAACCTTCCTCTAGCCTTCACTCAGTATCAGTCTCCTAGCGCTGGGAAGCCCCCGGATAGCCACGCGCTCTAAAAATCATTTAAATTAAAATTAAATTAAATTAGAACAAACTAGTTTGAAACGAATGAAAACTACTCCATTATAATGTGACATCAGATAAACATCAGATAATGATAATTGTGTGATGGCTTAATTCGCCATCAAAGGGGAATTGATAGAGTGTAGATGTTATCTTGCATCTACTTTTACCAAATCTTTCCTTAGAAAAACGATTGAGACAATTATTTATGGCTATAATAAATGTGTGACATGTTTTACGTATATGAGTAAACTACATGTGTGCTTAAAAAATGTCGAAAACACAAAGTAAACATAGAGTGCTATATTGAAACATGTAATTTTAACTGTGTGCACTAAGAAAATATAATCTAACCTTAGAAGAGTAACATGTGCATTAATATTAATGAAATATGTAGAAGATGCATATTGCTGAGAGATGACATGCCTTGCGTAAAGATTCTGCTCTGGAATAATACATGATGATTTCAAAGAATAATTAAAACTGTAATCGACTAAAGAAAGTTACATGAAAAACGTGAAAATGATACTGATGTACTTTTAAAATTTTTGTAGTACCTAATACTGACTTAAGTTAATAGAGACTTACATGTAGGCATTGTTATTTCATTTAATTTGAAGAATTAATGTACATGAAACGTGAAATATTCGTATTTTAGCAATAGTCTTCGTGCATAAGCTGTCTTTCCTATATAGGCCTCAAAGGTTTGCTTTCTCATCTGGTGTGAACTTGTGAAATGTGCTGTCTGAAGCCTATGGGATACTTTCGTAAAGTTTCCATTTGTGTTCTAGAAATCAATAGACTCTTTTCATACTTGCAACTCACTCGGCTGAACTTGCAAAACAATCTGTTATAACCTAGAGAGTATGCCTGGGAACGGACTGACAATGGATGGGGCATTCATCCCCCCATTTCCGAGGATGTTATAATTCATTAAACAATTTAAATACAGTGATCATAAGGACATTGCAAGAAAAGGATTACCTAATTCTTCCGGATTGTATAATTTTACTGATCACATCGTCACATCCTATCATGAACAGGCAATGAAATGGAATGGTCCGACAAAGTTTATAGTAAGGGGAGAAACCTGGAACCGTTGGAGTATAATTGTTTTATCCGGAGGGGGCTTGTGCGGCTATGGGCTACTGCTGGCTGCCTTTTTGGCTGTTGGCTTTGGCTGACTGACTTTCACCCTTGTCTCGCCCCCGTCTTGCTGCTGCTCGGTGGGTGATAATGAGACTGGTGAACTGGACATAGACACTAAGCAAAATGTGTGACACTGAACTGCGTTGCTAGCGGCTGGTACGCGTGAGCAAAGAAGAATCTTTCGGCTGAGGGGTTTCCTGACACCTGCTGCGGTATTGGTGCTGCGGTGCAGGCAGGACAACGATTTGTCCTAGGACTGGAACTGAACACCTCGCAAATCGTCTGAACCTTCATTGATTTGGTTTGTGTGAGAATCGATTGAAACCTGTTTGTAGTTTTGTTCTCTAGTCTGAATCTCCCTCGGCTGAGGAAGATAGCCCTTGTATTGCCTTAATTGACTAAATCACTATTAAATCTGATCTGTTTCATGTGTTGCATTTCAGCATTCTTGGGGCATAGACAAATGGTATCTGATAAATTCACTCTTCTGATTCTGTCTCATTATTCCTCTGATTTATTCTGTTTTGAACAAGAATTCATTAGTTGGGGAATGTAGGGAGATTTAAATTTGTAGGAAATGCGGTAACAATTATCTATTCCAGGTCCTCATAGGATAATTGCTGATCCCCGAGTATTCTAGTCCCTTGCAGCATGGAGCAAGATCAATTGGAGGACCTAAGAAAGTATGTTATTTGGTAACCGTGGTAACACAGAAATGGTAGAGGAGTTTGGGTTTAAATGGGCTTAGCAAGTAGAGTTAGATAATAAGATTTTGTAAACCAGACACACTGCAACAATATTAAAGCATTAAGGGAGCCACAAATGCTTGTTTTTTTGCAGGCCTTCTGGTGTCACCACGTCCACTTGCACGGTTGATACAATATCTGGATTTTCCTTACTCTCTGTTGTTTGACTTCTCTGAGATATTTGGGGCTTTGTCCTTTAGTCTAACTCAGATTGCAGGTCACTAAGACTTGGAGTTTCTGAGTTCCTTTTGTTCCCCTTTTCCAATGTGGATAAGAGCCTAAAGGTTCTCCTGCCTTTTTTCGTTATTCTCTGATTTTTCCTTTTTTTCGGTTTTCTTATTGGGTTCTTAGTTAATCTATTGGTTTGAAATATTGAGAAAACATTCTCAGGTCCTTGCTCCACACCTGTCTCTTTCAAGGGCATATTCTGTCTCATTTCAAGGGCACATTCTGTATATATCTGTCTCATTTCAAGGGCCTTCGCAGGACACCTCCCAGTTACCCCTGTTGAAGTCATAGTTCCAAGGTTAATTCCAACATCATTACCAACTTGAGGAGCTTCTGACAAAATCTTGCTCGCGCAAACATCCAACATCTGAGATAGCCTGATTTTATAGTGAAATTAAACTCTTTGGGTTCCCACAGGACAGTTTGTGCTTCTTTATCACAACAAGGCACTACTTGTTTATTGATACTACATGGCTTTGTCAACCCCTTTTTCTGTTAAAGGCTGAGGGCCACCCTTCTGCTTCATTAGATGTTGCATTATTAACAGGTATGTGTCCTTAATATGTTCAATGTCGCTCACAAGTTTAGCCAACAGGTGGACTGTAGATTCCAAAGTTTTATTCATCGAGACTAACTATTTCAAATTTGTTTGCACCTCATCTCGCTGAGGCTGATTTAGGTGTGATAAAAATGCTTCTTCTTTTGATGCCTCCAGATTGGGCATTTGCACAGCTTCACTGCTAGGCCCAAATATCTCACCCTCCTCTTGAGTAGAGGACAGGTCAATCAAATATGGAAGAGAAAATCTTCTCTGTGTATTTTGATTGTCAACTTTGTTTGATGAGTTTTTATTGTCCTTGCTCCTAAGGAGGGGGTGGGGTGGGGGGGGGGACAGAAGATCTTTTTATATTCCAGTGTTGGATATTTTCAGACAGCATAGAGCATTATGGCATATCCTGTTGATAATTTGTGTCTACATTTCCATCAATGCTGGCTAGGATTGATTTATCACTCAGAGCATTATATTTGCCAGCCATATACACAGCGTTAACCATAAAGTCACTCTTGGGTTCAACATTATTATTAGTAGTATTACAGAGTTTCTCAGAATTTCCCAAAATGGGCTGCTTAGCCACTTCATCTGGGCATTGAGCCCTCTTAAGAGGGCTAGCCACCATCTCCCTTCCCATAGATGATTGCACAATAAAGGCTTCATAATCCGGTGACAGCTCCTTATTAGCGGTTCTATGCACCTACCCTAAACACCTTTGTCTTGCTTAGGGGCACATCCAAAAGAGAATTCCCTGCTTTATCCACAAAACTCTCCGGGTCCGTAGTACGGTTACTTATGCTTCTTGGATTATTTGAAAAACCTGTGATTCAAAAGGGGTAGTGACCAGATTTTCTTCATCTGCCTTTAATATTTGCTCAACCTCTAGTAGGTCCTTCAAAGCGATGCTCACCCTTTCCGGCCCTGCTGCTTCTTGGGCAGTTATTTGACTTACCTAGTACGCCACAGACCTGTTACTCGGCAGGATCGCCGTCTTA
Organism: Calotriton arnoldi; assembly: GCA_963921515.1. Taxonomy (NCBI): domain Eukaryota; kingdom Metazoa; phylum Chordata; class Amphibia; order Caudata; family Salamandridae; genus Calotriton; species Calotriton arnoldi. The sequence goes on from CAWUFW010002732.1 coordinate 107,837, forward strand.
GAATACGAATCGTATCCAAGATCCTGCATCACAGCAGGCATCCAATGATGATATTAGATCTAACAACACTTTAAGGGTCTGGATAAGATTTCTGTTCTAGGACGGCGATCCTGCTGAGTAACAGGTCTGTGGCGTACCTAGTATGTCACAGACCTATTACTCGGCAGGATCGCCATCCACAGACCTGTTACTCGGCAGGATCGCCGTCCTAGAACACGAATCGTATCCAAGATCCTGCATCACACGCAGGCATCCATTAATGATATTAGATCTTCCAACACTTTAAGGGTACAGACCCTGCTCACAAATTTTATTAGAAGAAATACGATACATAAATGACCAATGTAATGCAAGTATGTGTCATTATATGATGGCCAATCTGATCAAACTTGATCCACAGTTCACAAGAGTGCCAAGTGCCCCCAACTTTTTTAGGCCCTGGCATTGTAGTAATTCCACTAGCCCTGGAGACAAACAAAAAAAAACAGGGTCTTTGGTATTCTCTGAGTCAATACACAGATGGGTGTTGTTTCAGGCCTTCTTTACTGAGACCTCCAGGCTACATTCGATGGATCCGGTCACAGCTACACAGAATAACCAGTCACAACACGACACAGGCTCTAGATGTTAATACAATATTAACATAATGTTGCCCAAGCGCCAAACCGCACGGAGATCCTCCTTCCTTGGAGGGTTTACACAAGCCACCAACCAAACCTACTTCTGCCCTCACCCTCAACTAACACTTGATTCTGCTACTCAGCTTGCCTCTCGTCCCCTGCCCCTTCCAGGGGCATGAGCACAGCTGGCCACTTCTGCAGCTGCCTCCACACCACCGCAGCTTAGCTGCAACACTCACCGCTGTGAACCACGGCCAACAGTCCACTAGCTGTAGTGTGAAGAGCCTGGGACCACTCAATCCACCAACAGACTGTCCAACAGAGGAGCAAGGAGAGGCAAGGATAGCACAAGTAACAACACAAGTCTCCAGAAACCTGGGTTAACAGCAGACCGGCACCAAAACCCAACACCTAGCCCAGCTTGGCCTGCCAGGGCTCTGCTTTATTCCCTGCATCTCCTCCGCTCTATTCCTCTCCTCCACTAATACAGCAGGACCTCACACCATGAGGGGCACCATACAGCAGGAGGGAAATGGTGGGCTGTGAATGGCGGATACCGCGTGTACAGCCAGCCACACTTTGTCCAAAACCCAGTGAAAATGCCTTAGCAGCAGAATCTATGCTGCAATCTTAATCTTTCTTTCTTCCGTCTTCCCCTTTATACGGCGTAACCTCCAGCTATTAGATCCAGCCAAGCATCAAACCAACCTAGAGGTGCCTAGTTGTGGGTGAGGTTATGAGTTGAAGTGGAGGAAGCCCAGGGAAAACCTAGGGAGAAGGGTGGACACCTGGTGGCACTGGGAGCACAAGCTACACTGGCTTCAAGATACTCTAGGCACTCCAGACACTCTCCCGAGTCCTGAATGCCAAATATGTGGGTGCCAGAGGCCTCGTAGCTCCTTATTATACTGTATAACTCCCCACTGTATGTGGTGGATCAGGCTTCCTCTGTGACCTATGCCTGGCACTTTTCACTTCTTCCTCCTGCGGGACAAACACAGGACCGGACAGGCAGGGATGCACCGAAGAGCTCTGCCGGTGCAAGCCACACTAATCCAAGACGGGCCGCTTCTGCACTGTGTGGACTCAAAACTGGTTTTCAGCGGCTCACCTCTTTATCCACTCTCCTGCTGCTCCTCCTACACTCCTCCAACAGCACGACAGCAGCGCCTCTGGAGTCATCTACCTTGACTCTTCTCGCTCCAACGTTATGGCATAACTTTATTCCACTACCACAGGTGGCCTCTGTTCTGATGTTGCACCCTCTGGTGTCATGTGCCCGAGTTAGGCCCAGTAGGAATTAGTATCATTCTTGCATATACACAAATCCTTCTTCCTAAAGTTGCCTTCTCATTGCCACATTCACGTTTGACACACATCTTGCATACATGACGCTTGGTTTGGTTTTACAGTAACACCTATCTTGCTGACACATAACACTTCGTAAGAATCCTATCACACTGACTTGGCATTTGGTGCAAGGCCTCTCACGTGCGTAATACAAATGTGGTTTATTAATACATTCATATGACAGCACAGGTATCTGTAGACCACAAACAGTGGCTACCCAATTACAATCTCGACCCGAGCAAGGATGCCATTTTCTATATATAGTCTTTTGTTTCCTAACATAATCAGACACGTCTGCTGATCTCGTGGGATCCTGCATGCTGAAGCTTTCGCCTAACAGCTGCCTGACATCTCCGTTAGGGGTGTTCAGTTCGTGACCAAGATGGGGTCGTACACTCTTACCCACCAGGTAAAGGGGTTAGATCATCCAGACGGGAGGTTTCTTGGCAAACCATACATTCACGCCCTAGAGGTATAGCTTAGGATTAGCATCGTAGGGATATGCTTGGTTGTTACAATCTCTTATATGTATGCATATATAACCTGTCTCAACAAGATGGTGGAACTCTTTGTTTTATTTTCTGTGTTGATACTCATGTAACTTTTATCTGCTTCTGTCTATTAATCATCTCAGCCCACATATTTAATACAAGAATCACTCTGGTTCAATAAATATTGAAAACGCCCCTCTGTGTATTATTTGTATATTTCTCTGAGAGAAAGAACGCACGAGTGACTGAGCAAAAGTTTGAAGTCTGTCACCACAGTTCCTGAGGGAACAGAGTTATCATGTTCAGTGGTTAGGGGAGCTAACGGTGGCACTGCGAGCTAGCTGGTCCAAGGGACAACATATGCTACGGGGGTGCATGGGGTCAGTCTGGCACCATCCTAGTTTATGTTGTCTACAAACGCGCAGTTCCTACTGATCGGTGGAAACTACACGACACTGGTAGCTTGGCACAAAAGAAGTCAATCTTAACTTAGAGGCAATATGTAAAGTATTTATGCAGCACACAAACAGTAATAAAGTGAAAAACTCAACACAATAAAAATTCCAAACCAATTCAGAAAGATAGGGAAACTTTTATTAATGAAAATGATACTAGAACGACAAAACTTCAATCAAAGTTTTAGGTAAAAAATAGCGCCAAAATGCGCAAAGAGACAACTAAGGGTGTCTGGTTGCGTTGGACTGGGACAAAGTTGGAAGTTAAGGCTGACTGTGACGGCATGCACGCCACGCACAGGACCGAGTTCCGCAAGCTGGGAGTTGTACCTTATGTCCGTGATGTTAGGTCTGTGCTGCATGGTTTTGCAAGGTTTTTCATCACTCTACATTGATTCTGATTAAACTTTCAGCTGTGCGGCAAGGCTTTGCAGTGCTTTGTGTCACTCTGCTTTTGTTCTAATGAAGTTCTCAACTGTGCTGTGAGTCTTTGCGGGGCTTCGCGTTCCTCAGACTCGGTTCCAAGGAAGCTTTCGGCTGGGCGGCAAGGCTTGGCATGGTTTCGCATCGCTCGTCGTCAGTTCTAATGAAGCTTTCAGCTGGCCAGCGAGGCTTCACGTCACTCGCTGTCGATTCCGATGAAGCTGTCAGCTGTGTGGCAGGGCTTCGCAGCTGATTTGATGGAACCTTCAGCTAGGCATGGAGGGCTCTCTGATGCCTGCCAAGGGTCCATGACCTGGGTACACCTCTTGGGGATCAGGACTCACTCCAGCAGAGGCCAGTAGCAGGGCTCAGGCAGATTCAGTTGCAGCAGGTCAACTGGGCAGTTGCAGGGAAGTCTTTGAAGCGTATTGTGTCCCTGTATCTCAGCTGACCCTTGGAATCACTCTGGGTAGCCTGGGGTGAAGGGAAGCAGGACAAGTCTTCCTTCCCAGACAGTGAGTGTTAGACCTGTCAGCCTTAGGGTGGTCTTCCTCCAAACCTTTTGCCTTCCTCCTCCATTTTTTTCTGATCTTGTTTTTGCTGGCCTTAGGACTCTGTGCACTTTACCACTGCTAATTAGTCCTAATGTGCATGTGCTCACTCCTTAAAACATGGTACCATTGGCTTATCCCCACTTGACATATTTGATTTACTTATAGGCCCCTAGTAAAGTGGTACTACATGTACTTCATCAAGTGGGACTGCAGCACTTGTGGCACCCACTTAAGTAGACCTTTAAACATGTCTCAGGCCTTCCAATTTAGCCTGTGTGTACAGTTTTAAACTGCCATTTCGACCTGGCAAAATAAACCTTTTTGTCAGTCTTAAACCTTCCTTTTTAATACATATGTCACTCCTAGTGTAAGGCCTAGACAGCCGAGAGGGCAGAGTACAGTTTAAAAAAGTAGGGCATGAAATTTTAAGTTTTACATGTCTTGGTAGTGAAAAACACGTAATTCGTTTTTCGCTACTGCAAGGTTAACCTCTCCCATAGGATAACACTGGAGTTACCTAATTGCATTAAATAAACTGTCATTTCCGAATGAGAACAGGTAACCAGTTAATGTTTGGTGTCTTTGGAATTGTAATGAAAAATCCTCTCTTATGGTAAAGTTGGGTTTTAAATTACAATTTTGACAAGGCCACTTTTAGAAAGTTGGCAATTACCTGCCTTAGCCATTTAACGCCTGTAGCCTGCCTCTGGGTCATATGACTGGGTGTAGCTGACATTTGGGCTTTGCATATTCCTCCAAGACAGCCACACACAATAGAGAGATTAGCTGCCTGGATGGGCCATCACCGGCAGGATGGGAGGGGAGAGCTGGGCACAAACTTACTTACACTTGAATAGGCTAGGGCCTTCCTCCACACAAAGAATTGCATACCCCATGTAGGTAGTCTCGAGTCAGGGGAGGCAGGAAGCCCGTGGACTTCAAAGGGAAACCTCTAGCAGCTTCTCCCACTGCAAAGGAAGACCCAGGTATAAATATTGGACTGCAGACACCAACCCTTCAGCACACTTCTGGACCTGTTGATACTCTGCCAGGAAGAAAAACTGCTATGCTGCCGAAAGGACTGTCAATCTGCTGGGCTGCAGCTCTGTAGGACTGCTGCCCTGCTCTGCTGCCCTCTTGTCTTGGTGAGAAGGACTGGACCTGCATCTGGTGAACCCAGGACCCGAGAGTGACCCCAAGGGCTTGTTGGCTGGCCCCCTGACTAGAGCCTCAGGGACAGAAGGCTCCAAAAACCTTGAGCCCAACACCTGGACTCTGGCTTCTGTGTGTCCTACTCTGCCAAGTGGTGCCACTCCACTCCTGGACTCTTAGAAGTGGGCCTAAAGGTGCTCGGCGCAATCCAGAGCAGAACCAATGCATCACCTCTGCTGCGAGTGTTCTCCCAGCGCAAGTACTCTGCATCGAACTTACAGCCTTCATCAGAACCACTGCTGTGCAAATCTTCACCGACGCAGGCCCTGACACTGCAAATCTCTCTTTGACGGCAGCCTCAGCGACAATGCAGGTTCTTGCATCACAGCCTCGCAGCTCTTCGGAACCATTTCATCGCCTCAACTGCACGACGCATTCTCGATGCTGTAATTTGCATCGCAAGCCCTCATCAATGGGATCCTCAACAACAACACAGGACCTCACATCGCAGCTCCACAGCTCCTCAAAACTGATGCATCTCCTCGGCTGCGCAACCCACTCTCGGCGCGAGACCTCGCAACTCTCCGCAACCAGGATTTAAGATACTCTTGTTCAGCAGGTCCATGTGGGTCTCTGTAGGCAGCCCACGCTCCATCGCAGTCGGCCAGAACTTGTGACTTTGTCCTGATCTAAGGCAGTCAGATATCCACAGTTGGTGCTTTGTGGTGCTATTTTCACTGAAATCTTTAAACTTGCATATCTCCGGTTCTACTGATTGGAACTTTGTCATTTTGATTCTGTTTTATTTATTACAAATTATTATATTTTTCTATCTGGTGTGGGATCATTTTGTGGTGTGTTTTCACTGTGGTACTGTTTGACATGTTAAACAAATACTTTACACATTGCCTCTGAGTTAAGCCTGACTGCTCTGGCCAAGCTACCTAAGGGGTGAGCACAGGTTAATTTAGGGTTTGCTTGGGACTTCCCCCCTGACAAGGATTGTGGTTCCTGCTTGATCATGGTTTCACCCCCTCAAACAGTAACCCAATTTCTTACCACAAGGCAGCCCTTCAAACAGCAGGACAGTCCCCTAGAAGCAGGGCTTCTTCTATAACTTCGACAGGTCCAGGAGTATTCTGATGAATGGCTCTGAAAGTTCAATATTTATACCTGGTGCCAGCCTTTGTGTGGGAGGACTTCTTGTCCTACCCCCACATCTGGTTCAGGAAAGGTCTTCCCTTTCCTCTATCAAGTCTTAAACTATGTGGGGTGACAACAGGCAGGGCAGGACTGGTGTCCGGTTCCTTGGAGTGCAGGAGGCACAGATGGCTGGGACAAGAAAATGCCAACTTTCTAAAAGTTAACCACAAAATGGACAGCCCAAATGCTCTAGAACCAGGGGCAGTGAAATATAAATAAACAACAATGGTTACAGGGGATTTTCCTTTTTGCATTAAAAAACAATCATTAAATGCAAAAACATTTTTGCAAAAATTGAAAAAAACAATACACTAAGGGTTATGTCTATATATGAATAAAGGAAAAAGAAAAGGGAGAGGTAAATACACACAAAATCAAGGAATTATTAAAATTATTATTATAAATGTTTTTTTCAGAAAATCACAACTAAAACGATACAATACTCGAACAATTTGTACTCAACATATTACACAAACGGATACATTTAGACATTACACAGTGTTAACAAAGGGAAAAAGAATGGCAAGGGGTCTACAATTCAATGTATTAGTCCACACAAAATGGAAAAAATTATAGGTAACAATTCATTCCTAATTTGTCAGTAAAGCGTCAACGCTGTTTCGACCCTGGGAATGAAAGGGTCATCATCATCAGGACAGAGTGAGTTTTTGAGCAGAAAAGTCAAAGAATGTCTAGACGATCGATCAAAACAAGATACTAGGCGAATATGTCTGAAAGTCGTCCTTCTGGAAAAAACTCCAGACCAAGACACGCTGTTTATGGCGAAATCATTATGATCAGATGTGTGTACTAAGGAAGCCAAAAGGAGCCTACTCCGTTCATTGACCCTATCACCTCAGCAAACTGTAGTCACCGTGCTGTTTAAACGTTTGCAGTGACTACTATGTGCTGAGATGATAGGAGGGCATACTGCGCTCCCTGGAGATAGTATATGTTCTATATTGGACACAAACTTCTCTCACTGAGTTTCGTGAGATTGACGAGTTACTTGGAATCAAGTGGTTTCCCCTTAGAGACACATTATAGCTATCTGGATTATGACAATCTGGAGACGCAATAATTTGGACTTAAATTTACTTTCCCTCTGAGTATTATGAGAAGTAAGGATCATTGAACTGAGTGGTCTCCAGTCTGCATTGTCTTGATGCCACCTCACGAGTCTTTATTCCACCACCAAACACGTCCAGCACCTCTATCTCACTCTTTCAGGTTCCTACTTTCACACTTTGTCATGGCTTTTCCGTCTTTCTCTTCTGTCTTCATTCCACTTTGAGTTTTTTACTGTCTTGTTCTGGGGAAAAATCTGATGAAGCCGGTCCCTAAAAATGAGTGACAGTGGGCCCACCTCCAACTACTGGCTCCAAATAAGCACTTCCATCATGTAAGACGGTTTTAAAGGAGACCTCCTATTTGTTCATTTAAAGGCTGCCATTAGAGAGTCAGGGTGTACACAAACAGTATGTTTCAGTACAGTGCCACATCATTCCGTGCCTATCAACACCTGGCTCTATGATGGGACCTAAACTATAATATTGAGGCTTTCATTTTGGTCTCTTTGACCTAGGAGAAGTGTTGCAGTCATGGAAATATGATAGACAAAATTCTGGCTGTTGCTTCTGCAGTTAAAGACTCAAAAACTTAGCTCATCTGAACTGCAGGTCCCCAACTTTTGCCAGTGAGCTTAAGATGCTTCAGGTCCGATCTTTTGGTCGCCTATGTCTCCTTACATGTAACAACACCGTCCATCTATGTTTCAACTGCCCTCTACTGAGTAGTTTTGTGAAGCTAATGAAAACAGTAATAAGCATGGACTACTTTCACAACTGGAGTTAACGCGCCAGTGATTATCGAATCAATGGGCAAGTGCTTAAAATAAAAACAGTGGGTCAATGTTGAGATCAAGGATAGGGTTAAGTGGGGGCGTGGCCTAGCCGTCGACCAAAATGGTCGCACGGCAGTGAAGCTCCGGACCCTGCCACCCTTATCCTGGAGGTAGCAAGTCAAATCCTCATCCATCCTCGCTTCTATAGTGAGAGTCCTGTGCTGCTGTTGATCGTGCAAGTGACGAGGGTGTTCCGGCGGCGTCCCTCGCCCACCGAGCCGCTACCGGCCGCTACTGGAGAGGGAGGTGGACCAGCCCGTCTCAGAGGCCCCGCGGAGACAGGGGCCGCGGACGAGCCTGAGGCCTGGGCCGCTGTGCCCCGCTGGGCCTACCCTACCCTCCCCTCCTTCCATATCCAGCAATCACCACTGCAGGCATAGGTCTGCCGGGCGACTGGGGAGACTGTGGAAACGTCTTGGTGCGCCCGCCTGAGGTGAGAGGCCTGAGGCTGTAGCTGTAGTCTGCCAGCTGGTGGAGGGGGGTATGAGTGACTGAGGCGGCAGGGCCTGCTCTGCGGCCGCCTCCCCACCCCTGCACAGGCGCATCCTCCTGAGTGCGGGCCCTGCTTTCTTCCCCAGATCTTCCCCATTGCCTACCTGACACTGGGGTGAGCGGGGCTAGCCCGGGAACCAGACCAAACGCCACTTGGCTCGGATCCTTTGCTGCGGAGGCGGGGGCGGCCTGACCTGCGTCAGGGGCCCGAGCTGCGGAACGCCGCTGTGTCCGTCCTCCCCGCCTCCCATACCCTTCAACCGTTACAGCGAACCAACGATCGCCCGAGGACTCTACTGGGGCGATCCAACACTCCTGGGTGAGACGTCATCCCATTAAATTGCGGTGGCTTCGGGAGCTGTGTCTATTGGGGCTTGCCCTGTGGTTGCCTTCCTCCCCGCCTGTGGAGTGTCCCCCGCGGTGGGGGACCCGCCTGCCACCCCTGGTCTGTCTATCCCCTACCTGGCGACAGGACGGGACGCACCTTTGGCCCGGATCAGGTACAGCTTAGTTGCAGACGCCAATTGCGGGGATGGGGGTTGGCCTAGCCTGCCTCAGAGGCCCCGCGACGACAGGAGCTGTGGGTGAGCCTGAGGCTGGGGCGGCGGAGCCCCGCTGGGCCCCCTCTCTCCCCACCGCCTTCACCACTGGTCATCGTCGGCTGCTGAGCTGTGGCGCACTCACACAGGGTCCGGGACCTGGGGCCTGCACTGACCTGTCTCGTGCATTTGGACCCTGCGGCGACTGGGGCTGCGCCTGGGCCTGGGACATGAACTACGTTGCATGACTGGCGCCTCCCAGCACCCGGATCCTCTTCCTTGGTGCGGACCGAACGATGTGGCCAGCATAGATCTGGGCGGGCCCCGGGCCCTCGGGGACATCACTCCAACCGGAATCAGCTTTGCTGCTGCATTGTTGGCGCCTGTGGGACCCCCCCCACCCTGTTGCAGGTGCAGAGCGGAAGATTAATGGCCCTAATCATTGGGGAAGTCCGTGACTGGACCACTTTACACCACAGACGCCATTACGGGTGATTGGCTGCGGCACTGGCACCCTTTCATCTTTCTCCTGTCCACAGACGGAATCCTGCTCCCAGGTGCCTGGGTGTCACTTACTGACAGAACCTCAGAGCAAACATCGGACCCGGTGACCCTAAGCAGAGAAAACTAACATTTGACAGATCTGGTGCACAAGACTGGCCGGGACAGACACTTGACACAGATGGCAAGGTGGGATCGGCTTGAGGGAGTGGCGGCCATCATGGCAAAACTACGTTTGGGATTCTGAGCCATTGGCGCTAGATTTGATACTCTTGCCACACGACTGTTCAGAATGGGAGAGCGGTTGGATGGACACTGCACCCGTTTGGACGCAGCTGAGGAACGAATATCCTCACATGAAGATCGGGCCAGGGACATGGCGCGCCGATTGGAAAAGACAGAGCGGCTACTTAGCTAGCAGTTAAAAACGAGGATTTAGTGGCCAGATCCCGGAGAAACAATGTGCGGATTCTTGGGCTAGCTGAATCAACCAATCTGGGGCACCTGGAGCCATTTGTGGAGACTCTGCTCGCCCTTGCCCCCCCCCCACTCCCTCCGGAGCCCCTCGCTCTTGAATTCTAGGGATCGTGACACTGCCCTCCGATTAGCCAGAGAGACCTCCCCGTTGCATTACCAGGGCTCCACACTCTCCATCTACCCTGATCACACTGCTGCAGTCCAAGAAGCACAGCGAAAATTTACCGAAGTAAAGGTGCAGCTCCGTAAACTAGGCTTTAAATACGCTATGCTATACCCGGCAAGACTGCGTGTGAGTGTAGGCGATAAACTCTGCTTTTTTTACTCACCCACAGACGCCATGGCCTTCTGCAAAATACAGAAAGATAACAACCGCCAAAGCCCCCGTTCCTCATCTGGGCACCCATCGCCGTTTAGACAGTTGGCTTCCAGTGCAGAACTCTTCCCCTCTGAATAGCGATGGTTTTTTCTCACTTCATTCAGCTTAACCCACTAAGAACATGTAAACTGAGATCAGCATTACTATGAACATATACATGACTGAAGTTCGATCCTAGGTTTAGAACTGCTACGCAAATGCTACCCGCCTTTAATACCTTTTTTCATGAAGATCCGTACAGATCGGGCTGAGGCCCCCCCAAGGCGTTGCCCGCCCCCACGGATAACCCCGATTGTTATGATGTTGGGATTTTGTTTTTTGGGAACTGGGTATTGGGAATTCGCCAGGTTTTCCCCTCCTGGTGTGGGTGGTGGGTGGGCTAATTGGAATGTGTTCACCTTTTTCTCTATTTTAAGTTGCTATTCCCCCTCTTCTTTCCCTCCTGTATGTACCTTCCCCCCGACATATAACACGCTCAGTAATCATATACAGATCAACTTTACTCAGGCACCTACATGACGGGAGCCCCTAATCAAAATGTCGAGGCACGGCTTCTGAACTGGAATGTCTGCAGCCTCAATAATCCCGGAAAATGTAAGCTAGTATTATCCTACTTGCACAGACATCATATTAAGATAGCTTTCTTACAGGAAACGCACCTACCCCCGCAGTCCACCCCTCCATTCGCCTCCTCCTGGGGCCATACAGATTTCTCGCGGAGTATAGCACATACTCATACATCATAGCCTCCCTTTCACGCACCATACACCACTGCTGACGATCAGTCACGGTACGTTCTAGTAGCCGGGACACTTCTGGGCAAAAAAACTCTGTTTCTCAACATTTATGCCCCTCACACAGACGACCCCTCCTTCTTAACTGGAATACTTACACTACTTGACCGACACAAACCTGACACCTTAATTATCTGCGGTGACCTGAACCTATGGCAAGACCCCAGTCGTGACACGTCCGGATTGGGGCAGGGTAACAAACCTCAGGCCCTACAGGCTTTCCGGGATCTCCTAGATTCAATGGCGCTCCATGATGCGTGGCGCACACGACACCCGGGGAACCCGGGCTATACACTCCATTCAGCCCCCCATTCGGTGTGGGCATGCATCGACTACTGGTTTGCCGACGCTTCCTCATGACAGTGGATACACAATGCAGAAGCGCTGCCCCGCACACTCTCAGACTACACACCCATGCTTCTTCACGTCGCGATCCCCTACTCCACAGGCTGGGAACATAGATGGACATTCCCAGCTACAGCAATGTTGGACGAACTGATCCGGTCGGAACTACACGACGCAATCCTTGAGTACTTCACTCTTAATACAGGCTCAGCTGCGCAACGTATATCCGTGGCATCTGCATTTCTAAACAGTCCGGGGTGCTGCGAGCAATACGAGGCAGCCTTGCCCGACTGGAAAGCGAGTTGACGGCCATGGATAGTTCCAATGACGCCGCTGATCCATCCCTTAAACGGGAGTCTCTTTTATTAGATTCAACAATCTTGCAAACAAGGAAGCCACGCTGATAGGCAAATACCAGGTGGCACGCAGGTATGGGGAGGGAGAACGTCCTGGTAGGACATTGGCCCACCTTCTACGCCCCCCCAGAGGGGCGGGACACATCACATCCCTGTACCGGGAGAATGACACCGTCGCCACGGATAACGCAGACATACTTAGGGACTTAGTAACATACTACAGGACTCTATACTCCACTAAGCTCCCCGCAAACTTTGCATCCCATCTGGCCTATCTGGAGGAGGTGGCAATGGTGTGGCTAACCACTGGATGGGCTCAATTCCTCAGCGAACCCTTTACTGCTGAGGAGCTCAGTCAGGCAATAGACTCGCTCGATGGTTCAAATGCACCAGGCCTGGATGGCCTGTACAGAACCTTCTATAAAGCGTTTAAACAGACGCTGAGGCCCCATCTGCTTGAAGGGTATTCCGAATCCCTTGACAACGGCATTCTCCCACCGACAATGAGGGCGGCAGCAATTACCCTCCTACTGAAACTCTGTAAGGATCCCACCAGATGCGCCTCATATAGACCTTTATCATTGTTAAACTTTGACAATAAGATATTGGCCAAGATGTTGGCAAACAGGCTATCACTACTCTTAGATCAGATCCTTTCACCGGTGCAGTTCGGTTTTATACCGCACAGGGCAACCGCACTCAACCTCAGAACTGTCTTCTCGGTATTAAACAGGGTGTCACCTACTACTCCTGCAGCAGTGGCGCTTCTTGATGCTGACAAGGCTTTTGATTCATTGGAGTGGTCTTTCCTCTTTGCAACACTCCGCAAACTAGGCATACCGAACAACTTTATCGCGCTAGTCTCACTCCTATACTCTTCTCCCACAGCTAGGCTTCGGGTATACAGCTCCCTCTTAGACCCCTTCCCAGTGTCACGGGGCACGCGGCAGGGCTGCCCATTGTCACAGCTACTTTTTATTATAGCCATGGACCCCCTTTTTAGGCATTTGCAGGAGAAGCACATGCACCGTGGCCTTGGGTTCCACCCAGGCCTTCTATTAATGGATGACATTCTGCTATTTATAAGGCACCCCGCTGAAAATCTAAACCCTCTTATGGACGAGATCATTCGTTTTGGAGGCATATTGGGCCTGCGCATAAATTGGGACAAATCTGAGCTTTTCCCCTTGACAGACTCGACAATCCCCTCCTGCAGCACATGCCCCCTATGCTAGGCGACCAATACCACCAAATATCTAGTGATCACACTCCATAGAAACAAAGATCAATTAATCAGTCTGAATTACGGCCCTGCCATGGATAAGCTGACCACCCAGGTGGACCGTTGGGTCCGATTGCCGCTGTCTATGGCCAGCCGTATAGCCCTCATCAAGATGAATGTCCTACCCCTCTTCTTATATCTCTTTGTAAACATCCCCATCCCGCTGACAAAAACGTTTTTCTCACAGCTCCATGGCCAACTGCACCACCTGATATGGGCTGGCCGAAGGCCGCGAATAGCATGGGACACACTCACACTCCCTTACAAACGTGGCGGATTCGCAGTCCCCGACTTCAACTTATATTATCTGGTCATGCAGGCCCAGTTCGCTTACAACTGGTTCCATCCTGATGCCCATATACCCTATAGCAAGCCCAAGCAAGACCTAGCGGACCCTATCCCGCTCAATGCGATATTCCCACAATGCATCCGGCTGGACCCCCGCAACGTACAAACTCTCCACCACATGCTGGACCTGGCAGAAACTTAGCCGACTTTTGGAATCTGGCTCTTTGTATCCTACCAAACTTCCAGTGCCTCACAATCCATGGATGCCATTAATGTCTGAGAAGTTGGTACTACGTACCTTACGAAAGCTTCAACTCCACACATTCGGAGATCTTTTCCCAGACGGACATATTAGAACACTAACAGATCTATCTAATCACACGGAATTATCCCCTATGGACAGATTCCACATTGCTAGACTGCACGGTGCCCTGCGAGCAGTAATCCAGTCCTTCCCCCTCTCCCCAGAGGAAATCTCACCACTTACAGTCCTCAAAACAGACAATGACGGCTCATATCTGATCACTAAACTTTACCGCTCATGCATGACTCTGAAGCAGGTGCAAGACAGGGGGGGGAGGCACCACTGGGAGGAATACCTGGGATACCCGCTCACTGACAAGGACTGGGCCTGCAGCTGCACGCAAATAAAGCATGTCCCGCCTAACCACCGACACAAACTCCTACACTTTAAGTTTGTCCATCGATTTTACATCACCCCCATGGAACTGGCCAAATATGACTCCTCTAAAACTTTGCAGTGCCCCAAATGCCACCACCTAGGAGCGGACTTTTCCAATATGACCTGGACTTGCCCTGTCATATCCACTTACTGGACAACAGTGTTTCAGGTACTATCAATTATGATATCTATAACGCTCACACCATCCCCCAAGCCTGCCCTGCTGGGCATCGTCTCTGACATCCCAGTCTGCTATCGTAGGTTCACAGCTATTGCATTGTTACTGGACAAGAGGGAAATTGCAGTACACTGGGGGGGCACGTCTTTGCCCCACAAAGGAGGCCTGGCTCTGCAGTATGGCATACTGCGACATGCAAACTGAGATTTACTCATTACAGCCCCCCATTTCCCGCCCCAAGGACATTTGGCACATATACTGTACCTGCCTTCGTTCTCTGCAACACGATCCCACTACATTCTCTTCCCTCCCGTCTCCTGAACACGACGCTACCCCTCCTGCACCCCAAACCTCTCCCACCCACCATTGGTCTGAGCCACATGACGTCCCATATAACTCTCATGCAAGTACTCCCTCCCACATAAATAGGTAAACTTGGACTTTAACCCTCTTTACCGTAAAGCTGAATCCTCGATTAAACAACTTTGCCGCGAGAGTTTATAAGTCTACTCTCCCTCCCCTCAATTCCCCTATATGTATTATGACATTATTTTATTCCCGTCATCTTCTTATACAATAATCTTCTCATGCGCTGTTAAGTACAGTTTATAGACATGACTTGCCATTATGTAACTATGGATACATATGCCATCTTAAGGGCGCTATGGTTACCTTCTCTGATAAGATGAAAGTTTGCCTTTCATTTGTATGTTTGTTCCTTTTTCAGTAATGAAGCAATACAATTAATAATTTTTAAAAAAGGATAGTGTTAAGTGGTATGTCATTGCTCCCAAAGGGTCAGGCTAACCCAGAAGCGACCATGGCCACCTCCACCTCCCACTTTACATGGTTATGAAGTATGATGCTGTATTGTACTTACAACCAATGTGTTATTTTGCAATAACTACATCTCAATTTCTTGTAACAGGCGTCAGTTAATAACTGTGTAGTGCTGCTAAACTGTTCATACATTTTTGTCCTCACATTTCAACATTTGTTGTTTATTAGCGGCCTAAAAACACGCCTCCAACAAAATGGAATTTAAAACAAATACTTATGTACATCTAGAAAATGTAGCTAATTGGAAATGGGTGCTAAAGTATGCCAGAAATTCGAGATTTTACTAAAACTCTAGTTGCATTTTCAGTTTAATGATCTATTCTAGTTCGTATCTAGATATACTGCATGCAACCCAAACCAAGCGTGGGGGTCTGGCGAACAGATAAGCGATTTCATATAGACACGCAGCTGTGGAATTTCCCTGTACACAGAACACCTGTGGCACCGTCTTTAATGTAAGGGTATGATACAATGTCTATATTTCTGTTGCCATGCCCTGAAGTGTCTGTAATTCCATCGTAATGTGTGGTAATTGAGGAATCACCATGGTGTAAAGTACACATTTTCTCGTAATATAATTCTGAGAAAACTCTAGGCAGTTTCTTGGATTTGATAGCTGCCAAACACGAGGACATACTATGTGCTTATGATGTGTAATCTGAATGAATGCGTATGTCTGCACCGTGTTCAGCACATCTGTTTCTTCTATTGATATTCCCCAGACTCGTGAAAGTCAAACCTTTGTATGACTAATTGTGTTCAATGTGGCCACACAGGAAAACAGATGTATTAAAACTATTGTTTCATTTCCTGTTCTGACAGAGCAGGCAACACCAATCAAAGGAGGAAATGCATTAACTGCGGAATGCTTTGAAACTAAAAGGCCTGGACACTATTTCTGCAGCAGTAGGACAACTCTGTGTACATTACAAAAAGAAAGCCTTTTCTTCAGGAAAGCCATTCCTCTCTAGGGAGCTCAACGCCTGCACTATTTATTTCTGTTAGCAGCCGTGCACATCTTGAACCGCGCTCATTTAGAACTGCAGCGGCTTGCTTCTGCAACTGCAGACAGCAGTAAAACGTCACTATTCAACGGGCAGAACAAGCATGCAGAACGCTTTTGCACTTACTTGGTCCGTTTCACATTCCCTCTGGCAGGTACTCTGCGCGTCCACCCACAGGTTGGGGTTCATGTCATTGGGACAGATGCCAGCATGAGAGTACTTTACAGGAGGCAAGCCTAGCGCCTGCGGCGGGGAATCCAGCAGCCACAGGAGAGAGTTCAGCAGCCAGAAAGTCGACAGCCACCGGTAGAACTGCAAGCACCACATCGCTGACCTGCTCCTGCACGGATCGATTGCTGTGGAATCAATATTCAATGCAGCCCTTCAAACTTTCCGCCCGTCTGCGATCATGGAACCGTCCACGCTAGACTGCAGTGGATTAGGCGCCTAAAAATGTAACTCTTTATTTTGAGAAAAATGTTAATGCTCGGTCTGGAGTAGGTAGGTGGAGTTTAGATCACAACTTGGCTGCACAACAAAGAAATGTAAAGATCTTTTTGCAGCGGCGGACACACACACACACACTGCCCGCGATAGTGGCAGCTCCGGGTTTACTAATGAAAGGGCTGCAGACAGTTTAAAGGGCTAGCTGGCACGGTGGGACACCTGAATGTTTGCGACTTAAAGGGGGCATTCTTAACCTCTTCAGACCTCAAGCAGTTTCCTGCTCGGAGAATGGCATTTTCATATGAAGCATTGGTTTCGAAGCAACACAAAGCCAGACTAAGGGGGATCCCAGGGGAACGAGTCTACTCACTCGAAAACATAATCCGCCTGTAGCTCCTCAAGGAAGATTGGGAAACAAAGCTCACTTCCAAAACAATACATTTCAGAAAACCCTAAAAGAAAGATGGGGTTAATTCAGGTTTTTTTTAAATACATTATCTACGTATTTTTTGTACGTCCCACTCAGAAAGAACAGCCTCTGCACTGGGAAGGTGAAATCCTTGGAAGTTTACTGAATTCCTTCACACAGTTCCTGCGAACATAATCTAAATGTGTTACTAGACAATACCGTGTTCTTGTGCTGAGCTATAGGCAGCCAGCCTAATACATGTTGTTTTGATCAATATCTGCTGAAATGCCTGCTCACGTACACACACACGCGCACGTCTCTGTTTAGGATTCAGAAGAAAGAGTAAGGGGCCAGCCACCATGTTAGCCGGATTAAAGTACATTTTTTTTTTCTAAAAGGCAAACAACAGCAGGCGATCTTGTAGGGATAAAACCTTTACTGCCCGAGGTAGATTTTTGGCTGCTGGTTCGCAAGATCACTTATGTCTCTGACTCGTAGGTCACACGTGTGGTCCTGCTACAAATGAATAATTTAGCCATTTACAGAAAACATAAAAGCGAGGACTCTGCTTGTGTTTTTGCTTTAAAAAAATCAGATATCTATCGAAGGAATATTTGCTTCGTATTTGCAGGAGATTCGATCTGCACATCTCGATATTCCTCCCTCTGCAAACATTTCCACAGGGGCCAAAAAGTTAATATGTGGTGTGACTGAGGGCCGCACTGATGCCAGCATGGTGGCAGTCGGGGGCTTGGAAGGTGTAATTGCGCCTGGAAGCAATCCCAGCTTCCGCACTTGACTACACTGTGTGATCCTGGGCAATTGTTTTATTTTACTTTCCATATTAGCATTATTGTCTGGGGGAATGCAGGGGGTGGGATGGGGCATAAATGTTTATGTTTCTAAATTCATGTTTGAAAACCGTCACATTAAAAAACAAACAAATCGCAATGACTTTTATAATTTGCTGTTACTTTTGAAGGGACGTTATCATATTTTTACACGTTTGTTGCAAAATAACTTTAAGACAAGTTGTGCACTACAGCTTCTGTGCTTCTTTGTTTTTTTTACTTCAGTTCGATTGTAAATAAATGCTTCCAAATTATTTAATATCTTTACAAGCATTAGTGCTTTGTAAAGTAAACAGCAGCCTAGTGCTGCTGTTCAACCAGAGGCCGCATGTAAAGATCAGGAGGGCCGCACGCGGCCCCTGGTCCGCACTTTGAGTATCACTGCTCTAACTCGTGACAGAACTTTCTATTATGAATTCCCAAACATCCTTCTCAAACTTTCACCCTCCTTTTTAGCTATGTCACCCAACTAACAAGCCCATATGACGACTACTTAAAACAAGCATTGGAAATGCAATAGGTCTCGCATTTGCTTGAGTTAGAGCTATTGGCGTTGTAAATGACAGTGTCTTTTACCCATGTGTTATGGAGTGTATGTATGTGGCGTGTAGTGGAATTATGTGGGTTGGATTAGAATTGTTGGTTGTGGAATTGTGTGGCGTGGAATTGTGTGGTGTGGAGTTGATTTGTGTAGTGGATTTATGTGGCATGGTGTGCCGCCCCCCCCCTCCCTTTTGGGGAGTCGGCTGGGATAGGAGTAGGGGCTTGCTCACCTATGCTCAAGTATATATATATATATATATATATATATATATATATACATATATATACATATATATTTGCAAAACAAAGTTGCACGGCGGAGCGGAGCGGGAGATGCCTAATGATTGCACAAGCAATTTTACGTGACACTGTGTTTCCCCGGCAATAATAACAATTGGAATGTTGATAACGGCGGCACCCCACTTGGGTTTGATTGTTTGTAAACCACCAGTCCCATAATGCACGGAGATTACCTATTGAGGCATTAATGGAAATAAAGAAGGGGATCAGCATTCTGGTTTTGGCTTGTCCGCCGTTATTTAATCACAGGCTGCCCATGAGGAAGGGCGGTTCGCCCAAAACTCATTGGCAGCGGAGGAAGAAAGGGGCTGTGGTTATGTATCCTGCGTGTGCCTGTGGAGCGATCCTGAGAGTGCTTTCCAACAAAAGGGGCAACTTTGTTTTGCATATATATATATATATATTGTAATATATAAAACAGCTTTCACCTCTCAGCAATAATGGTCGCACACACTCGGTCTTCAGGTTTTATGGCGGTTTATTCAAGCCCGAGTGTGTGCGACCATTATTGCCGAGAGGTGAAAGCTGTTTTATATTTACCGGCGTGGCCCTGCCGGATGATAAAGCACCGCCCCTGAGAAGAGCGCCGGCGTCCATACTGTGGGCTGCAACTTTAGCAATATTGTAATATATAT
This sequence comes from Calotriton arnoldi, assembly GCA_963921515.1. Lineage (NCBI taxonomy): Eukaryota > Metazoa > Chordata > Amphibia > Caudata > Salamandridae > Calotriton > Calotriton arnoldi. Next base: position 127,330 of record CAWUFW010002732.1, read on the forward strand.
ATATATATTTTTATTATATGTTTCCTGGCTCATTTGCAATATTTGGAGACGGGAGGAGTTTGAAGGTTACTTTTATTTGGGATTGGATTATGCAGATCAGTTAGAGCGCAATTTCTTTTTCTTTAAACATGCTTCGGGAAGGGGTTGTGGGCTGGGGGCCAGGTGAGGGGCACCCTTGGCGGTGCCAGAAATCTGTAGTTTGCATATTTGAGGCATGCATTGGGGCGGCATAAGATACACGTTGCCACATTTCCCTACGTGTTTTCAGATGTAAAGGAAGGCTAAGCGGTCTTTGCCCCTATTTCAGACACAATATTATTAATTGACGCTTGAAGAAAGCCGTGTGATCCTGGCCACATGGCATTATTTTTTACCCGCCCTCTAGCCTCTAGTTTACAATTAGAAGTGCTCGGAAGCCAGTTGAACAGTAGCGGCTCCTGATGGGAGTGCTGCCGGGCGGTGACGTGGGGCGGGGGAGGGGCAGGGTGGGGGGTAGTAAACTCTGGAATATGGCCCAAAAGAGGTAAGTAAACAAATAAATAAATAAAACGAAATTCGTTGCGCGCGCAGTATCGCATTTGGCTCTGCGTGCAGTGTTTGGTCTGGCGAATGGTAAAGAGGCGAGCCTCTTCGCAACTAAGACACAAAATAGCGACTGCGGGTCCCCCTTTGGACTCAATGCGCTGGAACTGTTGGGCAGTGTCTATGGGGGCGTCAATACAAAGTGATTTTGCAGGAAGGTACCTGGGCGGGGGGAGGAGAAGAGGAGGCGGGTGTTCTGGTTAGGGAGCCATCAGAGAAGGTACATATGTAAAAGGGTGAAAAAGCATGCCCTTTTCACTTCTGTCCGAAGTGTGGCGCAGCACTAAATATCTGAGTACTTGGCGCTTTAAGAATCTGGCGACTTCGCTCTGTTGTGTAAACTTCCTTGTCATGAGTCCAGTAGTTGGACACCATCTTAAACACACAGGCCGCGGAATTTCATACTTGGCACATACATGTTGCCTTCTTTTCAGTGGGGCACTCAGACAGGTCCTGACAACTCTCAGACCCAAACAACACACGGTCCGTGACAACGGTGAGGCGGAAAGCGCTTCACGCTTTCACTATCGCACAAGCCACTATACTAGTGTACACAAACACACTGCCTCCCGTCTGCAGCTGCGGAATGGAATAAAAAAGTGCTTACCCACTAATTAAAAGACACTGTCTACCGCCGCAAGTAAAAGATCCAGCCTGGGTGGGCGGGGCCAAAAGGAGACAGGGCGGTATAAAGGAGGGACTAAGAAGCCTCCTTTTCAATCGGAAGCCAGCGCTTAGCATGGAGGATGACGCCAGCGAATCAAAAAGATGGGCGGGGCTTCAAGTCCCCTTCTCAAAGCGTACTGATGACAATAAGCCTCGCAGAGCGAGGATCGCATTCGCGCTCCAGCGCTAGGTCTGCGAGACCTAAAAACAACTTACTACTGCCCCTTTTCAAATCTTTTCCTATCATTCTATTCCTTCTCAAACTGTACTAAACACACAAGAAATCAAGAGCATAAACTTAACATAACTAATGCACAAGAAAATAAACAAACATTGGTAAATGCATTTGGTTTTGTCCATGTGTTTAATAATAAGCTGTTTTTTTTGTTGTAAGTTGTAGCCTGCTCAGTAGTTGTACAATATAAGTTACAGAAAGTCTGTTAGTGTTATGACGTGTTTATGTACAAAAAGGCAATATATTATGCTGTTACTAGTGGTATAGTGTGGGTAAGTAATAGCAAAATTTTGAAAAATAAAACATAAGAGGGAAATAATAGAATGAATTGATGTAATAGCAATATTATGTGTTTAGAGGAGTTCTGACAACTATTGGGCCCAGTGCCACTGCATCTGCTGCACCATTTAAATCATGCCCCTAGTGCCTGCAAGATAACTGCATTAGCGATTCTCCGTTTAGTAGTGAAATATAGCAATATTTGGTGTTTAGAGGAGTTATGACAACTTTTGATCCTGGTGCCTCTGCACCTGCTGCATCATTCAAATCATATCGCTGTTGCTTGTAAGGTAACTGCACTTGTGACTGCCTGTTTATTAGTAAAATATTTGTTGCTTAGAGGGGTTCCTAGACCTTTGAGTCCCGGTGTCACTGCACCTGCTGCACCATTGAAATCACAACCCTAGTGCCTGCAAGGTAACAGCACATGTAACTGCTTATTTAGTAGTCAAATATAGCAATATTTGGTGTTTAGAAGAGTTCTGACAACTTTTGGACCCGGTGCCACTGTACCTGCTGCACCATTAAAATCATGACCCTGTTGTCTGCAAGGTAACTGCATTTGTGAATGCCTGTTTAGTAGTAAAATATAGCAATATTAGGTGTTTAGTGGGGTGCCTAGAGCTTTTGGACCTGGTGCTACTGCACCTGCTGCACCATTCAAATCATGACCCCATTGCCTGCTTGATAAATGCACTTGTGACCATCTTGTTTAGTAGTAACATTTAGCAATAATCTGGGTTTAGTGGGGTCCCTAGAGCTTTTGGTCCCACTGCCACTGCACCTGCTGCACCGTTCAAATCCAGTCCCTTTTAATTGCATGGTAACTGCACTTATGACTGCCTGTTTATTTGTAAAATATAGCAGTATTAGGTGTTTAGTGGAGTTCTGACAACTTTTGTGCCTGGTGCCACTGCACCTGCTGCACCATTCAAATAATGACCCTGTTGCCTCCAAGATAACTGCACTTTTGACTGTCTGTTTAGTAGTAAAATATAGCAATATTTAGTGTTTAGTGGCATTATGATAACTATTGGCCCCGGTGCCACTGCACCTGCTGCACCATTTAAATCAAGCCCTTTTCAGCTGCAAGGTAACTGCACTTGCGACTGTCTGTTTGGTTGTAAAATACAGCAATAATCGATGTTTATTGGGGTGCCTGGAGCTTTTGGTCCCGGTGCCACTGCACATGCTGCACTATTGAAATCATGACCCTAGCGCTTGCTAGATAAGTGCATTGTGACTGCCTGTTTAGTAGTAAAATATAGCAATATTTGGTGTTTAGTGGAGTTCTGACAACTTTTGTCCCCACTGCCACTGCACCTGTTGCACCATTTAAATCAAGCCTCTTTTAACTGCAAGGTAACTGCAATTGCGACTACCTGTTTAGTAGTAAAATATAGCATAGCTCTTGTATGTTACCTTTATTTTTAACGTGCAATGTTTATTACAACATTTAAGAATTTGATCATAATGACCAAATAGATTAAGATGAAAAAATCAATCCGATAATGCCTACGTAGTGCAAAGAAAGGTACTGAGGCATGAATAGGAAATGCCACAAACGTTCTAAGGCTAAAGCATCTGCTTTACACAACAAAGTAATAAAGAGCAAGCATTCCCGCATACTGTTAGAAACTGCCTGCCTTTTCCGTGGGAAGAGATCTTATCTTGACAGTGAATGGGGCTTGAACAGTATGAACAGCATTAGAAGTATTGTAAATGCTTGCAGCCAGGGGAAGTTAACAAAAAAAAAGTCCCACACAAAAGCGAATGAACACAGTAATTCGGCCATGGAAACTGATAAGAGTCCCCTTTTAAGATATATTAAATACAAGAGATTTCATGCTGTGCAGACGAAACCTAAAAAATCTACTAATTACTAATCTTGGGTTGCAGAGTAGTGTGCTATTCACTGAAAAAGCGCTTTTTTTGCCTCGTCAGAAATCGTAAGCGCTATATAAATACATATACAATTTGCAACTATATATACATTATAATTAATAGCGGCCAACGCACGAACCATGTTGATCTTTTTATTTAGCATAAACATTCAATTCAGTTCACAGATCATGCGGCTGCAATGTTACTTTTAAGAACGTGAAGAGAACAAGCGCTGTCTCCCCTGAGAGTAACGTCCCCAATGGGCACAGCGACGTCCATAGTATACATTGCTTGGATGGTTATTCAATCATTTCTGCCCAATGCATTTCGGGCTGAACCCTTCATCAGGGGACTTGATTTGGTTGCGGTATTCGAAACAGCCACATAGAAGTTGTGGATAAAAGCCGTGGTGGTGTGGTATGCACTTGTGCGTTCGGGTCTATGTATCATAGCAATGTATACTATGGAAATAATAGTATTAAATTGAAACGAAATAAAAAACACAACTTTGTGAATAATCTATAAAGAAACTTTTGAAATTTATTTGAAGGTGTGCCCATTGGGGACGTTACTCTCACGGGAGACAGCGCTTGTTCTCTTCATTAATTTACCCTCATTCTCAGGAGGGTTTACCAACAGGCACCCATAAACTTTATCAATCTTCGATTACCAAGTGCAAAAGGAGTGCGCAAGTCCATGTTCCAATTGGATTTCACACTTTTAAGAACGTGCCAATATTTGACTAAAACGTCATGTTCTAAATAAAAGTCTTAAGATGATAGTATTATTATGATTTTACTTGAGTCATTTACACTAATTAGTGATAAGGTTGTTCCCCAGAGTCTTTTCTTGCGCATTGCATTGAATGCCCTCTATGGAGTACTGGTGGGTGCTATGTAATATATGGGCGAGGTAGGCCTCAGTAGGGAAAAAGGAATCCGGAGGTTTTTCACTACCAGGACATGTAAAACTTAAAAGTACATATCAAACCTTTTAAATACAATGCACCCTGCCTTATAGGTTGTTTAGGGCCTAACCTAGGGGTGACATATGTATTAAAAAGGGAGTTTTAGGCTTGGCAAGGGAGTTATTTTGCCAAGTCGAATTGGCAGTTTAAAAAAGTACACAGGCTACAATGGCAGACCTGAAACATTTTTAAAAAGGCTACTTAAGTGGGTGGCACAATAAGTGCTGCATGCCCCTAGTAACATTTAATTTGCAGGCTGTGGGTACATGTAGTACCACTTTACTAGGGACTTTTAAATGAGAGAGCAAAAGCACTTAAGAACTGGTTAGCTGTGGTAAAGTGCACAGAGTCCTAAGGCCAACAAAAACAAATTCAGTAAAACAAGAGGGGTGAAGGAACATTTTTGGGGGGGTGACTCCGCAGAGAGGGCCAAGTCCGATAACATTGCTAACTAACAGGATCATCGCCAGTATCATAAGATGAAGATTCTTTATAGAGGGTCAGCTATTAGGAATGAGGACTCATGAGGGTGACAGTGAATGTTTTTAAAGTAATTTCAAACATCTTTTTTGCTATCAGAAATGCCTAAGTGTATCCTTTCTGTTATGCTATGTGGGAAGGTATGTCTCTCACTCAAATATAGATGAAAAAGTCTAGATGAAGGGCTGGGTGGTGGATGCTCTTATAATACATTTATAGCGCATTCTTTTGTTATCCAAGAGCACTGTGTGTCTCTATATTTCACGAATCAGGTAGGAAGCTTTGACACAAAGATAATTATTGTAAATACATTGTTATAAGGATGACCAAAATTTCTTGAAAGCACTAAAGTAGGTATTTTAACTTATTGTTCCAACCCAAGAACACCCTGCATGATAGCCCATTGATCCTTCGCATCTCTCATTTCTTCAGTATTTAACCAGCTATTATTATTTTTTTACACCCTTAGACTTATAGGGGCATATTTACAAGGGCTTTATCTCCGCTTTTGGCTTAAAAAGTGAAAAAAGCGGGGATAAAACTATCGCCCTATTTACAAGAGGGTGCTAATATGCATAATCGCATGTTAGCACCCTTTTTCCCAACGCCTCCCTTTGCATCTCTAATGAGATGCAAAGTGGGCGTACCCCGAATGGACTACCTTGCAAATATCGCTGATGTACACATCGCGATATTTACAAGGCTGCCCCAGCATTTTAGCACACGTTAGTTTTTGGACAAAATTGCTGTTTTCTCCAAAAACTAACGTTTGCTAAAATGCAGACTTACCTATCCCTAACATTGGGGTGGATTATGCTGATACGTCCCTGTGGGTCGTATCAGCAAGGTTATCGCTGCTTGTAGGGAACATCGCTGGAAAACCAGCGATGTTCCTGCAAACGGCGATAACCTCGCTATCTCTGGAATGTTTATCGCCCTGGAGAAACGCGTTGTTAATAACGCGCTACCAGGGCGATAAATTCCAGAGATAGCCTGCGATAACAAAATTATCGCTAAGCACGGCCAGCGATAATTATCGCTGGCCGTTGATAATATGCCCCATAGTTTTTTACCCGCTAAATTTCCTTTCTTCAAACTGATACTTTTCTCCCATACAGTCAGGTTTTAGACCTCGATTTTCTACTGAACCTGCTCTGCTAACAGTTTTGATTTTTCTTTTTTAGTCATGCTACAACCAGCTTTCCTCTTTTCGCATCTTACTAGATCTTTCTCCAGCTTTTGACACAGAGGACCAATCCACTCATATCAATTCTATTTCTTCACTAGGGATTACCAAATTTCCTTGGGACTGGTTTCACTCTTATCTGTCTGCTTAGTGTTTCTCAGTATATTCAAAGGGTTCTATGTCTGGACCTTCTCCTATTCACTTTGGTGTCTCTCTTTGTTGTATCTAGGTCTTTTACCTTTATCTCTTTGTAATATTCTGTTATCTTATATAATTTACTCTTTTTGTGTTGTATCACATTTTTATGCAGATAGCTCCTACATTTATTTTTACCTTTTGTTCTCTTTTTACTGAGATTCAAGCTCGAGTCTTCGCCTCTCTCTGTTGATGAGAGCTGGTATTCCAAACTCTTTCTTAAACTTAATTCCACAAAAACCCCTGAAATTCATTTTTGCCATCTCTGCCTCTTGCTAGTTGCTTTCTTTCATCTCAACTGTTTTTTTCAGCATCACCTCAGAATCTTAGTTTTAAGGTTGATTTATCACTCAACATTCTTCCCTGAAGTTCCTTTTTTTCTAAAGCCTGTCACTTGTATGTGTATCACATCATAAAATCCAATTGCCGCTTCTTTTCTGGCTCCTTTTTCTCTCTCTTCTTATATACTGTTGCTTTCTTTACATTAGCCTCCTCAAATTTATCAGTACTCCAGACCACATTATTCAAAACTACATCAGTCGCCTCTCATTCTTGTTTCTGTATCATGCACACATCTCTTCTCACCTTGCCTGCTGCATGTAGTGTTACCTTACGAGGTGCTTTGTGGATTTTGCGAATTGCCACAAAGCAGGCTGTCAGCACCCTTTTCAGAGGGCCACAGGGGAAGTAGGGGCTACTGGGCAAAACCGTGGTGGTTGAGGCCTTTTACTTCCGATGTCCTGGTGCCCGACCTACTATGCATCTTAAGCAACTGAGCCATGTACCCCTTCAGTACGTAACTCTCAGTGGCAGCTGTGGTCAGTCAAATTCTCCCACGGGGGAGGGAAGTGTAGATACAGGTTAGTGAACGCAACTCATAACTCAAAATGTGCACAGCAATGTCAATAAATCAATATCCAGTCAAATACTTATTTTTATATTAAAAAGAAGTATTTTATTTTTAACTCTACGCATTCAAATAGGTAAAACAACATTCATAAGCAATAACACAATCCCCTTGAGGTCAAAATCTGGTGTTTCACTGGCAAATCCCTGTCCCACCTGCTCCTTGTAATGTGGTTGGGGTTATTCCCCATTCACTGGTGGCTGCATCCAGGGAATGCTCACTAGTAGACCTTACTCAGAAGTCCACTTGGACTCTTAAAAAACAGTCAAAAGTGCCTATGGTGTCGCAGCCCCTTTAGCAGCGAGTACCCCGGGGCCTGGTAGGCCTGTAACAAGTCTTACTTGCTCCAGCAGCGAGCAAGCATTCAGCATCTCAAAAGGGTGCCCAGACCGCGGTCACTTGCAATGCTCCAGTCCTGCTCGGTCGAGTCGGTCTGCAGGCGGGACAAGCAGCAGGACCCAGCAGGCAAAGGCTCTCCGTGAGCTACACAGCCGGCTCCAACAGTGATCAGAGGTGCTCCTGGGCTTCCATCAGCACAGTAAGTTCAGCGCTCCCCAAACAGGTGATCCTGGTGCTCCTGATCTGGTCCTGGCGATGTCCTTTTGGCATTCTCCTGAGTCCACGGGACAGGTCAGGAGCAGGTCTTTTTGCTGGTTTCGACCCGTGGGTCTCAACTTGCAATTCTCTGGGTGGCGATCTGATCTTCTTAGTACCTGGTACTGGTAGCCCCACCATGTATATGGGGTTGTCATGATACCCCCGGGCAAGGCGACAATCTTCATTGCACAGCGACCTATACCAGGGCGGCCCCTCCTGGCATACGGGTTGCTGCTAAGGCCCTAACAGTTCTTGGTGCTTTGTCCGCAGTAATTACTTACAAGGCTGTCACTCCTGTCATATGGGTTTGCCACAACAAGGCAGTATGGGCTTCACGCTCCCTTATGGCATCCAGTTCATGGTTAATTTCACAGCGTCCCTGTCCTTGCATATGGGGGTCGCCGACATGATCCTGCACATGGACTGGTGTGCAGCCATATACTCACATCTCACACTGGACTTCCTCTCATCAGGGCTCACCACTGGACCTTGCTCCCTTCAACGCTTTCCTCTTCCTCACAGGGCACACTGATCTTGGCAAGCAGGCAGGTACTCCAGACTCCAGAGGAGGGGTCTTGGTTTCCCTGGGTGATGGCCCCTCACCCAGCAGGGAGACTAGCAGGTCTTGGCCCCCAGTTCTGTTTACAGGCAGAAGTCTTGCAGATCTTATGCTCCTCACACATCCCTTCTGGCTGCTTGACAGATGCTGATTTTTGGTGTCTCAACCTCCCTCTTTTTATTGTCCCTTTCCAGACACCAAATGTAATTTAGGGTATGTGTCTTTGAAGTTTTGTATTGGGGTTCTGTTTATTTTAAAGTGCCACTTTTCATCTATCTCTTCCTCTTGAAAGGCTGTCTGTCATAGCAGGAGAGACTCCAAAGTTTATAGTCCTACAATACAGGCCATGGAGTGACTAGAGTTTACACCTGGATGTCAGCCACAGTGATATGTGCATCAAAAGGTTAATCCCGTGCTCACAGCCCTACTCTTTATTATTCCCTTATCAGCCCCATCTCCTTCCTGAGATATGTCCATGCCGATTTCTTGCGATCTCTCACTCAATCAAAGAGTATCTTTTAAAGTGTACAGGGGAAGTCTCTCTCTCGCTCCTTTCTCCAGTGTGTCCCACCCAGCTCACAGGAATGCAGCAATACACAAATCTGTCTGGGGGAATTTCTCTACTCCTTAAGTCTTCACCAGGCAGGCCTGGGCTTCGCAAAGTGGAGCCCTTCATCTAATGTACAGTTGCAGGTACACTTGCACTCAGTGTATAGACACAGCTCACACACTGCTACCTCCATGCATTGTGCCCTCAAAGACGCACATATATTCAGCACACACATTTGCTCTGTGCGCTTTGTTCAGTACTGAAGCTTTTCTTTATTGTACTATGGTATGCTATCTACAAACTCTCTCACTGCCAGCACACACATTTGCCATGCGTGCGCTTCACAACTCTTCACCCTTCATGTATTGTACTTTTCCCCAGCACATGCTTTCACTGTGCACGCAACTGCACAGCACTACATCTCTCATGTAATGTATCCCTAACAGGTATAAATACACCCAGTACACGCACTTACCATGCATGTACTGCATAACACTGCTGTATCCCTGTATAGTACCTTTCCCAGGCACACGTGCATCCAGCACAGTCACCATTCCTTTGCTGCACAGCACTTTACATCTAACTGATGTAGGCCGAGGGTGAGTTAAGCACACAGCAGCAGAACTTTTAAAAAGATGAGTGAGCCTGTAGGCCTCACTCCAGTGACACAGGTTAAGAAGGAACTGTTCACCCCTACTGATAACTACACGGTATGCTGCCACCATTGCACTCGTGCTGCTTAACTCCTGGTAAAGGCAGTAGCCTTCCACCACTATGAGGGTAGCACTATGGACACCTCGCCCGGTCCAACAAGACCTCAATCCATGGGACAGACGTATGTCATGGTGCACACGCAGGATTCGTGCTTACCCATGAAAACATAAATCAGCATTAGGGATCCAGACAACCGTACAGTTGGGCACTCAGGGCAGGGGTACACGTCCATTACCAAGTGGAGGACTTTTCCGTCCCAACACAGGCAATTAAAATAGTCCAGTCTTTAAAATTGTAGAGCCTGAGTTGAATGAATGAATTCTTTAATTCCTCTTCTTAGTTTCAGTTTGTATTATATTCGTTTGGTTAGTCATTTTTATGTGATTGTGGGTTGAAGTGTCTATCCAATACCAATTCCACTGAGTTAGCACAATATACAATCTCCAGATTGTGGCCAAGAAAGGATACATTGCTGAGCCATTGTTGCTCGAAATAGTAAGTAGAAATTTATTTTTGCAAGGTGTAGTTTAAAGTAGTGATCCGTCACCCATGCTTGTACTTCTTTCGAGCATAATGGCTACCACTGAGATGTTGTTTAGTGAGGAAAATTTCATATTGAGATGAGTTTTATGGAAGTGAGTGCTTGGAAGTGATCTGAACATTTTCTGTTAATTAGTGAGGCAAGGGCTCCAAGTACAAGTTGAAAAGTGTTGGTGATAGCAAGGAACCTTGTGGAACACCTTGATGTAGCTATGATGAGTTCGAAAGGGCATTAGCTATTTTTATTCTTAGACCTCTATTTTCAAGAATCAATTGAGGTAGTTGTCAGAGATGAATTGTTTGAGATGCAAAGCTACACATATTTCTACATTTTTTTCAAGAAATTAAAGGTTTTAGACTGGGTGAAAGTTGTTCAGATCCTCACTGTTTGATCCAGTTTTCATAAGTAGATGAGTGATTTAATAATACAGCATTGTAAACTGCGACAGTTACCCATACTTGTCCTGATGTTGACAGTGCGTCGATGTTGTCTAGGGGCTAGAGCTGCTGCCTTCTAAACCTAGGACCCAGGTTTGAATCCAAGCTTCAGAGTCAACATCTTGTGATTTACCCAGTTTCAAATCCCAGCCTCGGAGTCAACATCTTGTGATTCTGGGCAAATCCCTCAATCTCTCTGTCCCTAAAATAAAAGGTAAATGTAATTAATGTGTGCACGCTGTTGCTAGATAGTGCTATATATATATATATAGATACCAAATACAAGCCTTTCTAAACACTTCCCTCTGACTCTTCCCCCTCCACATCCCTTTTACTCTTCCCAAGCCTCCTCCTACTGCTATGACCTCCAAAACAAAACAAAAAAAAATGTGTCTAAATCCTTCCCTCTTCTATCCCTCCACTATCCTTTTCAATCCAAATAACAGACGAACATGTCCACCTCTCAAATTAATTTCATATTTCACTATACTAATTCACCACTAATCCTTTATGGGTTCCGGAGTAGCGTGCTACTCGCCGAAAAAAGCGCTTTGACGCCTCGTCAGGAGTAGTAAGCGCTATATAAATGCAATTACGATACAATACGATACCTACATACATAGCAGCGTCTAGCTGGAATACAGATTTATAAGGAGACACAAATCATCCGGAGAGTCTGGGTTTCATACCTTTTTGGAAGCGATGATCATGAGGTTCAAGGAGAAGGTTTAGAAGAAGAGAAATGCAGTATTTGGAAACAAAATCAGAAAAGTCGCACCCACCCAGGAATGCCCGTGAATTCAGGAAATGCTGGCAAAAAAGGCATCACCATAACGTAAAGTGCACCAAGAAAAATAGCAATTCACTCTTGCACATATGATGGAGCATCAATGGGGAGCTCTAGGAGGAGCCTAACAAAAAGACTTTGAATATGCTGCATCCATTGGAACAGATATTTAGAAAGGCACAGATAAAGTGAATTGCCATAGTTGAGGCATGAATGAATGATAGCCTGGACCACTGATTTGAGCCCTCAGAAGGTTTAAGTGGAATAATACTCGCAGATAGAACAAGCATTTGCAATGCAATAGGTCTCGCATTTACGAAACTCTCCTAAATGCTAGACCTATTGCATTGCAAATGCTTGTTCGTAAAAGCATCTATGCAGCGCTTTCACTTTAATGTCAGCCGCGCCTCTGTGCGCTGGGGGATGGAGTCGTACGGCTCCGTAATGACGTTGTCTCCGGATATGACATCAGTGGAGCCATAAAAGTCCCTTCCAGCGTGCGGACGTCAGTTTCTTCTTTTCCGTGCTGCAACTCGGATCCGGAGAAGCGCATCTCTGGCCGTTTTTCAGCCTGCTGTGCCAAATTATTTTCGTCTGAAACCATGTGCTCTATGCCCTCTGGGTCCTGTGCTCTCAAGATGTCGGGTACGGACCCACACTCTATCTGTATGTGGTGCCTGGGCGAGCACCATGACGCCGACGAGTGTGACGCCTGTCAGCAGTTGAAGCCAAAGGCGCTGCAGGAGCGGCTCATGAAGCTTCTGACGGGGCAGTTGTTGCAGACTTCCACCTCACGTCGTCGGTCTTCCTCCTGGGCCAGAGGTCGTTCCCGGGAGCGCCGCTCTTCACCCCGTGGTCAGCGGCAACGTTCCCAGTCTCCGTCGACATCACACGGTAAGCGGCGTCAGAAGAGGTCGAAGGCCCGGCTCTCTATGACATCTTCGACTCGCGATATGGATCGCGAAGGTGTCTCTTGACCTAGTGCTGAGACTCCCGTAAGCCTTCACTCCTGAGCCTCCCTGTTTTCCCTGGAGCCGGGGCAACCTGGAAGCAGGTGCAGGAGTACTACGAGGCTCTCCATCTGGTCTTTGGGCCCTCGTCGCCCTCTGGAGCGCCTGCGGGCCCCAAGGAGGTCGTAGGCGCCGTAACTGTGTCATCGCCTGCAGGTTCGCCCTCGGCGGCCATTCCAGCCTCGGACTCTGAGGCGCCAGTGCACGGTCCTTTGGAGTCACCGATGGCGGTCGGCTTTGGCGCGATGTTGGTCGCCATTACGGTGCCTGTTGTTGCGGCACCGGTAGACTCTGAGCTGGAGTCGGTGTGCACTGTACAGCTGGCTTCACTGCTATTCCGGATATCTGCGCAGATACCGTCTGACGTCTCTCCTTCTTTCCAGGTGGATGTCGGCACAGTATCACCTCAACGCCTTTCAACGTCTTCTCAACGCCGTTTGAAGTTGTTTATGTAGCCGTATGCGGCGCCGGTCATTTCTGTGGAGGATCCACAAGACCTGTTAGGGGAAGGTTGTGAGGAGATGACCCCCTTGGAGCAGCCAGTGGCCCTTTCTGGGTTGGACAGCTGGATTGCAGAGCTGGGTGAAGCAAGCGGGCTAGATTTGTCCCCTGCTTCCTTCCTTTTGTCACCTCCTGGCCTTGCCTTGGAAGCCAGTTCCTCTTTGGCAGAGGTTTGGAGGAGAGTGGCTGATGTTTTGCATCTTACTCTACCTACTGTGGAAAGGGCTACAGACCCTCTTATTGAGGTCCTTCATCCCAGCCAATTGGGGGTTGAGCGGGTGCTCCCTTTTTGTGAGGCCCTTACTGACATTTTGTTGGGGGTATGGGCAAAACCTGAGTCAAGTGTAACAGTGGATCGCATCATTGCCCACTCATACTGCCCTGCCCCTGGTGACCCGATTGCCTTGTTAGGCAGCCGACCCACCACAGCTTTGTGGTCCAGGCCATTACGGCGTCCCCTGAGCTGGGGAACCTCCCTCATGCCCCCCTTGATCAAGAGTCCAGGGAACAGGATTCTTGTAGGAAGCACATTGTCAGTATTCTATGTTTTTCTTGCGGGCCTGTGTGTGGAAACACTGCCTCAAGCTGTGCTATTTTCTGTGCTATCCAGAATGGCATTTGCTCACGTTTAGTGGGCATTCTTCCCATAACCTCGTTCAGCGTTTGTGGGGTGATTTTTGTTACGGTCCCTTGTAGTTGACCTGTTTGAGTGACCCTTGTAGATTGAAGTGTGAGTGTGGCTTCTTGCTCGACTAATACGGTCTGCTGTTCTGAGCCCCAATGTACCCCAATATAGGCCTAGGTAGTTGCACGACCTTTTACCTACATTTGTCCTACCTTGCTCTACATAACGGCTCTGGCGCTGACCTTTTACCTAGTTAGGCGCTGAATAAATCTCATGTGGTTTTCTTCGAAAACTAGCCTAATTTATTATGCATGAGGATTCTTAGTATCACAGCAGGATTACCATCTTCTGCATAATAACTCTGTACAAAAGTCACCGCTATCGTCAGCCTTGGCCGACAGGCCCACAGTACCATGACACATCTAGGTGGAACCCCTTAGGGTACCATTCGGGTATATAAATACCACATCATCGCTGGGCAAACTAGAGGAGAAGCTTCCATGCTGACACAAGACGCTGAAGTCCCTGCACGCAGACACTCCAGCACGCAGTGGTCTCACATCCCTTGCGGGGTGTCCAACTCGAGACCAAGACGGGGTCCTTCGTTCTCTCCCACCAGGTAATGGGGTTGGCTCTTTCCTAGGGGGATTATTGGCTTTACACCCAGATACATGCTAGGTATACTTAGGTACACTTAGATAGGGTCCGCATAGTAGGAATACATCTGATTATTGCCATGTATGCCTGCATATATTCACTGTTGAAGCAGCATGGTAGAATTCTACCTTTTATTCACTCTGTTGGTGCTCATAATTGTACATATCTGTTTCTGTCTAATGGTTGTTGCAGCACACGTATTTTATACTAGAATGACGCTGGTTCAATAAATACTTATTGAAAACGTCCCCACCGTTTATTCTGTGTATCTCTCTGAGACAAAGTGAGCACGAGTGACTGAGCGAAAAGTACTGTACTGTTTCCACGACCCCTGAGGGGTTGTCCTGTTCGATAGTTGCCAGAAACGATTCGCTCCTTGGTGAGGTTGTGGGGTTTATAGTGGCACTGTGAGCTAGCTGGTCTACAGTAACATATCCTTTTGGGGTGTCTGGAATCAGTCTGGACACCAATCCCTTAGTTTATGTTGTCTAAACGCGCAGATCCTATGTAGATTTATAGGAACTACACGACACTGCGTCCTCGGATGTTTTCTCCATACTTTGTGGGAATCTTTGAGCCAACTTTCACCCTTGTTCCCCAAAGCTAACAGGGGCGAGTTGCATCAGTTGACTTCAGACGGCCGTCAGGCAGCCAGACTGCTCATCAAATGTGGAATGAATTCCACTGACTCCATTGGGCGGGCCATGGCGTCTGCTGTGGCATTGCGCTGGCACGCATGGCTCCGGGCGTCTGCATTTTTGGAAGTTGTCCAGTCAGTCTTGATTGACATGCCATTTGATGGGGCTCAACTTTTTGGAGCCCTATGCAGGTTTAGGGCTAGTTGGGAAGGGTCAGACCCTCAGCCTGCCTCCTCCTTCCATTTTCAATTTGTGTGGAAGGGAGTACCCTGTTCTGCGGGCTTACCTCTTTTTTGCCTGAGTTGACTCAGTCTGTATGATTTGTGCACCACCGATTCTATTGGTGGTGCTATGGCTTGTTCTGCTGCTCTTTGCAGACGCGCTTTGTAGCGGGAGTTCACGTTCCTCGAGACTGTTCGGGTCGGTATGACCTTTGGTGCACTTGTAGTATGGCCTCTCAGGTCTTTTGCTTCCCTTTTATACAGCCACGGTCATGGATCTTTAAGTTGGGTAAAGGGTTATTTCCTGCCTCCGCTGTTGTTGTGCTTGTGGTGTTGAAGTATTAAGCACCACTTCTTACTCATTGGTTCGAGTGTTTGAGTCCCGTTTGACTATTTTTGATCTCCTGATGGTCTTTGCAGCTGCATAGCTATTTTGTTCTTTTATTTTACTGTGATGAGGAGCTTAGTCTCAAGAGTTCATATCTTTTATGGTATACGTCTTACTCTATGTGGCGTATTGGTTGGCTAACGTATAGCTTGTATGTTTACTACTTACGTAGTCTATTTGTTTGCTATTGGATTGGTCCTTCTTGGACTTTGTTGTATCCCCTTTAGGGGCCTTTATGGTGGGCTCATAGCCATTATTTTTCTTCGGTACTACCTTTCACTCTTGCCTGGTTTTTCTTAATCAGGGTGTTTTGCGCAGTTCTTTTTCTTTACCTGAAGCGGACTGCATATGTATTATGAGTGTTTCGATTTTTGGAATACACAGGTTTGTGGCTCCATCCTTTCTTGGAGGGCATAGGTAATTCCTTTGTTCCATCTTGTAACACAGCGGTGTAAGCTCAATCCCTTAGACTGTCTTCGAGGTAGTGTCTGAAACGGTTAAGGCTGTTTTCAGTCATGCACTACATAGTAGGAGATCTTTTAGGGATAATAAGGTCTTCTTATTATTCTCCTACAATCTTCCTGCATATGTTTTTCTGTCTAAGGTTAGATATTACTGGTCTTTTTTAGGTATATATCTAATTTTCTTTTCGGTACTTAACAGTCCTGGAGAATTCATGGCTGCTGCTTCTTGAAGAAGGGTAAATGATATATATATGGTCTTTTATATATATATAAGTACCGGTGGACTAACAATCAAATTTTCTTTTGGATCACAAGTGTGATCGCATGTGTTTACTGCTGGCAAGGGTTCAGTTTTACAGGAGGCGTTGTCTTAATGCCTGGTTACCTGTGGTGGCACAGATCTACATTCGCGATTCGTCTCTCAACGCAGACCAGGTGAAGTTTGTTTTTCTGTATCTTTGTATTTTAACCTGAATGTATTTAAACTCGTCTTCTGAACTTAAGCTAAGTAAGAGTTCAGTCTTTTTCATTTTGATTTTGAAGACGTTAGTACATTTTTGTCTTTCCTCTTTTGGTTGCTTACAATCAGCATATATGAGGGGACAATCAGTTGTTTTACTGTCTGAAACAGCCTTCTATGATGCCTCTTGACTTGATGATTTCCTTTGTGCCTGAAGTTGATTTGCACTCGCAAATGAGCTTTTGTTGTTTTCCTTATAAAAACAAGGCGCCAAGATGTTGGGTTTTGTCATTGTGGAATCATTCCACCATTCCTAGAATTATTTTCCTTTCTTCCTTAAGCTCTTTTGAAAACCATCGAGCTAATCGTTTGTTCTTCTGTCTCTGTAATTTTTGAGGAGAAAGTGTGTTAATGATGCTGGCAAGGTATCAGCAAATTGTGCATTTATTTCTTAAGTTTAAATCTTGATCTGTGGGATGGTTTACAATGCAGAGCAGACTGAGAATGAAGGTCGTCAAGACTGATATTTTTGAAGTCTCTAACCACATGGTGCGTCTTTTATGTTCTCCGCTCTGCAGTGCATTCTCTGTTTTCTGAACAGCACTTTGGTTAAATGCGCTACGATTCATAAGTACAGATACATGTATCAAAATTCTAAAATAGTAGGCCAAGCCCATGCATCTGTCCCATTGGAGATAGCTATGATCAGTTGCAACTATGAGGCTTAAAATTAATTTAATATACAGGGTTTTTGTGGCCACTTAGTTTTTGTCTATTTGTTGAGGTATAGGCTTTTGTTATAATCAATGGCCTCATTAAGAGGGAGACTCTTGCTGTTCCCATATTTTGCAGGAATAGGTGACTGCGAATGATGACACAGTGCAAAATGTGTGCACTGTGAAGCCTACCAGACAACGCAGCTGTCTGGTTTGCTAATTACATCTTGGGGACATTCGGAAAGCTTACCTGGGAATGCATTCCACTGATTGCTTACCATTGGCTTTGTGGTTTGTAACTCACATTTGCTTGCTTTCTATTTACTGGCTCTATTAGTTTGAGGCTGTCCAACTTGAGGTTGTCACTTCCGTTGCCCAAAACTTATTTTCGGCATTCTTCCACCAGTACTGGATTTCTGTAACCAGGTCTTTAGCTCTTTTTCTTATCTTGTCACATTTGTTGTGCATTCAAAGATAGAGGTCAAATGTCAGGCTCTGTCTTCCAGGGAGCTTGCGGTTTACTTTTCTTTCTCTTACTTCAAAGTGGAAGGATTTATGTGACAATGCTGGCTACTGGGGATATGCTTGAGGAAGGCTGTACGCGATGTTATTTTTTTTCTAGCACGCAACAAAATTGATATGTCTGTAAATACACTGCAGATATTTCAAAATATATCAGAATTAGAAAAGCACAAATGAAGCAAATTTTTGGGTAATTCTAAAGTGTGGTGGAAACAAATATGTTAATACATTCAAAACAAATAAACACACTAGATGATGACATTTCCACACATTATCGTTTATACTTTTATCAGTAAAACTGTATGTCTGTGCAAAGGTAATAGTCATTACAATTGACAATGTGTTGTCTGTAATGGCAGTGCACTACTACATCATGCATACTCCACTTCACCCCACTCCACTCTACTCTGCACCTCTTCACACTACACCACTACACTCTACGCCTCTCTACTCTACACCACTCTACTCTATTCTAATGCCCTCTACCCCACCCTACTCTACTATGCACAGCTCACTCATAGCCACTGTACTCTACACCACTCCACTCTGTGCCACTTCACTCTGTGCCCTTCTACTCTGAAATACTGCAATCTATGCCACTGCACTCTACGCCAATGCACTCTACTCTGTACCACTCCACTCAACGCCAGTGCACTCTATACCAATCTGCTCTACGCCACTCTAATTTACTCTGCACTCCACTTTCATGTACCGTGTACTAATACACTGTACTCTGAATTATTCTACTCTATGCCACTGCACTCAATGCCACTCCACTGAGTGCCTCTCGACTCTGTGTCAATCCACTCTAATCTCCATCACTGCACTCTACACCAATGCACTCTACACCACTTTACTCAAAACCAATGCACTCTACACCACTGCACTCTATGCCAATTTACTCTGTACCACTGCACCCTATGCCACTATACTCTGCAACACTTTGTGCCACCGCACGATACGCCATTGTACTCTACTTCACTGCAGTCTACAGGACTCTGTTCTACTCTGCACCACTGTACTCTATGCCACTGCTCTCTGCCCACTTTACTCTGCACCACTCTACACCACTGCACTCCACGCCAATGCTCTCTACACCACTCTACTATACGCCACTGCACCCTATGACTCTCTGCCACTAAACTCCACGCCACTGCATTATACATGACTACACTGTACTCTGCACCACTCTATTCTGTGCCACTCTACACCAATGCACTCTAACACCACTTTACTCAAAACCAATGCACCCTATGCCAATCTACTCTGTACCACTGCGCTCTAGTCCACTATACTCTACGACATTGTATTCTGTCACTGCACACTACGCCACTCTATTCTACTCTGCACCACTGTACTCTATGGCACTGTTGTCTACGCACTCTGCTCTGCACTACTCTATGGCACTCCATGCCAATGTACTCTATGCCATTCTACTATACACCACTGCACTCTGACAGTCTACTCTGTAACACTGCACTGTCGGCCACTGAACCCTAAGCCACTCTGCTCTACACCACTGCATTCTACTCTACACCACTCCACTATACACCACTTCACTTTATGCCACCCTACTCTGCAAGACTACACTCTCCGCCACTGAAAAGTATGCCACTCTGTTCTGCATCACTTCACTCTACGCCACTGCACTCTACTCTACTCTGCACTCTATGCCACTGCGCTCTATTCTACACCACTTTACTGCACTCTATGCCAATACACTGTATGCCACTACACTCTACGCCACTCTACTCTGCATCGCTTCTCTCTATGTCACTGCACTCTATCCTAGTCCACTCTAATCTGCTCTGCACTAGTGCACTCTATGACACTGCACTCTACAACACTGTATTCTTTCCCATTGCACTCTACTCTGTAACAATCTACTCTATGCCACTGCACTTTATGCCACTCTATTCCACTCTGTGCCACTCCACTCCACTGCAATCTACTCTGCACCACTCCACTTCATGCCATTCTATTCTTCGCTGCTGCACTCTATGCCACTGCACACTGCACCAATCTACTCTGCACCACTGCACTGTACAATAACCACAAAAGCCCCACGTTGTGTGGAGAAGGGAACGAGAGGCACGGGGTCTTAGGAGCTAGCAGCCTCCAACACTAACAGTCTAACCACAAAAAGCTGCTCCTAACTGAATTGCCACTACGAGGTTTGGGATGTATTTGTAAGTGAAGGCATCTCACAAAAAGTAACGGACTGGTCTCACACACCACCTGGTGTCATGCTTCATCATTGACCAGTCCTCGCCCTCTAAAACCTTGGTTTGATGGAGGGCGGGCATACACCTGACGACAGGGATGCACTTCTAAACTAAGTGGGGGCCCATAAACAAAAGTGTGGTTAAAAAACATTATAGTTATCTTAATCGTGTTTTTAATGTTAAAGGTAACTATATGATATTAAAATCAAGTGACGGTATGTGGGGGAATTAATGTCCCCTATCCGTTATGTGAGAGGTCAACATATTTCTGCCTTAATGGCCCGCTTGGGTCCAGGGCATTCGTCAGGACCTAAAAAGAACATAGAGGGCTCCGTTCTTACCAGCTAGTGGTAAGAGTAAACCACTGTGTGGGCGTGAGCACTGCCACACTCCACAACTTGATGGCCTCTAATTTCAAGCCTGTAAAAGAGAAATAGATTGAGAAAAATATATACACTGCCAAACCTTCTAAGTAGTTGAGAACTGAACGCAAAACATGCATTGTTTCAGAAAAACATAAGTGACAACTTATGTGACATGTGACACTCTATTTGTGTACATGAAATCAAAATAAAAAGTGAGAATATAAATCTCACTGTTCTTACCCTAGATACCAAAGCTACTTGCCCCATGGGAGGAGGGGAGGGAAACCCCTGTAGTCAAACCCTGTTGAGAAACCATGGTACACATTTGAAATAATTCTCAATAAGAAAAATAATTCTCAATAAGAAAAAAAAATAAGAAAAAAAAAAAGAAAAAAAAAAAAAGTAGCTTTGGTATCTAGGGTAAGAACAGTGAGATTTATATTCTCACTTTTTTATTTTGATTTCATGTACACAAATAGAGTGTCACATGTCACATAAGTAGTCACTTATGTTTTTCTGAAACAATGCATGTTTTGCGTTCAGTTCTCAACTACTTAGAAGGTTTGGCAGTGTATATATTTTTCTCAATCTATTTCTCTTTACAGGCTTGAAATTAGAGGCCATCAAGTTGTGGAGTGTGGCAGTGCTCACGCCCACACAGTGGTTTACTCTTACCACTAGCTGGTAAGAACGGAGCCCTCTATGTTCTTTTTAGGTCCTGACGAATGCCCTGGACCCAAGCGGGCCATTAAGGCAGAAACATGTTGACCTCTCACATAACGGATAGGGGACATTAATTCCCCACATACCGTCACTTGATTTTAATATCATATAGTTACCTTTAACATTAAAAACACGATTAAGATAACTATAATGTTTTTAACCACACTTTTTGTTTATGGGCCCCCACTTAGTTTAGAAGTGCATCCCTGTCGTCAGGTGTATGCCCGCCCTCCATCAAACCAAGGTTTTAGAGGGCGAGGACTGGTCAATGATGAAGCATGACACCAGGTGGTGTGTGAGACCAGTCCGTTACTTTTTGTGAGATGCCTTCACTTACAAATACATCCCAAACCTCGTAGTGGCAATTCAGTTAGGAGCAGCTTTTTGTGGTTAGACCACTGCACTGTACACCACGATATGCTACTCTGCAACACTCTACTCTATGCCACTCCACTCTACACCATTTCACTCTGCGTCACTTTACTCTGCACCGCTATACGCCTCTGCACTCTACACCAATGCACTCTATGCCACTCTACACCACTTCATTCTAAAACACTCTACTCTGCAAAACTGCACTCTCCGCTAATGTACTCTATGCCACCCTACTCTGCACCACTCTACTCTGCTCCACTGGACTCTATGCCACTGCACTCTACCTTGCAGGACTCCTCCCTACTCTGCACTACTCACCTTTACGCCACTTCACTTTACGCCACTCTACTCTGTAAGACTGCACTCTCCGCCACTGAACTCTTTGCCACTCTACCCTGCACCACTCCACACCACTGCACTCTACCCTGCACCACTCCACACTACCCTGCGCCACTCGACACTACTGCACTCTACCCTGCACCACTCCACCCTACTCCACTTCTACTCTGCAGCAATGCATTCTCCAACACTGAACTCTACGCAACTCTGCACTACTGCAATCTATGCCACTGCGCTCCACTCTATGCTGGTGCGCTGTACGCCACTACACTCTATGCCCCTCTATTCTGCATCGCTCCTCCCTATGCCACTGCACTCTACCCCAATCCATTCTAAGCCACTCTAATCTACTCTGCATTATTGCACTTTATGAACTTTCACTCTTGGCCACTGCACTCTACTCTGAAACAATCTATTTTATTCCACTGAACTCTACGCAACACTATTCCACTCTGCATCATTTCACTCTGCTTCCCTTCAGTCTACCCAGTGCCACTCCACGCCACTCTAATCTACGTCGCTGCACTCTATGTCACTGCACTCTACGTCAATCTACTGTGCACCACAGCACTGAACACCACTAAACTCTACTCTGCAACGCTCTACTCTACACCATTTCTGCACCACTTTATGCTGCTGCACTCTATACCAATGCACTCTATGCCACTCTACAACACTCTACTCTGCTACACTGCACTCTCCGCCACTGTACTCTATGACACTCTACTCTGTACCACTAGTGTTTGCTTCGTTCACCATAAGTTGGCAGGGTATGCCCAGACGTGGGTCCCTTGCTCACTTTGCCATTGGATTCAAGCTAGCCTGGCTGATGAGGGGTGTTACCCCGAAACCGGTCCCAGGATGCTTGTTTCCGGTTCAGGGAAGACCTTGCTTGGCAATTCGGGCTGGACTGTTCCCATTTTACACCACTTTACTCAAAACCTATGTAGTCTATGCCACTCCACTCTACATCAGTCAACCACTGTACTTTTGCCACTTCACTCTAGGCCACTCTACTCCACTCTGACATGCCACTCACTGACACTACACTCTACTATACTGTACGCTATGACGGTCTACTCCATTAAACTCTACTCCACTCTGTGCCACTACACTCTAGAAAACCTTACTCCACTCTATGCCACTCTGCAACTCTACTCCAGTCTACTACGCTCTATGCAACTTCTTCTATGCCACTCCATGCCACTTTACTTCATTCTATTCTATGACACACTGCTCCACTCTACTCCACTCTACGCCACTCCATAGAGTGTCCACTCTGACACTCTATGCCACTCTACTCTACACCACTAGACTCTGCAACACTCTGCTCCACTCTATGCCACTCCACTCTCCTACACTACTGCACTCAATGCCACTCCCATCTACAACAATCTACTCCGCTCTACGCCACTCTACTCTGCAACACTCTACTCCACTGTACGCAACAACCTTTACACCACTCCACTCTGCACTCCATGACACTCTGTGCCACTCCACTCTGACACTCTACTCAACTCTACTCTACGCCCTTCCACTCTACGACACTCTACCCCCCTCCACGACACTCCACAACACTCTACACCACCCCACTCCATGCCACTCTATGCCACTCCACTCAACTCTACTCTGCACCACTCTATTCAAATGGGTTCTCATCGTCTGCAATTAGTGGTTTACCCATGAGTTAACATTATACTAAATTGCTATTAAAAATCTTAACAGCATAGGTATGCCTTAGTTCAGAGAAACGGGCAGGGGGTTGGAAAGGGGATTCCACAATAGATGAGCATTTCTCCGTTTCCTATTTTGTGGGCAGCCTTTAAAGCAAAGTGGTTGTGAATTGTTTGTAGTTTTATTGATTTTAAGACTGCATTTGTCCAGATGGATTACTCCACCCAAACCATACGAGTGCTTGAGAAGTCTAGAGAGAGTTATTTCCTTTGCATTGAAGACTGATGTCAGCAATGGTAAATGGCTTTCTGCAATGGGATTTATATGTGGAGTCCAAAAAGAATACCCCAATTCTATTTTAATATTATGAGAGAAAGTCCTGGGTAGCCGTAGGGGCTGATTGTGGGGCACATTGATATTGTGGATATTGTGTTGATTCTATGGTTATGAATTGATGTTATGTAATATAAAAATGTGTTGAAAGTTAAAGTTGTTGCTACCCATCAAGAAGCCACAACGGTTCAAATGGCACGTTACCTTTAAAGCAGTAGTCAGTACATTAGGGTCATTACATCAGAAGTCTGTACATCGCAGGTAAGTTTTTACTTCGCAAGTAAGTTAGTTTTAAATGCCCTATCCTTATCAATGTTTGTGTACATATATACACATATATTAAGGTAAGGGCTTTAAAAACGTAATAGTAATTTAAATGAATTTTAAATTCACTTTAAGTAGTAATTAAATTAACATAATTTAATTTTGTTCTTTACTTAAAAATAAGTAATCTAATTTTAATTACTTAATTTAATAACATGATAAGTAATAAATTAAAAAATATTAAATTATTGGTTTACGGTTTTAATTTTTTATTTTTAAAGCTTAAATAGGGTTAATAATGTTTTTAGGGTTCAAGGTTCGGTTGTGTATAGGGGGTATTAAGAGTTTTTAGGCCTCAGAGATGGGTAGTGTATAGAGTTAATAAGGATGTTTTTACGCCCCGTGATGGGTAGTATATGGGGGTAGTGAGAAGCATTGTGTATAGGGGTAATAGTTTTTTTGCACCCAGGGATGGGTAGTATAAAGGGCCAGTAAGAAGCTATGGTTCAGGGCTGGGTAGTGTGTAGGGGTAGTAAAGAGTTTAGGGTTCCTAAATGGGTAGTATAAATGGGGTACTAAGGAGTTTTTGGGGTTGAGGGATGGGTAATGTACAGGGGTTGCAAGGAGTTTTTAGAACTCGGGGATGGCTAGTGTATAGGTTAGGAAGGGGTTTTTAGGGCTTAAGGTTGGATATTTAAAAAAAATTACTTTACTTTACTAAATTAAAATTAAAATATGAATTACAATTAAAATAATATTATTAGAGTACATTTTGAAAGTTAAAATAAAATGAATTACATTTTTCATCATAATTAAATTAAATTAAACTTCTATAGTCACATGTTTTTATATATGTCAGTATATACATTAATAAATATATGCATACATATGTGTGTATAAATATACAGGGAAACAGCCATTGCAACGCAGCTGTTACCACGCATAGCCTTTACCACGTGTGATTTTACAGAGCATATGCCTTTACCACGCATGCCTTTCTAACAAATTAACATTGTAAAGGTATGAATGGTAAGGGCATATGTGTGGTACTGGTGGTAAGGGCATGTGCTAGGTAATGGTAGTAAATGGTAGTAAAGGCACCGGCGTGGTAAAGGCTCTCGACGTAGTTACAGGAGCGAAGACACCCAATTCTTCCTCTTTAGGAGAAACACGACCTGCGCCGCACGTCAGCCTTAAGGAACTGCCTGCCTCCTTGTGAGGTAAGGGGGATTATGCAGGAGGGCGTGGGACAGGAGGGTTTCAGGGATGGTGCCGTGGCGGGTCTGGGTGGCTTTTTTTTAGGGCAGGGAGCCGGAGGGGTGTGGGGGGGGGGTGGAGGGGTTAGCGCCAGGGGCTAGTTTTAGGATTTAGTTGCTGGGGCCTATTAGTTTTTTTTTAGGGCTGGGGTATGTTTTTTGGGCCAGGTGGGTTGCGCTGGGATCGCGTTTTAGGTCTCAGAGCTGGGTATTATTTGGGGGGCTGAGGGTTGGGGGGGGGGAGGATGCGCCAGGGGCTGGTTTGAGGGCTGGGACAAGGGAAAACCTTTACCACGCATATGTCTCTAATATTCATGCTTTTACAAAGACATTCGTTGTAAAAGCACGTGTGATAAATGCATAATCATTGTAAAAATATGCATGGTAAACGTTATGAGTGGTTAATGGCATTTGTGTTGTAACGGCCGTGCTGTAACGGCATGCTTTACAAAGAAATGCGTTGTTCCGTCTTACATCCAAATATACACAGACGTACATAATGCACTGTTAGGTGGCGCCGTGCGACTCTGCGTTGATTTTGCCAGCCCTGGAAGTGATGATGGAGCCACATATAAGTGCCAGTTCTAAGTCAGTGTCAGTTCCTTTTGTTCCACGCCTCCATATGTGCATCCGAAGCTTGCCTCTAACTTTTTCCTGGGCAGTTGGCAAGGTTTTTGCCCCCAATGTTTTTTTTTCTCAGTGTGCAAGGGAATCCTGTCCACTCCAAAAACTACAGGATTTTTAAAATATATTTTAACACCAAACCTTCGCAATTGGGTAAGTACTTTTCAAAATAGCAATTTTTAGAGGTAAGTAAAATTGTAGCATAAATGCTTTTTTACGTGGTAATGCTTTCCTATGGAGAAAAAGGCATATGCTACATACGATATTTACAAACAGTTCTCAGGGGTCTCCTTTAGGACTCAACGTGCTAGGGGACCAAGGTCCAAAGTACCACCAGTAGTTCAAGTATACCTGCGTGGAGTGTCTGGGTGCGGAGGTGCTGGATGTAGGAAAAGAGGGGGTCACCTAGAAACAGGCTGCAGAGGGGGACTTTGGGACAAGTACGGGAGCTCCCTCGGTTTGTGGGGGTTCTGGGAGCAGGGGAGCATCGTTGGTTGTCATGGACCTAGGCCGGGCAGCTTGGGTGCAGAGGGTTTTGGTCAGCTGGTGGCTGTGCATCAAAGGCACCCACAGTTCTTGGTTAGACCTGCAAAGGGGGACCAAACAGGACATCTGGGCCACTCTCAGTGCTGGGCTCTGTGGTGCTGATGTCCCTTGTCGGCTGTCTTTGCGGCATTGGAGTCTGGATTGGACTCAAACAACCTTTGGTTGCTGCAAGGGGTCCAGCACCTCAGGTATTGGTGCAGGGCGACTCTGGTTGGTCCTGGCATCTTCTCACTTGGTTAGGAGACGGATATGCCCTCTTGGACAATGGTGACCTCTTCCTGGGTGGCTGCTGCTTCGATAGGCCAGGAGAACAGCAGAACGGTGAACCGGACATTGCGGTCTGTGACTGCAGGCTGCAGGGAAGTGGCTCTTCCACTTCAAGGAAGATGCTGACAGCTTGGCAAAGTGCTGGAGGCCCTCTGAGGCTTTTGGAGGATGCACAGCTGCAGGACGAATCGGGTTGTCACAATTATTGGGACAGGAGCAGGTAGGCTGGCAGGGTTTGGCGCCAAAGTCCACTAGCAGTCAGCAGTTCTTGCATCTTCGGCTCTTCTTTGTCCTTTTCTTTCTTCGGTCAGATGAATCTGAAATCCTGGTGTCAGGGGCCACCTAAATACTGAATTTAAGGGTGTTAAGGTGAGCGAAGAGTAGTAGCAAATGGGCTACTTACCCTTGGGGCCACTACACCCACTATATGACAACTTCCTATGGGGAGTGGGCATAATTCTGACCCAGGAATTCCTAATTCCACCAAAATCAAAATGGTCGAACCCTTCTTTCATGGAGCACATCAGACAGCCCACCTTAGGGGTGTGACTGGCCTGATAATGCACCATGCCTCCATGCATAGCTAATTTCCTGCCTGTCCTGGTGCCAGATGGGCAGGGGGTGGCATTTCCCGGGTCTGAGGGAAGCTTTGAAGCCTCTGGCCTTGGTATGCAGGCTCAATAGCCATCCTGCTGGGGGAGGTATAAACACCTCTCGCCAGAGCAGGCAATGTTTCTGACCTCTGAGATCACAGGCTCTCACATCCACCGGGTCAAAAACTCATCTGTGATGGCAGGCTGGATAATACCAGTCAACCAGCACACTAGGAGGCTGGTAAATTTTCAGGGGGCACCTCTCAGGTGCCCTCTGGGTGCATATCTTAATAAATCCACTACTGGCATCAATATGGATTTATTAAGACAAGGTGTTTGATACCAAGCACCATAGGCTTCAGTGGAGCCATCATGTAGCTGGGGAACTCGTAACGACCAGTGGCCAGTACATATACTTAAGATGGCTTCCTGGTTCACTTGTACTACCTAACAATTGGACTAGATGGCACAGGGGTTTATCTGCTCATGCAGATATGTCCTCACATGTAATATAATGCACCCTGTCTTAGGGCTATAAGGCCTGCTTGTAGGGGGGACTTACAAATATTGCATGCAGTGTCTGTGGGTATGGCACGCAGGGTGTGTGTCATGTCATGTTTTCACATTTGTCTGCATCATTTCACACAATCTACAATTGCAGTCTGCATGAGTTTGGTGGTGGGTCCTTTAGAATGGTACTGTATATGCTGCAGCCCTCAGGGACCCTCTTTAGTAGCCATGCCCTAGGCATTAGAGGTACCATTTACTAGGGACTTACAAAGGTGCTAAACGTCTTGCCAATTGGGGGACAATTGCACAGTTATCTTGTTTTAGGGAAAGAGTACTGACACTGGGGACATGGTTAGCAGGAACCCAGTGCACTTCAGCTGCATCAAATACCAGGCAAAAAGCGGGGTGGCCATGTCAAAAAGGAATACTTTTCTACAAACCCCACCCCAATTGAAGGAGAATGAGACTAACCTTGTCAAGAGAGTCTTCATCATCTAAGTGGAAAAACCTGGAAAGATCATCTGCATTGGCATGGTCAGTCCCAGGTGTGTGCTCCACTGTAAAGTCCATTCCCTATATGGAGCTGGACCACCTTAACAGTTTAGGGTTTTAACTTTTATTTGCATCAGCCACCTGAGAGGCCTGTGATCAGTTTGTACAAGGAAGTGAGTGCCAAACGGGTATGGTCTCAGCTTCTTCAGGGACCAAACCCCAGCAAAGACTTCCCTCTCAATGGCACTCCAACGCTGTTGTCTGGGGAGCAACCTCCTGCTAATAATAGCTACAGGCTTGTCATGGCCATCATCGTTGGTCTGGGAGCTTTGAGAATGGGTGCTGAGCACATTGCTTCCTTCAGAGTTTCAAAAGTCTTTTGACAGCTCACTGTCCAGTTTACCTTCTTTGGTTGTTTCTAGGAGGTCAACTCTGTGAGGGGTGCCACAATACTGCCGTGCTCCTTCACAAATCTCCTGTAGTACCCAGTCAAGCCAAGGAATGCCCTGACTTGAGTCTGGGTTGTTGGAGCTACCCAGTTCACAATTGTTTGGATCATGGGTTGAAAGGGTTGAATTTGGCCTCCACCTACAAGGTGGTCCAAGTATACAGCAGATCCCTGCCCTATCTGGCAGTTGCTTGCTTTGATAGTGAGACCTGTACTCTGCAGAGCCTCAAGGACCTTGCCAAGTGGATCATGTGATCCTGCCAAGTGGAGCTATGGATAGCAATATCATCAAGATATGCTGCACCAAAAGTCTCCAACCCAGCAAGAACTTTGTTCACCAACCTTTGAAAGGTGGCAGAGGCATTCTTCAATCAAATTGGTATTACAATGAACTGGTAATGTCCATCTGGGGTCGAGAATACTGACCTTTTCTTTGCTCCTGGGGTCACACCAATCTGCCAGTGCCCTGATGTCAAATCAAAAGTATTGAGAAATTTAGCTAACTGCCCCTAACTGGGCAGTTAATTAATCAGCTCTTGAGATAGGGTGTGCATATGTCTTGGTGACAGCATTGAGACCTCTATAGACCACACAAAACCTCAGCTCTGGTTTACCACCCTTGGAATGAGGCTTGGGGACTAATACCACTGGGCTAGCGCATGGACTTTCAGAGGGCTATATCACCCCTGCATCTTGCTGACTTCAGCCCTGATGCGTTCCTTAACTTGGTCAGACTGTCTGTATATTTTATCTGATAGAGACATCTAGCCGCAGATTCCGTAACTTAGAATATCTCCCCAGGCGTCAGACTGGATCCGGAAAATCTTTTTTCCCCAGCAATACCTCTGCACGCCGGGAGGCGGCGCCGCCTGGCTCCGTCCTGACGTCGTCCACGGAAGTGGCGTCAATGGAGCCATATAAGACCCTCCCGGCGTGCTGACGTCAGTTTTCTTCTTTTCCGCGTCCTAACGCGGATCCGGGAAAGTGATACCTCTGGCCTGTTTTTGTTGTTTTCAGGCCTTCTCGATGCCTTTTTGCGTCAGGAACAGTGTTTTTTCTCGATGCCTGCGGGCTTCAAATCGTGCCGGTCCTGCTCGCGACAGATGTCAGCGACGGACCCTTACGAAATATGTATGTGGTGCTTGGGCGAGCACCACGACTCCGTGGAGTGCGACGCCTGCCGACAGCTGCGGCCGAAATCCCTGCGGGAACGCCGCATGAAGTTGCTGTCTGCCCGGATGTCCCGAACGGACCCCTCGCGACGCCGGTCTCCTTCTCCAGCGGAGAGGTCCGCGCGGCGCCAGTCTTCCCAGGAGGACGTTCCTGTTCGGGGCAGGTCCCGGGATCGTGACCGTCGTTCGACCTCAGGTAAGCACCGGAGGAAGTCGCGGAAGTCATCGGCTTTGCGTCGACATGACGTCGGGGCCCGTTTCTCCCGGTCCTTGCCGGACTCGGGCCCCCAGGAGTCAGACCCCGCATTTCCCCCATTTCCGGGTGCTGGGGCGACTCGAGCACAGATGGAGGACTACTGGAGGGCCCTGCAGTCTTTTCTGGCTTTGCCCCCCCTCCCTGGCGCGCCTTCGGGCCCCACAGGGGGGGAAAGGACTCAGGTCGGGACTCCACCAGCGGGTTTACCCTCGGCACCGACCGAGTGCCCTGACTCCGCCTCCGGAGTCGCCGCGACATCGGGACATGGCCCGGAGGGGCATCCCGGAACGTCTAGCCCTTCCTCGGCACCGTCGCACAGCCTTCCTTGGCTCCCTGCGTCGTCGCTGGAGGTGGCTGCGGCGCGGTGCACGACACCGAGTCGGCGCACTCTCTCCCCGCAGGGTTCCACCTCGGGTGATGTTGGGTCGACGCCGGTCCGACGCCGGCCAGTCGAGGCCTCTTCGGAGGTCGTCGACGCCGGCGCGATGTCGCCTCGACGCAGTTCGACGCCGCCTCGACGCCGTTCAACGCCGGTACCATCCCCGGCTTTATTGCTGGAGGATGTGGTCCCTGTGCATTCCCCACCCCCAGAGTCATTTTCTTGCTCTCCGGAGCGTGCGCCAGTGGGGCATTGGCCGGCTCATCCTTTTGCTGAGCCCCTGTTGGGTGGCCGGATTAGCTTGCGTCGTCACCTACAGATGACTTGCTGTCACTGCCTCGTGGGGCCACGGAGGCTAGTGGGACGTTTGTCAGGGCTGTTCGCAGGCCTGCGGATATTTTACGAATGCAGCCGCCCTCAGTCTCTAGGCCTTCGGATCCGTTGCTGGATCTTCTCCACCAGGACGCGGGGACATGGAGCCCTTGTTGCCATTTGCGGAGTCATTATATGACATCCTTCTCGGGACGTGGGCGAGGCCCTCTTTGGTGGTCCCCGCGGATCGTGCTGTGGCACATCGCCATCGCCCGGCTCCCGATGACCCTGCCTGTTTGACCCTTCATCCTGGTGCTCATGGACTTGTGCTTCAGGTAGCTCTCTCCTCCACTCCTGTTCCGCTGCATCCTCCCACTCGGGAGTCTCGGTGGTTGGAGTCATGTGGCCGCGATGTGTTTGCGTCCACCCGCTCGGGACTCAGGTCCCTGAACACGTTGTGCGTGTTTGCTAGGGCTACTTTTGCCCTTTGGGACTCTGTCGAGCAGCTCCTCCCCTCCTTGCCGGAGAGTTCTCGTGCCGATCTGGACCGGCTAATACGTGATGGCCATGATATGGCGCAATTTTCGATTCGGTCCGCCATGGACACCACTGACTCCGTGGGTCGGGCTATGGCCAGGTCGGTTGTCATGCGCCGCCATGCGTGGTTGCGCGATGGCGTTTTTCCAGAACATGTTCAGGAGCGGCTTAGAGATCTACCATTTGATGGGGTCACTCTTTTTGACGCCCATGCTGATTCGGCGGTCCGGCGCCTCCTGTCTATGTTTCAATGACTTCCCAGGTTTTAATCCTCATGGAGGAATTTTGGTTTCGTGATGGTGCCGTCACTGTTTTTTCTGTTGGCCGCCTGGGTTACAGAAGTTCGGGGTTGTTTGGCTGTTCAGCCGCATTCTTTCCTTTATTCTAAGGTACAGCTGGTTCAGCTGTTTTTGCCTTTCTTTTGAGCCTCTGCCTACAAGCTTGTCTAAAGAGGGACCCTTGTTTTTGTAGGGTTGTGCCTTACCCTATGTGGGGTATTTGTTGGCTGTTATATAGCTACTATTCCTTACCCAGGAAGTTTTGCCGCACGTTGACTCTTCCTACTATTGTAGGACGTCTCCTCTGGTGAGATCCATGGGGTTGGTTTCTCTCCGGGGGTTCACATTGGTGTCTACGGTCGGTCCGTAGTTCCTTCCTGTCTCAGTAGGGGCGCCTTCCCTGCTGTTTCGTTGGGGGTTTTCTCACGCCTATTTTTCCTGGCGTGTTCTTGCAGCTTCACTGTGCCCGTCTTACCTGTCTAAAGGTGGACATGTGCCCCTGAGGGAGCAGGCCGCTCTGTTCCGCTCCGGAACGGTCTCTTCTGTATTCTGTGTATACTCGCCGTATTGGTGCACACAGGTTATGCGTATTTCATAGCTCTTCAAGGCGTGGCTCATGTCTATGACTGTCTTCCACCGGTTTTTTGCTCCATCCCAGATGTTTCTCGGGGTGTGGGTTCTTACTCACATTTCTGGCACTGGTGTTGTGCTTCCCCCCAGCTGTTTCTCTGGGTGTGAGTTCTTACTCCCATTTCTGGCACAGTTGCTTCTTTGATGTGGCATTACAGTGCATGTATTCTTCTCGACATTCTCCTTGTTGGTAGACGGTGTTGGTGTATGCCTTTTACGACAGGCTTCTGTCTGTGTCTTCTCTCTCTCTCTCTCCTTACTGGGAGTGTTGTGGTCTATGTTCCCACCTGCCTCGCGGGAGACCAGGTTTCTTCCCCGTTGGGGGACAAATTGTTGCTTTTGCGTTCTGGTACTTTTATGACCGCCCACCGGTGCAGTGGTATCGATTGAGCGACTTCCCTTCTTTAGGGTTACGTCACTTCAGGTATATATGTCTACATTCCTGTCTCTTTGTGTATGTGTCGTGGTTTCTACACGCACGGGGGTGATCGCATACTAGGTTCTTCTTGCCCTAGTATCAGGACTTCTGGCTCACTCTCTCCTTCGGGAGCGAGTCCTCTATGTGTTTCTGGTTTTGCCGGTTATCCCCTCACAGTGGTACGTTTGGCTGCATGCCTATCTACTGAGCTTTTTGCTCGATGGTAAGTCTTCTGTCTCTGGTGGCACTAGACGATGGGTTCGGCCCTGCCACTGTTGTCGAATGTTCTAAGGGGGTACACTTTAAATGTGTGTTTTTTCTTTAACCACACGAGCCTCCTGTTGCGGCTCCTGTTCCTGGCCGGACAGTCTTAGGACTGTCCCCTGTTTCATTTTGGCATCCACTGTGGTGTATGTTCCGGCGGTATGCTCTACCGTTGTCAGTCTTAGGACTGTCCCCTGTTTCATTTTGGCATCCTCTGTGGTGTATGTTCAGACGGTATGCTCTGACGTTGTCATGTTGTTTTGCCTCTTGGGGCTTCGATCCTCACGGATCGTGGGAACCGGTGCTGGGCTCCTTCTTCGAAGGAGTTCCTGCATTTTCTTGCGTTTGGCACTGGCCTTTCTAGTTCTGTATTTCCTTTCGTCTGTATATGGACGTGAGAGGTCTCACACCGTCCCTTGCAGGGTTGTGGTGTCTTTGCCGCCCCTTAGTCATGTTCCCTTACGGAGTTTCCTGGGTCTGATGTCAGTTGCCCTGGCATTGCGGTTCCCATCGTGTTTCGTCAGCCTTTGACGAATATGTTCTCCTGGAACTTGGTGGGTTATCTCGCAGACCCTCCTCCCATGGGGTATGGCTTTGGTATCTATTCTAAGTTACGGAATCTGCGGCTAGATGTCTCTATCAGATGGACGAGTTACTTACCTTCGGTAACGATGTATCTGGTAGAGACACAGTCTAGCCGCAGATTCCTTAACGCCCGCCCATCCTCCCCGCTCTGCGAAGACCTTTTCAGATGGTGTTTTTACACCTAGCCTTCTTTCTGGTGGCCTTGGTCTTCCGGAGGTGTGCTCTCGCACCTCCCTCTGGGGCAGGCTGTGTTGTTCGGCATGGGGCCCTTAGGCCTCCCCTCCGTCCTAGTGTTTGGATGATGGCGTGTTCTCGTACCTTCCTTTAGGGCAGGAGGTGTTGTTCGGCTTTCGAGCCCTTTGGCCATCCATTCCGTCCTTGTTTTTTGGGTGGTTAAAGTCTATGCTTTCCAATGTTGCTCCACCTGTGTTCCTCACGCATGGAGTTCTTCTGTTTTCCTCCCTCCCTCCGCCCACGCCTGTGCCTCCTTCTTTCTATGGCAGTCGGTTGGGTTCGGTTCTCTTTGGTAATACAGTCCTTCGAACACTGGTGTGTGTGTGGGGAACATTCTTGTGATCGTTCACTTCTAGTCACTTGTCTTGCAACATGTTGCTCCACTCTTGTAGTTCTTTCTCCTCCATCCTGTAGTGACAGGCTGTGCCTTGCTTGTCATATCTTTCATTCTGCTGCCGTTACCTCCTTGAGGTGGGGCACGGTTTGGCGATTTGCTGGGCCCTTGCTGGAAGCAAGTGCTCTGTGAGCTCCCTTCAGTCCCTTCTGGTACTGGGTGCTTTTTCCACTTGGTATTGTTTCTCATTCGAATGATTTGGCTCTCATTATCATGTTTCTTCTCATTGTTGTTTCGACAATTTTGTTCCTTTTTAACACACTGTTCCTATGCTATCGCAGTTTTTGTCATGGCTCCGCGTTATGGCGCGGAAAGGTTTTACTGTAGAAAACTGACGTCAGCACGCCGGGAGGGTCTTATATGACTCCATTGACGTCACTTCCGTGGACGACGTCAGGACGGAGCCGGGCGGCGCCGCCTCCCTGCGTGCAGAGGTATTGCTGGGGAAAAAAGATTGTCCGGATCCAGTCTGACGCCTGGGGAGATATTCTAAGTTACGGAATCTGCAGCTAGACTGTGTCTCTACCAGATACATCGTTACCGAAGGTAAGTAACTCATCCATTTTTGACAGGTGGGCTGTTTCCAGTGTCTACATCATGGAAACACCAGGTTGTCTGACCAGGGGTTAGGGAAAAGAGCCCCGAATACTGCCTCAGAACTTGTCTGCAGTCAGCTTGCTGTTGGGTAGAGAGGGTGTCTGAGAAGACAACTACATCAACTGACCTATTTTTAGGACTGTGGGAGAGAAGGTCAGGGAGAGGTTGACTCTCTTCTTCCTGATCCTCATCAGTGATCATCAGCATGGCCACATCAGCCCTGTCATAGAAATGATTTAGGCAGCTTACATGAATGACCCTATGTGGATTCCTGCAAGTGCCTAGGTCATTCAGGTAGGGGACCTCACCTTTCCTCTCAAGGATAGGGTAGGAATCACTCCATTTTTCCTGGAGGGCCCTGGGTGCCACAGGCTTCAGCCCCCATACCTTCTGCCGTGGTTGGAACTCCACCACTGCAGTCTTCTGGTCATATCAGAGCTTCTGGAGCTCTTTGCTGGCCTCAAGGTTTTTGGTTGCTTTACCCATGTACTCAGCCATCCTTGAACGTAGGCCAAGCACATAGTCCACAATACCTTGCTTAAGCTCCTTGAGAGTACTCTTCCAGCCTACCTTCACTAGACATAGTGGTCCGCTCACATGATGACCAAACAGAAGTTCAAAGGGACTAAAGCCCATTCCTTTCTGTGGCACTTCTCTTTAGGCGAAAAGCAGGCATGGCAAATGAACATCCAATCTCCTTCTGAGTTTTTCAGGGAGTCCCATGACCATACCTTTCATGGTCTTGTGGAATTTTCCAACTAGACCATTGGTTTGTCGGTGATATGGGGTGGTAAACTTGTGTGTCACCCCACACTCAGCCCACATGGCTTTTAGGTCACCAGGCATGATGTTTGTACCTCTGTCTGACACCGCCTCCTTAGGAAAGCCCACTCTAGTAAAGATACTGATAAAGGCCCTGGCATCTGCAGGAGCAGTGACAGTCCTGAGAGAAATTTCTTCAGGATGCCTGGTGGCATGAGCCACTACCACCAGTATAAATCAGTTTTCTGATGCTGTTGGGGGGGTTTAAGGGGACCGACTATGTCAATCCCTGCCCTTTCAGCGTGTGATTTGTCTGTGGTAAACGTTGTCTGAAACTGATTGAAATTGTTCATGCTCTGAATACGAGCATTTTTAATTGTTCTTACTGCGCTATTGCACTTTGTCTTTTAAAACTCACGGCTTGTAAACTGTTAGGCATTTCCCCCTCGACCTGCGGTGCCCATATGTAAGAGCGGGCCCGCCCGGAACAAGGTCGGCGTGCTAGTTGTTCTTGCACGCAGGGGATAAAACAGCATGCTCACACGACCGCCCAGCGTGTGACGTGTCTGTGGTAAACGTTGTCTGAAACTGATTAAAATTGTTCACGTGTGAATACAAGCATTTTTAATTGTTCTTACTGCACTATTGCACTTTGTCTTTTAAAACTCACAGCTAGTAAACTGTTAGGCATTTCCCCCTCAACCTGCGGTGCCCTATGTAAGAGCGGGCCTACCCGGAACAAGGTCGGCGTGCTAGTTGTTCTTGCACGCAGGGGATAAAACAGCATGCTCACACGACTGCGCATCGGACGCGCGCAGCGGGTGCGCCGCCGGTGCGCCAAAGGCAAACCCATCTGCGCCAGTCAGCACCCAAAATGCGCCTTGTGCCAGTGCCCCTGCCCGTTTTCCCCTCCAGGCCAACACCAGAGAACAGCTACTTGTGTACAATAACGGTGAGTGCTGTAACCCTCATCTATGGGTAGGGATAAGGGATAGCCTCCCATTTAACTGTAATTCCTGTAACTTTTCTTCAAAAATCAGGGATACAACCAACAAACAAACAAACTGCACAACAAATGATCCTCAGGGTTAATAACTCTATAGGGGCAGCCACTGGTGTCACTCCAACATCATCACACTCCCTAGACCCCCTAAAGGAGACCCCCCAAAAGGAGACCCCCCAAAAGGAGGAAATAACTTCCACGATTCTGCTGAAAACTCTGTAAAGTGTATTCTGTTGAATACCAGATCTCTGATTAAGCATAAATACGAGTTTGAATGCATGATGCAGACATCTAACCCGGATTTGGTTTTCCTAACGGAAAACTGGGCTAATGATACTTCTGAGCCCGACTGGAACACTGCGTTACCGGCAGGCTACGAAATGGCTAGTGTAGACAGGAAAGGGAAAAAAGGGGGGGCATAGCAATTATATACCATTCCTGTTTCAAAGCAACCTTTGAACCTACTCAACAACTTGGAGTAGAGGCTATGATCTTTAATATTAAAATCAATAACACCTGGACCTTCCCTGGCCTACTTCTTTACCGGTCGCCGGGGCTGAGATCCACATTTACACAATCACTCCAGACTTTTATGGAATCTTGTTTAGACTTCCCCACTTTTACAATACTTGGTGACTTTAACATTCACCTTGAATCCAATAACAACGGAGATACATCTACTTTACTGGATAACATGGCAGGATTTGGACTG
The DNA here is from genome assembly GCA_963921515.1 of Calotriton arnoldi. Taxonomy (NCBI): domain Eukaryota; kingdom Metazoa; phylum Chordata; class Amphibia; order Caudata; family Salamandridae; genus Calotriton; species Calotriton arnoldi. The sequence continues at coordinate 164,665 of CAWUFW010002732.1, forward strand.
ACTCAGATCATCTCAGAACCCACGCACAAGGCCGGCCACACTCTGGGTGGTATTTTTACTAATAACCCTAACATCACACTAGATAAAATACTACCTCTAACATGGGCGGACCATAAAGCTATTTTCTCCAAACTTCCTATCCCGGAGAGAAATATGGCCCCTTCAATAGGCCGCCCCCAGTTAAGTTCCACCCCTGGCACATAATTTTAAAAAAAAGGACTTTGAAGAGGCCCTTGATAGTAACCCTCCCATGCTAGTCCCAGACAGTAATGTGGCTGCTGACAATCTTGATAGATGGATTAGATCAGCAATAGACCATTTGGCTCCAGAAAAAATAAAGAAACAGAGAAGAAATCAAGCCTCAGTCCCCTGGTACAATTCTGATCTTAAAGTCATCAAATCAAAATGTAGACGACAAATACGTACATGGAGGGTTGACTACAGTGAGCAAGGCAAACTTGCCTATAAATTAGCCCTAGTGGAATATAAGGAAGCGATTAAAAACGCCAAAATGAACTACTTCACAAACAAAATAGAGGCGGCTAAAAACTCTTCCAGAGTGCTTTTTAAGACCGTCACCGTCCTGTCTAAACTGCAACGGGAGAATCAATTCATACCAGATCAAGACCTTTGCAATAAGATCGCTAACTTCTTCCAAACCAAAGTACAATCAGTCTACAATGAACTTTCAGGGACTGCACCAAACTCGACTAAAACCATACCTACTGACGAAACTACTCTTGAAAATCTAACCCCTTGACAATTGTTGGGTTTCTCCCCTCTAACAGTAGAAAAAGTAAATGACTCGCTGTTACTGAGTATGTCAGGTTCCCCTATAGACCCGTGCCCCCCTGCTACATTACATCTGGTCTCGGACAAGATCAGCATTTATTTAACTCCTCTTTCAAACAATGTGATCAGCTCTGGGATCTTCCCGTCATCCTGGAAGAAAGCCTGTATTACGCCCATCCTGAATAAACCCTCTTTAGACCCCACAAAGAGAAAAACTACCGGCCTACCTAGATTCCAATGACCTTCTAGACTCCACCCAACATGGCTTCAGACCACGTCACTCCGCAGAATCTGCTTTGATTATGGCCACAGAGGAGATTCGTAAACAACTGGAGGGGGAAGAGCCGTACTTATCCTACTTGACGTATCAGCAGCGTTTGACACCGCTAACCATTCGGTGCTAACGCGGCGGCTGAAGCCAATAGGTATTAAAGAGATGGCTCTAACCCTACTCTCCTCTTTCCTCACATCAAGGGAGCAGAGGGTGTGCTGGGACAATCTTAAATCAGAGAGGTTTTGCCTCCCATGCGGAGTACCGCAAGGCTCAGCACTATCACTGACCTTGTTTAACATCTACGTCACCCCTCTGGCCAAGCTAATCAAAGCGCATAGTTTTTCGTGAGTCTCTTACGGTGATGACACTCAGATAGTTATACCTATCTCTTCAAGTGTAGAAATTACGTCCTCGAGTTTCCATAGCTGTCTGAAGCGCATTATTGGATGGATGAATTTGAACTTTCTTAAATTGAACACAGATAAAACAGAGGTAATGGAGTTTGGAAAAGGTCCATCAATATGGAATTAAGTATGGTGGCCAACTGAGGCAGGTGGCTGCCCTCCTCCCGTCTGCAAAGGCTAGGAACTTGGGAGTGATGTTCGACGACCAGTTAAACTTTGCAGGACAGATCAACCTCCTGACTTTCTCATGTTTTTTCTTATTGAAGATCCTGCATAAGGTTCTGCCTTTTATTCCCCAGGATCTTAGAAAAACGGTAATAGCCGCACTAATTCTCTCAAAAATTGACTATGGAAATGCGCTATTTTTGGGCATTGACAAGTGGCAATTAGTAAAACTTCAGTCTCTACAGAACGCCGCAGCTCGAGTGTTGCTTAACATTCCCAAATACCACTCCATGTCTAGTAGCATCAGGCAGCTTCATTGACTTCTGGTCCAACAACGTGTCGAATTCAGAGCTCTCTGCCTAGTACATAAGGCACTGTATGGAGGGGGAGCATTGGACATGCAGAAACGCTTTCTGTGGTACTCCCCGCAGCGGGATCTCAGATCAGCCAACATAGGACTAGTTCAAGTCCCCAAAATTCAAAGAGCTAGATGGGGGGAGAAGCCTATCCTACCGGGCAGCCAAACTCTGGAACAAGTTGCCGATCACTATTAGGCTACAACCTAATTGACTCCTGTTTAGGAAAATGATCAAGACATGGCTATTCCCCCTAAAGTAATTTGCTACTGTCCCTGGAAACAGCACACAACACATGCTACACTCAGCGCCAAGACGCCTCGGCATTCGTGCGCTCTATAAATACTCTACTTACTTACTTACTTTCGAAGGGAACCTCAACCACTGGAAGTGGAATGAAAGGGGCCTTTAGGTGATTACCTGTCTTGCCACTGGCTTGACAGGTAACACAGTAGTTACAAACTTCCTTCACCTTCTGGGACATATTTGGCCTGTAGAAGTGGGCGATTAGCCTACTCCACGTCGTTGCCTGGCCAAGTTGCCCAGCTAAGGTGATGCCATGGGCCAATGCGAGTAAGAACTCTCTGTATTGCTGAGGCACCACCACTGTCCTAGTTGCACCAGGTGTAGGATCTCTGGCCTCGTTATACAGTAACTCTCCACCCAATAGGTTCTGTGGGAGCCACTGACAACTCCCTTTTCATGTGCAGCAGGTTTCTGTCTCAGGCTCTCAAGAGTGGGACATGTTTTCTGTCCCTGGCACACCTCTTGCCTATAGGGTCTCCCTGTGCCTAGGAGCTCTGCTCGGTAAGGTCCAAGTTCATGGGCTCAGTTACCTCTGGGTCTGACAGGTGTTCTGAGGAGAGGGGACCTGTGCTTGTGGCTGCTCAGAAGTTGTTTTCTTCTTCTTACCTTTTCTCTTGGAGAATTGGGCCATTATTCCAGGCTCCAATTCCTCTTTTTCGCCCTGGGCTCTGCTCTGTGCTCAGGTTTTTACACACACCCATTCAGGTATTCCCAGCATGACTGCATGGGATATTAGCCCTACCTCAGCCCATGCTGAGGTCTCCAAATCATTCCCTAGCAAACATTCAACAGGAATTGCAGAGGACCCATCCACCTTCTTTTGGCCAGTAACCCCTTCCAATTCTAAGGACAGCATAGCCATGGGATGGACCTTAGTATGGTTATCAGCATTGGTGACTGGATAAATTTGTCCAGCCAAATATTGCTCTGGGGATATCAGTTTTTCATTCACCATGGTGACACTTGCACCTGTATCCCTCAGTGCTTCTACTTTATCCCCATTGCTATATGGCTGTTGTCTGTATTTTTCTAGGTTACTGGGCCAGACAGACAGGGCAGCTACACCCCCCACCCCCTGACATTAAGGTAGCTTCAGTGTGCTCACTGACCTGGTCAGGGCACACCAAGGATCCCATCTGGAGACTCACCACCCCAGTGATAACTGGGGATGCACTAGTAGAAGCCTTTGTGGGACAGGAAGAGTCCCCAGTTCGTTGTCCATGGACTACAATTGAAACACCAAGCCTTTTTGGATCCCAGTTCTTACCCTGGTGCCCACCCTTGGATTGTGAAGTGTCTCTGGGCCCACCCTCCTGAACAGGATTTGGGGGGCCTTTAGAAGACTCTTTACCTTTTTCTTTAGACTGTCCCACTTCTTTCCCTTAAGGGGGTTACCAACCCCTTTCTTTTGGTCACCCCCATCATGAGACTTTTTTGGACACCCTAGTCTTGACCCAATGATCAGCCTTCTTTTCCCACGGATGGGAGAAATCAAACCTAGGTCCACATAGTATTGATACAATTTTTCAGAAGTACAGTTACTTAACAGATTCTCATTCATAAGTAAAGTTAAAAGCCCATCATAGTCTTGCACCTTGCTCCCTTTTAACCAACCACCTAGTGTTTTGACTGAAAAGTCTACAAAATCAACCCATGACTGACTTTAGGTTTTGTGAGTCTGCCTGAATTAATTCTATACTCCTCAGTGATGAGTCCAAAACCTTCAATCAGGGTATTCTTCATGAGGTCATATGACTCAGTATCATCCTCATTAGGCGTCAGGAGTCTATCCCTGAACTTGCCTGAGAAAAGCTCCCAGAGTAGAGAGTGCGACTGTTGTACAAAGGCACGCACAAAGCCTTTGAAAACACGATTGCATACGAAACAACTGAGAACATGGTTGTATCTGTACAAACCTATTCAAATGTACTAAAAAAAAGTCCCTCAACAGTATGTAATAAAGAAAAAGCAGAAGCCTACAGATCCTGCGCCAATACTCCAGGGGAGTAAACAACTGCAAAAAGAGGCAGATCAGGAAGCATTTTTACCCACTGACAAGGTAGGAATCTTACAAGACAACAGAATAGACCAATCCAAAGTCATGCGAGGAGTCTAACCCCACAAAGTACATACAACAGATCACCTCAGCGCAAGCGTTGTAGGCTTGACCTAAAAAGCGGTCAAGGCATATACAAACAGTAACAAGGCCCATCACCTAATTTCTTTAATGCTTCACCGTTCATCTAGAAACCAAGTGTTATACTAACAAACGCATATGTGAAATAAATGGTAGTCTGTTAGGCACAAATTTGTGCCATCTTAGAAAGTATCCCAGTTCGATAAGAAGAACGTCTGAAACTAGAAACGACCTATTTGAAGAAGATATTGGACTGCAGAAATAGTCAGTCAATATCACCCCGTTCCTGTAGAAAAACATGTTAAGACTGGTTGAATCTTAAGAATAATCCAATTCATAATAGATCAAAATGATTTGACAAACTACCATTTATTTCACATATTCGTTTTGTTAGTGTAACGCTTTGTTTCTAGATGGACGGTGAGGCATTAAAGTAATGAGATGATTAGCCTTGTTACTGTTTGTATATGCCTTGACTCTCTTTTTTTTTATACATTACCTTAAGGATTCACCACCTATATACAAGGACGGGCTATTTTTGATTTGGGGATTTCTGTATCTAAACCTTCTTCAAAATGGCACTTGCTCTGGGGTGAATGCATTACGGTTTTGGGTCAGTCTTTCATCTCCACTAATTTATGTTTTAAAAGGCACCCAGTGGCAATGTGGACGTGAAAGCACACATAGGTATTCCTCACTACCTGGGTGCACGTGTGCACACTTACCTGTGATGGCAGGAGAGACACATAGCTCCCAGCACCAGTGGTACCAGTGCGCCCGCCCGAATCTGAAAGCAGACTGAACACAGGTTTAACTAATACATGTGTCTGTGCACATGCAATAGCCCGTCCTTTTATATAGGTGTTGAATCCTTAAGGTAATGTATAAAACAAGCATTTGCAATGCAAAAGGTCTCGCATTCATGCGAGTTTGAGCTATTGGCATTGTAAATGACAATGACTTTTATTTACGTTTTGGGTTTTAATACATAAATAAAAGGCATTGTCATTTACAATACTAATAGCTTAAACTCTCGCAAATGCAAGACCTATTGCATTGCAATAAAGGGCCTTCTCGACCGCTTGTTAGATTGTAAATATCAGAGGAAGAGACCGGCTTGCGACGTCTTCAAAGTAGTGATAAATAGTGCAGTGAAGAAGATGTGTAAGTGTTGTAAATTACACAGACACAAAGTGCGAAGTGAGAGTTACATATGATCTGAGCTGTAAACACTAACAAAGCGCTCCCACACCTGTGATTACACTGTCGCGGCTCAAGAGGAAGAGCAGGGCGGGGGCTATTTCCTGCCCTCTCCGTGATTTGAGTGTGCAGTGTGGCATTGCGTAATGTCATTGCTATCTTTGGCCTTATAAAAAACACTCCAGCTGTAGTAGGGCCCTGGCTTCACCTCCTGGTGCAGGGCGGGCTGTGCTTTATGGCAGGCATGGAGGGAAAGAGGGATGGCCTTGGCTGCAGCTCCTGCCTCGTACAGTGCCCCTGCTATTACTAGTGAGCGAGAGGCGCTGAGGTGGTGGTATTGGTATTGGTGGTACTGGTATTGGTGGTGGTATTGGTGGTGGTATTGGTGGTGGTGGTATTGGTATTGGTGGTATTGGTGGTACTGGTGGTGGTGGTATTGGTGGTGGTGGTATTGGTGGTGGTATTGGTGGTGGTGATGGTATTGGTGGGGGTGATGGTATTGGTGGTGGTGGTATTGGTGGTGGTGGTATTGGTGGTGCTATTGGTGGTGGTGGTATTGGTGGTGGTATTGGTATTGATGGTGGTATTGGTATTGGTGGTGGTGATATTGGTGGTGGTGGTCTTGGTATTGGTGGTGGTGGTGGTGGTGGTATTGGTGGTGGTATTGGTGGTGGTATTGGTGGTGGTGGTATTGGTGGTGGTATTGGTGGTGGTATTGGTGGTGGTATTGGTGGTGGTATTGGTGGTGGTGGTATTGGTCGTGGTATTGATGGTGGTGGTATTGGTGGTATTATTGGTGGTGTTGGAGGCGGTGGTATTGGTGGTGGTGGTGGTAGTGGTGGTATTGGTGGTGGTGGTGGTATTGGTGGTGGTGGTATTGGTGGTGGTGTTGTTGTTGTTAATAAAACAGGCTTTTGAAAACAACCCTGTCAGGTGGCTTTAGTGCAGACGACATGTAACACAGATGTGCTGTTGTCAGCTTCAGCCCATTAGCACACGATTATGTGCTACCTGGAATTCACATGACTTAATTCGCTAATCATTTCTAAATCCATTTTACTTGGGGGAGTTGAAACAGACACGAGATAATGCCGGGTTAAAGTGATTGAAAGCGGGCGCCCGTGTTACATGGGCGGCTGTGCTGCTTAAAAAAACACAAGCGATTTCAGCTGAAGCAGCGCATGTCCGGCCTGCAGTAAGAGAAACTCAATAAAGTAAATAGTGCTTCCAGACTAAATAACAGGTCCCGTGTAACAACCGAAGTACAGGGGCCAGTAGCCATGGGAGGTTACAAATGAAGACAAGGCCATGCTAAGGAGGGACTAACAAGCCTTTAAACGAATCCGAAGGCAGCATTTACGAAAGACAATGACACAAGCCAATGAAAAATATGATCGGAGAGTGGGCGCTCGATTCTCTCCCATACTCTACTACAGCAGATTCGCAGAGCGACAGTGCATGCGCGCTGCCGCTAGGCTCGACCTAAAAAAGGGGGTCAAGGCATATACAAACAGTAACAAGGCTAATCACCTCATTTCTTTAATGCCTCACCGTTCATCTAGAAACAAAGCGTTATACCAACAAACGAATATGTGAAATAAATGGTAGTTTTTCAAATCATTTTGATTTTATATAAATTGGATTATTCTTAAGATTCAACCAGTCTTTACATGTTTTTATACAGGAACGGGGTGATATTGACTGACTATTTCTGCAGTCCAATATCTTCTTCAAATAGGTCATTTCTAGGCCAAGGTCCAAAGTACCACCAGCAATTAAAGTTTATCTGCCCTGGAGTACCCGGGTGGAGAGGTGCTGGACAGGTTGGTAGCCTTGCGCACTACACCGTAGGAAAAGAAAGGGGCCACTTAGAAACAGGGGACAAGTCTGGGAGCTCCCAATTGGGGGGGGCTCGGTTCATCGGGGTCCTGGGAACAGGGGAGAACTGTCGGTTGTCATGGACCTGGGCCGGGGAGCTCGGGTGCAGAGGGTTTTGTTTGGCTGGTGCCCGTGCGTCAAAGACACCCACGGTTATCGGTTAGACCTGCAAAGGGGGACAAAACAGGCAGCTGGGCCAATCTCGGTGCAGGCCTCTGTAGTGCTGAGATCCCTTGACGGCTGATCGTCTTTGCAGTGTTGGAGTCCGGATTAGACTCAAACTAGCTTTGGTTGCTGCAAGGGGTCCGGTACCCCAGGTATTGATGCAGGGTGGCTTCGGTTGGTCCTGGCATTTTCTCACTTGATGGGGAGATGGATCTGACCTCTTGGACCACAGTGACCTCTTCCTGGGTGGCTGCCGCATCTATGGAACCGGTGAACAGCAGAACGGTGAGCTGGGTGTTGCGGTCGGTGCTTGCAGGCTGCAGTGAAGTAGCTCCTCCACTTCAAGGGAGATGCTGACAGCTTGGTGAAGTGCTGGAGGCCCTCCGAGTGTCACATGAATCTGAGTTCCTTGTGGCAAGGGGCCACCTAAATATTGAACTTAGGGGCGTTAAGGGGAGTGAAGATTAGTCGTCAATGGGCTACTTACCCATGGTGTCACTACACCCCCTATACGACCACTTCCTGTGGGGAGTGGGCATAACTCTGTCCCAGAATTCCTAATTCCACTAAATTCAAAATGATTGAACCTTTCTTTCGTGGGGCACATCAGGCAGCCCACCTTAGGGGTGCGACTGGTCTGGTAGTGCACCACGCCTCCTTGCATAGCTAATTTCCCATCTGTCCTGGTGCCAGATGGGCCTCGGGGCAGGGGGTGGCATCTCCCAGGTCTGGGGCAAGCCAGGGTTGCATATCAAAGGCAGCGGATGCTTTGAAGCCTCTAGCCTTGGCATGCAGATTCACTAGCCATCCTGCTGGAGGAGGTGTTAACACCTCTCGCCAGAGCAGGCATTGTTTCTGACCTCAGAAACTCATCTATGGTGGCAGGCTGGACAATAGCAGTCAGCCAGCACACTAAGAGGCTGGTAAGTTTTCAGGGGGTACCTCTAAGGTGACGTCTGGGTGCATATCTTAATAAATCCACTACTGGCATCAGTATGGATTTATTAAGTCAAGGTGTTTGATACCAAACGCCATAGGTTTCAGTGAAGCCATCACGGAGCTGGGGAACTCGTAATGACCAGTGCCCAGTACTTAAGATGGCTTCCCTGTTCAATAGCCGCCCAGATAGGAACTCTCCCTCTCAACATCCCCTTCCTTGTTTTCTATACATCTTATATTGTTATATTTATTAGTCATAGTTATAGTTAGTGTTTAGTGTAGGGTTAGGAATAGTATAGGGTAGTTAGAAATTTTTAAGTAGTATTTTTTATTACGTCTTTATTATGGCAGGCTTTTAAGTTGGAGCGGGGGTTAATGTTTTGTTTAGGCTTCTATGTATAGGTAGTATATGTTTAGGATGTAGTTGATGTTTGTATTGTACTGAGCTATGTGTATAAAGGGGTGGGGGGCTGATGTTTAACTTGTAATGTGTCAATAGTGGTTTAGATAGGTTAAATGTAAGGTATGGTAGTATATGCTAGTGCTAATTATAGTTAGTGTAGGTTAGGTAGTGTTTTTAGAAATGAGGTTTTATCAATCAATCAAGCAATGAAACAGCGTTTGTAAAGTGCAACACTGTCAACCCAGGGGTATCGGGGCACTGTATCTCCGTTGAAGAGCCAGGTCCTGAGTCTGTTTCTGAAGTCTGCCAGCGAGGGGCTGTAGGGAGCTAGTGGGAAGGTTGTTCCAGGTCTTGGCAGCAATGTAGAAGGAGAGGCCACTGCTGCGGCTGCGATGGAGGTTTTACATTTAAATAAATGAATAATTGTTCTCTAGTTGGTTATTATTTATTTGTCATGGGTTGGTACTATTGTGTTTTTTGAGTACATGATGTTCAATTTGTCCTGAGTACATTGTAGGAATATGTTGCATTGTCAGAGTCCTCTGGACAATTGTAGGTCTTCCTCACATTTGAGTTATGCATGGACCCATTTCCATACTTTAGACACTGTGAGTGGGGCTCAGTATTTGATTTTACACACAGCACAACACAGGTAGTCTCCTTACTGTAGCGCCTTGTGTGAAAGGGAGAGGGCAGGTAAATGTTGTATTAGAAATTTTACTACAGATTGATACTCCCTGCCTGCGCTGGGACACAAACTGCTGCCTAGCAGTAATGCAGACATCCTTGCACCATTGTGCTAGGGGCTCTCCCTTGTGGGCTGGTTTATCATTGTGCAGGAAGTCATACCTGCCTGGACAACATCCATCATCATTGGCATTTACTTCCTGCTTAGTGTACCACCTCAGGGGGACGTGGCCATCCGCCGCAGATGGTGTGCGTCTTATTTTAGAGCTCCTGCGAGCACCTGAGAATCCTGAGTAATCCGACGACACAGCCATGAAAACAAAGGCCCCCAACACCCCACAATAAAGAGAGACCCCTGCTGTGGCTGCTGATACATCCAGCGAGCGTCTTGGCTGCATGGATGTTGTGATGGCTCGTCCTGACCTGGTGGCGGTGTGGGGTGTGGCCTAACTGCCAGGAACAGTGTGTCTGTCCCGCACTCTACCTTGCATGACTGGGAGCGCCTGCCCAACTATGGAACAATCGCAGCAACGGGGATAGTCCTTGATTCTCTTCAATTTGCCCTGGAAGCTCCCTGTGCTCTAGAGACATCGCTCGGCGTGCCCCTGGGCTGAGGAGCTGCACGCGCCGGCCTGCACGGCCCAACAGGTCAATCCCAAAGTGAAGAGCCGAGGGTAATGGACACGGGGATCACATTTGGCAAGCCTGCTGGTGGCCGAGGAGTTGAAGCAATCCTCGCAGTGCCTAAAGGGTGAGGTGATGCTGGAGCTGAGGATCATGCGCCCCGGGGGTTGAGGCCCTAATCATCCCCGCCGGGCCTAGAGGAAATTGATTGGCTGGGCCCCGGATGAGACCGGGTGAAACCGGGCCCGCCACATATGAACTGATGGCACCTGATGAGTTGCGCTGAGCGTTCCACACAGCAACAATTTCTAGCACCGCTGGGAGGCGCCGGTGCAGCTTGATGACTACTGCAGACCCCTGAGGTGCTACACGCCAGCTTGGTCCTCGGAGCTTGTGGGCCCCCTGGCACCTGACACACCGGCCCTCCTGCCCTTTAGATTACCAGGACTCAGGGACCAACAAGAGGCAAAAGGGCTACTGCCGGCCAGAGAAGCCTATCACTCCCTCCTCTACAGCCCATGACCTGCTCATGCACCAGACAATTTCTCCTCTGGGGGGCTATTTAATCAATAGCTGTGCCATATCTCTACTGTAACATGACATTAGCTTCTATTCACAACATCCTATGGCCTGCAAATTCACAACAGCCCCACCTAATGCTACCCATCCACGTGGCAATTCTGGAGTAGTCAGGCACTGGTAGTTGGACTTGGCTTGCTTCCCTGGTGTGGGAGTGTTGACTGCCCATCGGCCTCTCCCCTCACCAAGCCTACCACGTGGAAATCTTGGTCATCTCCACTGAGACAGAATGACACAGGCCCCATCACCCCATTCATGTACAGGCCCACATGGGGCGCCAACATTGAGAACCACACGGAGCCCTTGCACTGTTTAGTTGCAGCGCCAACTTCTTTGCATGCACCTGGATCCCTGCCTCCTAAGCACACTGTACTCTATTAACTGTACCGTATCGCTCCTTCTGCCTTATAAACTATCTCGCTAATGGAGCACCAAAGTACAATCACGTTTCCCATGCATGCCCATGCACTGATCCTGAATGGTGTGATCTTCATCTGAAACCGATCTGCTTACACTCTGAAACCAGTAAAACCTCCTACCTTGCCACTGGGCATGCCACACCACTCCTAAGAACATCAAAATGGGGTGCACTAAATCCACTAAACTGACCTCTGAACAGTGATGGGGACTGTCTCAACATAGTCACTCTGACGGCTTCTCCACACATACTCTTGAGGAGTGTATCCCACCCACAAACTTGGCTTATACCTAGGACAAATTAGACGTGATACTCCAAGAAATTCATGACTCCAGATCTGCCATTGGACACCGCATTGACGCTTTGTCAGCCGATCTTGGAATGTTATGAAATGAGCATTGCAAACTCTCAGAGAAAGTGAAAACAACTGAAACCATGCTGGCCCCTCGACAAGCCTTGCATTCTACAGCAATTGCTGACCTCCAGAAGCAATTTACAGCCCTACAAGATAGGGCAGAGGACACCAAAGGCCGCACACATCGCAATAATGTATGCATCGTGGGGATGCCAGAGGGTATTGGAGGGCTCGCATCCAATGTTATTCATTGAACAATGGCTGCAGATGACAGTAGCCCCCAAAAGCTTTCCACCCTGTTCACTGTGGGGCATGCACTTAGGGTGCCAACCAGACACCTCCCCCCGGAACACTGCCATGCCCCACAATCGCACAGATCCTCAACTTCAGGGATTGGGATGCTCTGCTTCCGAAGTCCAGGGAGAGGGCTCACATAACAATGGACAATGTCACAGTGTCGTTATTCCCAGATTATACACTGGAATTGCAGTGAAGCTGGGCTTCCTTCCTTGTGATCAAGCGACAATTACGCACTGAGGGACTCACTTACGCCTTAATGTACACGGTGCACTTTAAAGTAATACATGACCAAAGCTCCCTATTTTTGATTCCCCAGATGCTGTGTGTTGCATCGGCTAGAACAGCATCATCACAATGGATGGTGCCCTCCTCCCTCTGTACGACTACAGAGGAACCGGCATGAACCTCCTCAATGTCATAGACGCAGACTGATCCGAAAGGCAACCTCTAAAGTGGCACTGTCTCTGTAGCAGGCCCTGGAGGGCAGGAGGGCCATCCTGGCAACTGTGTCCTCAATGGAATCACAATATTGACAGCCATCCCTCAGCAAGTGATGACTCAGACTCGGAATCGAACTCAAATGGCACTTTCCCCAAGGTGATGCCACAAACTGCAGATATAGTGAACTGAACCCTATTCAGGGTTGGACTGCTCTGTTGTCCCACTGCCACATCTGGTGGCTGGTCCAGATATGTTTCACTTTGTGATTCCTCCCCCTTCCTTGTTTTCTGTCAGTCTCCCCTAACCTTTTGTTTTTTATTTTTTTTTATTTTACACCTTTTACTCCCCTTCCCTTCCCCATTTCCTCATTTCCCCTTCCTAACCTAGGAGGAGGACACAGGTAGTGATATGCCAATTATGTCCATAGTTTGTAACCCAGGAACTTGTTTTCCATGATGTGAACCACATTAACCATTAATTGGATGTTTCTATTTTACCAGGAGTCATTGCAGGCATAATATATATATATTGCATACACCCATGGTGCAAGGGTTAGCTGACCAGTAGTTATCCTTCAGCTGGTTTCCCTATAGGTATTCATCACTAATGTTCTTGTGGTGCCAGTGTGGGGGTACTTGCAATTACTGCACCCAACGCTTAACTATCCCTCCAGACACTGGTGTTGGCCCCCTCCACAAGCGGTTGCACTATGTACTATTTGGTTTTTGTTAACTTCATTTTCTCTTGGTCGAACTAGTAGTTTACTTTGGACCTGGTATTTGGGAAATGTTCATTTTGTTGCTGTATTTGTTCCTCTGCCTACCATGTACATATATACACCAAGAGGGCTCCCGTCCGATCGGCAGGTTGTGAAATGTTACCATGTCGACTGCATTACAGCACTACAAGATATTGACTTGGAACGTCAGGGGTATGTGGTCAATCCATAAGTGACATAGAATCCTAGCACAACTCCATCGTCGGAAGGTGAATATAGTCTACCTGTAGGAGACCCATCTCTCAGCCCCTGAGGCCACTAAACTGTGCACCAAGTGGAGGTGTCACTTATTTGGCACAACATATTCGGGGTTTGCCCGCGGGGCAGCCATCTGTTTGAGGGCTGGGATTCCTTTTGGAGCACAGGCCACTAAAATGTATGTGAATGGGTGCAATGTCTTTGTCCAAGGGTCTCTGGACAGGAAAATGTTAGTCCTAGGCAGCATAAATGAACCAAACGCTGAACAAGACCTATTTCTCCAACTTATATCCTCAATTCTAGCAGAATGGCCCCATCTCCCTTGGCTGATAAGAGCCGATTTTAATGCGGTCCAGCACGTTAATCTCAACCGTTCACACCCCCCCTTTCTGAGTACTGTGGCCACCAAACAGGCTAAGGCCCTTTCTGGATGGGTGTCAGGTTGGTCCCTGATAAATATTTAGAGAGGACACAACAAATGCATGCTCGAATACTCTTTCTTCCCCCCCACATGGCCCCATGCACACTTAGAAAGTATCCTTTGTTCATCACACATAGTTGAAAAGTTCACCAATGCCACTTATCTGGGGAACACTTTTTCAGATCACAGTCCTCTAGAGATCGTCCTGACATGGGGCAGGGTTCCAATACCTATTCCTACATGTCACATGCAAACAACAGTACTTGAGGACGCTGTCTTCTGAGACACCCTAGGCACTGCAGTAGCCTCCTATTTTACTGATAATGAAGGCACAGCATCCACGCCACTTATAGACTGGGAGGCGTTCAAGATCGTGATAAGGGAAGTGTCCATAGCTACAACAACAGGCACTAGGTACTCTGTCCTCTGTGATTTGCAACACACAAAAACACAGTTATGACACCTTGGACATGACTCAGCACATGCCCCCACATGCCTAGAGGACATACAGAACAGCATGAAGAGTTATTAGAACGTCTGACACTAATCGACTATAGATCATATACACAGAAGATCCACTCCAAGAGTGATAGGGCCAGAACATTGCTCGCCCACATGATACGGCCGCCAATGTCTCTATCTCTGATCCAGACCATCATAGCACCATCTGGATTAAATTGCACTACACAAGTGGAGATTAATTAATCCTGCCACTCTTATTATACCGAGTTCTACAGGGCTCGACCCACTCTGCCTTCCTTAGACAGGGACGGCTTCTTGAGTAACCTAAGATTCCCCCAAATCTCACCTGCAGCCCGTGTGGCGATAGAGGCCTCTCTGACACCGGGTGAATTACGTCAAGCAATAAAGGAGATGACACGTAATAAAACACCTGGCATAGATGAATTGCCCATCAAATTTTACTCTACCTTTGCCTCCTGGCGTCCCGTGTCTCGAGAAATTATACGTGGTGTCCCTGGAAGCAGGAACATTACCTCCGACCACCAAACAAGCCCTAGTCATCTCCCTGCTTAAACCCAGCCGGGCCTCGGGGGATTTTTCATCGAATAGACCACTCTCCCTCTTGAATTCTGAAAATAAAATCCTCAGCAAAATGTTGGCCCGGAGGCTACTCCTCTTGTTCTCTGACCTGGTCCACATTGACCAATGTGGCTTCATCCCGCGCCGGAGCACCTCTCTAAACATTAGATGCTTTTATCAGGTGATGGAAATAGCGCATGATCCATTCCATGATGCCGGTTGCCTCTCATTGGACCTCCAACAGGCTTTTGAATCCTTAGACTGGGACTATATGTTTTCAGTTCTGTGAACCTTTATTATTCGCCCCGCCTTCATTAATTGGATTAAACTACTATATGCCACTACCACAGTGAGAGCTAAAACAGGCACACATATCTCAATGAAATATCCAATATCCAGAGGTACACGACAAGGGTGTCCATTGTTGCCTCTATTATTTGTGTTGGCAAAGGAACCCCTGGCATAGAAGCTTAGGTAGGAAGCATCAGGCTGGTGTATCACAAGGGGACCCCAGTCTCATGCAGTTTCCTTATACGCAGATTACATACTTGTTTATACTCGAGACCTCAGTATGGACCTTACGCCACCTTACTTCATTCATTTATGGCCCTATCAAGCCTCTAAGTCATTCATGCTAAATCATACGCTTTTTCTTTCTGTAACAACATACCCCAGGACACAATCGCCATGAGCACACAGACCATACCGGTTGCACACCACACATTCCAGTATCTGGGCATTCGGGTCTATATATCACCCACAGACTTATTGGACTGGAACTTACTTAAGGCCATTGCAGTGCTCCAGGCACAGGTAAAGTTCTGGGTTACGCTGCCCCTCTCTGTAACAGGCCACCTGGCCCTTTCTAAAATGGTTATGCTACCCAAAATATTATTTTGTCAGCTTATCGATAATTATCCCGTGGTCTGTCTTTAAAACTCTAGACTCCCTTCTCCTCGACCTTATCTGAGGCCCGGCAGGCGGCGGGTTAGTCTCCAGAAACTACAACTACCAACAGAGGGTGGCTGATTAGGAGCCCCTGACTTCAGGTCTTACTGCTTTGCAGCCCCACTACAGTGGCTCTCTCACTGGTGGGCGGGATACACTTACAGAAAATCAGTAATACACACCCATGCTGCTCACTGGACGCTTACACAAACTGCTATTACCAGGTGTCGTATGTCCCCCCACACTTCCCATACTCCTACATAACGCCATAATATATTGGAAAAATGCACTCCGTTACATTCATGTCACAACGCCTTACACCCCGAACATTCCCCTATGTGGTCATGTCCACAAGACTGGCGCCATGGGAAACAGTGGGGCTTACTACAGTTGGCAACCTTTTTGTGGATGGCGTGCTACTGCCCCACCAGGTCTTTATGCAATTACACAAGCTTCCAGGAGCCCATTTCCTTACTCACTCCAATATTTTACGTTATATTCAAATACACTGGGCACCGACAGGTTCAGAACCTACCACACACACATTTGTACAGGCAGTACATGAAATGGGCACTGGCAAACATTCAGTCAAGTGGCTTTATAAAGGCTTACTCTCCCATTCACACATTTCACTCACCCCGCTGAGGGCCCAGTGGAAAACAGACCATGGCCGCACACTCCATGACAAGGAATGGAGTTTCCTTTAAGAATACCTCAGCGCTACACACTCTTCAAGTTCATTCAGTTCTCACTGCCTCATAGGGCATACCTAACACCCTTTAAATTACACAGGATCTTCCCTATGATCTCATCCTCATGTCTGCGATGCCAAACCAAAGATGCAGACTTATTGCGTCTGATGTGGTCATGCCCCTCTCTGCTTCCTTATTGTGTGGATATTAGGGCATCACTTCGGTCCCTTACGGGGAGGGCACACTGGGACACAGTGGAACATTGCCCTAGACCCAAATCCTCAAGGGCTGAAACATGCTTTGTGGTTCTAGTGCTTCACCTTGCCAAGCAACAGACAACGCACCGCTTCAAGTTCTCGGCTGCACTCCTAGTGACAGGCCGGCACAAGGAAGTTTAATGCTGGGGTTCTGCTGAGAGCTTGGCGTTTCATAAGTAAGAATACCGTGAGCTACGTAAACAGCCCATAGCCATGGCGTGGGACACCATGCTAGAACACTTTAAAGTACAAGAGGATGAACACTTTAAAGTACAAGAGGATGACAGACTGGTTCTAAGACCGTGTCTGAGGCCGACACGGACGGGTTTCTCGCCCTTGACGTTCACCCTTCTACCCGACAACGACATGGTGCATGGCCTTCTATGACATTTCGAGTGCAGAGACCGCCCACACTCTTATTACAGTAGCTTGATGGATTGCAGTATGTGGAATAGTAAGGCAGATAAGTTGGGAGGGTGGCGGAAAGTTTTGTTGTTGTTTATGTGAGCCTTATTCTTCATTGCTCGATATACTGGCACAATATCAAGTCTACATATACTGTATATGTCCTCTTACTGTGCCTAAAACCTAAATGTACACTATTTGTATATGTAGCGGCTATGTGAACAGATTTATTGATGCCTAATGTAAACATTATGTTTACGTTTCTTAAATGCAATAAAATATGTTTTTTTTTAAAACAGTGTGCCACATCATGCAGCTCACTTAGAAAGAGCTAACAATAATAATTTTTGTCCACATATTCCCTATTTTCCCCTCCCATGGGGAGGTGTAGCATTGCTACAGGTTCCCTGGTCTGCCACTTATGCAAAATTGAATGTGCAAATGATGTACTGTGTGGATGGACTCACACTCAACACGTGAGGCCTCTCTGGGGCAGAGTAACATAAATCGTCATTTTGGACATTTATCAGAATACACAGGACCAGACAAGGTGTCCTGGCATGTCTTGGCTACTGTTATTCAAGGTATTGGGTTGCCTTTGTGCATCCTTTTGTGGGACAAGTACAATGTAAATCCATCAGGAATATGGGCATGAGTATCTGGCTAGTATTGGTACAACCATCCATAGTTATGTATTGTTGATTATCTTTTGTGTGAGTAGTGAGATATTCACAGTGGGAAATGATGTTGTCTTATTTACTTCGCAACATTTATGTGGAACAGTGGTTGGGCCTCACATGCCTCACACATCCCATTTATAGGTGGTATGTATTTGTGTACTTTGAAAAAATCTCACTGTGTGTCTATTAAGAAAATGACGCTTGTTGATACACTTGGACGTTACATTGGTAAACTACACATTGCTCTTCATACCGTTATAATGCATCTAATTGATGTAGGTGCACATACAAAGACAGTATGTGCAATTAACTTTAGCTCACTCTTCTTCAGCTTCACTACAATTGGCTTTGTGTTTTTGAACTACATTATGCACGTGGACTTTTGAGAAACAACCATACAAATCTTATGATGTTTTTTTAAATAGTCTAATTTTATTACAGAGGTTCAGATCTCCACATTACAACATGTGAGTAGTTGATTTTTTTTTCTCAGTCAACACATATGCCAATTTAAAAAGTATTGTGCTTCAAATTACTTTTGGCTACACATGTGACATTACATTTACATATGTTTATTGCAATAAGTGTGTATGAACACATTGCCATTTACAAATGTAGCATATTATTTTGGGGCACAAGTGGACAAGATAAACTACTGCACAAACAAAGAATACTGTACTGTGTTCCAAAGAAGGTGGCATGGTGTCTTACACAGGACAGATGGAAAAACTGGCCAAGGAGCATTCACAAATGTTTATCGGGACATTCTTCTTCGGAAACTGGGGAACTCCACATCTTCCTCCTCTGATGAGTGTTCTGCCTCCCCTGGTAGTTGTGGTGTTGGAATGGGAGGCAGCCGAGTGATGTTACTACCCTCAGACACACAAACATCAGAGGCAGAAGATGTAAATCCATGTTCCCAATAACATTTGTGAGTGCCAGTAAGGCAGAATGGTAGTCCCTGGCAAGGTTTTGATGGTTAGCCAACAAAGCAACAACATTGTTATTGAGGGCACTCGTTGATGCTATGAAGAAATGGATCTATTGAAGGCTCCCAGCTGCCTGACAACTTCACTGGAGTCAGATGTAAAGGCTGGTGTTATTGTTTCTTCTGCATCATGACACCAGCGATGTCAGCTAGGGAATCATCATTCCCATGGAGCTAAGAGTAGGTGTTTGTGATTGCCTTTGTCAACCCCTTATTAGGGCTCAGACACCTATGGACTCCTTCAAGAGTGCCCACTATGGTCTCCATCTCGAGCTGGAATTCATCAGCTATTCACTGCTGAACTCCTACTACTCCCTGTTGAAAAGCAACTTTGGGATCCTCAGGGTCCTCAGCTGCTGTGAAAGGTTGATGGTCCAGGATGTCTGTGTTGGTTCATCTGGAGAGCCAACAACGCTGTCTTCCCTTGCCAGTACCGGAGATCTTCATGGGTGGAGTTGTTACCCTTCTGGCTCCTTCCATGGTTTTCTGTATTGAGGAGTGTTGTTGTGTAGACTGCGTTGCTTTTTCAAAGGTTCCCGCGACGCAAAGCACACCTGCATGACACAGTGCTGATTTGCGCCATGTAAAGGTGTTTCACAACACGCAAATCAGCTTTGCATTACATAGAAGGTACTTGCGTTGCAGCACTTTGCGCCATTCTCGATACAGTTGTGTCAAAATTCGTGATGCATCTCAAGACCTTGCATCCTTAGGTTAGCTTCCCTTTCTCACCTGCTCTGTGACCTAGTAGGCTTCCACTGACGAGCAACTTGTTCTGGGGCACTTCTGAACCCACTTGACCTTCTTCTCACTTCCATGAATCAAGGTCAAAGACAACAGGGCAGTCTGGTAGGCGACTCTCCTTCCAGGGCTGCTAGACCGCCTCCTCTTTCAGTGAATAACAAGTTGCAACAGTGTTTACATGCTTTTCTTTGTTGTGTGTTTACCCTATATGTTCTTAATTCTGTGCTCGCTGTTGTGGTAATAGCATTCGCAAAAGTCAAAAGAGCACAACTAGCAATATCTTCAGAATCGAGGCAAAAAACCATCTTTGCCCATTTTCGCACCATCACCAGGTTCCGATTGCCCCCCTTAGTGTCACGTGGATGGCTCTGCTCTTTTACTCTCTGCCAGTCCAATACACCAGCTCCTCGTGCCACCTTCTCCGCCTCATTTCTGATGGGCCAATCAACCCTGCGGCCTGGAGCAGAGGCTTAGCTTCCACTGGTGCGCTGGGGCCAGAGGTCTGAGGGGCCCAGTGGACCCTGATTATTACTGTATTTCACAGTTCAAACAACCTCCAGGGGGCCTATTCCTCCTGTGTACTAGGGCCCTCCGCCACAGGCCTGGAGGCACCAGAATGGCCCATTGCCCTCCATCCGACCGGCCAGTGCCAGCCCAGGGGTCTGCTACACCCTGCTAACAAATCAGCTTGCTATAGTTATACCCTGTGAAAATATGTTAACGATGGCTTCCGTGCGGCATGTGCACTCCTAAGGTACCCTCAGTACAGCAGGTGCAGGGGCACCATGGCTTCAAAGTGTAAGGGGCCCTCTACATCTCAATTATGGCTGCATTTTAATACCCAAACGGGAGCCATTTTCCCTGCTTGGGTGCCTGCCACTCTTGCTGCTCCGCTGGCCTAACATTTATATATTTTGTGTTCACTTCTACAATGCCTGCCAATAGGCATGGCCATCAGAGAGCTGTTATAGCTATGTTTTTTTAAATAGTTAAAGCGGGTTTCTGCAACATAAGAGCATTCTTTGGATCGGCTATTTTAATAAGTGTGCAGATGTTCAGAACCCTCTTGTGTGGGATCATGAGTTCGCTTTCATCTAAGCCCATCAATCCATCCACGCTAAATTTGCCGTGCACAGCAGGCCTGCGCTGCGATCTTCCGGCAGACCAAAGCTAGAGTTCCTGAATGTTGTTATCTAACATTCATCATGTGGTCTCCAAGAATTTCTTTGTTCTCTGATGTATACACTGTGAACGGAGGATGTATTGTAATGTAATGTTTAACATACTTCAATTCACAAGATACTCTGTGAGCCAAGCGTTCCAAAGCTCCAAGCATTTTTAGAGCAAGTGTGAAAATCATTTCGGAACAGAAAGTCCGTTGTTTATGAAGAAACGTCTGTGCTAAGGCGACATGGAGAAAAGTGTGTTGTTATTAAGAGTTGTCAATGTAGAAAAATAAACGTGGCTCCATAGAAGGAAGTTCAGTAATTCCCAATCCTCACTTTCCCGTTCCTTTGTAGAACACACACAATTGTGACATACATCTCACAACACATTTGGAAAAAGTAAATGAGACGTAATTTCCCCCCTTCCGTTACCATTTTCTGTCTTTCTCTTGCCTTATCAAAACGACTTAGGAGTCTATTTACTAAGATTTAACACCGTGTTTCTGTCACAAAAGTGACGCAAAATGACGCAAAATCTTTTTCCCCCTATTTACTTACCAGCGTAAAACCTGTTTTACGCTGGAAAATAACTTGATAGTAACGCAAAGCAGCGCATAGCACTGCTTTGCGTTACTTTGCGCCAAGGAGGCGTACCATGGGTGATGCATGGGCGTTCCCATGCATTCACACAAGGTTTGTGACGCTAAGCCCTATTTACTTAAAAAAGTAGACAAGGTTTAGCGTCAGAAAATAGCGCTTATTTCAGATAGGTGCTAAGAAGGAGACATTTTTTTATTTCTCCTTTCTTTCCGACATGCATTTGTGCTGCACTGTACAGCTCACATACAAAGTGGGAAAAGGTTTAAAGTTAGTCTATGCATAGTATTTGTACTGGAAGGCAATCCTTCTGGTACAAAACCAATGCTCGACTCACGGAGACACCCTTTCACTATGGAGCAAAGTTGTGTCCATGGCGCACAGCTGCACATTTCTGCGCTGGTGTTAGGGAGAGGGGAGGAGAGTGCCATATTTCTGTAAATATGGCGCTCTCCTGCTCTCTCCTTTTCACGCAGCGCAGCGAAGCATTTGCGGCTGCTGCAGTGCGCTGCATGAGGAACTGTTAAATCTGACCCTTAATGTTCTGATTTGTTTTGCATTTCTGCTCTTGGGCGTGCTTATCAAACTGACCCACATTAATTCCAAGAAAAGGCTTTAATTATTTCCAGTCTTTGATAACGACATTACAATAATAAGCACTCCCCCTTCAACTGAGCAGCATGATACAGCAAATGCAAAGCCTTGTGACTTTGATTACGGTTTGTAGAACCGATTAGAGTGCTTACAGCTGAACTCCAATAAGCTTCCGAAGTATTAATGATCTGGAAGCAACAAGCAAGGAAACGCTCCTCCAATGAACCTCAACAATTCTCTTTGTAACGAAGGCACCCTGTGTTGGCACTAGGCTGCTTGAGGTGCGCCAGTGCTATGAGAGAGCAGAAGTGCATCATATCTTAGTAGATATGACGCATTTATGCTCTCTCCCTTTCATGCAATGCAGCACAGCAGTTGCCTTGCTACACTGCGTTGCGTTAAAGGTTAGCAAATATGGCCCAAATTCTATAGTTAAGGTTACAGGATTCGGCATTAAAAGAGGTTGTCTTGGTTTCTCATCTCTGGCTCTCACCAGTCAGGTAGCCTCCATCCATAGTTGGGGATGCTGCAGCTTAACTTTGAAGCGCATTGCCAGAGCTAGATGTGGCTCATAAATCACAATAACAACATAGTGTGTACCCTTTGATATGCACAAGGGGCAGGGGTAACAATATAAGTACTAAGCAACACTGTGATGGAATCCGTGGGCCGGACTGCACCTTGTTGATGCCTGAATCGTGGGACAATTCTGTGGAACGCTCGCCATAGAATGAATGAATGGCAAATGGAGAAACTTTCAGTAAAATGTGCTATGACACTTCCTTCAGCCTGATGATGGTACTATATAACTTGTCAAAGGGACAGAAAGATTGACCATTATGCACGTCGGAGAGATTGAATGGCTTTGGGAATATTGTCTGTCATTTCTTCCATTTAAATACTCTGTGGAAAGCATTGCTGTTGGTTACTCTTGATGTGAATGTCTTTTCTCTGT
Organism: Calotriton arnoldi; assembly: GCA_963921515.1. Lineage (NCBI taxonomy): Eukaryota > Metazoa > Chordata > Amphibia > Caudata > Salamandridae > Calotriton > Calotriton arnoldi. The sequence continues at coordinate 187,552 of CAWUFW010002732.1, forward strand.
TTGTTTTTTGTATATGTATTTGATTTATTTTTATTTATTTTCAGAGTTTTATATATAGGTCAAACAAGAACCTTATGGGTGACAGAACGCTTTACAATTATAACAAGAGTTAGTTATTATACAAATGAAAAATGAGATACATAAACATAAATGAATACAAATTGGTATAGATACTTAAGCAAATAGAATATATAAATACTGGCATGGACGGAGTCCAAAAGGTGTCAGGACGATGTTTATAGGTTGGAAGAGGAGAAACAGATCGGAACTCGATGATGTAGACGGAGGCATGGAAAAATAGAACGTCACACAGGCAGGTAGGTGCAGCAATTGAGGGGAGGGAGGTGTGACCTCAGTGTGAGAGGAATCTATTGGCTAGTAGCAATGTTACTTCTTTCATAAACATGAAAGTGGAAGGGTTGCACATGGTCTCTGGAGGGAGGGAGTTCCAAACAGAAGGTCCAATTCCTGAAAAGGATCAATTGTAGATTTTCTTTTCGTTGCATTTAGGTGGCTTAAGTAGAAGGGAGCTAGTGCTTCTAGAAGGTCTGTTTCCGCCAGATAGGGTCTATTTCTTGGACAGGTATGAGAGGGTGTTGTGGTGTAGCGCTTTGTGTGTCATACAGGCAATTTTGAGATGGATCCTCACCTCAAAGGGTAGCCATTTTAACAAATGAAGGTCAGGGGTGATGTGATCTCTTTTTTTGAGCCAGTGATTAGCCTTGCTGCCAAATTCAAGGTAGCTTTCAATTGCGCAAGTTTAATTTTACGAAGGCCCACAAGGATTATTCCTAGTGATTTAGCTGAGTAAATGATGTTTGTGGTACAGCTCAAGGCAGTAAGGAGTGGGAGCCAGTCATTGATCCTGGGGGTAATACTTCGCGGAGAGATCAGAAGGGAATTAAGTTTTAAGGGTGATAAGCTTCAGGTGGTTGCAAGTCGGCCAGTGTTGTGTTTTAGTCAAGGTGTTGTTGAGGATTTTGACATCATCGGGAGAGGTGATTTTCATTTAGAGTTGAGTATTGTCTGCGTACATATGGTAGGACATGTGAGAGAGTTTAAGGATTTTGGTCACAGGCTCCATGTATAGGTTGAAAAGTGTTGGGGAGAGAGTGGAACCTTGAGGGATGGCTAGCGTAACTGGTTACTGATCAGAAAGAGTGTGGTTAATTAGAACCAGCTGGGATCGGTTGTGAAAGAATGAGGAGAACCATTTTAACACAGTGCCAGAGACCAATCCTAAATTCTAATAGGTTCAGAAGTGTATCATGATTGACGTTGTCAAACGTAACTGACAGGTCCAGTAGTATTAGTAAGCAAGATTTGTTCTGATCGAGAGAGCGGAGAGCATCATCCACAATTTGTACCAGGCTGGTTTCGGTGCTGTGGCCTGGTCTGAAACCTGATTGGCACTGGTCAAGGAGTTGGAATTACTCAATGTGATTGCGAAGTTGGGGGTGCACACATTTTTCTAATAGTTTAGCTAAAGTTGGGATGCTAGAAATGGGGTGGTAGTTGTTAGGGACAGACTGGTCTGAACTGGGTTTTTATGAGATTGGAGTGACCTGACCACTTTTTAGGCAGTCAGGTATGGAGCCTTGGGTAAGTGAGGCATTGATAATCCTTGTCCATGAAGGTAATAGGGGTGAATGGGCTCATTGAGAAGTTTGGAGGGAAGGGGATCATTGAAGTGATTGGAATATTTCAGAGGAGTTAGAAATTTTGAGGTGTCGTTTTCATGAAAGGTTTAAAGCTGGACCAGACTGCATTGTTTTTAGGTTTGTGGGGAGAGGATGTCGGGTATTCTTTCTGAACAATGGGGAAGGGGTGTGGGGGAGGCAAGCAAGGTAAGAGTTTCAGGGCATTCTGGATCTCGATAGTGATTAACAAGGTTTTCTCAGCAAAGAAGGAGGAAAACATTTCGCAATTGGGTAGAGTTTTGTTCTCAAGGGATGGGGCATTGCTTTCTCTGGTCGGTTGATTTTTGATAAGTTCGAACAGTTTTTTGGGACGATTTGTTGCCTAGTCAAGCTGATGTTGAAAGAATGTTGCTTTGGAGCTTCTAATGTGTCTATTGTAGGCGCTCTCTCTTAATTGTTGGAGTTTAAGGTTAGACATATAAGGGGTATGTCTCCAAGCTCTTTCAGCAAGTCTGAGGCATCGTCCTCGTTAAGGTTGCAGTTGAACCAAGGGTTGAATCTTTTGGATGGGATTTTCTTTAGTTGTTTAGGGGCAATGGTGTCCAGGATTTTTGTTATGCAGTTGATGTAGTGATTAGTGAGTTCATGAGTGTCATGCATGGTGGAGGGGGAGCAGGGTGTGGTTACTTATAACTGATAATGTAGATGGGTCAAAATTGTGGGCGTCTCTGACCCAATACTTGGCTTTTCTAGGTTTGCACCTAGAGCTAAACACTTTTTAAGATATAATGAAGGTGATGAAATGGTGGTCAGTCCTGTCGCAGGGTAGGAAGGATTCGATTTGAATGGTGTTTTCTTTTGCGATGATTAATTCTAAGGTGGCAACTTTGTTGCGGGTAGGGCTGTTGCAGGCTTGTTTAAAGTTGAGATCATGGAGGAAGGCTTTAAAATTGTTAACCAGAGGGTCATTGGGATTGTTCCAGTGAATGTTAAAGTCGCCAAGAAAATGTCAAAACCACAAGAACTCCTCAGGATCCGATCGATGCTCAAAGGGGTCCACCTCTCGACATCCCCAACTCCAACACCTGTGTTACAGAGTTTTGGGGCGATCAAGTGAGGGAAAGGAATTTAGGGTGGGAACAGCCGGGAAAGGGAAACCTGTAATCAAAAAACACATCAATTAATACAGGCCTAAAATCATGGCTACTCTCAAAAGGTCTCACTAGAGGGGAACTAGTACCTGTAACACTAGCTCCACCGGCCTTGGTGTTTCTTTTTGGACCTCACTACCTCAGGCACGATTCATCTCGCACAGGAGGAGGATACACCTACAACACAAAGCACACAGATTATTCCACATTCACCACTTCTTCAGGCCCTTATAAATACCTCCCACTACTGTACCTACCCTTGTTATTCAATTCCCTTCTTTAAATAACATATGAGCCAGAATAAACAGAAATGCCACCAGCATTGATATAAGAGTGAAGGCACTGCTCCAAAGAAAGGTACGAATTTCAAGTCCCAAGGGTTCTCATTAACCCATGCAGTCTCGGAACAAGGAATCAGGCCAATTCCATCATTCGCCAGATCTTGGGAATTCCTAATCCACGTTTACGATATGGGATCCAGTATAACACTCTCCTCCTCAATATTTAAGGCATCCAAAGAAAGTAAAATTGCACTCTCAGCAAGAACTGCCAAAAGTGGTATAAGAAAAACGTTATGAAATGGAGCGCGTTCAGCTTCTACCTAACGCTCCGCTCACCCGAGATACTCTGTTGCTTCAATGGCTGATGAAGCTTCGACACAGTCTTACCCGGAACAGCTGAAGGCAGCCTCGATGCCCCGCTCTTGGTAACGCCTCCCTCGGCGCTCGCAACCAGAACACTGCAGACTCCGGTTTGGAAAAGAACCGCGAGTCTGCCTCAGAACGAGGAATGGCTTCGCTAAGTCCAAGCGGCAGACGAGGGGTTAGAATAGATCCGCTCCTTACTTCAGGACGGACGGGTTCTCTCCACACCTGATGCCTCTCCTCGAATTCAGAATTACGCACGCTACGTGATGCGTGCTCCTGCTTCATATAGCATGTGACTCCTCCCACCATGGCATTCTGGGAAATGTAGTCCTTTGGAATCTAAAACAGAATAACAGCCCGTAGAGCAGGCGCACCAGGTCATACCCTGACAGTACGCCCTCCCCCCATGCGCCTCCTAGAACCAGGCTTGCCGGGACAACGCGCGTGAAAGCCGCGTACCGCACGAGGAGCGTGAACATTCATACATGGTTCCCAGGAATCATTCTCCGAGGAATACCCCTTCCAGGAAATGAGATACCATAGCCGCCCCTGACGATACTTAGAGTCCAGCACCCGACACACCTCGTACTCCAGCTGCCCATCCCTGAGCACCGGAGGAACCGCTTTGCGCCGTGCCCCTTCTGCAGGTTTCAGTAGGCTGACATGGAACACCGGATGGATCCTCAAAGAAGCGGGCAACTTGAGCTTATAAGCCACTGGGTTGATTCGGCGCAGCACTGTGTAGGGACCGATATATCTCGGATGGAACACGCTGCGTACCTTGAAGCGTATGTTCCTGGTGGACAGCCATACCCGATCACCCGGCTGATAACAAGGTCCTTCTTGCCGGTGCGCGTCTTCCCATGTTTTATACGTTTGTTTGGCACGCCTCAAACTGTCCTGCACCTTCTTGTGAGCGTCCTGTAGTTTTTTAATGTGCTGCATCACTGTAGGTTGCGTCACCACCTCACTCGGGATGGTTAGTGGTAACATTTTAGCGTGAAATCCTGCATTGGCTCTGAATGGCGTTTCTTTGATCGAGCAGTGCCATGCATTGTTGTAGGACAGCTCGGCTAACCATAGCAGGGATACCCATGAGTCGTTAGCTTCCTTGGAATAACAACGGAGGTATTTCTTCAGCGACTGATTTAGCCTCTCCGTCTGCCCATCGGTTTGGGGGTGGAAGCTGGTTGACAAAGCTGCTTCGACCTGGAGGGCCTTACACCACATTCGCCAAAACCTTGCGATGAATTGCGGCCCTCTGTTGGACACAATTACTCTTGGGAGCCCATGTAACCGAACCACATGCGACAGCAGAAGCTGGGCTGTCTGCCCTGCGGTTGGTAAGTTTCTGCACGGAATGAAGTGTCCCATTTTGGTCAAACTGTCCACCACTACCATGATGGCATCATACCCCTGATCCTTTGGTAGACCAAGGACGAAATCCATGCTGATGGTTTGCCATGGCTGCTCAGGTGTGGGAAGGGGTATCAGTTTTCCTTTACTCTTAACTGTCTCACTCTTGTTGCGGGCACATGTCTCGCATTGTGACACCCATTGTGTTACGTCCTGAGCCATTTTTTTCCACCAGAATTGTCTTTTCACCAGGTGTAATGTTTTAGTGCCTCCTGGATGGCCTGCCAAGAGCGAGTTGTGGCACCAATTGAACGCTTTCAACCTAAGTTCTTGAGTTGGTAGGTATAGTTTGTTCCTATATAATGGCAATCCATGTTTGAGAGAACGGTGGGCCTCCTGATCAGCCCATCCTTGCCACCAGGCCGGGGCTTTGTGTTTTGCTATTTCATCCAAAAAATGATCTATTGTTATCGCACAAAGCACCTTGCTGGGATTAACTATTGCTTCCGTGATGCCTTGTTGAGGTTCAATGACCTCATTCTGTCGCAAAAGAGCGTCCGCCTTTCGGTTTTCCGAACCAGGACGGAAGGTAACCACGAAATCATAGTCTGAGAAGAATAACATCCAGCGCAATTGTCTTTGTGTGAGTTGTCTGGCCGTTTTCATATACTGCAGGTTTCGGTGATCTGTGTATACCGTGACTGGATATAGGGCCCCCCACAAGTAATGCCTCCACTCCTGGAACGATTTCTTAATGGCTAGCAATTCCTTTTCTGCCATGGTATAGTTGAGTTCAGCCGCGTTCAGCTTCCTAGACAGAAAGGCCACCGGATGTAACTGTCCTGTATGTCTGTCACGTTGTGACAGAACCGCCCCTATAGCTTCATTGGAGGCGTCGGCCTCTACAATGAATGGGGCCTCATTTTGTGGGTGTCTCAGTATGGGAGCTGTGGTGAAGGCCTTTTTCAAATACGTAAAAGCGTCCATGGCTTCAGTGCTCCAACAGAAAGGTATTCCCTTTCTCAACAGACGTGTGATGGGTGATACCAAAAGAGAGAAGTGCGAGATAAACCTTCGATAGTAATTGGCAAATCCCAAGAAACACTGCACCTCTCTCACAGTCTTCGGAACAGGCCACTCTTGCACCGCTGCCACCTTTCTCTCAGCCATTCTCAAACCATACGGGCTCATAACAACTCCCAGAAACTCCACCTCCGATGTGTGAAATACACATTTGCTCAGCTTGCAATACAGGCTATGTTCCCTGAGTCTCTGAAGTACCTGAGAAACATGTTTCAGATGTACATCCTGATTGTTGGAATAAATCAGGATGTCGTCTATATAGACAACCACAAACTTGTCTACAAAGTCTTTGAGCACGTCATCTAGGAAAAATTGAAAGGCCGCAGGGGCGTTGCACAGCCCGAAGGGCATTACCAAGTACTCAAATAATCCATAACGCGTCTTAAAGGCCGTCTTCCACTCATCTCCCTCACGGATGCGAACCAGATGATAAGCCCCCCGTAGATCTAATCGGGTGTAAACCACTGCTTCCCTCACCTGGTCCAATAACACTGAGATGAGTGGAAGAGGGTATCGATTCCTTACCGTGTTCTTGTTAAGCATACGGTAATCGATACATGCCCTCAAATCTCCGTTCGCCTTAGAGATAAAAAAAAGAGGCGAAGCCGCAGGAGAGCGAGAAGGCCTAATGAAACCAATTTCAACATAATGGTCTAGATACTTCCTTAGATGTTTTGTTTCTGGCTCTGACAAAGCATACACACGACAAGAAGGGATGGTAGCCCCAGCAATTTGGTCAATTTGGCAGTCATAGCTTCTGTGAGGGGGTAGTCTTTCTGCCATTTCTTCACTGAAAACCTCCCTGTAACACTCGTACATGGAAGGAAGCACTGTTTCTTGCTCCGCAGCAGTAGCTATATGGAACCTCTGTGAAAGAGCCAGAAGATGAGAACTAGGAGCATGCAAACAGTTCGTCCTGCACTCATCAGACTGGAACGCTACGGTCTTTTTCTTCCAGTCCACACAAGGGTTATGTTGCCATAACCATGGCATTCCCAAGATAACCTCATATTGTGGTGCTTCAATGATATTCAACGTGATGTCTTCTACGTGGTCTTGTTGCTCCCCCTTCATAACTAACCCTATTCTCTCCGTCTGTTCGATAATGGGACCTGACTTAATGGGTTTACCATCCACTGCCAACACTTTCTCCGGGGTCTCTCTGGGTATGCGTCTCAACTCTAACCGTTCTACTAACCCAGTGTCAATAAAGTTCCCAGTGGCCCCGGAATCAATCATTACCCACACCTGGTGCATCTGTTGACCTGCGGTAAGAATCATAGATAAAAGCATGTGGGATTCAGTATCCTTTGCGTTAATAACCGCCAGTGAAGGCAACAGTACCTCCTGTCTCGATGATCCCCCTAACTCTGCTCCCACCAAACTGGCTTTCTCTTTAACACTAGCAGTGACTGCCACTTTCTTGTTGGGGCGATATAGGCCAGACCCCTTGGGCTTATGAGGGCATTCCCTCACATAATGTCCCTTCTTCCCACAGTACATACAAAGGCCCTGTACTCTGCGGCTCTCTCTTTCAGCTCTGGATAAAGGTGCTCTGATAGCCCCAACCTCCATAGGTTCGGGTCCTGCCTCACTGGAAGTGCTCATCGGTCTGTTCCCTTTCTCACCATAACCACTAGCCCTGTCTCCCCTCTTACGCTCCCCGCCCCTTTCGGCCAGCCGATGATCTAACCGTAGAGTTAAATTCATCAGGTCAGTATACGTGGTGGGTTGGGGGTCAATCTGGGCCAACACGTCCTTCATGTCGTCTCGTAGCCCCTGGTAGTAAAGTGTCATAACGTTTTTCTTCGGGCCACGCGGTCTCAGCTATCAACCTGTTGAAAGAAGTCAGGTAAGTGACTAGATCCTGCTTCCCCTGCCTCAGCTCTAACAGCTCTCTGTCAGCACTAAACGTGGTCGCCCGACGATCGAACACCTTTTCAAACTCCCTACGAAATGCATTCCAGTCAGACAATACCAGATCGTCACGTTTTACCAAGGGGACCGCCCAATTGGCAGCGTCCCCTGTCAGGTATGATATGGCGAAAGCCACCCTCGAGTGATTAGTAGGGTAGGAGGCGGGTTTGCATGAGAAGTGCAACGCTATCTGTGTCAAAAAGGTCTGTATTGTCACGGGATCCCCTGAATACCGTTCTGGGCTAGCCAAAGGTATAGGCGGAGGGACGTGTACTTGGATTTGAGAGGTGGAGGCATCAAACGGGTTCCTGGATTGCCTATCCACTCTCTCCCTAAGGGCAGCCGTTTCAGCTCTAGACGCTGCTAATTCCTGCTGTACCGCAACCAAAGCCTGCAACACTTCGTCCAAAGACGCCATCCTTTGTGAATCGATCGGATCGGGAGGAGACGATTTCGTGGGTGCGTAATTCTGTCAAAACCACGAGAACTCCTCAGGATCCGATCGATGCTCAAAGGGGTCCACCTCTCGACATCCCCAACTCCAACACCTGTGTTACAGAGTTTTGGGGCGATCAAGTGAGGGAAAGGAATTTAGGGTGGGAACAGCCGGGAAAGGGAAACCTGTAATCAAAAAACACATCAATTAATACAGGCCTAAAATCATGGCTACTCTCAAAAGGTCTCACTAGAGGGGAACTAGTACCTGTAACACTAGCTCCACCGGCCTTGGTGTTTCTTTTGGACCTCACTACCTCAGGCACGATTCATCTCGCACAGGAGGAGGATACACCTACAACACAAAGCACACAGATTATTCCACATTCACCACTTCTTCAGGCCCTTATAAATACCTCCCACTACTGTACCTACCCTTGTTATTCAATTCCCTTCTTTAAATAACATATGAGCCAGAATAAACAGAAATGCCACCAGCATTGATATAAGAGTGAAGGCACTGCTCCAAAGAAAGGTACGAATTTCAAGTCCCAAGGGTTCTCATTAACCCATGCAGTCTCGGAACAAGGAATCAGGCCAATTACATCATTCGCCAGATCTTGGGAATTCCTAATCCACGTTTACGATATGGGATCCAGTATAACACTCTCCTCCTCAATATTTAAGGCATCCAAAGAAAGTAAAATTGCACTCTCAGCAAGAACTGCCAAAAGTGGTATAAGAAAAACGTTATGAAATGGAGCGCGTTCAGCTTCTACCTAACGCTCCGCTCACCCGAGATACTCTGTTGCTTCAATGGCTGATGAAGCTTCGACACAGTCTTACCCGGAACAGCTGAAGGCAGCCTCGATGCCCCTCTCTTGGTAACGCCTCCCTCGGCGCTCGCAACCAGAACACTGCAGACTCCGGTTTGGAAAAGAACCGCGAGACTGCCTCAGAACGAGGAATGGCTTCGCTAAGTCCAAGCGGCAGACGAGGGGTTAGAATAGATCCGCTCCTTACTTCAGGACGGACGGGTTCTCTCCACACCTGATGCCTCTCCTCGAATCCAGAATTACGCACGCTACGTGATGCGTGCTCCTGCTTCATAGAGCATGTGACTCCTCCCACCATGGCATTCTAGGAAATGTAGTCCTTTGGAATCTAAAACAGAATAACAGCCCGTAGAGCAGGCGCACCAGGTCATACCCTGACAGAAAAATCTGGGTGTTTCGTTCTTCATTGGTGGAGGAGATGATCTCCATAATCTGTTCAATGAATGTGTGGTTATCTCCAGGAGGGTGGTAAATTGTGTGGCGAGAGCACGTAGTGTTGTCATTGTGCAGAAGTTGATCCTAAGGGATTCGCAAGAGGGAAGTGATAGAGAATGTGTTAGTTTCATGGTTAAAGTGGATCGGTGTATATAGGCCAGGCCACCCCGGTGCGGCCAGAGCAGTCTATTCTGATGATGTCATGACTGGGCGGGGCAAGTGTGCCAAGAATAGTGGATGAGGATTCATTCAGCCAAGTTTCAGTGAGTATAAGGATGTCAATGTCGAGGTTAAGTATAAGATCAGGCATGTCAGCCGCATGTTTTACAGCTGAGCAACAATTGAGTAAAGAGTATTTAAGGTATGGTTTAGTGGTAGTGGTAGAAGAGTGTGAGATGGTAGGTTCATGTTATTAATGTACCTAGAGCTAGGTAGGGATTCTCTGGGTGGGTGAGCGATGATAGTCTGAATTTTTCCTGCTGGTGTCACAAGGGGACTGTTATAGGTGGCAAGAAGGGAGAGAATATCATTATTCGATAGTTGTCTGAATAACCTATTGGGATGGGAGAAGTGGTCAAGATTCGGTTTGCAGCTCCATCTTGGTTGTGGATCCTAGGTCCTGGTCGGACTGACAGTGGTGTAGCCATTGGGGGTTGGATTGTTGAGTCTGGAGGTGCGTCTGCTGTGTGGACAGAATGTGTTCCAGGTTGGAGGTGATCTGCATAAGATTGTGGATGTCAGACCATATTAACAGTAATTCTGCTTTTATGGTATCAAGCCTAGACTTAGAGTAATGGCTGCTTTAATGTCAGGTATAGTTAAAGGGTAGGGTAAAAAATAAGGTTGCTGAACTTACATGCAATTCTTATGGCTCATTTTGTAATAAAGTTTGAGAATTTTCCAATATAATCTCTCTGTTAAATTTATTTTCGTCATATATTTGATTTATACCTTGAAATATTTGTTTAAATAACCAATTGTCTTTGCCCAAGGAGCATTGTGTTTCTTAGAGCTAGATGTGGAACTCTTTTCTGGATCCTGTGGGGCAGGAATGGGAGCATTGTTTTGAGCTCCCTGTGGCTCCTTGGTCTGGAATAGGAGGGGTGCTCTAGTTATTACCCTTCTTTAAAGGTAACACATATCAGCGATGCTGTACTCTGTTTACATTTCATATTTTACTTCATATTACCTTGGAGCATATGCTTTACTGCACTTTTTTTTCGTGCAACATGTGACTTTTGTATAGTGCATTCTGTTTACTGACTCTCCACTTGGTGCCTGGGTGAGTTCAGGGTGTGCATGGATGTTTATGCTCTGACACAATTGAGACCTCTGGTTTTAGGCTGAATGCAGTGCGAGTTTCTTACAGTGCCTGTCGGTGGATCATTAAGCAGTTTCGACTGCATGCTCATACAATCCTCACCTTTTCTGCAGAGCGCACAGATCAGCTCTCAAACATATGCAGATTGTAATTACCATTTTATGTGAGGGATTGTGATGGAGGTACACAGTTGTGAAAATACTGACAGCACCAAACTAATGAAAAGAAACTTGTATTTATGGGTTAGGAGAGTAAGTGGGTATGTGTGAGAAGGAGAGAGAGACCATTATGAAGGTGCGACACAAGGAAGTACAGGCAGGAAGATAGTGAAAAGAGTGGTGAAGAAGAAGATAATGTGTGGCAATGCAAATGGAAACATTTGAGGAGAAAACAGGAGTGACTGAGAGACTCTAAAGCTCACTACCCCTTCCATAGCAATTGTTCGATTCAAAGTTTATTATTTTCAGAATCAAAACATTTGCAATTCAAATTATTCATGACAAAATCATTGTTATTACTCATTGATCTGAATCTGCTAACACGCATTGGCAACACCAGTAGTTCTGGCTTGTTTCAGGCGTAGTTCATTGCCCTGTGATATGCCTGTTTACAGTAACAGAAAGCTAACAGAAACTCAAATACTGGTCATTCCTTGATTTACTCGCAAGAAAGCATCAATCGAAATATCACACATTTGACAGTAGAATATCACTCGTAGGCAGACTGAAACCATAGCAATGTCTCACACAGCAGTGGTTAGTGCAGGTAAGTGTGGAGGGGCGCGGGGGTTGTTGACAGACGACAGAATAGGGAAAATAATTAAATAGATAAATCCTATTCCGTTGACGGCCGACGTCCCCTCCGCCCCACCCTACCGCGCTTACCTGCACCAGCCGCTGCTGGTCACACATAAGCAGTCTGAAAACTTGCCACTTATGGAATTCTTTTTACTAGATATGCTCTTCAGAGGGGGAAGATATTGGTATTCTTCCCTCGCTGGAACCTGAGATACAATTTATTTGTGTATTATTGCATTTGGATGATGGCTGAATTCTCTTACGCAAGGACTCTCTTTGAACCATGTGAGGTGTGTGAAGCCAGAAAGATCTATACCGATGACCCTCATACAAAATGTATTTTTTGTCTGCACAAATCAAGTTATAAACCGAAAGACTGATATCTGTGCAACTTCAAGCAGTAAGACCATCAAGGATAGAAAGGGTAGACTGCTGTACCTGCTAAATGCAGAGTTTCCAGGGGCATTCTCAGAGAAAAAAACTTTAGCCGCTAAAAGATGCAAATTTAAAGCACCCCCATTGAAATACATGGCTTCTGCAACTACATCAGAGTCCTCTGTAACACCTATTATGAAACTCAGTGCCCCTCCTCTGAAGGAACAAACTTCTGATCAATGTTAGGCATAGACTTCCACTTTTGGAGACTCAAAGAAAGATTCGAAAATACCTTGAATTGCATTTCCTCACAGTCCATTGACTAAGCTGCCAATGATGAATGCAATGTTGACAAAGCACTCTAAATATGTGTCGACATGTTCAACATTGACGACAACCATGCCCTCGTTGCCTAGGTCCAGTTCTAAAGCAGATGATCCGTTGACATCCAGGGATCTACAATCGACGAGTCAACATCCTCGAACCACATCTTTGACGACACATCCATCTTCGATGAAGCACCATTCGTCGTCAAAGTCTCCGCCATCAAAGTCAGCCACAAAAAGTATTACTGTCGGCATCTGTCACTTCGAAACTGTCATTACTGCAGCTGGTGTCACCAATCCATATTACTCCTGAACCACCAGTACAGGTTCTAGATTACTCCTTATCAGAATTTTTACATAGGGAATTTGTTTCTGATGAAGAATCAGTTAAAGAGTAATTATAGTCTGATGACAATGGTGACCACTCAGACGTAGCCTCTCAGGCTGAGGGCCCACATTGTTGTCCTCAAGGTAATAAAGAAACTGATAAGGATTCAGTAATAGCTCAAAGAGATTCGCAAGACACTGATTGGGCTGATTATGGAGCATATGTACAAGGCCCTTGCCCCACCAGAGCGTCACTTTTTTTGACACTCCGGTGGCGCACAATGCTGAGCCATTTCTACAAGGCCTCGCAAAGCCACCCTGCATGGCTTTTCATGACCTTGCAAATATGGACCCCTTTCTCGCATTAGACTGCCTGGAAGGAGTGTTTCATGGGTGTTGCAGTAGGTGTTCCTACACAACACCCATGGATTCTGAATCATTCCCAGATTTACAAGATTTCATAAACCTGGGAATGCATTAGATTCTTACGCCTCCCCAGGGGAGACATTAAAGTGGTGCAACGAGGAGAAATACCTTTATTTCTCCTCGTTGTTTCTTCTTTTTATTTGTGCTGCATTCAGCAGCACATATAGAAGGAGGAAAACAGCATCAATGATTTTTTGTGTGCAGGAAGGTGTCCCTTCCCGCACAAGAAACAATCATCCCTGCAACACAGGCACCCTTGCACCAAGATGCAAGGGTGCCTGAGTTGGCCCTAGGCAGCCAATTGTGCACCAGGGAAGAGGAAAGCACAAGGATGCGTTGTATTTCTGTAAATACGATGCATCCCTGCACTTTCCTAATGACGCAACTCGGCGCAGCAAGATGGCGTGCAGCGCCGCGCCATTTTCTAGGAAATATGCCCCTATGCTCCTACAGAGCAACCAAGCCCTGAGAAATCGCCTAGAGACTCTCTGCTGGATGATATATATGCTTTTCATATGCTAATAGACAGAGCTGTCCAGAAATTCAACCTTCCTTCACCCATTGTGGAGAAATAACAGTTTCATCAAGGACAAAACTAAAAGGTCCATCTGTACCATTCCTCTTCTTGGCTATCTGTGAGCCTTGTATGAGAAATCCTGCTACAGGCTCAACTCTAATCTTCAGAATGGAGAAAAAATATAAGGTTCTGGACACAGCTCCTGCATGTTTACGTAACCAGGTTAAGACTGACTGTCATTTCTGCAGCACTGCAAAGAAGAACGTGGAACACAGCAAAGTCATGTGTAGCCCCTACTGACAAAAAGGGTAAGAGTCTAGACAAAATTGGCGAAAGAATCAGTGTCTTTGCAACAACATCTGTTAAAATTGCCAGCACAGGAGTATTCCGATCATGATATAAAAAGCAGTTGTACAAAGATATTACACCATATCTTAGGAGCAAGCAAAATATATTTTACGAGACAGTGAAATAACATCACCCGTTACCAACTCCTTTTTGGGTGCTTCCAACACTGCTTTTAGACAGGTGGCAACCTGAGCCAAATTAAGACGGTGCAGATGGCTCCGCAGTAACTCTTTCCAGCCAGATGCACAATTAAGCATTGTTGATATGCCTTTTGACAGGCTATATCTCTTTGGCAAGCTTGGTGATGAAGTCTTAGAGACCATAAAAATAGACACTGATACAGCTAATTCCTTACAAATCCTGCAGAGAAGTCAGCACTGCTCGTGTTAATGGCGGCAACAGTATGACCAATGCTCTTTTCAGTCAGGGGAATCCAGATCCTTTCATCCCTACAATTAAGGTTATTCATCAGCCTGGTAAGAAATAACAGCAGATCGCTGGATCCTAGATCTAGTTCAACAAGGAGATTCAATAGAGGTCACTGCAATACCACCAAATTCACCCTCACAAAGAGAAAAATATCAGTATCTGGAAGCCTTAGGGTAAGAGATAAATTATGAAAGCGACAATAGAGCCAGTTCCAGACAACAAAAAGAGCATGGGTTTCTTCCAGAGATTTTTATTCTGATCCAAAAGAAGAATGGCCAATGGATGCCCATTTTAGACCTAAGGGTTCTGAGCAAATACATCAAGAAACAAACGTTCCGAATGTTGAAAATACTGTATGTGCTACAACCCATAAACAGTCACAGCTACATGGCATCAACCGATCTGAAGGATGCATATTTTCATCTGTGAATACTTTGCAGGAATCACAAGTACTGCCAGTTTATGGTGAACTGACTACACTACCAGCTCTGAGCACTACCTTTCAGCCTCCAATCCACAGTAGAGTGTTCACAAAGTGCCTGGCTCCAGTGGCAGCCTATTTATGCCGTCAGGGGGTAAGGGTATATCCTTACTTTAACGACTGGCTGAAAAAGGCCCCTTTGTTTCAACAAGTGTCAGACACCCTCTCTCAGACGATACATTTGTTAGGGCATATAGGCACTGATTACGTGTCTAGAGTTCTGAGGACAGCCAGACTTACGCGGGCATTTTAGTGGCAGTCCAGCCACCATTACACTGGCGGTCCGACCGCCGTCTTACAACTTTGGTGGTCAGACCATCATTGCACCACTGCAACTGCCAGGGAACCGCGTTCTCTGGTGGTCCCGTGGCAGTCAGGGGCCCACAATATGCTGACGATGCCACTGCGGCACCGCCATGCATATTGCTTCCTTCATGAAACTGCTGGTGGTCATGAAACATGTGAAACTCGTGCCCCATACATGGGGGGTGCATGCAGGGGGGCACATGTTGTACCCCCTGTGTGTATGCACCCCCAGTTCCAGCATGGCATGGACTTCACAGTCCATGCTGTGCTGGAACGCGCTGTCGTGGTCCTGCGGCAGTGCCATTCTAAGGCATACATAGGTGCCTTTGAAAGGCACCACTGCAGGATCGCCACGCCGCCTGCCTGCCCACCAAACCATGAAATACTCGTAATCTGGCAGGCGGCCAGCTGTCCTGTTTGGTGGTCCTGGAGCGGGTCGGTGGTGTGGCGGCCCTCTCCAGGACCACCAAACTCGTAATCGGGCCCTTAGCCCTCACTCTAAATCACAAGAAATCCATTCTAAGGCCTTCAAGATGTTACTATTTTTGCAGCAAACATATTGTCAGACAGACAAAAAGCTTGTCTATGTTAAGATAGACAGGAGATATTGCTATTTCAGATTCAACACATAAATTAAAAAACTTACATAAAACTCAGAAAATGTAAAGGACTTCTCGTTATGCTATCTTCTTGCCTCACTCTGATTCCACAGTGCTGCCTCAGAATGAGGCACATCCAGAAAGGGTTAGACAACCAATGAAGACAAGTGTCTAAGAAACAGGACAACTACATTCAAACAAAAGAATAGATGAGACAGGTGGTGGTTTGGTTGAAAGACGAAATCAATTTCTATATGGATCAGGACCTATATCTATTTGGGCCAGCAGTATAAATTCAAACCATGCATATCTCTAACAATGGACACATCCATGATGAGTTGGGGTTGCATTTAAAAGACCTTTCAGGGGGGTATGACTGAGCCCAAGATGGCACCAGATGTGTAACTCGAGATCTCCTGACTCAGCTGCAGTTGCTTGGCTATCGATTGGGCCCATCCTCTGCCACCCTGATTCTGCAGAGGATGTATTGACCCCCAGCAATGCGGAAGGCAGTTTGGTACCCAGTGGTCCTGACATACGGATCCCTGGTGACCTGTTGACAGGAATCAACATGACAGTGACCAGGCCTATGAGGGATTCATCAATCAAAGACTTCCTTCAGACTTCCACCACCAAGAAAGGAGATGGAGGCCCTAAACTGCCCAGCAAGTAAGGATTGATGATGGGGGGTGACCACCGACGTGATGGAAGAAGACAAGAAGCTTACTAAAAAAGAGCTCAAAAATGAGATCGGAGCTGTCTGCAGAGACCTCAAACAGAGCTTAACTGATATGCGAAAGACCTTGATGACCTCTGTCATAGAGTCAACTATGTGGAAACCACGCAAGACAAGTACTGCCTGGACCTAGAGAAATATCACTTTCGCCTGCTCACAATGAATGACTAATTGATCATGGTGTATGAAAAACAGGTAGACCTAGAGAATCATTCCAGAAGATGCACCCATGCATCAGGAGAGTACTGCT
Organism: Calotriton arnoldi; assembly: GCA_963921515.1. NCBI lineage: Eukaryota > Metazoa > Chordata > Amphibia > Caudata > Salamandridae > Calotriton > Calotriton arnoldi. The sequence continues at coordinate 204,290 of CAWUFW010002732.1, forward strand.
TGGTAAAGAAGGAAAGGATGTGAAAAGCTTTTTCCATGGCTTTGCAGACACACTGTTGGAGGAACATGGCCCAGTTCCCATGCGTGTAGGCCGGGCCCATTGAGCAGGACTGTGTACTCAGAACTCCAGGCTACCACCATTGTAAATTATAATGTGCTTCCGCCATTTTGAAGACAAAGAGTTCATCCTGGAAGCGGCATGGAAAGGAAGCCCCATTCATTACAATGGATTTGACTTATACATTTTTTTAAAGCTCTCCACTATCATACTTGACAAGCGACAAGCCTTCTGCCCGGTTACATCCTTTTTTTACAGACTATAATTTGTGGTACAGATGTCGGCACCCCTTTCGACTCCTCTTTGACTGGCAGGGCAAATGTTGGGCAATCAGAACTCTTAAGGAGGCCTTGCAGGTATTGGGGTTCCTCTCCCAGGCATTGACACCGCCATATAACACACCTTGCCATGCCCTAATAGCCTGAAATGGAAATGTAAAGCTGCCATAGAACAAATGAAAAGCGTTAGCGGGCCTTCAGGCACACAGACATCTAAAGAGAAAAGGCTCAATTCTGCCCAAAAAAGCCAGGAAGTTTAGAAAATAGGCTGTTGAGGCAAACCACAAATATGATATGGATTGCGCAGGAGAGGCAGAGGATGGCCACCTCGATCCAGGCGAGAAACTGCATCTGTGTGCCAGGGGAATTACCTGTAGGATTGACGTAAACATAGGCTTTACCCCTGATAACCTTAACAATGTACTCCCTAGTACCCTTCAGATCTGGCTGGGAAAATAGAAAGTGCCCTTCTCTGCTCGTTATTCCTCATGTTGAGGCTCAATATCTGTTTTATTTCCATGTTGTTTTGTTGGCACCCTTGGTTTTGGATATCTTTATACTTTGGGGTGTGTTGGTGGGGAGGGGGCAAAACCTGTCACCGACTCAACACCATTATCACCTACACCACACAGAGGATGGGAAGAGGGGTGGGGCGCTATTGATCCATTACCATATTAATGACAACAGACATGAACACTTTCACCACATTCTATATGAGACCTAAACATCCCTCTAAAATAATGCTCTATCCTTCATGGACTGTCTCATATGCACGGACATTGGCTTTATCCAAGAGAAGCACCTTTTCCAGCAGTACCACGCTCGACTGAAATCCAAAGATTTCCTGCTTCAGTGCTTCTCTTCCGGCAGAAAGAACGTAGCAGAGGTAGGGGTACTAATACACAAATGATGCCCACTGGTGGTGGATGACACCCTAAAAGATAGGGAGAGATGTTGGCTGGCTTTGAAGGGAACCCTGAGGGAAACCCAATCACGATGGCCTCCATATATAGCCCGAATCAATGCCAGAAAACATTTCTTTACAGAAACTGTCCACACCCTCACAGCCTGGTTAGCAGCTCAAATTATAGTAGGGTGAGACTTCAACTTAATACTGGATAAGGAGGCAGACACTGACCAAACAGGGAGGGAAGTCTCAACAGTACTCTCAATAACAGGAAAACGAGTTGCTGAGTATTTGGGCCTGATCGATTTGTGGGAGTTCAGGTACCCATTAAGAAGTGACTTTTCCCATTACTCTGGGATGCATAGATTGACTACATCTTTTTAGACAAAATGCTGGTCCTGGACCTTAGAGAGGCTACCCATCATTCTATCATATTCTCAGATCATGCACCACTCTTTTGTGCTCTGACCCCCACACAGCCTAGACTTCTGGGGAACAGATTAACATAGCATCTTCAGGATTCCCTTTTAAGAGACCCAGTAATGATATCTAACATCAAAAACAACATCGCCGACTACAGACAACACAATGACATGGGGGAAACAACAGCAGCCCCCTCTGGGATGTTCTCAAAGCCGTACCGGGTGGGGAAGCTTCATTGCGGAGGCAACTCGTCTACAGCGTATGAGGGAAGCCCTACTCACAAAGCTCACTGATCACCTCAGGGAGCTTGAACAGACCCACAAATGCACTAATTCCCAAACGGTCTAGTGTAAAGTCCTCATGACTCACGGGCGGATCAAAACCTTGGAAATGGATAGAGCAGCGTACCGCCTAGCTAAGCTGGACAATATATGTTATGACTGGGGTAATAAGTCAGGTAGATTCCTAGCAAACCTCCTAAGAGCACGTCAAGCTAAGCATACCAGTTTAGAGGTCAAGTTGCAGGAGGGGAAGATATACATGCAAGATACAGACAAAACTAAATGTTTTCATGACTACTACTCGCAATTCTATACAAAAGAACTTACAGACCCCCAAGCCAGAGCTACATACCTGTAGAACACAACATGGCCCACCTTAAATAGGGAGCATAGGTAGTGCCTGGAAAAACCTATCAGGCAAGGTTGGATCTTTACGGCTATAGCACAACAACGCCCATCCAAACCCCAGGCACAGACGGTTTCTCATCCACCTTTTGTAAATGCTTCACCACGACTCTCCTTCCCGTACTCCATTAGGTGTTACAAGAGATGCTTCGGGAAGGATGAGTGACTCCTTTAATGACTGAGTCTACCACCTCGCTTATTCTTAAGCCGGTTAAAGAGTCCAAGGACTGCAGCGCCTACTCCCCAATCTCTTTTCTCAAAGTTGATGACAAGATATTTACCAAAGTGGCAACTTTACGCCTGCAAACATTGATGGGAGAGTTGGTACATCCTGATCAGTCGGGCTTTATTCATGACTGGCAAAAGGCGGTCAACTCCAAAAAGGCCCTCCACCTTCTGGACATTGGGGCCATAGGAACAAAGCAGTCTGTCCTAGTCACCCTGGACGCTGAAAAAGCGCTTGACAGGGTAAACTCGGATTTCATGACTGACACGCTGACAGAAATGGGATTTGGAGACAGGTTCGATAACTGCCTGATGGCAGGCTACCATAACCCTAAAGCATGTATCAAGGTTATTGGGCACTACTCCCGATGGCCAATGAGAGGGGAATGAGGCAGGAGTGCCCATTGTCACCCCTTCTCTTCCATCTCACCTTGGAACAACGCGCACCGCACATCCGGGCTAATCTCCATATTAAGGGTATCACGTTTGGCATTCAAGACATCAAACTCACCATGTTTGCAGATGACATCTTGGTGTCGATTACAGCTCCCCTCCGTTCACTATGGCATCCTAGAGAGCTTCGGGCTTTGTGATTAATGGAGCCAAGTCAGAGATTTTAAACATCTTCTCCCCCAAGCCCATAGTGGAGGACCACTCCACTATGGTTGCAGTGGGCAACCACCAATATTCACTTTTTAGGCCTGGTCCTCGTGACCACCCTGGTCAAGACCAAGGAAATAAACCTCCAGCGATTGAAAAGAGGGGGTGTAGACTGAGCTTGGTAGCAAGAAAAAACAAAACATTATCGCTCTTGGGTAGGGTGGCGGCGTAGAAGATAACAATACTACCCAGGATTCTCTACATCTTTCAAACTTTAAGCCTCATCATCCCAAAGGAATATATCCATGACCCATAATCTACATGCTATGAGTTTATCTGATGGGATGGGGTGGAAAGGATCATAAGATACCAGTGCTTTCTACGACCACGACAGGGCGGGCTGGGAATTCTTGACCTACTTCACTACTACAAGGTAGCACATTTGCATTTCCTGATACATTGGACAATGAGGGAAACCGAGAAATGGTGGTGCATGATAGACCATACAATGTCTGCAGGGCCCCTTTGGGAAATCGCTTGGTTGACTAACCCTCAACGCACATCAACTCCCCAGTCACGAGGGCCACTTAGAAGTCTGAGAATGAGTGACAACTAAAGGAGGGCTCACTTCCTTCCCCTCGCTTTTGACACCACTGTGGGGGCAACACAGAGTTTCTGACAGGGCTTCATATCAACATTGGTTGGCGGATGGGTGTAAGACCACTAAGGAGCATGTTTGATCACAACACAGTCAAAACATTGAACAGCTCCACGAGGATTATGCACTCCCTGAATCGGAGGACTAGAGATACCTATAATTTCGATTAAGCGAGAAGCCTCTAGAACACTGACCCCCTTCGAAAAATACTTACTGACCTGCACCTTTAAAATTTACAAAAGGTTGAACTCTAAACAGGGGAACTAAACATTTACATTCTAACATGCTAGGGAGAAAGAACTACATATTTTGCTCGATCAGAAACAAAAGGACGACATATTAATTAGAGCTAATGGCTGCCCATGAAGGAGGGAGAGAAACTATACTGAAAATATGATATAATTGGCACTGTATCCTGGCTAGACTGGCACGCATAAAGAGGGGAACCACTTCAAAGTGTTGGAGGGGTTGTGGAGAAGAAGCGGCGCTGACGCATATACTGTGGTCTCCTCCTAGACTTAAAGAATTCTGGAGCACAGTGTTATCGTACATAGCAGATTACAAGTTCGGATCTCGCCAGAAGCCCAGAAATGATACTGCTAGGCCACCTGGCCAATGACATCTACCCTTTGTATGACAACCAAGGTCGACTGATCACTCATTTACTTTTAGCTGCGAAGCAAATGGTCATCTCCCTTTGGGGAATACTGATGCTCCCCTCGGAACATAAATGGATCAAAAACTTTGGTGGATTCTGGGCATGGAAAAACATTTTGCAAAACAATGGAGTGAGCTCCTTGACTCCTTTAGCAAGGACTACAGGGAACTCTTGTGCCCCAAAATAATCAGAGTCCTCAAAATACTAAACAAGACTCTACTTGAAGATTGCTATTCTTCAGTGATGAAGAGAACACTAATCTTAGTGCATATCCTCTGAATACTCTACTAAACAAAAGAGGGCCCCTGAAGATTAATTTGGAGAAGGCAATCCAGGGGAAGAAAGAACTAAAAACAACAAAATGTGCATACGCCACACGATTAACATAGGTATAACTCCAAAAATGTAATTCAATAATATAGATTCGTGAATCAGACTTAATTTATTGTAAGAACAACAATTTATTTTTATATAGCATCTCCTTTTATGTTTTTTGTTTACAAAGTAACACTGCAAAACCATAATTTATATCACAAAAATATATATATTTCCCAACAACACATTTTTGAGAATATCATATATGCAAAATAGTTTCATTACAGGACACCCATCACTCCACACATGCTGAAATATCCCATCCATACTGTGAACTGTCATACATCATCCACGCTACCTCATTCACACCAAACCACATTAAAACCCTAACATTGTGCCAGCTCACTAGTAACTCACAATGCAGACTGAATGCTCAATAATGTGCTCCAAAATAACCAATTGTCCTATTACATATGAAAATCCATTACATTTGGTGTAGATAAAACTTTTTTGAGCTTTTTAATAACTCCTTTTAGTACACTTATGGTTCTCTACTTCATCTGTTGTCATTCCTTCTGGTTTCAATCCAGATTGTAGTTGCACCGACTCGCGTTTTGGTGAAACACCGAAATATGGACCACCTTATTGAGGGTGCTCAAGGAAGGGCAAGGCAAAGGCAAAACCATTAAAGCCAAAGGAGGAGGAGGGGCCTGTCCACATGTATGGAGAATGGCTAAAACTATCTAAACATTAACATTAAAAATAAAACAAAGGATTGCATACCACAAGGGTATGTATTCCGACAACTGACACACGGGAAAAAAACACCTGCAGAAAGTTCTATAGGTCATGCAAAGATGGTAGTGAGGGCATCCGCAAAACATTTCAGATAGAGTCCCAGCGTCACCCATGGTGTAAACATGAAACCACAGCTGTGTATATCACCTGAAGTCTTGATGAAATCATGCAGAGAGGTTGAGCAGAAAGAGACACCTTAATCCCAAAATTTTTTAAGGCTCATAATATAAAAGGTACCAACATACTTATATCAGTATCAAGAGGTTCCAGGGACTAGAGAGAACATTCCACGGAAGGCAATACCAAAACTGTGCGTGCTCCTCAAGCATATGTTCGCAGATGGGGCAACACTCTCCAATATATAGCGACGAAAAAACACAAATGAGGTAATTTCAAAGATGGAGACTATTGCTTCAATTGCGAAAAAAGCACACCACACTACTTTACTTACCTGACCAATAAGTGGGAGGCCACTATGTTAGCAATTCTGCCAAGTGGTTCAGGCGAAGAGAGGAAAAACCAAAGAGGAAAAGCGATAACAGGAAGCACTCTGATGTGTACGGTAACTCAAAGACTTTCAGCCTGAATGGCCAAAGTTCCTCAATCAGACACTGGGGCAAAAGCCTCTAGATAGACAAGACCGATATGAACTCTCTTATTTGTCACGGCAGCACAACTTGATACCATAAACTAATCACAAGCAATTGCGAAAACAGGTGACTAAGCTGATTATGAGGGAAACAGCTACGAGGAAAGTCCTAGACTATTCAGCATAGGCCAGGCTATAAGTAGAAATCTTTAAGAAGATGATATCCACCAGAGTATCGAGGGATATACTTCCTCACTCCAGGAGGTGAACGGTCCTATGATCTTAAAGGGGTTATATTAGTTATAACACATATGAGGCAACAAAAAACAATAGGAAAAGGTACAAACATAACTGTGAATAATCTCATACTACAAATAAAGAGCCCGCTTATGGGATGGACAGCGGGTGAGGGTGCAAAAAGTCGGTGCATCCCATCTCGTGTGCGAAAATTAACATCTTCTTTAAAGGGAGAAAAATTGACTATATATGTGTGGCTGGATTTCTTCCATCGGACAAGTGACGAGTGACTGTGCATATATATATATATATATATATCAGTAGCGGTCGGTGGTGGGAGTGCCGCCGGGCGCTGACGTGGGGCGGGGGAAGGGCAGGGTGGGGGGTAGTAAACTACGGATTACGGGCGATTACAGGTAAGTACACATATAAATAAATAAAACGAATTTCGTTTCTCGCGCTGCATCGCCAAATGTGATATTTAATGTATCCACATGGCTCAGGTATATTGACGATATTTTCTTTGTGTGGAGGGGGTCTGAAATGGAACTCAATCAGTTCATAGACTGCTTAAACATGAAGAATGTGAACCTCAGGTTTACCAGACACTACAGTCAGGAATCGATTGACTTTCTAGACTTAAAACTAAGTGTAGACAGGGGGAATATTGTCACGAATCTTTTCAGAAAGAAGACAGCAGGGAATTCCATCCTTCATGCCGCCAGCTCTCACCCTCCGAGTTTTAGGTGGGGAATTCCGTACAGTGAATTCCTCAGGGCCAAACGGAACTGCAGCACCCCTACCACATATGAAAACACCAAACAAGATATGAAGACTAGATTTAAAGAAAGAGGATACCCTAGAAAAGCCCTCACACAAGCAGAAAAACGAGTTGAAAGTCAATCAAGAGAGGAAATTGTTAACAAAACTCCAGAGCAGAGGCCGCCTAGAACCAATAAAAAGAATGAAGTCAGGTTCATCACCAAATACTGTAACCAATCCAATGAGATAAGGAATATCCTCAGAAACAGATGGGATATTCTTAGGAGAGATCCCATTCTGAGAAATGAGATAAACCCGACTCCCTCTGTGACATATATGAGAAGTCCATCGCTGAGGGATATGCTGGTTCACAGCCATCTCCAACCAAAGGAAGGTGGCTGGCTGAAACAAACCAAAGGCTTCCACAAATGTGGAAAATGTAAAGCCTGTAGAAACAGCAGAAACGTACCGGAGGTTACCCTAGAAAGAACCAAGACCAAATGGAAAATATCTAAATGTATCTCATGTGGTACTGAGTTCGTTGTGTATGCTATAGTCTGCCCTTGTAATCTCTGGTACATTGGATCAACCACATTTCCTGTAAAAAAGCGCATCCTTGAACATTGGCGGGCAATTACCAATTCTGACCAGAGCTACAGCACTGCGAGACATTTTGCCAGGGAACATGGGTTGGACTGGACTAGAGCCAGATTTTTTGGATTAGATACTATCGTACCAAACCCGAGAGGAGGCAATCGCACTGCGGCCCTCCGTAAACTAGAGTCACGTCTGATCCTCTTAGCAGGGACCATGTACCCAGATGGCCTTAATCAGGACGAGGAACTGTATTCCCACTTATAGGATGTACACTGATCGTTGTGATCATAGCCCTGACTGTATACTCACGCCCTACCCTCTCCTCCTTTTAGTTTATTTTGTTTAGTTGCACACACCCTTTTTTTTTTTCCCCTTTCACACATGTTATTATATTAGATAGACAGACTCGTAGCTCAATTGATTACTATGTATGTAAAGTCTCTTTAACTTTGTTTTCTTTTATTCAATAGTTAAAACATGAATACTGTTCAATATGTGATATGATGATGCTAATCATTGTAACCTTGTTACATTTGCAGAACTAGAGATGTGAATCACCATGAAACAGCACGTTGGCAATCATGTAAGAGCACCGGAGTATGGCGGACCTTCCATCCAGCTCCTAGTCATTTTTCATACTCACTTGGGTACTACACCTGTATTGCAGCGAATCGTCGGTAGGTGGAATATAGCCACGAGATATTCCTCTAGTAACCACTACTTGAAAATAGGGCACTAGTCCCTTCACCATGCCACTAATGAGCAGTCCTCTCTCTTTTTTGTTATATTGCAACGATAGTGAATGGATTTACCATAAAATGTTACAAGTTGGAGACTTTTCTAAACAGCTGAAATGCTACTACTGTGTTAACATTCAAACAGCTGCGTCTGTTTTCACTATGCACCTTTTCACGTCATCTTTATATGTGCTTCTAACATTTCTTTTATGTTCATGAAACAAAAATGTGCACGTACCTTTAAATTGTAAAAAATGGAGGCAATGGTCATGTGACCAAGACCACGGACGTGGTCGAAACGCGTCGTCCTTGTCTGTCGTGAAAATAAACTGCTTTGATCGACCGAGTGGGCTCGCCTGGATTCTTTCCCTTAAGATCCTTTGCTGTGCGATGTATATATATGTATGTATTTTTTGGAGATGGGGAGAGTCATAGGCGCATCTGGTTAAATAAAATGAAAACTGGTCATGTACCGTGGTCTCCCGCTAGCGGATGTGTCACAAGAAAGACCACACAGACGATGGTGTCCCCAGAACAATAATTCTGGCCATAGGCGTAACCATAAGGATAGAAGTAGTTGCTGAGATTTGTAGGCGGGAAGGGGTGCTATATAAAAGTGCCAAGAGCAAGGGAAATAAATAGCGTAACACACTCTAGCCCAGCTTGCTTAGAGAGTAGTGTCCACGCAGAAGGATCACATGTCAACAACCGACCCGGAGACATCACTGAACATAACAAGCATTGGCATAGCCAATAGGTCTCGCCTTTGGGACCTTATAAGTGTTTAGCTATGCAACAGTTGATGTTGTTGCACCAAGGATATTGTGCTGGATAACTAAACACTTATAAGGTCCCAACGGCGAGACCTATTGGCTATGCCAATGCTTGTTCTTACAGCCTTACTTCTGGTAAGCAAGGACTATGAGTACAAAGTGCGTGTTTCCACACCACTTGCATGTTTTTAATACATACAAATAAAAGGCATTGTCATTTATATTGCCAATAGCTTAAACTCTCACAAATGCGAGACCTATTGTGTTGCAAGTGTTTGTTATATTTACTGATCTAAGATTGCGTATACCACTTGGATTGATACATTTAAAAAAGGAAAATACACTTACGCAAAAACACTTCTTGTAGTGAGGAAAGGCCCAGTGGCAAATTGCAGATGCCAAGACCTCCCATCATAAAACAAAATGAACATTTTATTTAATGTACCACTAGGTGTGGGAGATCAAAAAAGGAGACGGTGGGAAGTGGGGTTGGGTGGAAAATATACGTGCTTCAACCGAGAACAGGCCTCTTCATAAACTCTGGATTACAGTGTAATCAGAATGGTAAAAGGTAACAACGAAGAGCATGCTTGAGCCTCGTGGTGGGAATAATTTCAGTGCCACGAAAGGACAGAGCAATATGTGAGTAGTTGTCTTTGTGTGGGCACCCTGTATAGACACGGGCCACAAATGAGATGACAAAATGAATAATGCCTTTCTATCCTGCAATTCATTTCTGGGCACATGATCCAGGCAACATCTCTTACTGTCTATTTTTTCAGTAGACTGTTTGTTCTCCTGCGAAAATTAGTTATTTCTTTACTTTAACTGTATAAGCAGTTCTAATCATAACAGCAATAATAATAGAAACGTGAGTAGATTTCTTTCTTTTACACACATACACATGTTGTAATAATCAACGGCCCAGTGGCAAATGGCAGCTGGCAAGACCACCCTACGTAATACAAAATGAATTTTTTTTTTTAAAGTACCACTAGGTGTTGGAGAGCAACAAAGGATACGGTGAGGGGAACAATGGATAGTCGGCGGGGTGAGGGAGCAACGGAGGTGCTTGAGACTGACTAGCTGCACGAAGAGGACGAAATTATTAGCAGAACTTTAAAAAACATAACATGCTGCCTGGAAAATGCATTTACAGTGAAGAAATTTGCGAACGTGCTTGGGTTAAGTTTTAAGTGAACTTTACATGACCCTTCGGTGAAGTTACTGGCCTTCTATAAGATAAGAGTGCCAGACTGCAGAAGGAAATAAAACAAACGAAAAGGCCTATAAAGGGACAACAGAGGAACGTGCCAAGTATAAAATAAAAACTTCAACACTTACCCAGTAAGTCCTCGCATAAGTGACTGCATCTTGTGGTGAGAGGCGGACGACTCTTCACCCAGCTCATTGATGACGCACACCAACAGAGGAGGATGCAGATGCAGTGGTAAAGATAGAAGATGGACACTGTGTTTTGTGTATTTGTTCGCCCTGTTAGAACAGACACACATTCGACTCCGATTGATGGAAACATTGCCACTCATTAAAGGACTAATTTAAAGGTTTGTTTTTTAAGTTCAATTCGGAAAGGTGGCAGAATAAAAATAATATAGTAAGGATCGCACGGGGACCTAGCGGTAGGAGGAATGCACGGGTCATGATAAGTGCTATCAAGACCGCTCGGGTATGTAAGCCAAAAAAAATTACATACGCAGGAAGGAATATAAAACACGCTGCGATTCAGGAAAGGGGTTGTGTGCCAGCGCGTTCACACAACTTTTGTTTTACAATGAAATAGCATATTAAGGATCACATGGGAACCCAGCAGGCGAAGGAATGCAGTGCAGTCATCGAGACCGCTCGTGTATGCTGCTGCCTGTGCACATAAGAACGCACTTCGATGTAAAAAAAAAAAAAAAGACGCGCGGCCAAGAAACGCGCTCTCTGGTGGGGGAGGAGTGGTGAGGGAGGGGTGAGGGAGGGGGAGGAAAGGCAGATGGCGCCTCGCCAGCGATGCGAGGAATGCATGGCAGCTGCGCGCGTGCACGCTCTCGCGAACGCAAGCTGGTCGCCAGCAAAAGCCACCGTTTGCATTTCCAAAACCCGCTTACTAAAACTCTCGCCAGGGCAGCGCATGCGCTGGCTCAGGCGAGACCAGAAAGGGAACAAAATCCAGAAACGAGGCACTGTATTGAAATCGCTTAAGACCGCTTCTGAGTCTTGTAGCCTTTACGAATGACTATTCGCTTGTACTTTTGCTCCTGTTGGAATCAGAGCCACCAGCTATTATCAGTCTGTGTGCAAGATGTGGAGAGGGTTTTTAAATGTTTGCCTGTTAAGTAAGATATCCAACCTAAACTGCAAAGGAAAATTCAGTGGCAGCAATTGCTCAATTTCAAGAAGTAGTAAGATTGGATGTTCTTGCGCTAAAAATGGGTTAAACAGCAACTTGAAAAATGCCCCTTAAAAGTATGAGTGTAGATTTAGAAACGATTAGCAACAGCATTTGTGCCATCCACATTAGATAACAGCAGTTCTTGGGTAGGCTGAATGGGAACAATCACATGGAATAAAAGGCTTAATGATCTGTTAATAATGTGCCAAGTTGTCAGTTTGAAATCTAATAGATATCTCAGTGACTTGGCAGATTCTACCAAGGTAAGTGCTGTACGAAATTGAGTTATTAGTTGTGCAGGAGGTGAGGCCTGCGCAAGTAATGGGTCCACAATTGGGAACTAAGCACCCCATTGTAGCACTTTACTCGCTCAGGGTAGCAGAGCATTCCAAGGCCTACTTAGGGGAGGTGGTGTGGGCTAGTAATCACCATTTGCTGGCACACAATGGTAACACTCAATAATTGATTGTCCAGCCAGTGTTTTTTCTTTAGAAAACGAAAAAGTGCATTTATTAGACACTATACACTTTTTACAAATTTATACTTGGGTCAGATTGAACATGCATTAGATGACATTATAAAAATTACATTTGACCTCTAAAGGGTCAAGTCCCTCAAAATTACAGTAGCTCTCCACCTATGCTAAATACATCACAATATGTCCAAAAGCCACGATGTCAGATTCTCAATGTTCTTACAAGTTATTTTCCGGCTACAGAATTCTTACTGCATACTTCTTTTCGGGCATGATAACCCAGGTTCATGGGCGGTAAAAAAAACTTGTGTGTGAGACCAACACCCCTGTTATGATTATTTCTTACCTGTGGAGGAGCCGCTGCTGCAGCAGCTCCCTTTATAGGATTGAGGATTTGCTGAGCTGGCCCGGTCTGCAGGCTTATTTGTATTAAAGAAATAAACTCCCATTATGTGCCCAGGGTTTACTCCCCACACTTGGGGCCATACTACATTTTCCCTGCCAGTGTCCAATCAGATTCCCCTAAGACCGGAATCGCTTGACCCGCTTTCCAGATTGTTTTGTCCAGCAGGTTGTGTGTTTCTAAAATCGGGGCCAAGAAGTTAGCGCCTCGTCACACTCGTGCTTGTAACATTGCGTGTCTGCAGGCATGATTGCATGTTTTTCAAGGAAGAAAGTACTTAAGCCTGTCTGTCCTACGCATGTACACACGTCTTGTAGGGCGACCTTTTTAAACCGTGTGCCGCAAAAGGAGTACATTTTGCAGTAAATCTGTGCGTATGCTGCTACATCAGCAGGGAAGGCGCAAAGGAACTAAAGTCGAATGTTCCTGCAAGGACTTTATCGTTTTTCTTGGCTTCCAATAATATTCGAACCATATTTGCTTGTAAGCCTTCTTAAAGTTTATTTTATGACCTGTCGAAATCTAGGCTTAATTTGTACTAGATGAGTGTCGGTGCCCAAAGCTGTGCTCGGAAACCGCAGCCGTCGCTATTTTATGTTGGCGCTCCGAATACCGCCCGCTCTGCCATTAACTATCAGACACTCCCTGTCCTTTTATCTCACTCTTTCAGGTTCCTGCTTTCTCCCCTTGTGACCGTTTTTGCGTCTTTGTATTGTAACTCCCTTCCTCTTTGTGTGTTTTCCCTTTCTTGCCCGTGGTTAATGTCTGATAACAAATAGTAAGTGCCGGTCCCCTAAAAATGAGTGCTGCTGCCACCCTCCGGCAACCACCGGCTCAAATTAAGCACTGAAAATAAACTATGTGGAACCAACTGAAATGTTGATACCCTTATATATTGCTGTCCCTTGACGAATGTTTCTTTGACAGGGAAGTAAATGAGATGGATTCTGATCCAGAGGTGACTGCAGCGTAGTTTATGCATCCATCTTTTATACTAAAGTTATTTCTAATTTATTTAACAAAAACAGAGATATGTATCCCCGACTTCCACCTTGGTGCTCGTTCCACGCGGGCAGAATAAAAACACTACGCAGATGAATTCCTACTACATTACACCTTCATCGTGCCTAGTGATTGTATTTAAACCGCTGTGTCCTGAGGCTGTGTGTAAACCAGAGTGCTGGTACTTAGGGCAGGTAGGCGAATGTGCTTTTTCTAATGACGGGGTTCGAAAAAGTGTGTACTTATAAATACCTCATACATTGCTGCTTAACACAGTAGACTGGTTTGACAACAGCATGACGCAGCAGCGGCAAGAGACCAGTCAGAGGCTCGGAGGCATCCAACAAAAAAACAAACATAAAAATATCATCTGGTCCGTAGGTATAAGACCGTCAATGCGAAGGCTGTGGGGCTCGTAGGAAGCACGGATTGGATACTTGGACATATGAAGGATCGCTTTATGAAGTAATTTATGGGTGCCTAGGGACGTGTTACTCGTGAAGGTTGGTATTGTTTAAGTGACCTTATATTGACCCTTTCTCTGCTCGCGCCCAACTTTGCCATGGGAATCGCATGAGAAAAACCTAATTTATGCTTCTTGGGGATGCAGAAGAATTTTTCATGGAAATCTAGTCTGATTTTCTTCCTCCCTTGAAGTGAAGCACACTGGATTGAATGCCCCGTTTCTGCTAGTTATCTTCAAGTCTTCAAACTTTTTCTTTTTAGAAAGAATAGTTTTGAAAGATGACTGGCACTAATGTTATAACATATGAAAAGGAAAGGTAGATCATAGGCTCTTGTATTGTCTATCAAATAGGAGTGGTCGGATTGTATCAATGTTTGCAGTAAGTAAAAACAAGCGCGCGCCTCGCGCGGCAGCAGGGGGAGGGGGCCTGCGCGATTCCTTTGCAGGAGCGTGCAGCAAGGCGCGATGAATTGTGACCATATGGCGCCACCATATGGCGCCGCGCGCTCCCGCAAGGGAATCGCCAGACGTGCACGCATTGCCATTGCAAGCAATGCAACACGTGCACGTTTTTGCCCCCAAAGCTGTGCCGATAGCTAGAGGTCTCTCCTATGCAGCGCATGCGCGCTGCGTAGGCGAGACCTTTTCAAGGGGGCTAGCACTAAGGCACCGCCTCTTAAATAAGGGACCAGAATTGCACTAATCTGCTCCACCTGCGTGAGGGTAATCCAAACTGGCAAGTAAAGGTGCCATATTAGGGGAAGATCTCTTGTGGTGTCCCCTCGTATGACTGGTCTACAAATAGGCGCCGTGTTGGAATTCACAAAAATAGGTTGGCAGCCTGAGGATATGCCGCAGAGAAATGTAACTACACAAGTATGGGCGCCATATTCTAAGGGTTTCCCGAGGCGTTCACTCAAATCGTCACTCCCCAGGGAGCGCCATGATGGAACTGACAAGAATAGCTAAGCTATAACAGGAAAATCTAAATGCGACGAAATGTATCCTTGTAAGATTGACATTGGGGTCCCTTGGATATAATCAAAGAGAGGAGAGTCACATGTAGGAATTCATAAAAGGTTTCTAAAGACACAACATACTTCTAAAAAATGAACTAGTAATAATCACTACAGAGACTGTAAATCAGGCGCCATGTTAGGAGGAAACCATCAAACTTGAACAGAATGCATGTATGGGTCAGACTCAGACGCATTCTGAAATTGGGACCACTCACTCCAAGAGGGACTTGGTGGTTGTTCATGTACTTAAAGAAATGTAACAGTCAAGAGGCCAGCAACTAAAGCTATGGGACAGGAGAGAATACAGATTCTGTGCTGGATATCAAGAGGGGAGTTACTTGATGGCATTTTCCCATGGTATCATTTCATTTAGCCCGTATTCTTGTGTTCCTAATGAAATATCCAGAATACTTTTCTATTTTTATATTGTTGGTTTTTGTCTGTCCCCTTGGTAGTTTTTATTTTTTCCAAGATAATCCAAGAAAGGTCGCTCTCTGTGTGGTTTTCGAAATCCAGTGTTCAACTAAGGGTGCCCCTGTTTTCTATTCCTGATGTCCGATATATGTTCGCTAAATCTTTGTTTTTTATGCTGTCTTTATTGGGTTTTTGCCATTTAAGTAACATCTTGCATCCGATTAGATGGATATTATATTCATGTGCATCATCAGCAGTTTATACATATGCTATTACTCAACGTCTGGTTACAGCTTCAACATTGTCCATGACTCTGCATCATACCCATTTCAACATTATGGCTTAAAAGAGTGTCTATCCCCCCAGTCGGTCTCTCCCTCATGTGGTTCAGTGGGTTCCAGGCAAGTAACAGATCCCCCCCAGCCTCTGGCGACTCTAATAAGAACACTCACAGGGGATCCCACATGTCTCGAGGCCTGAAGGGAGTTGGTAACAGCTCTGCATAAATGAATGATTGCTCCTGACAATATATTAAATCTTGTAGCCATTCCTTAAACTTAGGGGCCCGTCCCCTCCCCCACCTGCAGGCCGCCCTTCGTTTAGCTAGTAGTAATCCAAGAGAGACATACCTCCTGGTCGATAGTTCCACCCCCTCAGTGTATCCCAGCAGCGCGTGAGAGGGGTAATAGGAATCGGAGACCCCATCATCTGCTCCAAGGCCTCAAAAACCTTTAGCCAGTATTCGCTAATAGGTTCACACTCCCATGCTAAATGTTAGAAGTCTGCCCCCGCCTTACCACACCTGTCACATTTGTCATCTGGTCGTAAGTGAAACTGGTGGAGCCGAACATGGGTATAATACAGCCAGTGCAAATATTTAAAGTGTATAATTCGCAGTCTACTGCTTGCCGATATCTTTCCTGTCTGCTGACAACAATATCGCCACTTTTCATCATCTATGTTCGCTAAATCTTATTCTCAATTCGAGGCTGGTTTCGCTAACATATCCTAATGGCCAGGGACACTGGGTGAGGTATATAACATTAGTTGTTCTAGAATTTGTCATGTCGGACAGACTGATTTTCCTTTGTCTCGATTATAGAGAATCAGTTACCATGGCTTGTTCACAAGAGCCACACTTGTGATTTCCAGTAATCGGTCTTCCTCCGGTTATGGATTTTAGACAAAAATCTTTCTTTTTGTCTACCTGTGATTTAACCAATATGTTTTTCAAGTTGCGGTTCTGTTTAAATACAAATGTACGTTTGAGTAACTTAGCGATACCAAAGGGGATGATGGACGGAGCGTTTGAGCAAATCAAACACTCACCCCCAGTCAACTGATCTGGGTTTAATCCATCATCATTCTTTAGTTCACTCCACCACCCCAGTTCAGACATGGCCATATGCAAATCAGTCTGACCCTGTGCCTCATGGGAACAGTCCAGCCTGAACTGCCAAGCCATGTCTTCCCTGGACCGGAAACAAGCATCCCGGGACCGGTTTCTGGCTATTCAGCCGTCATCAGCCAGGCTAGCTTGAATCCAGTGGCAAAGTGAGCAAGGGACCCACGTCTGGGCATACCCTGCCAACTTAGGGCGAACAAGCGATACCAAAGGGGATGATGGACGGAGCGTTTGAGCAAATCAAACACTCACCCCCAGTCAACTGATCTGGGTTTAATCCATCATCATTCTTTAGCTCACTCCACCACCCCAGTTCAGACATGGCCATATGCAAATCAGTCTGACCCTGTGCCTCATGGGAACAGTCCAGCCCGAACTGCCAAGCCATGTCTTCCCTGGACCGGAAACAAGCATCCCGGGACCGGTTTCTGGCTATTCAGCCGTCATCAGCCAGGCTAGCTTGAATCCAGTGGCAAAGTGAGCAAGGGACCCACGTCTGGGCATACCCTGCCAACTTAGGGCGAACAAAGCGATACCAAAGGGGATGATGGACGGAGCGTTTGAGCAAATCAAACACTCACCCCCAGTCAACTGATCTGGGTTTAATCCATCATCATTCTTTAGCTCACTCCACCACCCCAGTTCAGACATGGCCATATGCAAATCAGTCTGACCCTGTGCCTCATGGGAACAGTCCAGCCCGAACTGCCAAGCCATGTCTTCCCTGGACCGGAAACAAGCATCCCGGGACCGGTTTCTGGCTATTCAGCCATCATCAGCCAGGCTAGCTTGAATCCAGTGGCAAAGTGAGCAAGGGACCCAGGTCTGGGCATACCCTGCCATCTTAGGGCGAACAAAGCGATACCAAAGGGGATGATGGACGGAGCGTTTGAGCAAATCAAACACTGACCCCCAGTCAACTGATCTGGGTTTAATCCATCATCATTCTTTAGCTCACTCCACCACCCCAGTTCAGACATGGCCATATGCAAATCAGTCTGACCCTGTGCCTCATGGGAACAGTCCAGCCCGAACTGCCAAGCCATGTCTTCCCTGGACCGGAAAGAAGCATCTTGGGACCGGTTTCTGGCTATTCAGCCGTCATCAGCCAGGCTAGCTTGAATCCAGTGGCAAAGTGAGCAAGGGACCCACGTCTGGGCATACCCTGCCAACTTAGGGCGAACAAGCGATACCAAAGGGGATGATGGACGGAGCGTTTGAGAAAATCAAACACTCACCCCAGTCAACTGATCTGGGTTTAATCCATCATCATTCTTTAGCTCACTCCACCACCCCAGTTCAGACATGGCCATATGCAAATCAGTCTGACCCTGTGCCTCATGGGAACATGTCTGAACTGGGGTGGTGGAGTGAGCTAAAGAATGATGATGGATTAAACCCAGATCAGTTGACTGGGGGTGAGTGTTTGATTTGCTCAAACGCTCCGTCCATCATCCCCTTTGGTATCGCTTTGTTCGCCCTAAGTTGGCAGGGTATGCCCAGACGTGGGTCCCTTGCTCACTCTGCCACTGGATTCAAGCTAGCCTGGCTGATGACGGCTGATTAGCCAGAAACCGGTCCCAGGATGCTTGTTTCCGGTCCAGGGAAGACATGGCTTGGCAGTTCGGGCTGGACTGTTCCCATGAGGCACAGGGTCAGGCTGATTTGCATATGGCCATGTCTAACCTGGGGTGGTGGAGTGAGCTAAAGAATGATGATGGATTAAACCCAGATCAGTTGACTGGGGGTGAGTGTTTAATTTGCTCAAACGCTCCGTCCATCATCCCCTTTGGTATCGCTTTGTTCGCCCTAAGTTGGCAGGGTATGCCCAGACGTGGGTCCCTTGCTCACTCTGCCACTGGATTCAAGCTAGCCTGGCTGATGACGGCTGATTAGCCAGAAACCGGTCCCAGGATGCTTGTTTCCGGTCCAGGGAAGACATGGCTTGGCAGTTCGGGCTGGACTGTTCCCATGAGGCACAGGGTCAGACTGATTTGCAAATGGCCATGTCTGAACTGGGGTGGTGGAGTGAGCTAAAGAATGATGATGGATTAAACCCAGATCAGTTGACTGGGGGTGAGTGTTTGATTTGCTCAAACACTCCGTCCATCATCCCCTTTGGTATCGCTTTGTTCGCCCTAAGTTGGCAGGGTATGCCCAGATGTGGGTCCCTTGCTCACTCTGCCACTGGATTCAAGCTAGCCTGGCTGATGACGGCTGATTAGCCAGAAACCGGTCCCAGGATGCTTGTTTCCGGTCCAGGGAAGACATGGCTTGGCAGTTCGGGCTGGACTGTTCCCATGAGGCACAGGGTCAGACTGATTTGCATATGGCCATGTCTGAACTGGGGTGGTGGAGTGAGCTAAAGAATGATGATGGATTAAACCCAGATCAGTTGACTGGGGGTGAGTGTTTGATTTGCTCAAACGCTCCGTCCATCATCCCCTTTGGTATCGTTTGAGTAACTTACCTGCAGGACAGTTGGTGTTCAGGATATGCCATTGGGAGGGAATTGACAGTTTGTCTGATCTTGTGGTCCAAATTGGAGTGTCGCAAAACACATACCAATTTCTCCTCATGATTTTTCGTTCTGTTCTGGAATATGGATTCCCTATCATAATACTGTGCTCTCTTGAAAGATTCCCACACTGAGGGGCAGATTTACTAAAGTCTCATGCAATGCAGTGCAGCAGGCAAAAAAGCTGCGCTGCGTTGCATGAGAAGAAGAGAGCAGGAAAACACCATATTAACAGAAATTTGGCACTCTCCTCCCCTCTCCCTAGTGCCTGCGCTGAAATTAAATTAGCTTCTGTGTGCCACGCACACACCTTTGCACCATAGTGCAAGGGTGTCTGCGTGAGTCTAGCATAGGTTTTGTACTGGAAGGATAGCCTTCCAGTACAAAATACTATGCTCAGATTAACTGTAAAACGTTTTGGACTTTGTATGTGTGATGTACAGTGCAGCACACATACAAAGTTGGAAAAGGAAGGAGAAATCAAAGCATTTCTCCTTCATAGCACCAACTTGAAATGGGCGCTATTTTCTGATGCTAAATCCTGTCTACTTTTTTAAGTAAATAGGGCTTAGCATCAGAAAGCTTGGGTGGTTGCATGGGAATGCCCATGGACCACCCATGGTATGCCCCCTTAGCGCTAAGTAATGCAAAGCAGTGTATGCGTTGCTTTGTGTTACTTTCAAGTGATTTCTAGTGGTAAACAAGTTTAGTTCTGGAAAGTAAATAGGTAAAAAAGATTTTTTGTCGATTTGCATCACTTTCGGGAAGATAGCACAGAGTAAAATCTTAGTAAATAGACCCCCCAGCCTCTGGGGTAGGCTTTCAATAACAATTTGTTTTTCAAAGTCTCCGCATTTGAGATTAAATCCTGCATGTATGTACAGTTCCTGCATAACCACAGGAACTGGCTGAATGGGTTGCCTTGCTGTTAGCAACGTGTGTGGTAGCTGTTGAAGTGTAACAGGGTTTTCCTTGTGGTAGATTTCATGAATAAGGATATTCGAATCTGAAAGGTTTGGTGCTGTCTCGAAATGTCGAAAAACTCGACTTTCTCCCTACTTGTTTTAGGGATGAACCTCATATGGGGATCCCACAGGTTGATCCATAATAGGAATTCTTGAAGTTGTTCTTCTTCCCCTTTCCAGATAAAGAAGTTGTCATCTATATACCTGGCCGAAAATGTACATTCTCACTAAAGGGGGCTTCTTCTTTATATATGAAGTTCTCCTAAAAAATACCCATGTACAAATTTGTCACACTGGGGACACAGTCTACCCCCATGCTGACTCCCTTGGTTTGTTGGTGAAGCGTCTCATCACATTCAAAGAAGTTCTCCTCAAGAACGATGGCTAAGCATTGCATGATGAAGTTATGATGTTGGTTTTTACCTAGTCTATCAAGTGTCATTCTTACTGCTTCTAGTCCCTGTTGTTGTGGTATGTTCATATAAAGTGTCTCAATATCCATTGTGACTAATATCTCAATGTGGGAGTCAAAATTGGAACCTTCCAATTTGGAGATCATATGACCCGTGTCTTTGATGTATGCTGGTAGGGCACACACCAATGGTTGAGAAACGTGTCAATATATTTTGATAGGCGTTCCATGGCGGCTCCAATCGTGGACACAATGGGGCGTAATGGGGGGGTCCAGAATATTTTTATGGGTCTTAGGGGACCATATATCAATGGTAGCCTAGTGTGTGGTCGATTCATAAATTCAAATTCTTGGCTGCAAATGATTCCCTTAATGGCAGACTCTTCAGTGATCGTCAAAATCCTGTTTTTGATTTTCTTTTCTGGATCCCCTCTAATCTTGCAATAATAATCTGATAGAGATATCTAGCTGAAACTCCCCACCTTTGGATTTCCCAGGCATCAGACTGGATCGGTAGATATTTCTTCAAGCAATACCTCTGCGTGCCGGGAGGTAGCGTCAGTCGGCTCTGTGTGATGTCGGCGGCGTCGGCGTCTGCACCATTGCGACATCTGTGCCACCTATATAGGCCCCGCCTCGGTGCGCTGATGTCAGATCTTTTCTTTCTGCGCCAGCCAGCTCAGATCCAGGAAGAGAGCTACCCTCTTTCACTTTTTGACAGGCTTTTTTCTTACATTTTGTTGACCCCTTTTTTTGGTATGTAGGTTTTTTTCAAACATGTCCAAGAAGACTTCTGGGTTCAAGCCATGTGGCGCCTGTCACCGTGCCATGTCAGTGATGGACCCACACATAGTTTGTCTCTGATGCCTGGAGCGCAACCACGACTTTAAGTCATGCTCTGACTGCTGGGCCATGGCTCTGAAAGGTTTGAGGGAGTGGTTACCTAAAGCTGCTTGTAGCTTGGTGCTCGGCACCGCTTTGTTCTCCTTGGAGGTCTCGTTCACGGCCCTGGTCGAGAGGAAGGGCACTACTACGGGAGTCCAAAGTCTTCATCCTCCCACTTAAAGTCGTCAAAACAGACAGGTAAAAAGCACCAAAAACACATGAAGTCAAAGCGTGCTTAGACTTCTCCCTATCCGTCGGCTGACGCGATGGCAGAGTCTTGGCGTTCTAGGCCTCGTTCAACTGAAACTACACCTGGGTCAGCTCCACACTACCTCACCTTCACGGGAGCTGGAGCGACCCCCACCCAGCTCAAAGAATGTTATGATATCATGTGCCTCATATTTGGGTGGCCTGACACTACCAGTGCGCCTTCGGGCCCTGGAGGCTCAGAGGGGGCTCCATCGGGTTCCACGCTGGCAGCTCCAGCGCTGATGACCCCCGATGGATCCGGCGATAGATCGGGACCGATGCTGGTCGTGCCAGTGGGTGAGGCCAGTTGACTGGATACTTCTCCAGATGCTGGCCTGATTTCTTCCTCTACCGTGGCTACGGAGGAGGGAGCATCATACAATATGGCTGTGCGCAGGGCAGCTGAGGTCCTGGACTTTCAGCTCCCATTTGTGGAAGTCAAGACGAATATCTTGACAGAGGTCCTGCAGCCAGGTGTCTCTTCCTTGGAACCCTTGCTGCCCTTCAACAAGGCCTTAACAGATGTCCTTCTGGGGACCTGGTTCAAGCCCAGCACAGGGGCTCCTATGAATATGACAATCGCCGGCCGCCATTGCTCTGCACCGGGCAACCCACATTTCCTCACCAACCACTCTACCCCGAGAGCTTGGTGGTCCAAGCCTCTACTTCCCACGGAGCATTCCCTTTCACACCCCCAGACAGGGAATCCACGAGACTGGATAGTTGGGATAAGAATTGTATTTCTTCCACCAGCCTTGCATTGCAGTCGGTGAACACTGCATGCCTATTGGGACGTTACTTCCACTCCCTGTGAAAAACAGTTGTGCAAGTGCTGACACAGGCCCCGGAGACGGCCCGGGCCATCCTATCCCAAGCAGTATCAGCAGGGAGAGATGCGGCAAAGTTGGCTATTCTTTGTGGTCTCGACACGACCGACTCTCTGGGCTGAGCTATTTCATTGATGGTGGCTGTTCGACGCCATGCCTTGTCGAGGACTTCTGACATTCAGGGGATGTCCAGGCCTCTCTCATGGACATGCCATTTGATGGCACCAGTCTCTTCGGAGACAAGACAGACATGGTGCTTGAGCTCTTTAAGGACTCATGGACTGTGACCAAGTCCTTGGGCCTCTCAGTGACCACATGCCCCCCGTCTGCTTTCATGGCTACGGAAGTGACTTTCAGCCTCGCCTGCCATATCCCAGCCACAAGACCGCACAAGTTCAACAACCTCTGTGCGGCAGTGGGCGCGGCTCGTTCTGACCCTGTGGGTCAGGCAGCCAAAGGTCGTGTCAGTCCACCCCCCTGCAGTCGCAGCCTCTTAACCTTCCTAGTCAGGCCCTTCCAGATTATGGGTGGCCAGTTGGTGGCAGGATCAGCCACCACCTCCACAACTGGCAGAACATCACTTTGGACAGGGGGGTTCTACAGATAGTGCTAAGGGGTTACACCCACCCCTTC
This sequence comes from Calotriton arnoldi, assembly GCA_963921515.1. Taxonomy (NCBI): domain Eukaryota; kingdom Metazoa; phylum Chordata; class Amphibia; order Caudata; family Salamandridae; genus Calotriton; species Calotriton arnoldi. The sequence continues at coordinate 227,661 of CAWUFW010002732.1, forward strand.
GAGTATACCCCTCCCGTCATTCCCCTAACTTATGACCGACTGACGGAGGATCACCTGACTTTGCTTCAGAAGGAAGTCGTGACTCTCTTGGTCAAGGGAGTCATACAGAGGGTTCCAGCCCCTGACGTAGGCTGTGGTTTTTATTCCCGCTACTTTCTGGTCCCAAAAAAAGAACAAAGGTCTCCGTCCTTTCCTAGATCTGTGAACCCTCAACAACTTCCTCAAAAAGGAAAAGTTCAAGATGCTCACTTTAGCTCAGGGCTTGTCTGCCGTGAATCCAGGAGACGGAATGCTGGTGTAGGACTTGCAGGATGCCTATTTTCACATTCCTATCCTGCCTGCTCATCGGCGCTACCTGCGGTTTATGGTAGGCCACGGGCACTGTCAGTTCACTGTGCTCCCCTTTGGCATTACCAGCACTCATCGTGTTTTCACCAAGGTGATGGCGGTGGTCGCAGCTCATCTGCGCAGATCAGAGGTGGCAGTCTTCCCCCATCTCGATGCCTGGCTGTTGAAGGCTAGCTCACCCCTGGCTGTCGTCTCCCACTGCCAGACAACAGAGAACCACCTGCATTCGCTGGGGTTCACTATCAATGTGCCAAAGTCACACCTGACTCCCTCTCAGACGCTCCCTTTCATCAGAGCTGTTCTGAACATAGTGCAGTTTCGGGCCTATCCACATGAACGGCGAGTCCAGGATATTCAGGCTATGATACCGACGTTTCAGCTTCTATCCTGGATTTCGGTGAGAATGACTCTTAGGCTGCTGAGCCTCATGGCCTCCTGCATCTTGCTTGTGACACATGCCAGATGGCATATGCCGGCTCTGCAGTGGGACTTGAAGTTCCAGTGGGCGCAGCATCAGGGGAATCTCTCCGACATGGTCCATATCTCGGAGAGAACTGCACAAGACCTGCACTGGTGGCTAACCATCCACGATTGGGTCAGATGCAGACCCCTCTCCCTTCCCCAACTATACCACACAGTAGTGACAGATGCGTCACTCCTGGGATGGGTGGCCATCTGGGAGATGCGGAGATCAGAGGGCTCAGGTCTCTGGCAGAATCCGGACTCCACAACAACTTGCTGGAGCTCCAAGCGATTTGCTTGGCATTGAAAGCCTTTCTTCCTTCAATCAAGAGAAAGCTGGTTCATGTTCACGGATAACACCATCGCCATGTGGTACTGCAACAGACAGGACAGGGTGGGGTTGTGGACCCTTTGTCAAGAGGTCCTGCATCCCTGGACATGGCTGGAACAACAGGGCATATCCCTGGTGGTTCAACACCTGGCAGGTACTCTGAACACATCTGAAATGGTAGAATGCACACCATCGTATCATGTTATTCAATGTTTATTTTATGCTCAAGGCAAGAAGCAGTGTGTGCTATCCTGGAACGCGAGAAAATATATCTGCCTCATCAGGCACCCAAACCAGGATGCACAGCAGCTGTATTAGTTCAAACATGTTTATCCATATCTAAATCCAATTTATTTAATCTGTAATCCCAAGGTAATCGATGATTTTGTATTTTCATAATTCCATATTTGACTACATTTCAACGAGTGCCTTCCAGGCTTTCCTCATATGACAAACAGAGATTCCATTTTTTTTATAAACCAACGTGAAGAATTCAATCCCAATGCATTTCGGACACATGTTGCCCTTCTTCAGGGGTAACTACAATATAATCAGAGTAAAACTACGGGTTACAGATGTACATTGTTTACACGTTTTGCTAAATTTCTACTGTTGTACCTTGTTATTGTACTCCATGTTAAAGTACTCAAACTTGTACTTTCTATGCGGCATAAATGAACTTAATCCAATAAGTGCACACATTTCATGGTCCTTGTAAAAAAAGCCATACTTGTTGTGAACACACCGTGCTCTTTAACTCATTACCAGTGCTCAATCCCTGTGTTCAATGCTGCCTATCCCCAATCTATCCCTCCCACTTCAGCTCAAACATGCACATGTACTAAAAACCGCTTCAAATACCACCACGGAGTTGTGCCCAAACAAATGTATTTTTAAGTGTGCCGAAGCTACAAAACTAAAAAGCAACTGATGTGTGCCATACCTCCACCATATAATATGAGCCGGCGCATTATGATCCTCTATGCGTACTGACCCGCACGCTATCGCAGGTGTGCTGGATGTTTATTGCAAGAGTCACGTGCATACCCATATCACATGCTGCAAACTCTCTTATCAACATGGAAGAAACACTGCCGTAAACGTGCTCCAGATTCACATCATCAATATGTTTCTTAGCCTCCTCTAGGGCGTTAGTCTTTTTCAAATTCTCTTCTAGCTCCTCAATTTGTTTTAACAGAATCGCTACTACCTCCCTTGCGGTTACTATGATCAAGATCATCCAATCGTGTGAACAGCGGTTGGAAATAAATCACCACTTTTCTAGAAATGTCCTTAATCCAGGGACATTTCTTACCCTTAGGCCATTTGAGATAATTCCTGCTTTTAGGTACTCTAACACGAAGTCTGCATGAGACTCCATTCTTTTAGCATTCTTTTTAAGATTTAAAAGTTGTGTCCATACACATTATTTAGCCCTTTGGTTATCGAGATGGATCTATCGGTGAGACTAGTCTGGCCTAATAAACTTGAAAAGTCCTCATCGCTGAAACCAAAGGTCTTGATACTCTCCATGTAAAGCTATAGTTGTATATCTGTAAAGTATTAGGGGAGTGATTCATACTCCTCTAAGAGTATTTTAGTCACTTTAGCAAAGAAAAAAAAGAAGCAAAGAAAAGAACATTCACCCATGCAAGTAAGACAGCCTGTGAGAATACGGCAACTATTGACAGAACAAACAATCCTTCACACAGTGCACATATGATGAATTAAGACAGCAGATCAGATAGAAATGCAATTAGATAAATACACCATGTGGTTCACTTCCATATATTTTTGGTTCACTTACCCCAGATGAACGAAACACCCTCACTGCAACGTGCTAGGAACAGTCTACTAAACAATAGAGGGCCTCTGAAGGTACATTTGGAGGAGGCAATACCAGAGGAAGAAAGAACTAAGAACAACAAAATTCAATAATATACATGAATCAGTCATTCTCAAAATTCATTTATTGGAACAATAATTTCTTTTTATATAGCATTTCCTTTTATGTTTTTTACAAAGTAACACTGCAAAATCATAATTTATATCACAAAAATATATACATTTCCCAACTCGAGTCATCAACAAAACATTTTGGAGATTATTATATATGCAAAATAGTTTCATTACAGGACACCCATCACTTCATACATGCTAAAATATCTCATCCATAGGGTGAGCTGTCATACTTCACACTTATGATTCTCTACATCATCTGTAGTCATTCCATTTCCATTTTCAACAGCTTTATTCGACAGATTTTTAGTCATAAAAGCATTTACAAAAATACAGATAGAATTGATTAGATAAAACAGCTGTCAAAGGAAAAACATGTAAATTTGATAATTGGATATATTTTTAAATAAAGTGCACGCACTTATTATGGCCATCTTAAAAGTCTCATAATCATATAACTGAATGATAGGGCATGCAATCCAAGCCTTTAAAAATTTAGGGGAATACACTTATCATAAAACTTGATAAAAACACATACAAAAAATATAATAAAAGCATTTAAAATATGTACAATACACATCACAATTTCAGATAAGTTAAACACTCATTTGAATCTAAATAGATAATTCTCACTATTGTGTCCTGGACTACTTAATGGAAAATGGCTGTATTAGGTCACATCATTATTTATCCTCACATAGACGTATTGAGTGGGCCCTTAATACCCATGACCACCCTAAAAATTTTGCCATGGCTATAGCAATTGTTGCTGAGGTATCGGTCCGCAAGATTCTTTCGGCTTCACTAGCCCGTCTGGTGCCCAGGAGCTTACAAATTGGGAACAACCAAACGCGACGCGGAGCAACATACCCAGCACAAACAAAAAGAAGATGAGCCAAAGATTAATTGCTAGACTTACACACCGGGCATGTATCTACAGTTGGTTTATTCCATCTAACAGTGAATGCTCTCACTGGCAATGTGCCTACCCTAAACTGAAAATACAGTTTACGGTCTAGCGGTTTCATGATTAGATCCCAGTATATCTCCAGCTTCGGGATAACTTTATGTTCCAAAAAAAGGCCAGTTAGAGAGGATGGCTCACTTAGTCTATTGATGTTATACTGAAACCATTCCCAATATTTAGCCTTCAGAACCTCCTTTGTAGGGAAATTTGAATTTTCGGGATCGGACCATAGGGAGGACATACCTATGTTAGACAAGAGGTCTCTGACCGCCCATAGCCATTTAATACGATGTAAAGCATCAGCCCTTATTATTTCTGAGAAGCCTTTCGCACAGCCTGCGAGCTCCGGCGTAATCCAGAGCCTCCGCCAATAGAGGAGGGGTCGAAGTTTAGCTATGGCTGCAATCGGTTTTCTCCCCAGATCAAATAATATTGGGCACATTGGGGTACTTTGTGGAAGTCTAGTAATTTTCCTCAAGAACCTATTTTCAGAAGACGTAAGAGTTAATAGATTCTCGCACCCCCAGAGTTCAGAACCATAGAGGGCTGAGCTAATGACTTTCATGTTGTAAATTTCTAAAACTGGGCTAATGGGCTTAGTATGTGAAGAGTTATGTTCCAGGTGTAAAATCCCTGACAATTGCCTATGTTTAAGGGATGCTAGATCTATCTGATGATCCCACTTCATATTGTCTTGAAAGTTAACCCCTAGATAGGTGAACTCCTTGACCAGTTCTAACGTCCTATCGTTCATTCGGATACCCCCCTTGAAGGCCCTATGTGGATTAAATGCCATCAGTTTTGTCTTTGACACATTGACCTCCAAGCCCCGCCGTGAACAGAATCCCTCGAATGTTTTTAGGGCTTTCTGGAGACCGCTCGGGGTCTTGGATAGAATCAATGTGTCGTCAGCAAACATTAATATTGGCACTTTATCGCCTGCCAATACCGGGGCCTCCGAAGGGGTGGAACTCATGTAGTCCACTATCCCGTTAATATATAATGAGAATAGCGTTGGGGCCATCACGCAGCCTTGGCGCACGCCTCTCTCTACAGGGAATGATTCGGTAACTTCCCCCTGTCCACCCCATCTAATTTTTGCGCTTTTATCTTCATGCAGTTTAATAATCAAGGACAGGAGTTCTGATGGCATCCCTAGTTCTTGTAAGGTTAACCATAATTTAGTGCGGGGGACGAGGTCGAATGCCGACTTAAGGTCTACAAATGCGGCATAAAGGCTTCCCTTACCAATGGTCACTATCTTCCAATGTATCAGGACAAACCGAAACACCTGATCGATTGTGCTGGTGAAAGCTCGAAATCCAGCTTGCAATGGGGACAAAACCCTAAACTCCTCAATCCATTCTTGTACTCTATTGAGCACCAGCCTCCCAGTTATTTTCTGCAGACAATCAATTAGGCTGATTGGCCTATAGTTCCCAGGGCATGATTTGTCCCCTTTCTTATAAACAGGAATAGTAGTCATTCATTCTGATTTCAATCCAGACTGCAGTTGCGCAGACGCGCGTTTCGGTGAAACACCAAAATATGGACCACCTTCTTCATGGCACTCAAGGAGGGTCAAAGCAAAGGCAAAAACCATGAAGGACAAAGGAGAAGGAGGGGCTTGTCCACATGTATGGATAACGGCTAGAAATATGAAAACATTAAGGTTAAAAATAAAACAAAGGATCGCATACAACCAGGGTATGTATTCCGACAACGGACAGTGGGGAAAAAAAAGTTCTATAGTCCATGCATAGATGGTAGTGAGGGCGTCGCCTAATATTTCTGATATAGTCCTGGCATCACCTATGGTTTAAATTCAAGACCACATCTGTGTATGTCACCTGAAATAGTGATGAAATCATGCAGAGAGATTGTGCAGAAAGGGGCCACTATGTTAGCAATTCCACAAAGTGGTTCAGAAGAAGAGAAGAAAAACCAAGAGGAAAAGCGATAACGGGAAGTACTCCAATGTGTACTGTAAATCAAAGACTTTCAGCCGGAATGGCCAAAGTTCCCCCACCAGACACTGGCGCAAAAGCCTCTAGAGAGACAAGACCGACATGAACTCTCTTACTGGTCACGGCAACACAACATGATACCATAAACTAATCACAAGCAATTGTGAAAACAGGCGACTATGCTGATTATGAGGGAAAACGGCTACGAGGAAAGTCCTAGACTATTCAGGACAGGTCAGGCTATACGTAGAATTCGGTAAGAAGATGATATCCACCAGAGTATCGAGGGATATACTTCCTCACTCTGAGAGGCGAATTGTCCTATGGCCTAAAAGGGGTCATATTAGTTATAACACATATGAAGCACAAAAACATGATAAGAAAAGGTACAAACATATCTGTGACTAATCTCATACTACAGATAAAGAGACTGCTTATGGGATGGACAACGGGTACTGGTGTAATAATTTGGTGCAGCCCATCTTGGGTGGGAAAAATTAGCATTCTTTTTAACGGGAGAAAAAGAGACCCAATATATATTTAGGAAAAATTGAACCAGGGAGTGTCATAGGCGCATATGATTCAGAAAAATGAAAACAGGTCATGTACTGTGGTCTCCTGCTAGCGGATTTATCAAGGGAAAGACCACACAGACAATGGTGTCCCCGGACAATAACTATGGCTAGAGGTAGTTGCTTGGAGTCGTGTGCAGAAAGGGGTGCTATATAAAAGTGCCAAGAGAAGGAAAATAAATAGCATAACACACTCTAGTCCGGCTCGCTTACTTTGGTATTCAACAGAGACTAGTGTCCACGTGGAGGGTCATGCGTGAACAACCGATCCGGAAACGTCACGGAACATGAAAGGGGGCCAGCACTAAGGCACCGCCTCTTAAATAAGGGGCCAGAATTGCACTAATCCATACCGGAAGTAAAGGCACCATATTGGGGGAAGATCTCTTGCGGCGTCATAGGTGCCATGTTGGAATGGGCAAAAATAGGTTTGCAGCTTGGGGATGTGGCCTACCTCTTACTAATAAGGTAAGTAAAGTAGTGTGGTGTGATTTTTTCGCAATTCAAGCAATAGTCTCCATCTTTGAAATGACCTCATTTGCGGTTTTTTATCCCTAAACATTAGAGGGTGTTACCCCATCTGCGAACATATGCTTGAGGAGCACGCACTGTTTTGGTATTGCCTTCTATGGAATGATCTCTCTGGTTCTTGGAACCTCTTGATACTAAAACTGATATAAGTATGTTGGTAACTTTTTTTATTTTGAGCCTTATAAATCTTTTGGGATTAAGGTGTCTCTTTCTGCACAACCACTCTGCATGATTTCATCACTATTTCAGGTTGCATACACAGATGTGGACTCGTGTTTACACCATGGGTGACGCTGGGACTGTATCAGAAATATTTGGCAGACACCCTTACTGCCATCTATGCATGACCTAGAGAACTTTCTGCAGGTGTTTTTTTTCCCAGTTTTGGTTGTCGGAATACATACCCTTGTTGTATGCAATCCTTTGTTTTATTTTTAATGTTAATGTTTTCATATTTCTAGACATTCTCCATACATGTGGCCTTCAAGGTTTTTGCCTTTGCCTTGCCCTTTCCTGAGTGCCCTGAAGCAGGTGGTCCATATTTTGGAGTTTCACCTAAATGCGTGTTGGCGCAACTACAATCTGGATTGAAACCAGAATGAATGATTATAGATAAAGTAGAGAATCATAAGTGTACTAAAAGGAATTATTAAAAAGCTCAAAAAAGTGTTATCTACACCAAATGTAATGGATTTTCATATGTAATTGGGCAATTAGTTTTTTGGAGCAAAATAGTAAGCAATTCAGTCTGCATTTTGATTTACTGAGTTGGCCACAATGTGCTTTAGTGTGAATGAGGTAGAGTGGAGGAAGTATGACATCACAGTATGGATGAGATATTTTGGTGTGTGTGGAGTGATGGGTGTCCTGTAATGTAACTATTTTGCATATATGATATTCTCAAAAATGTTTTGTTGATGAATCGAGTTGGGAAATGTATATATTTTTGTGATATAAATTATGATTTTTGCAGAGCTACTTTGTGTAAAACAAAAAGGAAATGCTTTTATATAAAAAAATTTGACACCTATGTTAATCGCATGGAGTAAGCACATTTTGTGGTTCTTAGTTCATATCCTCTGAATAATCTAAGTGCATATTCAAGGCAACAAATGGTTATGGTGGTCAGGGTCTGAAGTGGTGGTGGTGGCGGAGGAGAGGGAGTAGAGGGGTGGGGGAATAGACAGTTGTGGCAAGAAAGGGGATTTTTTGATGTTTGGGGAGCTTTGTACATCTTTAATTATTGCCCTAATGCGGAAAATGTTGTTAAACGCCAATAAAAATGTATTCAAACCTAAAAGACCTTTCTATAAGGGGATAATGTACACCACAAACAGTTACACATAAATCTGCTGGAGCTGTGAGTGGTCAGATTAACTCTGAAAGCTTTTTGCCCATTGTAAAGGGAAAAGATGTGAAAATATATAACCATCTTATACGATATCTGAAAACAAGGAGGAACGAGGTTCAATTGGTTTTTGAGAGAAGAACAGCAGTTATGGCAAAGGGCTGTACATAACAATATCAACCTCACAGATGAGCATGTTCCAGGCCTAAAAAAAAGCACGTCGGATGCACTCAGCAGAAAATGTGTGGACTGCCACGACTGGGATATAGTCTCAAAACAACTGGACTTAGGGCTTAATTATGACTACGGTGGTCCGATGGACCACCGTAGCCATGGTGGCGGTGCGGACACTCCCGCATCAGCGGTCTGACCCCCCTATTACAAGTCGGGCGGTCGGACCACCATAGGACCGCCACAAACCCCAGGGATCATAGATCCCTTGCGGTGTTGCAGTGGTCTTAAGGCCGCAATATGCTTGGCTGTGCAGCTGCGGCACCACCAAGCATATTACAAGTTTCCTCTCTTCCACAGTTTTCACGGAGAGGAAACAAAGGCTGGCCCTGCAGGGCCACCTATTGCCTCAGGGCCAATGGGTGCATGCAGGGGGGCACACGTTGTGCCTCCTTGTGTGCATGCACCCCCTTTCCTGCACGGCATGGACTTTCTAGTCCATGCCGTGCAGGAATGGGCTTTGGCATTGTCATTGTGGTGCCTTTTTAATAGGCACTGCTGTGGGAACGCCAAAGGACCGCCCGCCAGAGCACAGGATTACTCGTAATCTGGCGGGTGGGTGGCGGTCGAGCTTGGCGGTCCTGGAACGGGGCGCTGCCGTGGTGGCCCGCTCCAGGACCGCCAAACTCGTTATCAGGCCCTTAGTCTTTCAAAGATGAGGCAAGCCTCTCTCAGATGTATTTGCAACAAAATGACGAATCTTTGCAATTAGATGCTATTATCTAGAATCAAAAGGGGAAGCGTTTCGATTCCTTGGCCAGGCAAATTTGCTTACTCATTTCCCATGATACCACTCATCTCCATGGTCCTGCTTAAAATAAGGAAAGAGTTGTGTACAATCATTCTATATTCCAGCTTGGGCCAGACAGTTCTGGTTCATGGACCTTTGAGATATATCAAACCAGACACCAACCCACTTCAAGATGGATCGATTTCTGATGTCCAAGAACAGAGATCAGATCCTTCACCACGACCCAGCGTCACTACACCTGACTGCTTGGCGGCAGCAGACCTAGAGTTTGGGTCCCACAGGCTTGCAGGAAAGTTCTAAAAGCAGCAAGACCCGCTTCAGTATAAACCTACTCCCTGAAATAGGAAATACTTTGTATTTTGGCTGCAAGACAGAAGATAAATCTGCTGCGAATGTATCCACATCAAGTACTACCTTATCTGCTAGATTTGGCAGAGTCAGGTCTTAGCAATACATCCACCTGCATCCATCAATCAGCCATATCAAGATACTTGGGAACCTCATAGTCACCTTCTTTATTTTCAGTGGTGAAAGAATTCATGCATGGATTGTTTTAAATGTAACCTCCAATGAGAAAAAAAATCACCAACGTGGGAGTTAACTATAGGCTTTGGACAACTCATGAAAGAGACTTTCGTACCTATAGATAAGAAATCCCTTCAAATGCTTTCATGGAAAACAACCTACCTAATTGCTGTACGTTTAGCAAGAAGAGTAGGAGAAATACAAAATTTCTCTATTAAGCCACCTTTCTTGAAGTTTGATTAAAACAAAGTGACTTTAACCACTAACGCAAAACTTATTACAAAGGTACCAACATCGTTTCATCTAAACAAAAAGATCAATTTGTCCACAGCCTTCAACCACAGCTGAACAGCCACTGCATTCCTTAGATATTAAACGAAGTTTACAATGTTATATTGCTAGACCAAAGGATATCAGAAAGACTGACCAGTGTTTCAAATAAACATTCCTGAAATTAAAAATGGAAGACTGACCATTTGTTTTAGCCTATGGAAACATAAACTAAGGGGATTGATTCGTAGTCAAAACAAGGCATAGCCTGATAGATAACATTCTGTAACTCTTACTGGCATCTTAAAGCATGCAGGTCTTTGAAGCATAGAGTTGGGGCATATTTAACTAGAGACATGGTGAGGATGGCTGCCCTTTTTACTAGGATACCACTGCAAGATTCCTGTAGAGTAACGACATGGTCTTCACCAGACACTGCTGTCTAGATGTGCAGTCAACAAATGAAACTGCAGTGGGGCTGGAGGTGTTGCGCAAGTTTTTTTATTAAGGTATGCTTCATATCTACATATACATAAGCATGCGTTTCTATAAAGTACTGCTTTGGTAATTTGTATTCAAGCTTGTGAATCTATAAAAGCTGCAGAAGTAAACGTTACTTACCTATAACTACAGTTCTGCAGGACTGGTATCTTTCATAGATTCACATGCACTCACTTCTGTCCATGAGGCTACCAGTCATGAAATAAGCTATGAAAATCTGGCAGTTGAAGGCTCTGAGGAGAGTTGGCGCCCCGAGCCCCTGTACATGGTTGGCTTGACTTCTAGTCCTATAATAAGATGGATGGGCTATTTAATATCTGCAAAGGTTTTCTTTTGTCAATCCTAGTTGCTCTATTGAAACACTGTCATGATAAAATTGACTACTGAGTGATCACATCCTGACGTCAGGAAATAATTCAAGCATGTGATTCCATTAAAGATACCAATGCTGCAGAAACCGTAGTTACAAGTAAGTAACGTTTTCTTTCTTTTATTCAGTCTGGCATCACTAACAGTCACCAGCAATGGGCATTCTAGAATGTTGCTTTGTTTGATGCCATCTGTTTGTGCCCCTTTAATATGCTAACGCATGTGAACAGCATTTTTGCATGCCAGTTTATCCATCCAGATGCCTACCATTGGCTCAGCTCGAGGCCTTCTTGGAAGCACGAATCAAAATTGAGCCAAGCTGTTATTTGGTATCTGCTACCCACCCTCTTAGCTTGATTGCCCTTTCCTGGAATGTTTTCTTGTCTCAATTTACATTTGCATAATTTAACACAATGGACTGATGTAGCTTCTCTAAAAATTATAAAGAAACGTGGATGCCTTTAATACACTTGTGCTGTGTAGCATTCTAGTCTGGCAAATTAAATGCTATTCAAGGGGAATCAACTTGTTAACGAGATTCTGATCCAGAAAGGGAGCACAAGAGGGCTGGTTCTTCCAAAGTGTTTTGACCAAAGTATTTTGCAACCCCAGTAACATTGTTGTGCGAACTCTTGAAGAACTCCTACTCCACAGAATCCCAGTCCGTGCCTCTGCCTCCTCCAAGACCCCACTTCCCTCAAACAGATACGCACTCTTCTCTCTCCTGCACTATTATCATCTTGTTGAGCCCCTTGCAATGCTCTAAGGGAGTTAGGGACTCAGGGGCATATTTACAAGACCTTATCACCACCAGAACGTCACTTTTTGTGACGTTCTGGTGGCAAACACCCCTTTGCCTTATTTACAAGGCAGCGTTAAGCCACTTAAAGTGGCTTAATGCCGCCTTGTAAATAATGTCCCTTTCACGCAGCACTTAGCGTGAAAAGGACAGGCAATGGGTTTTGCAGTGGACTTTCTGCCGCAAAATCCATTGCTTTTGGATGCTGCCCCCTATTTACAAGGGTGGCATAAATATGGGGCAGCGCCAAAAATAAGACCAGGGAAAACCTGCAATAAGGATAAAGGATTAATTTCTCCTCATTTTTGCTGTTTCTGCGTGTTCTTCATTCTGCAGCACACATAGAAAGAACAAATCGCCTGTAGTGATTGTTCATGTGCAGTAAGGTGTCCCTTCCTGCACATAAACAATGATTAGAAAATGACGAGTTGCAACTTCTATATGTGCTGCAATTTGCAGCACACATAGAAGTTACAAATCACCATTATTGATTGTTTATGTGCAGGAAGGAACACCTTCCTGCACACGAACAGTCATTCCCTGCAACACAGGCCCCCTTGCACTATAGTTGGCGCTAGACAGCTAAATTTAACGCCAACACTAGGAAAACGCAGGGGTGCGCCGTATTATTGTAATTATGGCGCATCCCCGCGTTTTCAGAATGTCGGAACGCGGCGTTACTAATTGTGGCGTAACACCCCTCAGTCTTCTGAACCTCATTTATGCCAGGTGAGATCTAGCGCAAGTTGCAGGACACAAACAAGCAGGATTAAGGCAGGTTGGGGGTTGCTGCGGTATGCTCCCATTACATTGTGACCATTATTCTGTATAAAAATACATCGCAGCCTTTACATCAGGTAGGTATTTACCTTGCAAGATATGAAATCAAGAGTCAATGCACCCGGAGTCAATACACTGCAAGGAATGTAGCAAATATAGTGTGAATAGTGAACAGTAGACAGTTATTTTGTACAAAAGTAAAATGAAAAGTGTATTTTTAATTTTATTTCTAGATATCGTAAAAATGTATTATTAAAAATATATAAATACCTTTTTGTAAAATAGTAATAATTCTTTAATGTTTATAAAAAGATATAATATTTAGTAATTTACAAAGAGGATTTTAATAACTTTTTCATTGTTATTATTTCAGGAAAACCATTGAATAATATGTAAAAGTAATCTTTGTTTTTTCTCTTTAGTGACGCCATTCTTTTCTTGATGGTGCTGTTTTTGCGCTATTCTTAAGTCGCAGGGATGTCAAAGTGAAGAAATGAAGGTGCAGGTGTTGCTGTCAGGTACAAAAAGTACATTTGTGCTGAAATGAGCAAATTGAATGTTTGTGTATTGTATAGTAAGGTAGGTTGAAGTTAGAAGAAGGGTTGAGGGTTAGTATGGGGGTTGTTGTGTGTTTTGCACTTTTCTGTTTTTGCAGGTGACATGTCCCGGCACCTTTTGGAGACACATTGAGGAGTGGATTGGTGCATTTCTTTCTTAGGAAATGGAGTATGGGGTGTCTCCCCCCTATTCACACACCCTCTCCTCTATACTTCGACTTTCCAGGAGCAGTTTTTGTATGTTCTGTTTTGTAAAACATCATATCTGTATGGTATTGTAATGGATTGTGGATTTGAATTGGGTGAAGTCGCTTCATTTTTCTTAGGAAAAGGGTCTTAGGGGGTAATAGTCCTCTCTTGTTTTTAGTAGGTTTGTACAAATGGACCATATGAATTTCTGCAATTCCTGGATGAACTTGAAAGTCTTCAAATTGTGAGTAATTGTATTTTTACAAAAATATTTTTGTCCATGGAAGGTTTGTTACTAGTGTTGTGGGTTAAGTACATGGTGCTGGTAGGGTTTGTGAAGTTTACATACAAATGCTAACTTTAGCTAACAAACGAGTAAGTTGTTAATAAGTTTAAATGTTACAGTTTTAGGAACATGCAGGAGTTAGTCAAGTATCCTGTTATTGTTGTTTGGTCTTGGCTATTAATTCTAGGTAGTTTACATCTGGAAACATGCCACATTTTTCTTTTTTGTTAATAATTGTGTGTGTGTGTGCGCGTGTGTGTGTGTTTTTTTTTGTTATAGACTTTTTCAGGGCATACCACCAGAAAATGATTGGACTTATAACCTCTCATGCAAACTTTGTTCCTTTTCAAACTTTCCAGGAAATGATAGACAAGTGGATGTACTTGGCCAATTGTTGAAGTGAAAGAGTTATGCTACCACTCTATGCATTATAGCATTTTGCACCCATATCTAAGTAGTTTGTGAAGCAGTTCCACCATTCATTGTTTAACCTTGGTTATCTTCTGTGATCCAGCTTTCATACACGGCCAATCCAGTTATCTTCAAAGCAAATTTATGGTGTTGCCAATTTTTCATCCTTGTTATTATAGTATTCGCTAAGAATAACAGCTGTAAAATATTCATCAATATGTTCAGTGGATACAAAAGCTAATGCTAACAGTGTTTTATTTCAAATTATACTTTACTGTCAATCATATATTACTGTGTTGTGTATATTTTTTAATGTTAAGCCAAATAACTTGAGAAAAGTGAAAAGAAATCCCTGATTTAGGGTATTTGAATAGATTTTTTTAATTACATTTATTGTTGGCAGCTGAAAGTCAATGATTATCTTAGTTGGATTTATTTTCTTTATTTGGTTACCAAATTTAAAAATTCTGCATAATGTGATGAATGTTCATGTGACCAAAAACCATACAAGGGTATTTTTGTTCATTTACACGCGCATGTTCTATATTTGGATGAATGGATGGGAATACAATTTGAAATCCATTCCTTATTCAAATATTATTTTCACGAGGGTAACTACGTTTCTAGTATTTGATAATATTAGTAAAAGTTGTTTGTGTATCTTTGTCATATACAGAAATGGTTGTTTAGAAAAGGTTAGTTTAAGGTATTCTGAAATGTTTATATCTCAAATGGTTTAGGATTAAGGTGGGTGATCCCTATACATTTGATATTTCTGTTTTTTGTTCTCTTTAAATTATATAGTTCTGGAAGGTACCCTGCTAAATGTGGAGTGGTGTTTTTGAATCTATTTTTAGGATTGACCCTGAGAGCTCACTAGAAGTGCTGTAAATGTTTGTTTTTTTAATGCAAATTATCCCATAGTCACAACTCTGCCCATATATCAGTGAGAAAAATATTTGGCATGCTTTCAGTAATCCTGCGGTTCTCCTTCTTTCTATAACTATGTGGATGAGGGTTGTTGCCTCTGTTTGACCTAATATATTAAGTGGAGTTTAAGGAGGTTCTTCATTATTAGCATTGTTGAAAAGGAGGTAAGGGGTTAAAAAAGGAAATAATTTCATTACTCTGTTTGTATGTTTTCTTTTTTTTAAATTATTTTTCCATAGCAATTCTTACAATTGGTGAATGATGTTTCTTTTTTAATTTTGAAATAATAAACTAGGACACAAGTCTTAGACAGATGGCGCACTACCTAATGAACTCAAGAGTGAGTGTATTAACTCAATGTTAATCAAAAGCCTTTAACATCATGTAAAATTATTATAAAAAACACAATTTGTCTAATACACAAAAGTTCTAACAATGTTACGAAAACAGATGATGACTGAATCCAAAATGATATTTTCAATCCAGTTTATTCAAAAGTAACGTCTTCATCGGTTACTCTTATGAATTCTTAAATCAAATGTTGCATTCAAACGTGGATATTCAATCCCAATGCATTTCGGGTGTGCATACACCCTTCGTCAGGGGAAATCTACAGAAAAACATATACGATCAATCAATCTAGTTACATAGAAACTAAACAAGGTGTATTTACAATGTATCTGCCTAAACATCCGGAATGGTTACTACAAATACAAGTCCTATGGACGGATCAGCATGAATAACATATGCATTACACAATCAATCTGGCAGTGACCACACCATATCTCAATATCAATAAGAAAACAGTATGGGAAACAGTATAGATGTCAGCAAAGCGAAAAGAAACCAAAGAAATTCCACAACCAACATGCTGGCTAGTGCTGTTAAAAAACTGTGATGTACGAAGTGAAAATCACCTGTGGGAAGTAAAACAGCGCGAAAACGAGTGCTCGAAAATGAAACCAAAAGCGAACCCAACGGTTGCTAATACTTCACCCCATAACCCAAACACCTCGACATAAGATGAAAAACATGTAGGAACATCCTGCATCACTCAAAACTAATCGAGTGGAACAAGAAAAATGTATGAGAAATAGAGGCTTACCCACAAATCTTTAGCGGTCAAAATACCTCTATACGAAAATATGTAGAAGATGGAAGTGCTGGAAAATTGAAAAATACTGGTGACCAATGAGACCTTTAATGCGTTATCCCAAAATCTACAAATAACGCGAGACTGAATACAAAAATGAGTCGAATAAGGCTTACCGAATGCACAGTATCGCAAGTTGACACAAGTACTTTCATATATGGATAAAAACGACCGTCATGTTTCTGGATCACGTCAGTACCTATAAAAAAGATATGCTATAACCCACCGCCTCATGTAGAAAAAACCCGAAACCCCAAGCAGTGTAGGACTCACCAAAATAGCGTAAACACCGTGCACCATTCTTTACATGCACCCAGATCCTGAAGTAGCTAAACGTCCGAAGCATGCAATGAGTGAACTGAAATAGTTCCGGCAACTGCCGTCTCCACGTGCATCCATAGTAATAAACATAGGACAATGTAGGAAAACTACAAAGAGAATCCCAGAGGCGGCAGACATCTTGGCATGGTGATAAATCACCACAATGATATGGTATTCTGAATTACAATCATCGCAATGCTTAACAGAACCAACACAAGAAACTCAAAAAATTGTACATATGATGGTGAACATAACGACTGTGCTTCTCTAGTTTAAAAGATACTCATATTCAAGGACATGATTAAACAATATATCTCTATACTTATGTGAATTTCTATACATGTGTACATAGTCTTTGTGCATATAAATCACACAGTGACATAACCCCGCAGTAATGTGTGCAACCCCAATCATTTCGTTAGAAGTGGCGTAAACCACTATTCACATTATAAATCTACTTAACACTCTAACGTACACACCAACTAAGTACTCTGCAAACATATAGCACGTATAAAACAGAAATGTGAAGATTATATGAGCGAGAATAGAACATGTTCAATATAAAGTATACAAGTACGTGCTATAATACACTAAATCTTGCCTGCTGCATTTCTAGAGCATTGCATCATACCACAAAAGAGTTAATGATAAAAAAACAAAATGTAGTGTTAAAAATGCAAATGATGTGGTGAATCAAACAACTAACCACTACACCCATGGCATATAAATGTTGTGCGCTATACTGTGTGCTGTATCACAGGAAACGCAAGAGTTCCAATTTATCATTGAGACCCTTTGGACTCATGGTACCCAGATGCCTGATCCAAAACGTCTCACGCTGTGTAATAAATTTAGACATGTCTCTATCTAGATGACTCTTCACAATCTCGAAAACTGTGAATCTAAGCTAAGCAATCGTATGACGAAACGCACTCCAATGTCTCGCTAAAGGAGAAGACATCACCATCGTTCTGATCCTGCTCTTGTGTTCAGTTATGCGCGTGCGCAATAATCTCTCCGTCTTGCCTACGTAATATAAACCACACGGAGAACGTATGGCGTAAATTACGTTTTGAGAATTGCAGTTGGCCGTGAATAACAATTTAACAGGTTTACCGGACCAGGGATGTGAAATAGATGTCCCTTGTAAAACATTATTACAATGTGAGCAATTATAACACTTTTGCATGCCTCTTGATTCTCCCACACTTTTAACCTTTTTCTTTTTCAATATCTCTCTAATATTATTAGATCTTTTATAAGCAAAAATAGGAGGATCTTGAAAAAGACTGCCAAAATCAGGTTCCATTTGTAATAAATCCCATCGTTGAAGAATAACTTTCTTGATGGCTGTGGCTTGTGT
This sequence comes from Calotriton arnoldi, assembly GCA_963921515.1. Classification (NCBI taxonomy): domain Eukaryota; kingdom Metazoa; phylum Chordata; class Amphibia; order Caudata; family Salamandridae; genus Calotriton; species Calotriton arnoldi. The sequence continues at coordinate 245,582 of CAWUFW010002732.1, forward strand.
CGAGAAAACAGATACAAATACTTCACGTCTGCCCTTGATTTTCGCTCTCTTAGTAAGTAAATCCACCCTAGAGATGGCGTCAGTCTGTCTAGCTGCTGAATCCACTAACTCTTGAGGGTAACCCCTCTCCAAAAAGCCTGTCTTAAATGTATTCAAAGTGGTTTGATATTGTGTGTGATCTGAAGTAATGCGCTTGATGCGTAAAAATTGTGAGAGCGGAAGGTGTTTCTTGAGAGACTCAGGGTGAAAGCTAGTGTACAATAATGTATTATTGCGGTCTATCGGTTTGGTGAAAACCTTAGTGACGATCTGAAAGTCGCTCAATTCAACCTACACATCTAAATAAGAGATAGATCGTTTATCCATAGTATGCGTGAACTGTATTCTAGGATTCTTGTCATTCAACTGGCTAAGCTTACTTTGCAATTCAACCTGTGTACCCTGCCATATAATAAATATATCGTCAATGTATCGACGATAAAGTACCAAATGTGCTGTCCAGTCTGGATCACTTAGTATGTGCTCGCGTTCAAACTTCATCATGTAAATATTTGCATAACTAGGTGCCCCAGAAAAACCCATGGAGGTTCCAGTAGTCTGCAAAAAGTACCTCTCTTGCCACCTGAAATAGCTTTGAAATAGACAAAACTGCAGAAGATCCAATAGAAAAACTTTCTCAGCTTGTATGTCTTCTCTTTGGAGTAGCGCCCACTCAACTGCCTCGATACCCTCTCCATGTGGTATAGAAGTATAAAGAGCCACCACGTGTACCGTGCATAGCCAAATCTCCACTCCTGTCGGCAATACAAGATTGCCCAACAACGTCAAGAAATGAGTCGTGTCCTGTAAATATGTACTGCTTGTTTGTACAATTGTCTGGAGAAAGGTGTCTAAATAATGCCCAAAAGGCTCATGAATCGACCCACAGCCGTAGACTATGGGGCGAAAGGGAGGATCCCTGAGATTCTTGTGTATTTTAGGTAACATGTAAATTTCAGGTCTACGTGGAAACCTGGAATAAAGAAATTCCGAAGTTTTTCTGAAATCCACCCCATGTCCTTAGCATGTGCCAAAATCTGTGCCAACACTCCTTGAAACTCTACAGTCGGATCATTGTCCATCAATATGTATGTGGTATCATCAGAAAGCATACTTTCAACCTTAGCTTCATAGAAATCTCGGTCCATGACAACTAGTGCCCCTCCCTTATCTGCTTGAGAAAAGACAATTGAGCAATTATCACGTAGATTTCTAAGTGCCTTCCTGTCAGCTGGAGTCAAATTGTGTCTCTTCCTAGATGGAGATTGTAACTGTGCCAGATCTTTTGGACTAACGTTTCAAAAGTGTCTAGCACCTTATGAGTAGTTGGAGCTATAAACGTGCTTTTAGGTCTAAACTCCCTCAATTCTGATGTGCCCAAACCCTCAGGGGTAGGCTCTCTGTTACTAAAGAAATATCGTAACCTGAGTTTTCTCATGAATTTATATAAATCGATTTCCATATTCAAAGAATTAGTATGAAAAGTCGGTACAAAAGTAGTTCCTTTATTCAAAAGACTTAACTGAGCTTCTGTTAACTGGACAGATGAAATGTTAACCACTAATGTTTCTTCGTTCTGCGACCTGAGCTTGCAGTTTTTACCGCCTCCGCGGCCTCTACGTGTTTTTGTGACTCGGGCTGCAACACTGTTTGATCTATTGGAGGATTGTTGGCTGCTGGGCTGACTCCTAAAAAAGCAACCTTAGTTGCTGTTGAGGTTGATGCTTCTGTGTCTGTGGGTTCATTGACAGATGGCACAGGTGCTCTTGTCATACGTGTGTCACTAACCGACGCTAGGCTCTCGTCTGAAGAGGTGGTTCCACTCTTGTGAAAAGTGCGTTTTTGCGCATACACCTCCGCCCAGGAGTACACCTCATCTAACTTGTAGTCAATAGTGTCACGCCTGAACTTACGAACCTTTCGCTCATGTATTTCTTTTGCATATGTATCTAGTTTAACGTTAATCTCCTCAAGTGTCGTCACCCAGTTATCTGTCTCCATCCGTTGTTTGATATTATCCTGTAACTCCTTAATTTCCTGCTCTAAGCCTATCAAAACCGTGGACAATTCTTCTCCAATCAAAAGTATAAGATCGAGCGAACACTTGTTAAGAATGGCATACCATTTATCCATACATTTTTATTAGCTTTAAACATCATGGGTTTCAATGGTAATCTAAGCCCTCTCGGTATCCTGCTTGCCTTATGATATTGAATTAAAGTCGTGGCGTGCAGCCTTTGATTAATTTCTCGCTGCATCAGATATTCCAATTGCCGCAATTGTTGTGTAACAGGTCCTTGGGTCATATCAAATGACCTAACCTCCCGGATGAGGCCATATATATCTTGTGCTTCAGTAGCACTATAAACTTTTGTTTCTGCTTTATTATCAGTGAGGTGTAAAATGTCCTCAAATGACATTTTAGTGGTGCAAAAGGTGCTGTCTTGGGTGAAATAGGGATAAATGAATGTAAACAAACAGCGATAGTGCACTCTTTTTCTCAACAATCTACACAATAAAATAGGAATCAAAAATTTTAAAGATTGGTGTGCGCCTTCTGAAGTGGTTCCACCCTACCACCTATTCAACAATGAAATAATAAACTAGGACACAAGTCTTAGACAGATGGCGCAACACCTAATGAACTCAAGAGTGAGTGTATTAACTCAATGTTAATCGAAAGCCTTTAACATCATGTAAAATTATTATAAAAAACACAATTTGTCTAATACACAAAAGTTCTAACAATGTTACGAAAACAGATGATGACTGAATCCAAAATGATATCTTCAATCCACTTTATTCAAAAGTAACGTCTTCATCGGTTACTCTTATGAATTCTTAAATCAAATGTTGCATTCAAACATGGATATTCAATCCCAATGCATTTCGGGTGTGCATACACCCTTCGTCAGGGGAAATCTACAGAAAAACATATACAATCAATCAATCTAATTACATAGAAACTAAACGAGGTGTATTTACAATGTATCTGCCTAAACATCCGGAATGGTTACTACAAATACAAGTCCTATGGACGGATCAGCATGAATAACATATGCATTACACAATCAATCTGGCAGTGACCACGCCATATCTCAATATCAATAAGAAAACAGTATGGGAAACAGTATAGATGTCAGCAAAGCGAAAAGAAACCAAAGAGATTCCACAACCAACATGCCGGCTAGTGCTGATAAAAAACTGTGATGTACGAAGTGAAAATCACCCGTGGGAAGTAAAACAGCGCGAAAATGAGTGCTCGAAAATGAAACCAAAAGCGAACCCAACGGTTGCTAATACTTCACCCCATAACCCAAACACCTCGACATAAGATGAAAAAAATGTAGGAACATCCTGCATCACTCAAAACTAATCGAGTGGAACAAGAAAAATGTATGAGAAATAGAGGCTTACCCACAAATCTTTAGCGGTCAAAATACCTCTATACGAAAATATGTAGAAGATGGAAGTGCTGGAAAATTGAAAAATACTGGTGACCAATGAGACCTTTAATGCGTTATCCCAAAATCTACAAATAACGCGAGACTGAATACAAAAATGAGTCGAATAAGGCTTACCGAATGCACAGTATCGCAAGTTGACACGAGTACTTTCATATATGGATAAAAACGACCGTCATGTTTCTGGATCACGTCAGTACCTATAAAAAAGATATGCTATAACCCACCGCCTCATGTAGAAAAAACCCGAAACCCCAAGCAGTGTAGGACTCACCAAAATAGCGTAAACACCGTGCACCATTCTTTACATGCACCCAGATCCTGAAGTAGCTAAACGTCCGAAGCATGCAATGAGTGAACTGAAATAGTTCCGGCAACTGCCGTCTCCACGTGCAACCATAGTAATAAACATAGGACAATGTAGGAAAACTACAAAGAGAATCCCAGAGGCGGCAGACATCTTGGCATGGTGATAAATCACCACAATGATATGGTATTCTGAATTACAATCATCGCAATGCTTAACAGAACCAACACAAGAAACTCAAAAAATTGTACATATGATGGTGAACATAACGACTGTGCTTCTCTAGTTTAAAAGATACTCATATTCAAGGACATGATTAAACAATATATCTCTATACTTATGTGAATTTCTATACATGTGTACATAGTCTTTGTGCATATAAATCACACAGTGACATAACCCCGCAGTAATGTGTGCAACCCCAATCATTTCGTTAGAAGTGGCGTAAACCACTATTCACATTATAAATCTACTTAACACTCTAACGTACACACCAACTAAGTACTCTGCAAACATATAGCACGTATAAAACAGAAATGTGAAGATTATATGAGCGAGAATAGAACATGTTCAATATAAAGTATACAAGTACGTGCTATAATACACTAAATCTTGCCTGCTGCATTTCTAGAGCATTGCATCATACCACAAAAGAGTTAATGATAAAAAAACAAAATGTAGTGTTAAAAATGCAAATGATGTGGTGAATCAAACAACTAACCACTACACCCATGGCATATAAATGTTGTGCGCTATACTGTGTGCTGTATCACAGGAAACGCAAGAGTTCCAATTTATCATTGAGACCCTTTGGACTCATGGTACCCAGATGCCTGATCCAAAACGTCTCACGCTGTGTAATAAATTTAGACATGTCTCTATCTAGATGACTCTTCACAATCTCGAAAACTGTGAATCTAAGCTGAGCAATCGTATGACGAAACGCACTCCAATGTCTCGCTAAAGGAGAAGACATCACCATCGTTCTGATCCTGCTCTTGTGTTCAGTTATGCGCGTGCGCAATAATCTCTCTGTCTTGCCTACGTAATATAAACCACACGGAGAACGTATGTCGTAAATTACGTTTTGAGAATTGCAGTTGGCCGTGAATAACAATTTAACAGGTTTACCGGACCAGGGATGTGAAATAGATGTCCCTTGTAAAACATTATTACAATGTGAGCAATTATAACACTTTTGCATGCCTCTTGATTCTCCCACACTTTTAACCTTTTTCTTTTTCAATATCTCTCTAATATTATTAGATCTTTTATAAGCAAAAATAGGAGGATCTTGAAAAAGACTGCCAAAATCAGGTTCCATTTGTAATAAATCCCATCGTTGAAGAATAACTTTCTTGATGGCTGTGGCTTGTGTCGAGAAAACAGATACAAATACTTCACGTCTGCCCTTGATTTTCGCTCTCTTAGTAAGTAAATCCACCCTAGAGATGGCGTCAGTCTGTCTAGCTGCTGAATCCACTAACTCTTGAGGGTAACCCCTCTCCAAAAGCCTGTCTTAAATGTATTCAAAGAGGTTTGATATTGTGTGTGATCTGAAGTAATGCGCTTGATGCGTAAAAATTGTGAGAGCGGAAGGTGTTTCTTGAGAGACTCAGGGTGAAAGCTAGTGTACAATAATGTATTATTGCGGTCTATCGGTTTGGTGAAAACCTTAGTGACGATCTGAAAGTCGCTCAATTCAACCTACACATCTAAATAAGAGATAGATCGTTTATCCATAGTATGCGTGAACTGTATTCCTCCGCGGCCTCTACGTGTTTTTGTGACTCGGGCTGCAACACTGTTTGATCTATTGGAGGATTGTTGGCTGCTGGGCTGACTCCTAAAAAAGCAACCTTAGTTGCTGTTGAGGTTGATGCTTCTGTGTCTGTGGGTTCATTGACAGATGGCACAGGTGCTCTTGTCATACGTGTGTCACTAACCGACGCTAGGCTCTCGTCTGAAGAGGTGGTTCCACTCTTGTGAAAAGTGCGTTTTTGCGCATACACCTCCGCCCAGGAGTACACCTCATCTAACTTGTAGTCAATAGTGTCACGCCTGAACTTACGAACCTTTCGCTCATGTATTTCTTTTGCATATGTATCTAGTTTAACGTTAATCTCCTCAAGTGTCGTCACCCAGTTATCTGTCTCCATCCGTTGTTTGATATTATCCTGTAACTCCTTAATTTCCTGCTCTAAGCCTATCAAAACCGTGGACAATTCTTCTCCAATCAAAAGTATAAGATCGAGCGAACACTTGTTAAGAATGGCATACCATTTATCCATAAATTTTTATTAGCTTTAAACATCATGGGTTTCAATGGTAATCTAAGCCCTCTCGGTATCCTGCTTGCCTTATGATATTGAATTAAAGTCGTGGCGTGCAGCCTTTGATTAATTTCTCGCTGCATCAGATATTCCAATTGCCGCAATTGTTGTGTAACAGGTCCTTGGGTCATATCAAATGACCTAACCTCCCGGATGAGGCCATATATATCTTGTGCTTCAGTAGCACTATAAACTTTTGTTTCTGCTTTATTATCAGTGAGGTGTAAAATGTCCTCAAATGACATTTTAGTGGTGCAAAAGGTGCTGTCTTGGGTGAAATAGGGATAAATGAATGTAAACAAACAGCGATAGTGCACTCTTTTTCTCAACAATCTACACAATAAAATAGGAATCAAAAATTTTAAAGATTGGTGTGCGCCTTCTGAAGTGGTTCCACCCTACCACCTATTCAACAATGAAATAATAAACTAGGACACAAGTCTTAGACAGATGGCGCAACACCTAATGAACTCAAGAGTGAGTGTATTAACTCAATGTTAATCGAAAGCCTTTAACATCATGTAAAATTATTATAAAAAACACAATTTGTCTAATACACAAAAGTTCTAACAATGTTACGAAAACAGATGATGACTGAATCCAAAATGATATCTTCAATCCACTTTATTCAAAAGTAACGTCTTCATCGGTTACTCTTATGAATTCTTAAATCAAATGTTGCATTCAAACATGGATATTCAATACCAATGCATTTCGGGTGTGCATACACCCTTCGTCAGGGGAAAATCTACAGAAAAACATATACGATCAATCAATCTAATTACATAGAAACTAAACAAGGTGTATTTACAATGTATCTGCCTAAACATCCGGAATGGTTACTACAAATACAAGTCCTATGGACGGATCAGCATGAATAACATTACACAATCAATCTGGCAGTGACCACGCCATATCTCAATATCAATAAGAAAACAGTATGGGAAACAGTATAGATGTCAGCAAAGCGAAAAGAAACCAAAGAGATTCCACAACCAACATGCCGGCTAGTGCTGATAAAAAACTGTGATGTACGAAGTGAAAATCACCCGTGGGAAGTAAAACAGCGCGAAAACGAGTGCTCGAAAATGAAACCAAAAGCGAACCCAACGGTTGCTAATACTTCACCCCATAACCCAAACACCTCGACATAAGATGAAAAACATGTAGGAACATCCTGCATCACTCAAAACTAATCGAGTGGAACAAGAAAAATGTATGAGAAATAGAGGCTTACCCACAAATCTTTAGCGGTCAAAATACCTCTATACGAAAATATGTAGAAGATGGAAGTGCTGGAAAATTGAAAAATACTGGTGATCAATGAGACCTTTAATGCGTTATCCCAAAATCTACAAATAACGCGAGACTGAATACAAAAATGAGTCGAATAAGGCTTACCGAATGCACAGTATCGCAAGTTGACACGAGTACTTTCATATATGGATAAAAACGACCGTCATGTTTCTGGATCACGTCAGTACCTATAAAAAAGATATGCTATAACCCACCGCCTCATGTAGAAAAACCCGAAACCCCAAGCAGTGTAGGACTCACCAAAATAGCGTAAACACCGTGCACCATTCTTTACATGCACCCAGATCCTGAAGTAGCTAAACGTCCGAAGCATGCAATGAGTGAACTGAAATAGTTCCGGCAAATGCCGTCTCCACGTGCATCCATAGTAATAAACATAGGACAATGTAGGAAAACTACAAAGAGAATCCCAGAGGCGGCAGACATCTTGGCATGGTGATAAATCACCACAATGATATGGTATTCTGAATTACAATCATCGCAATGCTTAACAGAACCAACACAAGAAACTCAAAAAATTGTACATATGATGGTGAACATAACGACTGTGCTTCTCTAGTTTAAAAGATACTCATATTCAAGGACATGATTAAACAATATATCTCTATACTTATGTGAATTTCTATACATGTGTACATAGTCTTTGTGCATATAAATCACACAGTGACATAACCCCGCAGTAATGTGTGCAACCCCAATCATTTCGTTAGAAGTGGCGTAAACCACTATTCACATTATAAATCTACTTAACACTCTAACGTACACACCAACTAAGTAGTCTGCAAACATATAGCACGTATAAAACAGAAATGTGAAGATTATATGAGCGAGAATAGAACATGTTCAATATAAAGTATACAAGTACGTGCTATAATACACTAAATCTTGCCTGCTGCATTTCTAGAGCATTGCATCATACCACAAAAGAGTTAATGATAAAAAAACAAAATGTAGTGTTAAAAATGCAAATGATGTGGTGAATCAAACAACTAACCACTACACCCATGGCATATAAATGTTGTGCGCTATACTGTGTGCTGTATCACAGGAAACGCAAGAGTTCCAATTTATCATTGAGACCCTTTGGACTCAGGGTACCCAGATGCCTGATCCAAAACGTCTCACGCTGTGTAATAAATTTAGACATGTCTCTATCTAGATGACTCTTCACAATCTCGAAAACTGTGAATCTAAGCTGAGCAATCGTATGACGAAACGCACTCCAATGTCTCGCTAAAGGAGAAGACATCACCATCGTTCTGATCCTGCTCTTGTGTTCAGTTATGCGCGTGCGCAATAATCTCTCTGTCTTGCCTACGTAATATAAACCACACGGAGAACGTATGTCGTAAATTACGTTTTGAGAATTGCAGTTGGCCGTGAATAACAATTTAACAGGTTTACCAGACCAGGGATGTGAAATAGATGTCCCTTGTAAAACATTATTACAATGTGAGCAATTATAACACTTTTGCATGCCTCTTGATTCTCCCACACTTTTAACCTTTTTCTTTTTCAATATCTCTCTAATATTATTAGATCTTTTATAAGCAAAAATAGGAGGATCTTGAAAAAGACTGCCAAAATCAGGTTCCATTTGTAATAAATCCCATCGTTGAAGAATAACTTTCTTGATGGCTGTGGCTTGTGTCGAGAAAACAGATACAAATACTTCACGTCTGCCCTTGATTTTCGCTCTCTTAGTAAGTAAATCCACCCTAGAGATGGCGTCAGTCTGTCTAGCTGCTGAATCCACTAACTCTTGAGGGTAACCCCTCTCCAAAAAGCCTGTCTTAAATGTATTCAAAGAGGTTTGATATTGTGTGTGATCTGAAGTAATGCGCTTGATGCGTAAAAATTGTGAGAGCGGAAGGTGTTTCTTGAGAGACTCAGGGTGAAAGCTAGTGTACAATAATGTATTATTGCGGTCTATCGGTTTGGTGAAAACCTTAGTGACGATCTGAAAGTCGCTCAATTCAACCTACACATCTAAATAAGAGATAGATCGTTTATCCATAGTATGCGTGAACTGTATTCTAGGATTCTTGTCATTCAACTGGCTAAGCTTACTTTGCAATTCAACCTGTGTACCCTGCCATATAATAAATATATCGTCAATGTATCGACGATAAAGTACCAAATGTGCTGTCCAGTCTGGATCACTTAGTATGCTCGCGTTCAAACTTCATCATGTAAATATTTGCATAACTAGGTGCCCCAGAAAAACCCATGGAGGTTCCAGTAGTCTGCAAAAAGTACCTCTCTTGCCACCTGAAATAGCTATGAAATAGACAATACTGCAGAAGATCCAATAGAAAAACTTTCTCAGCTTGTATGTCTTCTCTTTGGAGTAGCGCCCACTCAACTGCCTCGATACCCTCTCCATGTGGTATAGAAGTATAAAGAGCCACCACGTCTACCGTGCATAGCCAAATCTCCACTCCTGTCGGCAATACAAGATTGCCCAACAACGTCAAGAAATGAGTCGTGTCCTGTAAATATGTACTGCTTGTTTGTACAATTGTCTGGAGAAAGGTGTCTAAATAATGCCCAAAAGGCTCATGAATCGACCCACAGCCGTAGACTATGGGGCGAAAGGGAGGATCCCTGAGATTCTTGTGTATTTTAGGTAACATGTAAATTTCAGGTCTACGTGGAAACCTGGAATAAAGAAATTCCGAAGTTTTTTCTGAAATCCACCCCATGTCCTTAGCATGTGCCAAAATCTGTGCCAACACTCCTTGAAACTCTACAGTCGGATCATTGTCCATCAATATGTATGTGGTATCATCAGAAAGCATACTTTCAACCTTAGCTTCATAGAAATCTCGGTCCATGACAACTAGTGCCCCTCCCTTATCTGCTTGAGAAAAGACAATTGAGCAATTATCACGTAGATTTCTAAGTGCCTTCCTGTCAGCTGGAGTCAAATTGTGTCTCTTCCTAGATGGAGATTGTAACTGTGCCAGATCTTTTTGGACTAACGTTTCAAAAGTGTCTAGCACCTTATGAGTAGTTGGAGCTATAAACGTGCTTTTAGGTCTAAACTCCCTCAATTCTGATGTGCCCGAACCCTCAGGGGTAGGCTCTCTGTTACTAAAGAAATATCGTAACCTGAGTTTTCTCATGAATTTATATAAATCGATTTCCATATTCAAAGAATTAGTATGAAAAGTCGGTACAAAAGTAGTTCCTTTATTCAAAAGACTTAACTGAGCTTCTGTTAACTTGACAGATGAAATGTTAACCACTAATGTTTCTTCGTTCTGCGACCTGAGCTTGCAGTTTTTACCGCCTCCGCGGCCTCTACGTGTTTTTGTGACTCGGGCTGCAACACTGTTTGATCTATTGGAGGATTGTTGGCTGCTGGGCTGACTCCTAAAAAAGCAACCTTAGTTGCTGTTGAGGTTGATGCTTCTGTGTCTGTGGGTTCATTGACAGATGGCACAGGTGCTCTTGTCATACGTGTGTCACTAACCGACACTAGGCTCTCGTCTGAAGAGGTGGTTCCACTCTTGTGAAAAGTGCGTTTTGCGCATACACCTCCGCCCAGGAGTACACCTCATCTAACTTGTAGTCAATAGTGTCACGCCTGAACTTACGAACCTTTCGCTCATGTATTTCTTTTGCATATGTATCTAGTTTAACGTTAATCTCCTCAAGTGTCGTCACCCAGTTATCTGTCTCCATCCGTTGTTTGATATTATCCTGTAACTCCTTCATTTCCTGCTCTAAGCCTATCAAAACCGTGGACAATTCTTCTCCAATCAAAAGTATAAGATCGAGCGAACACTTGTTAAGAATGGCATACCATTTATCCATAAATTTTTTATTAGCTTTAAACATCATGGGTTTCAATGGTAATCTAAGCCCTCTCGGTATCCTGCTTGCCTTATGATATTGAATTAAAGTCGTGGCGTGCAGCCTTTGATTAATTTCTCGCTGCATCAGATATTCCAATTGCCGCAATTGTTGTGTAACAGGTCCTTGGGTCATATCAAATGACCTAACCTCCCGGATGAGGCCATATATATCTTGTGCTTCAGTAGCACTATAAACTTTTGTTTCTGCTTTATTATCAGTGAGGTGTAAAATGTCCTCAAATGACATTTTAGTGGTGCAAAAGGTGCTGTCTTGGGTGAAATAGGGATAAATGAATGTAAACAAACAGCGATAGTGCACTCTTTTTCTCAACAATCTACACAATAAAATAGGAATCAAAAATTTTAAAGATTGGTGTGCGCCTTCTGAAGTGGTTCCACCCTACCGCCTATTCAACAATGAAATAATAAACTAGGACACAAGTCTTAGACAGATGGCGCAACACCTAATGAACTCAAGAGTGAGTGTATTAACTCAATGTTAATCGAAAGCCTTTAACATCATGTAAAATTATTATAAAAAACACAATTTGTCTAATACACAAAAGTTCTAACAATGTTACGAAAACAGATGATGACTGAATCCAAAATGATATCTTCAATCCACTTTATTCAAAAGTAACGTCTTCATCGGTTACTCTTATGAATTCTTAAATCAAATGTTGCATTCAAACATGGATATTCAATCCCAATGCATTTCGGGTGTGCATACACCCTTCGTCAGGGGAAATCTACAGAAAAACATATACAATCAATCAATCTAATTACATAGAAACTAAACGAGGTGTATTTACAATGTATCTGCCTAAACATCCGGAATGGTTACTACAAATACAAGTCCTATGGACGGATCAGCATGAATAACATATGCATTACACAATCAATCTGGCAGTGACCACGCCATATCTCAATATCAATAAGAAAACAGTATGGGAAACAGTATAGATGTCAGCAAAGCGAAAAGAAACCAAAGAGATTCCACAACCAACATGCCGGCTAGTGCTGATAAAAAACTGTGATGTACGAAGTGAAAATCACCCGTGGGAAGTAAAACAGCGCGAAAACGAGTGCTCGAAAATGAAACCAAAAGCGAACCCAACGGTTGCTAATACTTCACCCCATAACCCAAACACCTCGACATAAGATGAAAAAAATGTAGGAACATCCTGCATCACTCAAAACTAATCGAGTGGAACAAGAAAAATGTATGAGAAATAGAGGCTTACCCACAAATCTTTAGCGGTCAAAATACCTCTATACGAAAATATGTAGAAGATGGAAGTGCTGGAAAATTGAAAAATACTGGTGACCAATGAGACCTTTAATGCGTTATCCCAAAATCTACAAATAACGCGAGACTGAATACAAAAATGAGTCGAATAAGGCTTACCGAATGCACAGTATCGCAAGTTGACACGAGTACTTTCATATATGGATAAAAACGACCGTCATGTTTCTGGATCACGTCAGTACCTATAAAAAAGATATGCTATAACCCACCGCCTCATGTAGAAAAAACCCGAAACCCCAAGCAGTGTAGGACTCACCAAAATAGCGTAAACACCGTGCACCATTCTTTACATGCACCCAGATCCTGAAGTAGCTAAACGTCCGAAGCATGCAATGAGTGAACTGAAATAGTTCCGGCAACTGCCGTCTCCACGTGCAACCATAGTAATAAACATAGGACAATGTAGGAAAACTACAAAGAGAATCCCAGAGGCGGCAGACATCTTGGCATGGTGATAAATCACCACAATGATATGGTATTCTGAATTACAATCATCGCAATGCTTAACAGAACCAACACAAGAAACTCAAAAAATTGTACATATGATGGTGAACATAACGACTGTGCTTCTCTAGTTTAAAAGATACTCATATTCAAGGACATGATTAAACAATATATCTCTATACTTATGTGAATTTCTATACATGTGTACATAGTCTTTGTGCATATAAATCACACAGTGACATAACCCCGCAGTAATGTGTGCAACCCCAATCATTTCGTTAGAAGTGGCGTAAACCACTATTCACATTATAAATCTACTTAACACTCTAACGTACACACCAACTAAGTACTCTGCAAACATATAGCACGTATAAAACAGAAATGTGAAGATTATATGAGCGAGAATAGAACATGTTCAATATAAAGTATACAAGTACGTGCTATAATACACTAAATCTTGCCTGCTGCATTTCTAGAGCATTGCATCATACCACAAAAGAATTAATGATAAAAAAACAAAATGTAGTGTTAAAAATGCAAATGATGTGGTGAATCAAACAACTAACCACTACACCCATGGCATATAAATGTTGTGCGCTATACTGTGTGCTGTATCACAGGAAACGCAAGAGTTCCAATTTATCATTGAGACCCTTTGGACTCATGGTACCCAGATGCCTGATCCAAAACGTCTCACGCTGTGTAATAAATTTAGACATGTCTCTATCTAGATGACTCTTCACAATCTCGAAAACTGTGAATCTAAGCTGAGCAATCGTATGACGAAACGCACTCCAATGTCTCGCTAAAGGAGAAGACATCACCATCGTTCTGATCCTGCTCTTGTGTTCAGTTATGCGCGTGCGCAATAATCTCTCTGTCTTGCCTACGTAATATAAACCACACGGAGAACGTATGTCGTAAATTACGTTTTGAGAATTGCAGTTGGCCGTGAATAACAATTTAACAGGTTTACCGGACCAGGGATGTGAAATAGATGTCCCTTGTAAAACATTATTACAATGTGAGCAATTATAACACTTTTGCATGCCTCTTGATTCTCCCACACTTTTAACCTTTTTCTTTTTCAATATCTCTCTAATATTATTAGATCTTTTATAAGCAAAAATAGGAGGATCTTGAAAAAGACTGCCAAAATCAGGTTCCATTTGTAATAAATCCCATCGTTGAAGAATAACTTTCTTGATGGCTGTGGCTTGTGTCGAGAAAACAGATACAAATACTTCACGTCTGCCCTTGATTTTCGCTCTCTTAGTAAGTAAATCCACCCTAGAGATGGCGTCAGTCTGTCTAGCTGCTGAATCCACTAACTCTTGGGGGTAACCCCTCTCCAAAAAGCCTGTCTTAAATGTATTCAAAGAGGTTTGATATTGTGTGTGATCTGAAGTAATGCGCTTGATGCGTAAAAATTGTGAGAGCGGAAGGTGTTTCTTGAGAGACTCAGGGTGAAAGCTAGTGTACAATAATGTATTATTGCGGTCTATCGGTTTGGTGAAAACCTTAGTGACGATCTGAAAGTCGCTCAATTCAACCTACACATCTAAATAAGAGATAGATCGTTTATCCATAGTATGCGTGAACTGTATTCCTCCGCGGCCTCTACGTGTTTTTGTGACTCGGGCTGCAACACTGTTTGATCTATTGGAGGATTGTTGGCTGCTGGGCTGACTTCCTAAAAAAGCAACCTTAGTTGCTGTTGAGGTTGATGCTTCTGTGTCTGTGGGTTCATTGACAGATGGCACAGGTGCTCTTGTCATACGTGTGTCACTAACCGACGCTAGGCTCTCGTCTGAAGAGGTGGTTCCACTCTTGTGAAAAGTGCGTTTTGCGCATACACCTCCGCCCAGGAGTACACCTCATCTAACTTGTAGTCAATAGTGTCACGCCTGAACTTACGAACCTTTCGCTCATGTATTTCTTTTGCATATGTATCTAGTTTAACGTTAATCTCCTCAAGTGTCGTCACCCAGTTATCTGTCTCCATCCGTTGTTTGATATTATCCTGTAACTCCTTAATTTCCTGCTCTAAGCCTATCAAAACCGTGGACAATTCTTCTCCAATCAAAAGTATAAGATCGAGCGAACACTTGTTAAGAATGGCATACCATTTATCCATAAATTTTTTATTAGCTTTAAACATCATGGGTTTCAATGGTAATCTAAGCCCTCTCGGTATCCTGCTTGCCTTATGATATTGAATTAAAGTCGTGGCGTGCAGCCTTTGATTAATTTCTCGCTGCATCAGATATTCCAATTGCCGCAATTGTTGTGTAACAGGTCCTTGGGTCATATCAAATGACCTAACCTCCCGGATGAGGCCATATATATCTTGTGCTTCAGTAGCACTATAAACTTTTGTTTCTGCTTTATTATCAGTGAGGTGTAAAATGTCCTCAAATGACATTTTAGTGGTGCAAAAGGTGCTGTCTTGGGTGAAATAGGGATAAATGAATGTAAACAAACAGCGATAGTGCACTCTTTTTTCTCAACAATCTACACAATAAAATAGGAATCAAAAATTTTAAAGATTGGTGTGCGCCTTCTGAAGTGGTTCCACCCTACCACCTATTCAACAATGAAATAATAAACTAGGACACAAGTCTTAGACAGATGGCGCAACACCTAATGAACTCAAGAGTGAGTGTATTAACTCAATGTTAATCGAAAGCCTTTAACATCATGTAAAATTATTATAAAAAACACAATTTGTCTAATACACAAAAGTTCTAACAATGTTACGAAAACAGATGATGACTGAATCCAAAATGATATCTTCAATCCACTTTATTCAAAAGTAACGTCTTCATCGGTTACTCTTATGAATTCTTAAATCAAATGTTGCATTCAAACATGGATATTCAATCCCAATGCATTTCGGGTGTGCATACACCCTTCGTCAGGGGAAATCTACAGAAAAACATATACAATCAATCAATCTAATTACATAGAAACTAAACGAGGTGTATTTACAATGTATCTGCCTAAACATCCGGAATGGTTACTACAAATACAAGTCCTATGGACGGATCAGCATGAATAACATATGCATTACACAATCAATCTGGCAGTGACCACGCCATATCTCAATATCAATAAGAAAACAGTATGGGAAACAGTATAGATGTCAGCAAAGCGAAAAGAAACCAAAGAGATTCCACAACCAACATGCCGGCTAGTGCTGATAAAAAACTGTGATGTACGAAGTGAAAATCACCCGTGGGAAGTAAAACAGCGCGAAAATGAGTGCTCGAAAATGAAACCAAAAGCGAACCCAACGGTTGCTAATACTTCACCCCATAACCCAAACACCTCGACATAAGATGAAAAAATGTAGGAACATCCTGCATCACTCAAAACTAATCGAGTGGAACAAGAAAAATGTATGAGAAATAGAGGCTTACCCACAAATCTTTAGCGGTCAAAATACCTCTATACGAAAATATGTAGAAGATGGAAGTGCTGGAAAATTGAAAAATACTGGTGACCAATGAGACCTTTAATGCGTTATCCCAAAATCTACAAATAACGCGAGACTGAATACAAAAATGAGTCGAATAAGGCTTACCGAATGCACAGTATCGCAAGTTGACACGAGTACTTTCATATATGGATAAAAACGACCGTCATGTTTCTGGATCACGTCAGTACCTATAAAAAAGATATGCTATAACCCACCGCCTCATGTAGAAAAAACCCGAAACCCCAAGCAGTGTAGGACTCACCAAAATAGCGTAAACACCGTGCACCATTCTTTACATGCACCCAGATCCTGAAGTAGCTAAACGTCCGAAGCATGCAATGAGTGAACTGAAATAGTTCCGGCAACTGCCGTCTCCACGTGCAACCATAGTAATAAACATAGGACAATGTAGGAAAACTACAAAGAGAATCCCAGAGGCGGCAGACATCTTGGCATGGTGATAAATCACCACAATGATATGGTATTCTGAATTACAATCATCGCAATGCTTAACAGAACCAACACAAGAAACTCAAAAAATTGTACATATGATGGTGAACATAACGACTGTGCTTCTCTAGTTTAAAAGATACTCATATTCAAGGACATGATTAAACAATATATCTCTATACTTATGTGAATTTCTATACATGTGTACATAGTCTTTGTGCATATAAATCACACAGTGACATAACCCCGCAGTAATGTGTGCAACCCCAATCATTTCGTTAGAAGTGGCGTAAACCACTATTCACATTATAAATCTACTTAACACTCTAACGTACACACCAACTAAGTACTCTGCAAACATATAGCACGTATAAAACAGAAATGTGAAGATTATATGAGCGAGAATAGAACATGTTCAATATAAAGTATACAAGTACGTGCTATAATACACTAAATCTTGCCTGCTGCATTTCTAGAGCATTGCATCATACCACAAAAGAATTAATGATAAAAAAACAAAATGTAGTGTTAAAAATGCAAATGATGTGGTGAATCAAACAACTAACCACTACACCCATGGCATATAAATGTTGTGCGCTATACTGTGTGCTGTATCACAGGAAACGCAAGAGTTCCAATTTATCATTGAGACCCTTTGGACTCATGGTACCCAGATGCCTGATCCAAAACGTCTCACGCTGTGTAATAAATTTAGACATGTCTCTATCTAGATGACTCTTCACAATCTCGAAAACTGTGAATCTAAGCTGAGCAATCGTATGACGAAACGCACTCCAATGTCTCGCTAAAGGAGAAGACATCACCATCGTTCTGATCCTGCTCTTGTGTTCAGTTATGCGCGTGCGCAATAATCTCTCTGTCTTGCCTACGTAATATAAACCACACGGAGAACGTATGTCGTAAATTACGTTTTGAGAATTGCAGTTGGCCGTGAATAACAATTTAACAGGTTTACCGGACCAGGGATGTGAAATAGATGTCCCTTGTAAAACATTATTACAATGTGAGCAATTATAACACTTTTGCATGCCTCTTGATTCTCCCACACTTTTAACCTTTTTCTTTTTCAATATCTCTCTAATATTATTAGATCTTTTATAAGCAAAAATAGGAGGATCTTGAAAAAGACTGCCAAAATCAGGTTCCATTTGTAATAAATCCCATCGTTGAAGAATAACTTTCTTGATGGCTGTGGCTTGTGTCGAGAAAACAGATACAAATACTTCACGTCTGCCCTTGATTTTCGCTCTCTTAGTAAGTAAATCCACCCTAGAGATGGCGTCAGTCTGTCTAGCTGCTGAATCCACTAACTCTTGGGGTAACCCCTCTCCAAAAAGCCTGTCTTAAATGTATTCAAAGAGGTTTGATATTGTGTGTGATCTGAAGTAATGCGCTTGATGCGTAAAAATTGTGAGAGCGGAAGGTGTTTCTTGAGAGACTCAGGGTGAAAGCTAGTGTACAATAATGTATTATTGCGGTCTATCGGTTTGGTGAAAACCTTAGTGACGATCTGAAAGTCGCTCAATTCAACCTACACATCTAAATAAGAGATAGATCGTTTATCCATAGTATGCGTGAACTGTATTCCTCCGCGGCCTCTACGTGTTTTTGTGACTCGGGCTGCAACACTGTTTGATCTATTGGAGGATTGTTGGCTGCTGGGCTGACTCCTAAAAAAGCAACCTTAGTTGCTGTTGAGGTTGATGCTTCTGTGTCTGTGGGTTCATTGACAGATGGCACAGGTGCTCTTGTCATACGTGTGTCACTAACCGACGCTAGGCTCTCGTCTGAAGAGGTGGTTCCACTCTTGTGAAAAGTGCGTTTTGCGCATACACCTCCGCCCAGGAGTACACCTCATCTAACTTGTAGTCAATAGTGTCACGCCTGAACTTACGAACCTTTCGCTCATGTATTTCTTTTGCATATGTATCTAGTTTAACGTTAATCTCCTCAAGTGTCGTCACCCAGTTATCTGTCTCCATCCGTTGTTTGATATTATCCTGTAACTCCTTAATTTCCTGCTCTAAGCCTATCAAAACCGTGGACAATTCTTCTCCAATCAAAAGTATAAGATCGAGCGAACACTTGTTAAGAATGGCATACCATTTATCCATAAATTTTTTATTAGCTTTAAACATCATGGGTTTCAATGGTAATCTAAGCCCTCTCGGTATCCTGCTTGCCTTATGATATTGAATTAAAGTCGTGGCGTGCAGCCTTTGATTAATTTCTCGCTGCATCAGATATTCCAATTGCCGCAATTGTTGTGTAACAGGTCCTTGGGTCATATCAAATGACCTAACCTCCCGGATGAGGCCATATATATCTTGTGCTTCAGTAGCACTATAAACTTTTGTTTCTGCTTTATTATCAGTGAGGTGTAAAATGTCCTCAAATGACATTTTAGTGGTGCAAAAGGTGCTGTCTTGGGTGAAATAGGGATAAATGAATGTAAACAAACAGCGATAGTGCACTCTTTTTCTCAACAATCTACACAATAAAATAGGAATCAAAAATTTTAAAGATTGGTGTGCGCCTTCTGAAGTGGTTCCACCCTACCACCTATTCAACAATGAAATAATAAACTAGGACACAAGTCTTAGACAGATGGCGCAACACCTAATGAACTCAAGAGTGAGTGTATTAACTCAATGTTAATCGAAAGCCTTTAACATCATGTAAAATTATTATAAAAAACACAATTTGTCTAATACACAAAAGTTCTAACAATGTTACGAAAACAGATGATGACTGAATCCAAAATGATATCTTCAATCCACTTTATTCAAAAGTAACGTCTTCATCGGTTACTCTTATGAATTCTTAAATCAAATGTTGCATTCAAACATGGATATTCAATCCCAATGCATTTCGGGTGTGCATACACCCTTCGTCAGGGGAAATCTACAGAAAAACATATACGATCAATCAATCTAATTACATAGAAACTAAACGAGGTGTATTTACAATGTATCTGCCTAAACATCCGGAATGGTTACTACAAATATAAGTCCTATGGACGGATCAGCATGAATAACATATGCATTACACAATCAATCTGGCAGTGACCACGCCATATCTCAATATCAATAAGAAAACAGTATGGGAAACAGTATAGATGTCAGCAAAGCGAAAAGAAACCAAAGAGATTCCACAACCAACATGCCGGCTAGTGCTGATAAAAAACTGTGATGTACGAAGTGAAAATCACCTGTGGGAAGTAAAACAGCGCGAAAACGAGTGCTCGAAAATGAAACCAAAAGCGAACCCAACGGTTGCTAATACTTCACCCCATAACCCAAACACCTCGACATAAGATGAAAAAAATGTAGGAACATCCTGCATCACTCAAAACTAATCGAGTGGAACAAGAAAAATGTATGAGAAATAGAGGCTTACCCACAAATCTTTAGCGGTCAAAATACCTCTATACGAAAATATGTAGAAGATGGAAGTGCTGGAAAATTGAAAAATACTGGTGACCAATGAGACCTTTAATGCGTTATCCCAAAATCTACAAATAACGCGAGACTGAATACAAAAATGAGTCGAATAAGGCTTACCGAATGCACAGTATCGCAAGTTGACACGAGTACTTTCATATATGGATAAAAACGACCGTCATGTTTCTGGATCACGTCAGTACCTATAAAAAAGATATGCTATAACCCACCGCCTCATGTAGAAAAAACCCGAAACCCCAAGCAGTGTAGGACTCACCAAAATAGCGTAAACACCGTGCACCATTCTTTACATGCACCCAGATCCTGAAGTAGCTAAACGTCCGAAGCATGCAATGAGTGAACTGAAATAGTTCCGGCAACTGCCGTCTCCACGTGCAACCATAGTAATAAACATAGGACAATGTAGGAAAACTACAAAGAGAATCCCAGAGGCGGCAGACATCTTGGCATGGTGATAAATCACCACAATGATATGGTATTCTGAATTACAATCATCGCAATGCTTAACAGAACCAACACAAGAAACTCAAAAAATTGTACATATGATGGTGAACATAACGACTGTGCTTCTCTAGTTTAAAAGATACTCATATTCAAGGACATGATTAAACAATATATCTCTATACTTATGTGAATTTCTATACATGTGTACATAGTCTTTGTGCATATAAATCACACAGTGACATAACCCCGCAGTAATGTGTGCAACCCCAATCATTTCGTTAGAAGTGGCGTAAACCACTATTCACATTATAAATCTACTTAACACTCTAACGTACACACCAACTAAGTACTCTGCAAACATATAGCACGTATAAAACAGAAATGTGAAGATTATATGAGCGAGAATAGAACATGTTCAATATAAAGTATACAAGTACGTGCTATAATACACTAAATCTTGCCTGCTGCATTTCTAGAGCATTGCATCATACCACAAAAGAGTTAATGATAAAAAAACAAAATGTAGTGTTAAAAATGCAAATGATGTGGTGAATCAAACAACTAACCACTACACCCATGGCATATAAATGTTGTGCGCTATACTGTGTGCTGTATCACAGGAAACGCAAGAGTTCCAATTTATCATTGAGACCCTTTGGACTCATGGTACCCAGATGCCTGATCCAAAACGTCTCACGCTGTGTAATAAATTTAGACATGTCTCTATCTAGATGACTCTTCACAATCTCGAAAACTGTGAATCTAAGCTGAGCAATCGTATGACGAAACGCACTCCAATGTCTCGCTAAAGGAGAAGACATCATCATCGTTCTGATCCTGCTCTTGTGTTCAGTTATGCGCGTGCGCAATAATCTCTCTGTCTTGCCTACGTAATATAAACCACACGGAGAACGTATGTCGTAAATTACGTTTTGAGAATTGCAGTTGGCCGTGAATAACAATTTAACAGGTTTACCGGACCAGGGATGTGAAATAGATGTCCCTTGTAAAACATTATTACAATGTGAGCAATTATAACACTTTTGCTTGCCTCTTGATTCTCCCACACTTTTAACCTTTTTCTTTTTCAATATCTCTCTAATATTATTAGATCTTTTATAAGCAAAAATAGGAGGATCTTGAAAAAGACTGCCAAAATCAGGTTCCATTTGTAATAAATCCCATCGTTGAAGAATAACTTTCTTGATGGCTGTGGCTTGTGTCGAGAAAACAGATACAAATACTTCACGTCTGCCCTTGATTTTCGCTCTCTTAGTAAGTAAATCCACCCTAGAGATGGCGTCAGTCTGTCTAGCTGCTGAATCCACTAACTCTTGAGGGTAACCCCTCTCCAAAAGCCTGTCTTAAATGTATTCAAAGAGGTTTGATATTGTGTGTGATCTGAAGTAATGCGCTTGATGCGTAAAAATTGTGAGAGCGGAAGGTGTTTCTTGAGAGACTCAGGGTGAAAGCTAGTGTACAATAATGTATTATTGCGGTCTATCGGTTTGGTGAAAACCTTAGTGACGATCTGAAAGTCGCTCAATTCAACCTACACATCTAAATAAGAGATAGATCGTTTATCCATAGTATGCGTGAACTGTATTCCTCCGCGGCCTCTACGTGTTTTTGTGACTCGGGCTGCAACACTGTTTGATCTATTGGAGGATTGTTGGCTGCTGGGCTGACTCCTAAAAAGCAACCTTAGTTGCTGTTGAGGTTGATGCT
This sequence comes from Calotriton arnoldi, assembly GCA_963921515.1. Lineage (NCBI taxonomy): Eukaryota > Metazoa > Chordata > Amphibia > Caudata > Salamandridae > Calotriton > Calotriton arnoldi. The sequence continues at coordinate 268,246 of CAWUFW010002732.1, forward strand.
TCTGTGTCTGTGGGTTCATTGACAGATGGCACAGGTGCTCTTGTCATACGTGTGTCACTAACCGACGCTAGGCTCTCGTCTGAAGAGGTGGTTCCACTCTTGTGAAAAGTGCGTTTTGCGCATACACCTCCGCCCAGGAGTACACCTCATCTAACTTGTAGTCAATAGTGTCACGCCTGAACTTACGAACCTTTCGCTCATGTATTTCTTTTGCATATGTATCTAGTTTAACGTTAATCTCCTCAAGTGTCGTCACCCAGTTATCTGTCTCCATCCGTTGTTTGATATTATCCTGTAACTCCTTAATTTCCTGCTCTAAGCCTATCAAAACCGTGGACAATTCTTCTCCAATCAAAAGTATAAGATCGAGCGAACACTTGTTAAGAATGGCATACCATTTATCCATAAATTTTTTATTAGCTTTAAACATCATGGGTTTCAATGGTAATCTAAGCCCTCTCGGTATCCTGCTTGCCTTATGATATTGAATTAAAGTCGTGGCGTGCAGCCTTTGATTAATTTCTCGCTGCATCAGATATTCCAATTGCCGCAATTGTTGTGTAACAGGTCCTTGGGTCATATCAAATGACCTAACCTCCCGGATGAGGCCATATATATCTTGTGCTTCAGTAGCACTATAAACTTTTGTTTCTGCTTTATTATCAGTGAGGTGTAAAATGTCCTCAAATGACATTTTAGTGGTGCAAAAGGTGCTGTCTTGGGTGAAATAGGGATAAATGAATGTAAACAAACAGCGATAGTGCACTCTTTTTCTCAACAATCTACACAATAAAATAGGAATCAAAAATTTTAAAGATTGGTGTGCGCCTTCTGAAGTGGTTCCACCCTACCACCTATTCAACAATGAAATAATAAACTAGGACACAAGTCTTAGACAGATGGCGCAACACCTAATGAACTCAAGAGTGAGTGTATTAACTCAATGTTAATCGAAAGCCTTTAACATCATGTAAAATTATTATAAAAAACACAATTTGTCTAATACACAAAAGTTCTAACAATGTTACGAAAACAGATGATGACTGAATCCAAAATGATATCTTCAATCCACTTTATTCAAAAGTAACGTCTTCATCGGTTACTCTTATGAATTCTTAAATCAAATGTTGCATTCAAACATGGATATTCAATACCAATGCATTTCGGGTGTGCATACACCCTTCGTCAGGGGAAAATCTACAGAAAAACATATACGATCAATCAATCTAATTACATAGAAACTAAACAAGGTGTATTTACAATGTATCTGCCTAAACATCCGGAATGGTTACTACAAATACAAGTCCTATGGACGGATCAGCATGAATAACATATGCATTACACAATCAATCTGGCAGTGACCACGCCATATCTCAATATCAATAAGAAAACAGTATGGGAAACAGTATAGATGTCAGCAAAGCGAAAAGAAACCAAAGAGATTCCACAACCAACATGCCGGCTAGTGCTGATAAAAAACTGTGATGTACGAAGTGAAAATCACCCGTGGGAAGTAAAACAGCGCGAAAACGAGTGCTCGAAAATGAAACCAAAAGCGAACCCAACGGTTGCTAATACTTCACCCCATAACCCAAACACCTAGACATAAGATGAAAAACATGTAGGAACATCCTGCATCACTCAAAACTAATCGAGTGGTACAAGAAAAATGTATGAGAAATAGAGGCTTACCCACAAATCTTTAGCGGTCAAAATACCTCTATACAAAAATATGTAGAAGATGGAAGTGCTGGAAAATTGAAAAATACTGGTGATCAATGAGACCTTTAATGCGTTATCCCAAAATCTACAAATAACGCGAGACTGAATACAAAAATGAGTCGAATAAGGCTTACCGAATGCACAGTATCGCAAGTTGACACGAGTACTTTCATATATGGATAAAAACGACCGTCATGTTTCTGGATCACGTCAGTACCTATAAAAAGATATGCTATAACCCACCGCCTCATGTAGAAAAAACCCGAAACCCCAAGCAGTGTAGGACTCACCAAAATAGCGTAAACACTGTGCACCATTCTTTACATGCACCCAGATCCTGAAGTAGCTAAACGTCCGAAGCATGCAATGAGTGAACTGAAATAGTTCCGGCAAATGCCGTCTCCACGTGCATCCATAGTAATAAACATAGGACAATGTAGGAAAACTACAAAGAGAATCCCAGAGGCGGCAGACATCTTGGCATGGTGATAAATCACCACAATGATATGGTATTCTGAATTACAATCATCGCAATGCTTAACAGAACCAACACAAGAAACTCAAAAAATTGTACATATGATGGTGAACATAACGACTGTGCTTCTCTAGTTTAAAAGATACTCATATTCAAGGACATGATTAAACAATATATCTCTATACTTATGTGAATTTCTATACATGTGTACATAGTCTTTGTGCATATAAATCACACAGTGACATAACCCCGCAGTAATGTGTGCAACCCCAATCATTTCGTTAGAAGTGGCGTAAACCACTATTCACATTATAAATCTACTTAACACTCTAACGTACACACCAACTAAGTACTCTGCAAACATATAGCACGTATAAAACAGAAATGTGAAGATTATATGAGCGAGAATAGAACATGTTCAATATAAAGTATACAAGTACGTGCTATAATACACTAAATCTTGCCTGCTGCATTTCTAGAGCATTGCATCATACCACAAAAGAGTTAATGATAAAAAAACAAAATGTAGTGTTAAAAATGCAAATGATGTGGTGAATCAAACAACTAACCACTACACCCATGGCATATAAATGTTGTGCGCTATACTGTGTGCTGTATCACAGGAAACGCAAGAGTTCCAATTTATCATTGAGACCCTTTGGACTCAGGGTACCCAGATGCCTGATCCAAAACGTCTCACGCTGTGTAATAAATTTAGACATGTCTCTATCTAGATGACTCTTCACAATCTCGAAAACTGTGAATCTAAGCTGAGCAATCGTATGACGAAACGCACTCCAATGTCTCGCTAAAGGAGAAGACATCACCATCGTTCTGATCCTGCTCTTGTGTTCAGTTATGCGCGTGCGCAATAATATCTCTGTCTTGCCTACGTAATATAAACCACACGGAGAACGTATGTCGTAAATTACGTTTTGAGAATTGCAGTTGGCCGTGAATAACAATTTAACAGGTTTACCGGACCAGGGATGTGAAATAGATGTCCCTTGTAAAACATTATTACAATGTGAGCAATTATAACACTTTTGCATGCCTCTTGATTCTCCCACACTTTTAACCTTTTTCTTTTTCAATATCTCTCTAATATTATTAGATCTTTTATAAGCAAAAATAGGAGGATCTTGAAAAAGACTGCCAAAATCAGGTTCCATTTGTAATAAATCCCATCGTTGAAGAATAACTTTCTTGATGGCTGTGGCTTGTGTCGAGAAAACAGATACAAATACTTCACGTCTGCCCTTGATTTTCGCTCTCTTAGTAAGTAAATCCACCCTAGAGATGGTGTCAGTCTGTCTAGCTGCTGAATCCACTAACTCTTGAGGGTAACCCCTCTCCAAAAAGCCTGTCTTAAATGTATTCAAAGAGGTTTGATATTGTGTGTGATCTGAAGTAATGCGCTTGATGCGTAAAAATTGTGAGAGCGGAAGGTGTTTCTTGAGAGACTCAGGGTGAAAGCTAGTGTACAATAATGTATTATTGCGGTCTATCGGTTTGGTGAAAACCTTAGTGACGATCTGAAAGTCGCTCAATTCAACCTACACATCTAAATAAGAGATAGATCGTTTATCCATAGTATGCGTGAACTGTATTCTAGGATTCTTGTCATTCAACTGGCTAAGCTTACTTTGCAATTCAACCTGTGTACCCTGCCATATAATAAATATATCGTCAATGTATCGACGATAAAGTACCAAATGTGCTGTCCAGTCTGGATCACTTAGTATGCTCGCGTTCAAACTTCATCATGTAAATATTTGCATAACTAGGTGCCCCAGAAAAACCCATGGAGGTTCCAGTAGTCTGCAAAAAGTACCTCTCTTGCCACCTGAAATAGCTATGAAATAGACAATACTGCAGAAGATCCAATAGAAAAACTTTCTCAGCTTGTATGTCTTCTCTTTGGAGTAGCGCCCACTCAACTGCCTCGATACCCTCTCCATGTGGTATAGAAGTATAAAGAGCCACCATGTCTACCATGCATAGCCAAATCTCCACTCCTGTCGGCAATACAAGATTGCCCAACAACGTCAAGAAATGAGTCGTGTCCTGTAAATATGTACTGCTTGTTTGTACAATTGTCTGGAGAAAGGTGTCTAAATAATGCCCAAAAGGCTCATGAATCGACCCACAGCCGTAGACTATGGGGCGAAAGGGAGGATCCCTGAGATTCTTGTGTATTTTAGGTAACATGTAAATTTCAGGTCTACGTGGAAACCTGGAATAAAGAAATTCCGAAGTTTTTTCTGAAATCCACCCCATGTCCTTAGCATGTGCCAAAATCTGTGCCAACACTCCTTGAAACTCTACAGTCGGATCATTGTCCATCAATATGTATGTGGTATCATCAGAAAGCATACTTTCAACCTTAGCTTCATAGAAATCTCGGTCCATGACAACTAGTGCCCCTCCCTTATCTGCTTGAGAAAAGACAATTGAGCAATTATCACGTAGATTTCTAAGTGCCTTCCTGTCAGCTGGAGTCAAATTGTGTCTCTTCCTAGATGGAGATTGTAACTGTGCCAGATCTTTTTGGACTAACGTTTCAAAATTGTCTAGCACCTTATGAGTAGTTGGAGCTATAAACGTGCTTTTAGGTCTAAACTCCCTCAATTCTGATGTGCCCGAACCCTCAGGGGTAGGCTCTCTGTTACTAAAGAAATATCGTAACCTGAGTTTTCTCATGAATTTATATAAATCGATTTCCATATTCAAAGAATTAGTATGAAAAGTCGGTACAAAAGTAGTTCCTTTATTCAAAAGACTTAACTGAGCTTCTGTTAACTGGACAGATGAAATGTTAACCACTAATGTTTCTTCGTTCTGCGACCTGAGCTTGCAGTTTTTACCGTCTCCGCGGCCTCTACGTGTTTTTGTGACTCGGGCTGCAACACTGTTTGATCTATTGGAGGATTGTTGGCTGCTGGGCTGACTCCTAAAAAAGCAACCTTAGTTGCTGTTGAGGTTGATGCTTCTGTGTCTGTGGGTTCATTGACAGATGGCACAGGTGCTCTTGTCATACGTGTGTCACTAACCGACGCTAGGCTCTCGTCTGAAGAGGTGGTTCCACTCTTGTGAAAAGTGCGTTTTGCGCATACACCTCCGCCCAGGAGTACACCTCATCTAACTTGTAGTCAATAGTGTCACGCCTGAACTTACGAACCTTTCGCTCATGTATTTCTTTTGCATATGTATCTAGTTTAACGTTAATCTCCTCAAGTGTCGTCACCCAGTTATCTGTCTCCATCCGTTGTTTGATATTATCCTGTAACTCCTTAATTTCCTGCTCTAAGCCTATCAAAACCGTGGACAATTCTTCTCCAATCAAAAGTATAAGATCGAGCGAACACTTGTTAAGAATGGCATACCATTTATCCATAAATTTTTTATTAGCTTTAAACATCATGGGTTTCAATGGTAATCTAAGCCCTCTCGGTATCCTGCTTGCCTTATGATATTGAATTAAAGTCGTGGCGTGCAGCCTTTGATTAATTTCTCGCTGCATCAGATATTCCAATTGCCGCAATTGTTGTGTAACAGGTCCTTGGGTCATATCAAATGACCTAACCTCCCGGATGAGGCCATATATATCTTGTGCTTCAGTAGCACTATAAACTTTTGTTTCTGCTTTATTATCAGTGAGGTGTAAAATGTCCTCAAATGACATTTTAGTGGTGCAAAAGGTGCTGTCTTGGGTGAAATAGGGATAAATGAATGTAAACAAACAGCGATAGTGCACTCTTTTTCTCAACAATCTACACAATAAAATAGGAATCAAAAATTTTAAAGATTGGTGTGCGCCTTCTGAAGTGGTTCCACCCTACCACCTATTCAACAATGAAATAATAAACTAGGACACAAGTCTTAGACAGATGGCGCAACACCTAATGAACTCAAGAGTGAGTGTATTAACTCAATGTTAATCGAAAGCCTTTAACATCATGTAAAATTATTATAAAAAACACAATTTGTCTAATACACAAAAGTTCTAACAATGTTACGAAAACAGATGATGACTGAATCCAAAATGATAATTTCAAACCACTTTATTCAAAAGTAACGTCTTCATCGGTTACTCTTATGAATTCTTAAATCAAATGTTGCATTCAAACATGGATATTCAATCCCAATGCATTTCGGATGTGCATACACCCTTCGTCAGGGAAATCTACAGAAAAACATATACAATCAATCAATCTAATTACATAGAAACTAAACGAGGTGTATTTACAATGTATCTGCCTAAACATCCGGAATGGTTACTACAAATACAAGTCCTATGGACGGATCAGCATGAATAACATATGCATTACACAATCAATCTGGCAGTGACCACGCCATATCTCAATATCAATAAGAAAACAGTATGGGAAACAGTATAGATGTCAGCAAAGCGAAAAGAAACCAAAGAGATTCCACAACCAACATGCCGGCTAGTGCTGATAAAAAACTGTGATGTACGAAGTGAAAATCACCTGTGGGAAGTAAAACAGCGCGAAAACGAGTGCTCAAAAATGAAACCAAAAGCGAACCCAACGGTTGCTAATACTTCACCCCATAACCCAAACACCTCGACATAAGATGAAAAAAATGTAGGAACATCCTGCATCACTCAAAACTAATCGAGTGGAACAAGAAAAATGTATGAGAAATAGAGGCTTACCCACAAATCTTTAGCGGTCAAAATACCTCTATACGAAAATATGTAGAAGATGGAAGTGCTGGAAAATTGAAAAATACTGGTGACCAATGAGACCTTTAATGCGTTATCCCAAAATCTACAAATAACGCGAGACTGAATACAAAAATGAGTCGAATAAGGCTTACCGAATGCACAGTATGCCTCAGCAACATCGGAATCCGAGAGAAAGCACTGGAATGGATCATCTCGTTCCTCGCCGGAAGAACCCAGAGAGTCCGCCTCCCCCCGTTCAGATCCGAGCCCACCGAAGTCATCTGCGGCGTTCCACAAGGATCTTCACTCAGTCCAACCCTCTTCAACGTCTACATGAGCCCCCTCGCAGCCATCGCACGCCAACACAACCTCAACATCATCTCCTACGCCGACGACACCCAGCTGATCCTCTCCCTCACCAACGACCCCACCACCGCCAGAGCCAACCTACACGACGGGATGAGAGACGTCGCCGACTGGATGAGGAACAGCCGCCTTAAACTGAACTCAGACAAGACGGAAGTCCTCATCCTGGGCTCATCACCCTCCGCCTGGGACGACTCCTGGTGGCCCCCGGCCCTGGGCACCGCGCCCAAGCCAACGGACCACGCACGGAACCTGGGCTTCATCCTGGACTCCTCCCTGTCGATGACCAGACAAGTCAACGCCGTCTCATCTTCGTGCTTCAACACCCTGCGCATGCTCCGCAAGATCTTCAGATGGATCCCCACTGAAACCAGGAAGACCGTCACCCAGGCACTCGTCACCAGCCGACTGGACTATGGGAACACCCTCTACGCCGGAACCACAGCCAAACTTCAAAAAGACTCCAGCGCATCCAGAACGCCTCCGCACGACTCATCCTGGACATCCCCCGACACAGCCACATCACCGGACACCTGAAAGACCTGCACTGGCTCCCCGTCAGCAAGAGAATCACGTTCAGACTCCTCACCCACGCACACAAGGCCCTCCACGACCTGGGCCCAAAGTACCTCAACGACCGCATGACCTTCTACACCCCCACCCGCCAGCTACGATCAGCCAGCCACGCCCTCGCCACCGTACCACGCATCCGCAGAACCACCGCCGGAGGAAGATCCTTCTCCTACCTGGCAGCCAAGACCTGGAACTCCCTCCCCACTCACCTTCGGCTAACCCAGGACCATCTCTCCTTCAGGAAGCAGCTCAAGACCTGGCTGTTCGAGCAGTAACTTACCCCCCCCCAGCGCCTTGAGACCCTCCCGGGTGAGTAGCGCGCTCTATAAATGCCGTGATTGATTGATTGATTGACAGTATCGCAAGTTGACACGAGTACTTTCATATATGGATAAAAACGACCGTCATGTTTCTGGATCACGTCAGTACCTATAAAAAGATATGCTATAACCCACCGCCTCATGTAGAAAAAACCCGAAACCCCAAGCAGTGTAGGACTCACCAAAATAGCGTAAACACCGTGCACCATTCTTTACATGCACCCAGATCCTGAAGTAGCTAAACGTCCGAAGCATGCAATGAGTGAACTGAAATAGTTCCGGCAACTGCCGATCTCCACGTGCAACCATAGTAATAAACATAGGACAATGTAGGAAAACTACAAAGAGAATCCCAGAGGCGGCAGACATCTTGGCATGGTGATAAATCACCACAATGATATGGTATTCTGAATTACAATCATCGCAATGCTTAACAGAACCAACACAAGAAACTCAAAAAATTGTACATATGATGGTGAACATAACGACTGTGCTTCTCTAGTTTAAAAGATACTCATATTCAAGGACATGATTAAACAATATATCTCTATACTTATGTGAATTTCTATACATGTGTACATAGTCTTTGTGCATATAAATCACACAGTGACATAACCCGCAGTAATGTGTGCAACCCCAATCATTTCGTTAGAAGTGGCGTAAACCACTATTCACATTATAAATCTACTTAACACTCTAACGTACACACCAACTAAGTACTCTGCAAACATATAGCACGTATAAAACAGAAATGTGAAGATTATATGAGCGAGAATAGAACATGTTCAATATAAAGTATACAAGTACGTGCTATAATACACTAAATCTTGCCTGCTGCATTTCTAGAGCATTGCATCATACCACAAAAGAGTTAATGATAAAAAAACAAAATGTAGTGTTAAAAATGCAAATGATGTGGTGAATCAAACAACTAACCACTACACCCATGGCATATAAATGTTGTGCGCTATACTGTGTGCTGTATCACAGGAAACGCAAGAGTTCCAATTTATCATTGAGACCCTTTGGACTCATGGTACCCAGATGCCTGATCCAAAACGTCTCACGCTGTGTAATACATTTAGACATGTCTCTATCTAGATGACTCTTCACAATCTCGAAAACTGTGAATCTAAGCTGAGCAATCGTATGACGAAACGCACTCCAATGTCTCGCTAAAGGAGAAGACATCACCATCGTTCTGATCCTGCTCTTGTGTTCAGTTATGCGCGTGCGCAATAATCTCTCTGTCTTGCCTACGTAATATAAACCACACGGAGAACGTATGTCGTAAATTACGTTTTGAGAATTGCAGTTGGCCGTGAATAACAATTTAACAGGTTTACCGGACCAGGGATGTGAAATAGATGTCCCTTGTAAAACATTATTACAATGTGAGCAATTATAACACTTTTGCATGCCTCTTGATTCTCCCACACTTTTAACCTTTTTCTTTTTCAATATCTCTCTAATATTATTAGATCTTTTATAAGCAAAAATAGGAGGATCTTGAAAAAGACTGCCAAAATCAGGTTCCATTTGTAATAAATCCCATCGTTGAAGAATAACTTTCTTGATGGCTGTGGCTTGTGTCGAGAAAACAGATACAAATACTTCACGTCTGCCCTTGATTTTCGCTCTCTTAGTAAGTAAATCCACCCTAGAGATGGCGTCAGTCTGTCTAGCTGCTGAATCCACTAACTCTTGAGGGTAACCCCTCTCCAAAAAGCCTGTCTTAAATGTATTCAAAGAGGTTTGATATTGTGTGTGATCTGAAGTAATGCGCTTGATGCGTAAAAATTGTGAGAGCGGAAGGTGTTTCTTGAGAGACTCAGGGTGAAAGCTAGTGTACAATAATGTATTATTGCGGTCTATCGGTTTGGTGAAAACCTTAGTGACGATCTGAAAGTCGCTCAATTCAACCTACACATCTAAATAAGAGATAGATCGTTTATCCATAGTATGCGTGAACTGTATTCCTCCGCGGCCTCTACGTGTTTTTGTGACTCGGGCTGCAACACTGTTTGATCTATTGGAGGATTGTTGGCTGCTGGGCTGACTCCTAAAAAAGCAACCTTAGTTGCTGTTGAGGTTGATGCTTCTGTGTCTGTGGGTTCATTGACAGATGGCACAGGTGCTCTTGTCATACGTGTGTCACTAACCGACGCTAGGCTCTCGTCTGAAGAGGTGGTTCCACTCTTGTGAAAAGTGCGTTTTTGCGCATACACCTCCGCCCAGGAGTACACCTCATCTAACTTGTAGTCAATAGTGTCACGCCTGAACTTACGAACCTTTCGCTCATGTATTTCTTTTGCATATGTATCTAGTTTAACGTTAATCTCCTCAAGTGTCGTCACCCAGTTATCTGTCTCCATCCGTTGTTTGATATTATCCTGTAACTCCTTAATTTCCTGCTCTAAGCCTATCAAAACCGTGGACAATTCTTCTCCAATCAAAAGTATAAGATCGAGCGAACACTTGTTAAGAATGGCATACCATTTATCCATAAATTTTTTATTAGCTTTAAACATCATGGGTTTCAATGGTAATCTAAGCCCTCTCGGTATCCTGCTTGCCTTATGATATTGAATTAAAGTCGTGGCGTGCAGCCTTTGATTAATTTCTCGCTGCATCAGATATTCCAATTGCCGCAATTGTTGTGTAACAGGTCCTTGGGTCATATCAAATGACCTAACCTCCCGGATGAGGCCATATATATCTTGTGCTTCAGTAGCACTATAAACTTTTGTTTCTGCTTTATTATCAGTGAGGTGTAAAATGTCCTCAAATGACATTTTAGTGGTGCAAAAGGTGCTGTCTTGGGTGAAATAGGGATAAATGAATGTAAACAAACAGCGATAGTGCACTCTTTTTCTCAACAATCTACACAATAAAATAGGAATCAAACATTTTAAAGATTGGTGTGCGCCTTCTGAAGTGGTTCCACCCTACCACCTATTCAACAATGAAATAATAAACTAGGACACAAGTCTTAGACAGATGGCGCAACACCTAATGAACTCAAGAGTGAGTGTATTAACTCAATGTTAATCGAAAGCCTTTAACATCATGTAAAATTATTATAAAAAACACAATTTGTCTAATACACAAAAGTTCTAACAATGTTACGAAAACAGATGATGACTGAATCCAAAATGATATCTTCAATCCACTTTATTCAAAAGTAACGTCTTCATCGGTTACTCTTATGAATTCTTAAATCAAATGTTGCATTCAAACATGGATATTCAATACCAATGCATTTCGGGTGTGCATACACCCTTCGTCAGGGGAAAATCTACAGAAAAACATATACGATCAATCAATCTAATTACATAGAAACTAAACAAGGTGTATTTACAATGTATCTGCCTAAACATCCGGAATGGTTACTACAAATACAAGTCCTATGGACGGATCAGCATGAATAACATATGCATTACACAATCAATCTGGCAGTGACCACGCCATATCTCAATATCAATAAGAAAACAGTATGGGAAACAGTATAGATGTCAGCAAAGCGAAAAGAAACCAAAGAGATTCCACAACCAACATGCCGGCTAGTGCTGATAAAAAACTGTGATGTACGAAGTGAAAATCACCCGTGGGAAGTAAAACAGCGCGAAAACGAGTGCTCGAAAATGAAACCAAAAGCGAACCCAACGGTTGCTAATACTTCACCCCATAACCCAAACACCTCGACATAAGATGAAAAACATGTAGGAACATCCTGCATCACTCAAAACTAATCGAGTGGAACAAGAAAAATGTATGAGAAATAGAGGCTTACCCACAAATTTTTAGCGGTCAAAATACCTCTATACGAAAATATGTAGAAGATGGAAGTGCTGGAAAATTGAAAAATACTGGTGATCAATGAGACCTTTAATGCGTTATCCCAAAATCTACAAATAACGCGAGACTGAATACAAAAATTAGTCGAATAAGGCTTACCGAATGCACAGTATCGCAAGTTGACACGAGTACTTTCATATATGGATAAAAACGACCGTCATGTTTCTGGATCACGTCAGTACCTATAAAAAGATATGCTATAACCCACCGCCTCATGTAGAAAAAACCCGAAACCCCAAGCAGTGTAGGACTCACCAAAATAGCGTAAACACCGTGCACCATTCTTTACATGCACCCAGATCCTGAAGTAGCTAAACGTCCGAAGCATGCAATGAGTGAACTGAAATAGTTCCGGCAAATGCCGTCTCCACGTGCATCCATAGTAATAAACATAGGACAATGTAGGAAAACTACAAAGAGAATCCCAGAGGCGGCAGACATCTTGGCATGGTGATAAATCACCACAATGATATGGTATTCTGAATTACAATCATCGCAATGCTTAACAGAACCAACACAAGAAACTCAAAAAATTGTACATATGATGGTGAACATAACGACTGTGCTTCTCTAGTTTAAAAGATACTCATATTCAAGGACATGATTAAACAATATATCTCTATACTTATGTGAATTTCTATACATGTGTACATAGTCTTTGTGCATATAAATCACACAGTGACATAACCCCGCAGTAATGTGTGCAACCCCAATCATTTCGTTAGAAGTGGCGTAAACCACTATTCACATTATAAATCTACTTAACAGTCTAACGTACACACCAACTAAGTACTCTGCAAACATATAGCACGTATAAAACAGAAATGTGAAGATTATATGAGCGAGAATAGAACATGTTCAATATAAAGTATACAAGTACGTGCTATAATACACTAAATCTTGCCTGCTGCATTTCTAGAGCATTGCATCATACCACAAAAGAGTTAATGATAAAAAAACAAAATGTAGTGTTAAAAATGCAAATGATGTGGTGAATCAAACAACTAACCACTACACCCATGGCATATAAATGTTGTGCGCTATACTGTGTGCTGTATCACAGGAAACGCAAGAGTTCCAATTTATCATTGAGACCCTTTGGACTCAGGGTACCCAGATGCCTGATCCAAAACGTCTCACGCTGTGTAATAAATTTAGACATGTCTCTATCTAGATGACTCTTCACAATCTCGAAAACTGTGAATCTAAGCTGAGCAATCGTATGACGAAACGCACTCCAATGTCTCGCTAAAGGAGAAGACATCACCATCGTTCTGATCCTGCTCTTGTGTTCAGTTATGCGCGTGCGCAATAATCTCTCTGTCTTGCCTACGTAATATAAACCACACGGAGAACGTATGTCGTAAATTACGTTTTGAGAATTGCAGTTGGCCGTGAATAACAATTTAACAGGTTTACCAGACCAGGGATGTGAAATAGATGTCCCTTGTAAAACATTATTACAATGTGAGCAATTATAACACTTTTGCATGCCTCTTGATTCTCCCACACTTTTAACCTTTTTCTTTTTCAATATCTCTCTAATATTATTAGATCTTTTATAAGCAAAAATAGGAGGATCTTGAAAAAGACTGCCAAAATCAGGTTCCATTTGTAATAAATCCCATCGTTGAAGAATAACTTTCTTGATGGCTGTGGCTTGTGTCGAGAAAACAGATACAAATACTTCACGTCTGCCCTTGATTTTCGCTCTCTTAGTAAGTAAATCCACCCTAGAGATGGCGTCAGTCTGTCTAGCTACTGAATCCACTAACTCTTGAGGGTAACCCCTCTCCAAAAAGCCTGTCTTAAATGTATTCAAAGAGGTTTGATATTGTGTGTGATCTGAAGTAATGCGCTTGATGCGTAAAAATTGTGAGAGCGGAAGGTGTTTCTTGAGAGACTCAGGGTGAAAGCTAGTGTACAATAATGTATTATTGCGGTCTATCGGTTTGGTGAAAACCTTAGTGACGATCTGAAAGTCGCTCAATTCAACCTACACATCTAAATAAGAGATAGATCGTTTATCCATAGTATGCGTGAACTGTATTCTAGGATTCTTGTCATTCAAGTGGCTAAGCTTACTTTGCAATTCAACCTGTGTACCCTGCCATATAATAAATATATCGTCAATGTATCGACGATAAAGTACCAAATGTGCTGTCCAGTCTGGATCACTTAGTATGTCTCGCGTTCAAACTTCATCATGTAAATATTTGCATAACTAGGTGCCCCAGAAAAACCCATGGAGGTTCCAGTAGTCTGCAAAAGTACCTCTCTTGCCACCTGAAATAGCTATGAAATAGACAATACTGCAGAAGATCCAATAGAAAAACTTTCTCAGCTTGTATGTCTTCTCTTTGGAGTAGCGCCCACTCAACTGCCTCGATACCCTCTCCATGTGGTATAGAAGTATAAAGAGCCACCACGTCTACCGTGCATAGCCAAATCTCCACTCCTGTCGGCAATACAAGATTGCCCAACAACGTCAAGAAATGAGTCGTGTCCTGTAAATATGTACTGCTTGTTTGTACAATTGTCTGGTGAAAGGTGTGTAAATAATGCCCAAAAGGCTCATGAATCGACGCACAGCCGTAGACTATGGGGCGAAAGGGAGGATCCCTGAGATTCTTGTGTATTTTAGGTAACATGTAAATTTCAGGTCTACGTGGAAACCTGGAATAAAGAAATTCCGAAGTTTTTTCTGAAATCCACCCCATGTCCTTAGCATGTGCCAAAATCTGTGCCAACACTCCTTGAAACTCTACAGTCGGATCATTGTCCATCAATATGTATGTGGTATCATCAGAAAGCATACTTTCAACCGTAGCTTCATAGAAATCTCGGTCCATGACAACTAGTGCCCCTCCCTTATCTGCTTGAGAAAAGACAATTGAGCAATTATCACGTAGATTTCTAAGTGCCTTCCTGTCAGCTGGAGTCAAATTGTGTCTCTTCCTAGATGGAGATTGTAACTGTGCCAGATCTTTTGGACTAACGTTTCAAAAGTGTCTAGCACCTTATGAGTAGTTGGAGCTATAAACGTGCTTTTAGGTCTAAACTCCCTCAATTCTGATGTGCCCGAACCCTCAGGGGTAGGCTCTCTGTTACTAAAGAAATATCGTAACCTGAGTTTTCTCATGAATTTATATAAATCGATTTCCATATTCAAAGAATTAGTATGAAAAGTCGGTACAAAAGTAGTTCCTTTATTCAAAAGACTTAACTGAGCTTCTGTTAACTGGACAGATGAAATGTTAACCACTAATGTTTCTTCGTTCTGCGACCTGAGCTTGCAGTTTTTACCGCCTCCGCGGCCTCTACGTGTTTTTGTGACTCGGGCTGCAACACTGTTTGATCTATTGGAGGATTGTTGGCTGCTGGGCTGACTCCTAAAAAGCAACCTTAGTTGCTGTTGAGGTTGATGCTTCTGTGTCTGTGGGTTCATTGACAGATGGCACAGGTGCTCTTGTCATACGTGTGTCACTAACCGACGCTAGGCTCTCGTCTGAAGAGGTGGTTCCACTCTTGTGAAAAGTGCGTTTTTGCGCATACACCTCCGCCCAGGAGTACACCTCATCTAACTTGTAGTCAATAGTGTCACGCCTGAACTTACGAACCTTTCGCTCATGTATTTCTTTTGCATATGTATCTAGTTTAACGTTAATCTCCTCAAGTGTTGTCACCCAGTTATCTGTCTCCATCCGTTGTTTGATATTATCCTGTAACTCCTTAATTTCCTGCTCTAAGCCTATCAAAACCGTGGACAATTCTTCTCCAATCAAAAGTATAAGATCGAGCGAACACTTGTTAAGAATGGCATACCATTTATCCATAAATTTTTTATTAGCTTTAAACATCATGGGTTTCAATGGTAATCTAAGCCCTCTCGGTATCCTGCTTGCCTTATGATATTGAATTAAAGTCGTGGCGTGCAGCCTTTGATTAATTTCTCGCTGCATCAGATATTCCAATTGCCGCAATTGTTGTGTAACAGGTCCTTGGGTCATATCAAATGACCTAACCTCCCGGATGAGGCCATATATATCTTGTGCTTCAGTAGCACTATAAACTTTTGTTTCTGCTTTATTATCAGTGAGGTGTAAAATGTCCTCAAATGACATTTTAGTGGTGCAAAAGGTGCTGTCTTGGGTGAAATAGGGATAAATGAATGTAAACAAACAGCGATAGTGCACTCTTTTTCTCAACAATCTACACAATAAAATAGGAATCAAAAATTTTAAAGATTGGTGTGCGCCTTCTGAAGTGGTTCCACCCTACCACCTATTCAACAATGAAATAATAAACTA
Source organism: Calotriton arnoldi (assembly GCA_963921515.1). Classification (NCBI taxonomy): domain Eukaryota; kingdom Metazoa; phylum Chordata; class Amphibia; order Caudata; family Salamandridae; genus Calotriton; species Calotriton arnoldi. Next base: position 284,563 of record CAWUFW010002732.1, read on the forward strand.
GGACACAAGTCTTAGACAGATGGCGCAACACCTAATGAACTCAAGAGTGAGTGTATTAACTCAATGTTAATCGAAAGCCTTTAACATCATGTAAAATTATTATAAAAAACACAATTTGTCTAATACACAAAAGTTCTAACAATGTTACGAAAACAGATGATGACTGAATCCAAAATGATATCTTCAATCCACTTTATTCAAAAGTAACGTCTTCATCGGTTACTCTTATGAATTCTTAAATCAAATGTTGCATTCAAACATGGATATTCAATCCCAATGCATTTCGGGTGTGCATACACCCTTCGTCAGGGGAAAATCTACAGAAAAACATATACGATCAATCAATCTAATTACATAGAAACTAAACAAGGTGTATTTACAATGTATCTGCCTAAACATCCGGAATGGTTACTACAAATACAAGTCCTATGGACGGATCAGCATGAATAACATATGCATTACACAATCAATCTGGCAGTGACCACGCCATATCTCAATATCAATAAGAAAACAGTATGGGAAACAGTATAGATGTCAGCAAAGCGAAAAGAAACCAAAGAGATTCCACAACCAACATGCCGGCTAGTGCTGATAAAAAACTGTGATGTACGAAGTGAAAATCACCCGTGGGAAGTAAAACAGCGCGAAAACGAGTGCTCGAAAATGAAACCAAAAGCGAACCCAACGGTTGCTAATACTTCACCCCATAACCCAAACACCTCGACATAAGATGAAAAACATGTAGGAACATCCTGCATCACTCAAAACTAATCGAGTGGAACAAGAAAAATGTATGAGAAATAGAGGCTTACCCACAAATCTTTAGCGGTCAAAATACCTCTATACGAAAATATGTAGAAGATGGAAGTGCTGGAAAATTGAAAAATACTGGTGACCAATGAGACCTTTAATGCGTTATCCCAAAATCTACAAATAACGCGAGACTGAATACAAAAGTGAGTCGAATAAGGCTTACCGAATGCACAGTATCGCAAGTTGACACGAGTACTTTCATATATGGATAAAAACGACCGTCATGTTTCTGGATCACGTCAGTACCTATAAAAAGATATGCTATAACCCACCGCCTCATGTAGAAAAAACCCGAAACCCCAAGCAGTGTAGGACTCACCAAAATAGCGTAAACACCGTGCACCATTCTTTACATGCACCCAGATCCTGAAGTAGCTAAACGTCCGAAGCATGCAATGAGTGAACTGAAATAGTTCCGGCAACTGCCGTCTCCACGTGCATCCATAGTAATAAACATAGGACAATGTAGGAAAACTACAAAGAGAATCCCAGAGGCGGCAGACATCTTGGCATGGTGATAAATCACCACAATGATATGGTATTCTGAATTACAATCATCGCAATGCTTAACAGAACCAACACAAGAAACTCAAAAAATTGTACATATGATGGTGAACATAACGACTGTGCTTCTCTAGTTTAAAAGATACTCATATTCAAGGACATGATTAAACAATATATCTCTATACTTATGTGAATTTCTATACATGTGTACATAGTCTTTGTGCATATAAATCACACAGTGACATAACCCCGCAGTAATGTGTGCAACCCCAATCATTTCGTTAGAAGTGGCGTAAACCACTATTCACATTATAAATCTACTTAACACTCTAACGTACACACCAACTAAGTACTCTGCAAACATATAGCACGTATAAAACAGAAATGTGAAGATTATATGAGCGAGAATAGAACATGTTCAATATAAAGTATACAAGTACGTGCTATAATACACTAAATCTTGCCTGCTGCATTTCTAGAGCATTGCATCATACCACAAAAGAGTTAATGATAAAAAAACAAAATGTAGTGTTAAAAATGCAAATGATGTGGTGAATCAAACAACTAACCACTACACCCATGGCATATAAATGTTGTGCGCTATACTGTGTGCTGTATCACAGGAAACGCAAGAGTTCCAATTTATCATTGAGACCCTTTGGACTCATGGTACCCAGATGCCTGATCCAAAACGTCTCACGCTGTGTAATAAATTTAGACATGTCTCTATCTAGATGACTCTTCACAATCTCGAAAACTGTGAATCTAAGCTGAGCAATCGTATGACGAAACGCACTCCAATGTCTCGCTAAAGGAGAAGACATCACCATCGTTCTGATCCTGCTCTTGTGTTCAGTTATGCGCGTGCGCAATAATCTCTCTGTCTTGCCTACGTAATATAAACCACACGGAGAACGTATGTCGTAAATTACGTTTTGAGAATTGCAGTTGGCCGTGAATAACAATTTAACAGGTTTACCGGACCAGGGATGTGAAATAGATGTCCCTTGTAAAACATTATTACAATGTGAGCAATTATAACACTTTTGCATGCCTCTTGATTCTCCCACACTTTTAACCTTTTTCTTTTTCAATATCTCTCTAATATTATTAGATCTTTTATAAGCAAAAATAGGAGGATCTTGAAAAAGACTGCCAAAATCAGGTTCCATTTGTAATAAATCCCATCGTTGAAGAATAACTTTCTTGATGGCTGTGGCTTGTGTCGAGAAAACAGATACAAATACTTCACGTCTGCCCTTGATTTTCGCTCTCTTAGTAAGTAAATCCACCCTAGAGATGGCGTCAGTCTGTCTAGCTGCTGAATCCACTAACTCTTGAGGGTAACCCCTCTCCAAAAGCCTGTCTTAAATGTATTCAAAGAGGTTTGATATTGTGTGTGATCTGAAGTAATGCGCTTGATGCGTAAAAATTGTGAGAGCGGAAGGTGTTTCTTGAGAGACTCAGGGTGAAAGCTAGTGTACAATAATGTATTATTGCGGTCTATCGGTTTGGTGAAAACCTTAGTGACGATCTGAAAGTCGCTCAATTCAACCTACACATCTAAATAAGAGATAGATCGTTTATCCATAGTATGCGTGAACTGTATTCTAGGATTCTTGTCATTCAACTGGCTAAGCTTACTTTGCAATTCAACCTGTGTACCCTGCCATATAATAAATATATCGTCAATGTATCGACGATAAAGTACCAAATGTGCTGTCCAGTCTGGATCACTTAGTATGTGCTCGCGTTCAAACTTCATCATGTAAATATTTGCATAACTAGGTGCCCCAGAAAAACCCATGGAGGTTCCAGTAGTCTGCAAAAAGTACCTCTCTTGCCACCTGAAATAGCTATGAAATAGACAAAACTGCAGAAGATCCAATAGAAAAACTTTCTCAGCTTGTATGTCTTCTCTTTGGAGTAGCGCCCACTCAACTGCCTCGATACCCTCTCCATGTGGTATAGAAGTATAAAGAGCCACCACGTCTACCGTGCATAGCCAAATCTCCACTCCTGTCGGCAATACAAGATTGCCCAACAACGTCAAGAAATGAGTCGTGTCCTGTAAATATGTACTGCTTGTTTGTACAATTGTCTGGAGAAAGGTGTCTAAATAATGCCCAAAAGGCTCATGAATCGACCCACAGCCGTAGACTATGGGGCGAAAGGGAGGATCCCTGAGATTCTTGTGTATTTTAGGTAACATGTAAATTTCAGGTCTACGTGGAAACCTGGAATAAAGAAATTCCGAAGTTTTTTCTGAAATCCACCCCATGTCCTTAGCATGTGCCAAAATCTGTGCCAACACTCCTTGAAACTCTACAGTCGGATCATTGTCCATCAATATGTATGTGGTATCATCAGAAAGCATACTTTCAACCTTAGCTTCATAGAAATCTCGGTCCATGACAACTAGTGCCCCTCCCTTATCTGCTTGAGAAAAGACAATTGAGCAATTATCACGTAGATTTCTAAGTGCCTTCCTGTCAGCTGGAGTCAAATTGTGTCTCTTCCTAGATGGAGATTGTAACTGTGCCAGATCTTTTGGACTAACGTTTCAAAAGTGTCTAGCACCTTATGAGTAGTTGGAGCTATAAACGTGCTTTTAGGTCTAAACTCCCTCAATTCTGATGTGCCCGAACCCTCAGGGGTAGGCTCTCTGTTACTAAAGAAATATCGTAACCTGAGTTTTCTCATGAATTTATATAAATCGATTTCCATATTCAAAGAATTAGTATGAAAAGTCGGTACAAAAGTAGTTCCTTTATTCAAAAGACTTAACTGAGCTTCTGTTAACTGGACAGATGAAATGTTAACCACTAATGTTTCTTCGTTCTGCGACCTGAGCTTGCAGTTTTTACCGCCTCCGCGGCCTCTACGTGTTTTTGTGACTCGGGCTGCAACACTGTTTGATCTATTGGAGGATTGTTGGCTGCTGGGCTGACTCCTAAAAAAGCAACCTTAGTTGCTGTTGAGGTTGATGCTTCTGTGTCTGTGGGTTCATTGACAGATGGCACAGGTGCTCTTGTCATACGTGTGTCACTAACCGACGCTAGGCTCTCGTCTGAAGAGGTGGTTCCACTCTTGTGAAAAGTGCGTTTTTGCGCATACACCTCCGCCCAGGAGTACACCTCATCTAACTTGTAGTCAATAGTGTCACGCCTGAACTTACGAACCTTTCGCTCATGTATTTCTTTTGCATATGTATCTAGTTTAACGTTAATCTCCTCAAGTGTTGTCACCCAGTTATCTGTCTCCATCCGTTGTTTGATATTATCCTGTAACTCCTTAATTTCCTGCTCTAAGCCTATCAAAACAGTGGACAATTCTTCTCCAATCAAAAGTATAAGATCGAGCGAACACTTGTTAAGAATGGCATACCATTTATCCATACATTTTTTATTAGCTTTAAACATCATGGGTTTCAATGGTAATCTAAGCCCTCTCGGTATCCTGCTTGCCTTATGATATTGAATTAAAGTCGTGGCGTGCAGCCTTTGATTAATTTCTCGCCGCATCAGATATTCCAATTGCCGCAATTGTTGTGTAACAGGTCCTTGGGTCATATCAAATGACCTAACCTCCCGGATGAGGCCATATATATCTTGTGCTTCAGTAGCACTATAAACTTTTTTTTCTGCTTTATTATCAGTGAGGTGTAAAATGTCCTCAAATGACATTTTAGTGGTGCAAAAGGTGCTGTCTTGGGTGAAATAGGGATAAATGAATGTAAACAAACAGCGATAGTGCACTCTTTTTTCTCAACAATCTACACAATAAAATAGGAATCAAACATTTTAAAGATTGGTGTGCGCCTTCTGAAGTGGTTCCACCCTACCACCTATTCAACAATGAAATAATAAACTAGGACACAAGTCTTAGACAGATGGCGCAACACCTAATGAACTCAAGAGTGAGTGTATTAACTCAATGTTAATCGAAAGCCTTTAACATCATGTAAAATTATTATAAAAAACACAATTTGTCTAATACACAAAAGTTCTAACAATGTTACGAAAACAGATGATGACTGAATCCAAAATGATATCTTCAATCCACTTTATTCAAAAGTAACGTCTTCATCGGTTACTCTTATGAATTCTTAAATCAAATGTTGCATTCAAACATGGATATTCAATCCCAATGCATTTCGGGTGTGCATACACCCTTCGTCAGGGGAAAATCTACAGAAAAACATATACGATCAATCAATCTAATTACATAGAAACTAAACAAGGTGTATTTACAATGTATCTGCCTAAACATCCGGAATGGTTACTACAAATACAAGTCCTATGGACGGATCAGCATGAATAACATATGCATTACACAATCAATCTGGCAGTGACCACGCCATATCTCAATATCAATAAGAAAACAGTATGGGAAACAGTATAGATGTCAGCAAAGCGAAAAGAAACCAAAGAGATTCCACAACCAACATGCAGGCTAGTGCTGATAAAAAACTGTGATGTACGAAGTGAAAATCACCCGTGGGAAGTAAAACAGCGTGAAAACGAGTGCTCGAAAATGAAACCAAAAGCGAACCCAACGGTTGCTAATACTTCACCCCATAACCCAAACACCTCGATATAAGATGAAAAACATGTAGGAACATCCTGCATCACTCAAAACTAATCGAGTGGAAAAAGAAAAATGTATGAGAAATAGAGGCTTACCCACAAATCTTCAGCGGTCAAAATACCTCTATACGAAAATATGTAGAAGATGGAAGTGCTGGAAAATTGAAAAATACTGGTGACCAATGAGACCTTTAATGCGTTATCCCAAAATCTACAAATAACGCGAGACTGAATACAAAAATGAGTCGAATAAGGCTTACCGAATGCACAGTATCGCAAGTTGACACGAGTACTTTCATATATGGATAAAAACGACCGTCATGTTTCTGGATCACGTCAGTACCTATAAAAAAGATATGCTATAAACCACCGCCTCATGTAGAAAAAACCCGAAACCCCAAGCAGTGTAGGACTCACCAAAATAGCGTAAACACCATGCACCATTCTTTACATGCACCCAGATCCTGAAGTAGCTAAACGTCCGAAGCATGCAATGAGTGAACTGAAATAGTTCCGGCAACTGCCGTCTCCACGTGCATCCATAGTAATAAACATAGGACAATGTAGGAAAACTACAAAGAGAATCCCAGAGGCGGCAGACATCTTGGCAGGGTGATAAATCACCACAATGATATGGTATTCTGAATTTCAATCATCGCAATGCTTAACAGAACCAACACAAGAAACTCAAAAAATTGTACATATGATGGTGAACATAACGACTGTGCTTCTCTAGTTTAAAAGATACTCATATTCAAGGACATGATTAAACAATATATCTCTATACTTATGTGAATTTCTATACATGTGTACATAGTCTTTGTGCATATAAATCACACAGTGACATAACCCCGCAGTAATGTGTGCAACCCCAATCATTTCGTTAGAAGTGGCGTAAACCACTATTCACATTATAAATCTACTTAACACTCTAACGTACACACCAACTAAGTACTCTGCAAACATATAGCACGTATAAAACAGAAATGTGAAGATTATATGAGCGAGAATAGAACATGTTCAATATAAAGTATACAAGTACGTGCTATAATACACTAAATCTTGCCTGCTGCATTTCTAGAGCATTGCATCATACCACAAAAGAGTTAATGATAAAAAAACAAAATGTAGTGTTAAAAATGCAAATGATGTGGTGAATCAAACAACTAACCACTACACCCATGGCATATAAATGTTGTGCGCTATACTGTGTGCTGTATCACAGGAAACGCAAGAGTTCCAATTTATCATTGAGACCCTTTGGACTCATGGTACCCAGATGCCTGATCCAAAACGTCTCACGCTGTGTAATAAATTTAGACATGTCTCTATCTAGATGACTCTTCACAATCTCGAAAACTGTGAATCTAAGCTGAGCAATCGTATGACGAAACGCACTCCAATGTCTCGCTAAAGGAGAAGACATCACCATCGTTCTGATCCTGCTCTTGTGTTCAGTTATGCGCGTGCGCAATAATCTCTCTGTCTTGCCTACGTAATATAAACCACACGGAGAACGTATGTCGTAAATTACGTTTTGAGAATTGCAGTTGGCCGTGAATAACAATTTAACAGGTTTACCGGACAAGGGATGTGAAATAGATGTCCCTTGTAAAACATTATTACAATGTGAGCAATTATAACACTTTTGCATGCCTCTTGATTCTCCCACACTTTTAACCTTTTTCTTTTTCAATATCTCGCTAATATTATTAGATCTTTTATAAGCAAAAATAGGAGGATCTTGAAAAAGACTGCCAAAATCAGGTTCCATTTGTAATAAATCCCATCGTTGAAGAATAACTTTCTTGATGGCTGTGGCTTGTGTCGAGAAAACAGATACAAATACTTCACGTCTGCCCTTGATTTTCGCTCTCTTAGTAAGTAAATCCACCCTAGAGATGGCGTCAGTCTGTCTAGCTGCTGAATCCACTAACTCTTGAGGGTAACCCCTCTCCAAAAGCCTGTCTTAAATGTATTCAAAGAGGTTTGATATTGTGTGTGATCTGAAGTAATGCGCTTGATGCGTAAAAATTGTGAGAGCGGAAGGTGTTTCTTGAGAGACTCAGGGTGAAAGCTAGTGTACAATAATGTATTATTGCGGTCTATCGGTTTGGTGAAAACCTTAGTGACGATCTGAAAGTCGCTCAATTCAACCTACACATCTAAATAAGAGATAGATCGTTTATCCATAGTATGCGTGAACTGTATTCTAGGATTCTTGTCATTCAACTGGCTAAGCTTACTTTGCAATTCAACCTGTGTACCCTGCCATATAATAAATATATCGTCAATGTATCGACGATAAAGTACCAAATGTGCTGTCCAGTCTGGATCACTTAGTATGTGCTCGCGTTCAAACTTCATCATGTAAATATTTGCATAACTAGGTGCCCCAGAAAAACCCATGGAGGTTCCAGTAGTCTGCAAAAAGTACCTCTCTTGCCACCTGAAATAGCTATGAAATAGACAAAACTGCAGAAGATCCAATAGAAAAACTTTCTCAGCTTGTATGTCTTCTCTTTGGAGTAGCGCCCACTCAACTGCCTCGATACCCTCTCCATGTGGTATAGAAGTATAAAGAGCCACCACGTCTACCGTGCATAGCCAAATCTCCACTCCTGTCGGCAATACAAGATTGCACAACAACGTCAAGAAATGAGTCGTGTCCTGTAAATATGTACTGCTTGTTTGTACAATTGTCTGGAGAAAGGTGTCTAAATAATGCCCAAAAGGCTCATGAATCGACCCACAGCCGTAGACTATGGGGCAAAAGGGAGGATCCCTGAGATTCTTGTGTATTTTAGGTAACATGTAAATTTCAGGTCTACGTGGAAACCTGGAATAAAGAAATTACGAAGTTTTTTCTGAAGTCCACCCCATGTCCTTAGCATGTGCCAAAATCTGTGCCAACACTCCTTGAAACTCTACAGTCGGATCATTGTCCATCAATATGTATGTGGTATCATCAGAAAGCATACTTTCAACCTTAGCTTCATAGAAATCTCGGTCCATGACAACTAGTGCCCCTCCCTTATCTGCTTGAGAAAAGACAATTGAGCAATTATCACGTAGATTTCTAAGTGCCTTCCTGTCAGCTGGAGTCAAATTGTGTCTCTTCCTAGATGGAGATTGTAACTGTGCCAGAACTTTTTGGACTAACGTTTCAAAAGTGTCTAGCACCTTATGAGTAGTTGGAGCTATAAACGTGCTTTTAGGTCTAAACTCCCTCAATTCTGATGTGCCCGAACCCTCAGGGGTAGGCTCTCTGTTACTAAAGAAATATCGTAACCTGAGTTTTCTCATGAATTTATATAAATCGATTTCCATATTCAAAGAATTAGTATGAAAAGTCGGTACAAAAGTAGTTCCTTTATTCAAAAGACTTAACTGAGCTTCTGTTAACTGGACAGATGAAATGTTAACCACTAATGTTTCTTCGTTCTGCGACCTGAGCTTGCAGTTTTTACCGCCTCCACGGCCTCTACGTGTTTTTGTGACTCGGGCTGCAACACTGTTTGATCTATTGGAGGATTGTTGGCTGCTGGGCTGACTCCTAAAAAAGCAACCTTAGTTGCTGTTGAGGTTGATGCTTCTGTGTCTGTGGGTTCATTGACAGATGGCACAGGTGCTCTTGTCATACGTGTGTCACTAACCGACGCTAGGCTCTCGTCTGAAGAGGTGGTTCCACTCTTGTGAAAAGTGCGTTTTTGCGCATACACCTCCGCCCAGGAGTACACCTCATCTAACTTGTAGTCAATAGTGTCACGCCTGAACTTACGAACCTTTCGCTCATGTATTTCTTTTGCATATGTATCTAGTTTAACGTTAATCTCCTCAAGTGTTGTCACCCAGTTATCTGTCTCCATCCGTTGTTTGATATTATCCTGTAACTCCTTAATTTCCTGCTCTAAGCCTATCAAAACAGTGGACAATTCTTCTCCAATCAAAAGTATAAGATCGAGCGAACACTTGTTAAGAATGGCATACCATTTATCCATACATTTTTTATTAGCTTTAAACATCATGGGTTTCAATGGTAATCTAAGCCCTCTCGGTATCCTGCTTGCCTTATGATATTGAATTAAAGTCGTGGCGTGCAGCCTTTGATTAATTTCTCGCCGCATCAGATATTCCAATTGCCGCAATTGTTGTGTAACAGGTCCTTGGGTCATATCAAATGACCTAACCTCCCGGATGAGGCCATATATATCTTGTGCTTCAGTAGCACTATAAACTTTTTTTCTGCTTTATTATCAGTGAGGTGTAAAATGTCCTCAAATGACATTTTAGTGGTGCAAAAGGTGCTGGCTTGGGTGAAATAGGGATAAATGAATGTAAACAAACAGCGATAGTGCACTCTTTTTTCTCAACAATCTACACAATAAAATAGGAATCAAACATTTTAAAGATTGGTGTGCGCCTTCTGAAGTGGTTCCACCCTACCACCTATTCAACAATGAAATAATAAACTAGGACACAAGTCTTAGACAGATGGCGCAACACCTAATGAACTCAAGAGTGAGTGTATTAACTCAATGTTAATCGAAAGCCTTTAACATCATGTAAAATTATTATAAAAAACACAATTTGTCTAATACACAAAAGTTCTAACAATGTTACGAAAACAGATGATGACTGAATCCAAAATGATATCTTCAATCCACTTTATTCAAAAGTAACGTCTTCATCGGTTACTCTTATGAATTCTTAAATCAAATGTTGCATTCAAACATGGATATTCAATCCCAATGCATTTCGGGTGTGCATACACCCTTCGTCAGGGGAAAATCTACAGAAAAACATATACGATCAATCAATCTAATTACATAGAAACTAAACAAGGTGTATTTACAATGTATCTGCCTAAACATCCGGAATGGTTACTACAAATACAAGTCCTATGGACGGATCAGCATGAATAACATATGCATTACACAATCAATCTGGCAGTGACCACGCCATATCTCAATATCAATAAGAAAACAGTATGGGAAACAGTATAGATGTCAGCAAAGCGAAAAGAAACCAAAGAGATTCCACAACCAACATGCAGGCTAGTGCTGATAAAAAACTGTGATGTACGAAGTGAAAATCACCCGTGGGAAGTAAAACAGCGTGAAAACGAGTGCTCGAAAATGAAACCAAAAGCGAACCCAACGGTTGCTAATACTTCACCCCATAACCCAAACACCTCGATATAAGATGAAAAACATGTAGGAACATCCTGCATCACTCAAAACTAATCGAGTGGAAAAAGAAAAATGTATGAGAAATAGAGGCTTACCCACAAATCTTCAGCGGTCAAAATACCTCTATACGAAAATATGTAGAAGATGGAAGTGCTGGAAAATTGAAAAATACTGGTGACCAATGAGACCTTTAATGCGTTATCCCAAAATCTACAAATAACGCGAGACTGAATACAAAAATGAGTCGAATAAGGCTTACCGAATGCACAGTATCGCAAGTTGACACGAGTACTTTCATATATGGATAAAAACGACCGTCATGTTTCTGGATCACGTCAGTACCTATAAAAAAGATATGCTATAAACCACCGCCTCATGTAGAAAAAACCCGAAACCCCAAGCAGTGTAGGACTCACCAAAATAGCGTAAACACCATGCACCATTCTTTACATGCACCCAGATCCTGAAGTAGCTAAACGTCCGAAGCATGCAATGAGTGAACTGAAATAGTTCCGGCAACTGCCGTCTCCACGTGCATCCATAGTAATAAACATAGGACAATGTAGGAAAACTACAAAGAGAATCCCAGAGGCGGCAGACATCTTGGCAGGGTGATAAATCACCACAATGATATGGTATTCTGAATTTCAATCATCGCAATGCTTAACAGAACCAACACAAGAAACTCAAAAAATTGTACATATGATGGTGAACATAACGACTGTGCTTCTCTAGTTTAAAAGATACTCATATTCAAGGACATGATTAAACAATATATCTCTATACTTATGTGAATTTCTATACATGTGTACATAGTCTTTGTGCATATAAATCACACAGTGACATAACCCCGCAGTAATGTGTGCAACCCCAATCATTTCGTTAGAAGTGGCGTAAACCACTATTCACATTATAAATCTACTTAACACTCTAACGTACACACCAACTAAGTACTCTGCAAACATATAGCACGTATAAAACAGAAATGTGAAGATTATATGAGCGAGAATAGAACATGTTCAATATAAAGTATACAAGTACGTGCTATAATACACTAAATCTTGCCTGCTGCATTTCTAGAGCATTGCATCATACCACAAAAGAGTTAATGATAAAAAAACAAAATGTAGTGTTAAAAATGCAAATGATGTGGTGAATCAAACAACTAACCACTACACCCATGGCATATAAATGTTGTGCGCTATACTGTGTGCTGTATCACAGGAAACGCAAGAGTTCCAATTTATCATTGAGACCCTTTGGACTCATGGTACCCAGATGCCTGATCCAAAACGTCTCACGCTGTGTAATAAATTTAGACATGTCTCTATCTAGATGACTCTTCACAATCTCGAAAACTGTGAATCTAAGCTGAGCAATCGTATGACGAAACGCACTCCAATGTCTCGCTAAAGGAGAAGACATCACCATCGATCTGATCCTGCTCTTGTGTTCAGTTATGCGCGTGCGCAATAATCTCTCTGTCTTGCCTACGTAATATAAACCACACGGAGAACGTATGTCGTAAATTACGTTTTGAGAATTGCAGTTGGCCGTGAATAACAATTTAACAGGTTTACCGGACAAGGGATGTGAAATAGATGTCCCTTGTAAAACATTATTACAATGTGAGCAATTATAACACTTTTGCATGCCTCTTGATTCTCCCACACTTTTAACCTTTTTCTTTTTCAATATCTCGCTAATATTATTAGATCTTTTATAAGCAAAAATAGGAGGATCTTGAAAAAGACTGCCAAAATCAGGTTCCATTTGTAATAAATCCCATCGTTGAAGAATAACTTTCTTGATGGCTGTGGCTTGTGTCGAGAAAACAGATACAAATACTTCACGTCTGCCCTTGATTTTCGCTCTCTTAGTAAGTAAATCCACCCTAGAGATGGCGTCAGTCTGTCTAGCTGCTGAATCCACTAACTCTTGAGGGTAACCCCTCTCCAAAAAGCCTGTCTTAAATGTATTCAAAGAGGTTTGATATTGTGTGTGATCTGAAGTAATGCGCTTGATGCGTAAAAATTGTGAGAGCGGAAGGTGTTTCTTGAGAGACTCAGGGTGAAAGCTAGTGTACAATAATGTATTATTGCGGTCTATCGGTTTGGTGAAAACCTTAGTGACGATCTGAAAGTCGCTCAATTCAACCTACACATCTAAATAAGAGATAGATCGTTTATCCATAGTATGCGTGAACTGTATTCTAGGATTCTTGTCATTCAACTGGCTAAGCTTACTTTGCAATTCAACCTGTGTACCCTGCCATATAATAAATATATCGTCAATGTATCGACGATAAAGTACCAAATGTGCTGTCCAGTCTGGATCACTTAGTATGTGCTCGCGTTCAAACTTCATCATGTAAATATTTGCATAACTAGGTGCCCCAGAAAAACCCATGGAGGTTCCAGTAGTCTGCAAAAAGTACCTCTCTTGCCACCTGAAATAGCTATGAAATAGACAAAACTGCAGAAGATCCAATAGAAAAACTTTCTCAGCTTGTATGTCTTCTCTTTGGAGTAGCGCCCACTCAACTGCCTCGATACCCTCTCCATGTGGTATAGAAGTATAAAGAGCCACCACGTCTACCGTGCATAGCCAAATCTCCACTCCTGTCGGCAATACAAGATTGCCCAACAACGTCAAGAAATGAGTCGTGTCCTGTAAATATGTACTGCTTGTTTGTACAATTGTCTGGAGAAAGGTGTCTAAATAATGCCCAAAAGGCTCATGAATCGACCCACAGCCGTAGACTATGGGGCAAAAGGGAGGATCCCTGAGATTCTTGTGTATTTTAGGTAACATGTAAATTTCAGGTCTACGTGGAAACCTGGAATAAAGAAATTCGAAGTTTTTTCTGAAGTCCACCCCATGTCCTTAGCATGTGCCAAAATCTGTGCCAACACTCCTTGAAACTCTACAGTCGGATCATTGTCCATCAATATGTATGTGGTATCATCAGAAAGCATACTTTCAACCTTAGCTTCATAGAAATCTCGGTCCATGACAACTAGTGCCCCTCCCTTATCTGCTTGAGAAAAGACAATTGAGCAATTATCACGTAGATTTCTAAGTGCCTTCCTGTCAGCTGGAGTCAAATTGTGTCTCTTCCTAGATGGAGATTGTAACTGTGCCAGATCTTTTGGACTAACGTTTCAAAAGTGTCTAGCACCTTATGAGTAGTTGGAGCTATAAACGTGCTTTTAGGTCTAAACTCCCTCAATTCTGATGTGCCCGAACCCTCAGGGGTAGGCTCTCTGTTACTAAAGAAATATCGTAACCTGAGTTTTCTCATGAATTTATATAAATCGATTTCCATATTCAAAGAATTAGTATGAAAAGTCGGTACAAAAGTAGTTCCTTTATTCAAAAGACTTAACTGAGCTTCTGTTAACTGGACAGATGAAATGTTAACCACTAATGTTTCTTCGTTCTGCGACCTGAGCTTGCAGTTTTTACCGCCTCCACGGCCTCTACGTGTTTTTGTGACTCGGGCTGCAACACTGTTTGATCTATTGGAGGATTGCTGGCTGCTGGGCTGACTCCTAAAAAAGCAACCTTAGTTGCTGTTGAGGTTGATGCTTCTGTGTCTGTGGGTTCATTGACAGATGGCACAGGTGCTCTTGTCATACGTGTGTCACTAACCGACGCTAGGCTCTCGTCTGAAGAGGTGGTTCCACTCTTGTGAAAAGTGCGTTTTGCGCATACACCTCCGCCCAGGAGTACACCTCATCTAACTTGTAGTCAATAGTGTCACGCCTGAACTTACGAACCTTTCGCTCATGTATTTCTTTTGCATATGTATCTAGTTTAACGTTAATCTCCTCAAGTGTTGTCACCCAGTTATCTGTCTCCATCCGTTGTTTGATATTATCCTGTAACTCCTTAATTTCCTGCTCTAAGCCTATCAAAACAGTGGACAATTCTTCTCCAATCAAAAGTATAAGATCGAGCGAACACTTGTTAAGAATGGCATACCATTTATCCATACATTTTTTATTAGCTTTAAACATCATGGGTTTCAATGGTAATCTAAGCCCTCTCGGTATCCTGCTTGCCTTATGATATTGAATTAAAGTCGTGGCGTGCAGCCTTTGATTAATTTCTCGCCGCATCAGATATTCCAATTGCCGCAATTGTTGTGTAACAGGTCCTTGGGTCATATCAAATGACCTAACCTCCCGGATGAGGCCATATATATCTTGTGCTTCAGTAGCACTATAAACTTTTTTTCTGCTTTATTATCAGTGAGGTGTAAAATGTCCTCAAATGACATTTTAGTGGTGCAAAAGGTGCTGTCTTGGGTGAAATAGGGATAAATGAATGTAAACAAACAGCGATAGTGCACTCTTTTTTCTCAACAATCTACACAATAAAATAGGAATCAAACATTTTAAAGATTGGTGTGCGCCTTCTGAAGTGGTTCCACCCTACCACCTATTCAACAATGAAATAATAAACTAGGACACAAGTCTTAGACAGATAGCGCAACACCTAATGAACTCAAGAGTGAGTGTATTAACTCAATGTTAATCGAAAGCCTTTAACATCATGTAAAATTATTATAAAAAACACAATTTGTCTAATACACAAAAGTTCTAACAATGTTACGAAAACAGATGATGACTGAATCCAAAATGATATCTTCAATCCACTTTATTCAAAAGTAACGTCTTCATCGGTTACTCTTATGAATTCTTAAATCAAATGTTGCATTCAAACATGGATATTCAATCCCAATGCATTTCGGGTGTGCATACACCCTTCGTCAGGGGAAAATCTACAGAAAAACATATACGATCAATCAATCTAATTACATAGAAACTAAACAAGGTGTATTTACAATGTATCTGCCTAAACATCCGGAATGGTTACTACAAATACAAGTCCTATGGACGGATCAGCATGAATAACATATGCATTACACAATCAATCTGGCAGTGACCACGCCATATCTCAATATCAATAAGAAAACAGTATGGGAAACAGTATAGATGTCAGCAAAGCGAAAAGAAACCAAAGAGATTCCACAACCAACATGCCGGCTAGTGCTGATAAAAAACTGTGATGTACGAAGTGAAAATCACCCGTGGGAAGTAAAACAGCGCGAAAACGAGTGCTCGAAAATGAAACCAAAAGCGAACCCAACGGTTGCTAATACTTCACCCTATAACCCAAACACCTCGACATAAGATGAAAAACATGTAGGAACATCCTGCATCACTCAAAACTAATCGAGTGGAACAAGAAAAATGTATGAGAAATAGAGGCTTACCCACAAATCTTTAGCGGTCAAAATACCTCTATACGAAAATATGTAGAAGATGGAAGTGTTGGAAAATTGAAAAATACTGGTGACCAATGAGACCTTTAATGCGTTATCCCAAAATCTACAAATAACGCGAGACTGAATACAAAAATGAGTCGAATAAGGCTTACCGAATGCACAGTATCGCAAGTTGACACGAGTACTTTCATATATGGATCAAAACGACCGTCATGTTTCTGGATCACGTCAGTACCTATAAAAAAGATATGCTATAAACCACCGCCTCATGTAGAAAAACCCGAAACCCCAAGCAGTGTAGGACTCACCAAAATAGCGTAAACACCGTGCACCATTCTTTACATGCACCCAGATCCTGAAGTAGCTAAACGTCCGAAGCATGCAATGAGTGAACTGAAATAGTTCCGGCAACTGCCGTCTCCACGTGCATCCATAGTAATAAACATAGGACAATGTAGGAAAACTACAAAGAGAATCCCAGAGGCGGCAGACATCTTGGCAGGGTGATAAATCACCACAATGATATGGTATTCTGAATTACAATCATCGCAATGCTTAACAGAACCAACACAAGAAACTCAAAAAATTGTACATATGATGGTGAACATAACGACTGTGCTTCTCTAGTTTAAAAGATACTCATATTCAAGGACATGATTAAACAATATATCTCTATACTTATGTGAATTTCTATACATGTGTACATAGTCTTTGTGCATATAAATCACACAGTGACATAACCACGCAGTAATGTGTGCAACCCCAATCATTTCGTTAGAAGTGGCGTAAACCACTATTCACATTATAAATCTACTTAACACTCTAACGTACACAGCAACTAAGTACTCTGCAAACATATAGCATGTATAAAACAGAAATGTGAAGATTATATGAGCGAGAATAGAACATGTTCAATATAAAGTATACAAGTACGTGCTATAATACACTAAATCTTGCCTGCTGCATTTCTAGAGCATTGCATCATACCACAAAAGAGTTAATGATAAAAAAACAAAATGTAGTGTTAAAAATGCAAATGATGTGGTGAATCAAACAACTAACCACTACACCCATGGCATATAAATGTTGTGCGCTATACTGTGTGCTGTATCACAGGAAACGCAAGAGTTCCAATTTATCATTGAGACCCTTTGGACTCATGGTACCCAGATGCCTGATCCAAAACGTCTCACGCTGTGTAATAAATTTAGACATGTCTCTATCTAGATGACTCTTCACAATCTCGAAAACTGTGAATCTAAGCTGAGCAATCGTATGACGAAACGCACTCAATGTCTCGCTAAAGGAGAAGACATCACCATCGTTCTGATCCTGCTCTTGTGTTCAGTTATGCGGGTGCGCAATAATCTCTCTGTCTTGCCTACGTAATATAAACCACACGGAGAACGTATGTCATAAATTACGTTTTGAGAATTGCAGTTGGCCGTGAATAACAATTTAACAGGTTTACCGGACCAGGGATGTGAAATAGATGTCCCTTGTAAAACATTATTACAATGTGAGCAATTATAACACTTTTGCATGCCTCTTGATTCTCCCACACTTTTAACCTTTTTCTTTTTCAATATCTCTCTAATATTATTAGATCTTTTATAAGCAAAAATAGGAGGATCTTGTAAAAAACTGCCAAAATCAGGTTCCATTTGTAATAAATCCCATCGTTGAAGAATAACTTTCTTGATGGCTGTGGCTTGTGTCGAGAAAACAGATACAAATACTTCACGTCTGCCCTTGATTTTCGCTCTCTTAGTAAGCAAATCCACCCTAGAGATGGCGTCAGTCTGTCTAGCTGCTGAATCCACTAACTCGTGAGGGTAAACCCTCTCCAAAAAGCCTGTCTTAAATGTATTCAAAGAGGTTTGATATTGTGTGTGATCTGAAGTAATGCGCTTGATGCGTAAAAATTGTGAGAGCGGAAGGTGTTTCTTGAGAGACTCAGGGTGAAAGCTAGTGTACAATAATGTATTATTGCGGTCTATCGGTTTGGTGAAAACCTTAGTGACGATCTGAAAGTCGCTCAATTCAACCTACACATCTAAATAAGAGATAGATCGTTTATCCATAGTATGCGTGAACTGTATTCTAGGATTCTTGTCATTCAACTGGCTAAGCTTACTTTGCAATTCAACCTGTGTACCCTGCCATATAATAAATATATCGTCAATGTATCGACGATAAAGTACCAAATGTGCTGTCCAGTCTGGATCACTTAGTATGTGCTCGCGTTCAAACTTCATCATGTAAATATTTGCATAACTAGGTGCCCCAGAAAAACCCATGGAGGTTCCAGTAGTCTGCAAAAAGTACCTCTCTTGCCACCTGAAATAGCTATGAAATAGACAAAACTGCAGAAGATCCAATAGAAAAACTTTCTCAGCTTGTATGTCTTCTCTTTGGAGTAGCGCCCACTCAACTGCCTCGATACCCTCTCCATGTGGTATAGAAGTATAAAGAGCCACCACGTCTACCGTGCATAGCCAAATCTCCACTCCTGTCGGCAATACAAGATTGCCCAACAACGTCAAGAAATGAGTCGTGTCCTGTAAATATGTACTGCTTGTTTGTACAATTGTCTGGAGAAAGGTGTCTAAATAATGCCCAAAAGGCTCATGAATCGACCCACAGCCGTAGACTATGGGGCGAAAGGGAGGATCCCTGAGATTCTTGTGTATTTTAGGTAACATGTAAATTTCAGGTCTACGTGGAAACCTGGAATATAGAAATTCGAAGTTTTTTCTGAAATCCACCCCATGTCCTTAGCATGTGCCAAAATCTGTGCCAACACTCCTTGAAACTCTACAGTCGGATCATTGTCCATCAATATGTATGTGGTATCATCAGAAAGCATACTTTCAACCTTAGCTTCATAGAAATCTCGGTCCATGACAACTAGTGCCCCTCCCTTATCTGCTTGAGAAAAGACAATTGAGCAATTATCACGTAGATTTCTAAGTGCCTTCCTGTCAGCTGGAGTCAAATTGTGTCTCTTCCTAGATGGAGATTGTAACTGTGCCAGATCTTTTGGACTAACGTTTCAAAAGTGTCTAGCACCTTATGAGTAGTTGGAGCTATAAAGGTGCTTTTAGGTCTAAACTCCCTCAATTCTGATGTGCCCGAACCCTCAGGGGTAGGCTCTCTGTTACTAAAGAAATATCGTAACCTGAGTTTTCTCATGAATTTATATAAATCGATTTCCATATTCAAAGAATTAGTATGAAAAGTCGGTACAAAAGTAGTTCCTTTATTCAAAAGACTTAACTGAGCTTCTGTTAACTGGACAGATGAAATGTTAACCACTAATGTTTCTTCGTTCTGCGACCTGAGCTTGCAGTTTTTACCGCCTCCGCGGCCTCTACGTGTTTTTGTGACTCGGGCTGCACCACTGTTTGATCTATTGGAGGATTGTTGGCTGCTGGGCTGACTCCTAAAAAAGCAACCTTAGTTGCTCTTGAGGTTGATGCTTCTGTGTCTGTGGGTTCATTGACAGATGGCACAGGTGCTCTTGTCATACGTGTGTCACTAACCGACGCTAGGCTCTCGTCTGAAGAGGTGGTTCCACTCTTGTGAAAAGTGCGTTTTTGCGCATACACCTCCGCCCAGGAGTACACCTCATCTAACTTGTAGTCAATAGTGTCACGCCTGAACTTACGAACCTTTCGCTCATGTATTTCTTTTGCATATGTATCTAGTTTAACATTAATCTCCTCAAGTGTTGTCACCCAGTTATCTGTCTCCATCCGTTGTTTGATATTATCCTGTAACTCCTTAATTTCCTGCTCTAAGCCTATCAAAACAGTGGACAATTCTTCTCCAATCAAAAGTATAAGATCGAGCGAACACTTGTTAAGAATGGCATACCATTTATCCATACATTTTTTATTAGCTTTAAACATCATGGGTTTCAATGGTAATCCAAGCCCTCTCGGTATCCTGCTTGCCTTATGATATTGAATTAAAGTCGTGGCGTGCAGCCTTTGATTAATTTCTCGCCGCATCAGATATTCCAATTGCCGCAATTGTTGTGTAACAGGTCCTTGGGTCATATCAAATGACCTAACCTCCCGGATGAGGCCATATATATCTTGTGCTTCAGTAGCACTATAAACTTTTGTTTCTGCTTTATTATCTGTGAGGTGTAAAATGTCCTCAAATTACATTTTAGTGGTGCAAAAGGTGCTGTCTTGGGTGAAATAGGGATAAATGAATGTAAACAAACAGCGATAGTGCACTCTTTTTTCTCAACAATCTACACAATAAAATAGGAATCAAAAATTTTAAAGATTGGTGTGCGCCTTCTGAAGTGGTTCCACCCTACCACCTATTCAACAATGAAATAATAAACTAGGACACAAGTCTTAGACAGATGGCGCAACACCTAATGAACTCAAGAGTGAGTGTATTAACTCAATGTTAATCGAAAGCCTTTAACATCATGTAAAATTATTATAAAAAACACAATTTGTCTAATACACAAAAGTTCTAACAATGTTACGAAAACAGATGATGACTGAATCCAAAATGATATCTTCAATCCACTTTATTCAAAAGTAACGTCTTCATCGGTTACTCTTATGAATTCTTAAATCAAATGTTGCATTCAAACGTGGATATTCAATCCCAATGCATTTCGGGTGTGCATACACCCTTCGTCAGGGGAAATCTACAGAAAAACATACACAATCAATCAATCTAATTACATAGAAACTAAACAAGGTGTATTTACAATGTATCTGCCTAAACATCCGGAATGGTTACTACAAATACAAGTCCTATGGACGGATCAGCATGAATAACATATGCATTACACAATCAATCTGGCAGTGACCACGCCATATCTCAATATCAATAAGAAAACAGTATGGGAAACAGTATAGATGGCAGCAAAGCGAAAAGAAACCAAAGAGATTCCACAACCAACATGCCGGCTAGTGCTGATAAAAAACTGTGATGTACGAAGTGAAAATCACCCGTGGGAAGTAAAACAGCGCGAAAACGAGTGCTCGAAAATGAAACCAAAAGCGAACCCAACGGTTGCTAATACTTCACCCCATAACCCAAACACCTCGACATAAGATGAAAAACATGTAGGAACAACATGCATCACTCAAAACTAATCGAGTGGAACAAGAAAAATGTATGAGAAATAGAGGCTTACCCACAAATCTTTAGCGGTCAAAATACCTCTATACGAAAATATGTAGAAGATGGAAGTGCTGGAATATTGAAAAATACTGGTGACGAATGAGACCTTTAATGCGTTATCCCAAAATCTACAAATAACGCGAGACTGAATACAAAAATGAGTCGAATAAGGCTTACCGAATGCACAGTATCGCAAGTTGACACGAGTACTTTCATATATGGATAAAAACGACCGTCATGTTTCTGGATCACGTCAGTACCTATAAAAAAGATATGCTATAACCCACTGCCTCATGTAGAAAAAACCCGAAACCCCAAGCAGTGTAGGACTCACCAAAATAGCGTAAACACCGTGCACCATTCTTTACATGCACCCAGATCCTGAAGTAGCTAAACGTCCGAAGCATGCAATGAGTGAACTGAAATAGTTCCGGCAACTGCCGTCTCCACGTGCATCCATAGTAATAAACATAGGACAATGTAGGAAAACTACAAAGAGAATCCCAGAGGCGGCAGACATCTTGGCATGGTGATAAATCACCACAATGATATGGTATTCTGAATTGCAATCATCGCAATGCTTAACAGAACCAACACAAGAAACTCAAAAAATTGTACATATGATGGTGAACATAACGACTGTGCTTCTCTAGTTTAAAAGATACTCATATTCAAGGACATGATTAAACAATATATCTCTATACTTATGTGAATTTCTATACATGTGTACATAGTCTTTGTGCATATAAATCACACAGTGACTTAACCCCGCAGTAATGTGTGCAACCCCAATCATTTCGTTAGAAGTGGCGTAAACCACTATTCACATTATAAATCTACTTAACACTCTAACGTACACACCAACTAAGTACTCTGCAAACATATAGCATGTATAAAACAGAAATGTGAAGATTATATGAGCGAGAATAGAACATGTTCAATATAAAGTATACAAGTACGTGCTATAATACACTAAATCTTGCCTGCTGCATTTCTAGAGCATTGCATCATACCACAAAAGAGTTAATGATAAAAAAACAAAATGTAGTGTTAAAAATGCAAATGATGTGGTGAATCAAACAACTAACCACTACACCCATGGCATCTAAATGTTGTGCGCTATACTGTGTGCTGTATCACAGGAAACACGAGAGTTCCAATTTATCATTGAGACCCTTTGGACTCATGGTACCCAGATGCCTGATCCAAAACGTCTCACGCTGTGTAATAAATTTAGACATGTCTCTATCTGGATGACTCTTCACAATCTCCAAAACTGTGAATCTAAGCTGAGCAATCGTATGACGAAACTCACTCCAATGTCTCGCTAAAGGAGAAGACATCACCATCGTTCTGATCCTGCTCTTGTGTTCAGTTATGCGTGTGCGCAATAATCTCTCTGTCTTGCCTACGTAATATAAACCACACGGACAACGTATGGCGTAAATTACGTTTTGAGAGTTGCAGTTGGCCGTGAATAACAATTTAACAGGTTTACCGGACCAGGGATGTGAAATAGATGTCCCTTGTAAAACATTATTACAATGTGAGCAATTATAACACTTTTGCATGCCTCTTGATTCTCCCACACTTTTAACCTTTTTCTTTTTCAATATCTCTCTAATATTATTAGATCTTTTATAAGCAAAAATAGGAGGATCTTGAAAAAGACTGCCAAAATCAGGTTCCATTTGTAATAAATTCCATCGTTGAAGAATAACTTTCTTGATGGCTGTGGCTTGTGTCGAGAAAACAGATACAAATACTTCACGTCTGCCCTTGATTTTCGCTCTCTTAGTAAGTAAATCCACCCTAGAGATGGCGTTAGTCTGTCTAGCTGCTGAATCCACTAACTCTTGAGGGTAACCCCTCTCCAAAAAGCCTGTCTTAAATGTATTCAAAGAGGTTTGATATTGTGTGTGATCTGAAGTAATGCGCTTGATGCGTAAAAATTGTGAGAGCGGAAGGTGTTTCTTGAGAGACTCAGGGTGAAAGCTAGTGTACAATAATGTATTATTGCGGTCTATCGGTTTGGTGAAAACCTTAGTGACGATCTGAAAGTCGCTCAATTCAACCTGCACATCTAAATAAGAGATAGATCGTTTATCCATAGTATGCGTGAACTGTATTCTAGGATTCTTGTCATTCAACTGGCTAAGCTTACTTTGCAATTCAACCTGTGTACCCTGCCATATAATAAATATATTGTCAATGTATCGACGATAAAGTACCAAATGTGCTGTCCAGTCTGGATCACTTAGTATGTGCTCGCGTTCAAACTTCATCATGTAAATATTTGCATAACTAGGTGTCCCAGAAAAACTCATGGAGGTTCCAGTAGTCTGCAAAAAGTACCTCTCTTGCCACCTGAAATAGCTATGAAATAGACAAAACTGCAGAAGATCCAATAGAAAAACTTTCTCAGCTTGTATGTCTTCTCTTTGGAGTAGCGCCCACTCAACTGCCTCGATACCCTCTCCATGTGGTATAGAAGTATAAAGAGCCACCACGTCTACCGTGCATAGCCAAATCTCCACTCCTGTCGGCAGTACAAGATTGCCCAACAACGTCAAGAAATGAGTCGTGTCCTGTAAATATGTACTGCTTGTTTGTACAATTGTCTGGAGAAAGGTGTCTAAATAATGCCCAAGAGGCTCATGAATCGACCCACAGCCGGAGACTATGGGGCGAAAGGGAGGATCCCTGAGATTCTTGTGTATTTTAGGTAACATGTAAATTTCAGGTCTACGTGGAAACCTGGAATAAAGAAATTCCGAAGTTTTTTCTGAAATCCACCCCATGTCCTTAGCATGTGCCAAAATCTGTGCCAACACTCCTTGAAACTCTACAGTCGGATCATTGTCCATCAATATGTATGTGGTATCATCAGAAAGCATACTTTCAACCTTAGCTTCATAGAAATCTCGGTCCATGACAACTAGTGCCCCTCCCTTATCTGCTTGAGAAAAGACAATTGAGCAATTATCAAGTAGATTTCTAAGTGCCTTCCTGTCAGCTGGAGTCAAATTGTGTCTCTTCCTAGATGGAGATTGTAACTGTGCCAGATCTTTTGGACTAACGTTTCAAAAGTGTCTAGCACCTTATGAGTAGTTGGAGCTATAAAGGTGCTTTTAGGTCTAAACTCCCTCAATTCTGATGTGCCCGAACCCTCAGGGGTAGGCTCTCTGTTACTAAAGAAATATCGTAACCTGAGTTTTCTCATGAATTTATATAAATCGATTTCCATATTCAAAGAATTAGTATGAAAAGTCGGTACAAAAGTAGTTCCTTTATTCAAAAGACTTAACTGAGCTTCTGTTAACTGGACAGATGAAATGTTAACCACTAATGTTTCTTCGTTCTGCGACCTGAGCTTGCAGTTTTTACCGCCTCCGCGGCCTCTACGTGTTTTTGTGACTCGGGCTGCACCACTGTTTGATCTATTGGAGGATTGTTGGCTGCTGGGCTGACTCCTAAAAAGCAACCTTAGTTGCTCTTGAGGTTGATGCTTCTGTGTCTGTGGGTTCATTGACAGATGGCACAGGTGCTCTTGTCATACGTGTGTCACTAACCGACGCTAGGCTCTCGTCTGAAGAGGTGGTTCCACTCCTGTGAAAAGTGCGTTTTTGCGCATACACCTCCGCCCAGGAGTACACTTCATCTAACTTGTAGTCAATAGTGTCACGCCTGAACTTACGAACCTTTCGCTCATGTATTTCTTTTGCATCTGTATCTAGTTTAACGTTAATCTCCTCAAGTGTCGTCACCCAGTTATCTGTCTCCATCCGTTGTTTGATATTATCCTGTAACTCCTTAATTTCCTGCTCTAAGCCTATCAAAACAGTGGACAATTCTTCTCCAATCAAAAGTATAAGATCGAGCGAACACTTGTTAAGAATGGCATACCATTTATCCATACATTTTTATTAGCTTTAAACATCATGGGTTTCAATGGTAATCTAAGCCCTCTCGGTATCCTGCTTGCCTTATGATATTGAATTAAAGTCGTGGCGTGCAGCCTTTGATTAATTTCTCGCCGCATCAGATATTCCAATTGCCGCAATTGTTGTGTAACAGGTCCTTGGGTCATATCAAATGACCTAACCTCCCGGATGAGGCCATATATATCTTGTGCTTCAGTAGCACTATAAACTTTTGTTTCTGCTTTATTATCAGTGAGGTGTAAAATGTCCTCAAATGACATTTTAGTGGTGCAAAAGGTGCTGTCTTGGGTGAAATAGGGATAAATGAATGTAAACAAACAGCGATAGTGCACTCTTTTTTCTCAACAATCTACACAATAAAATAGGAATCAAAAATTTTAAATATTGGTGTGCGCCTTCTGAAGTGGTTCCACCCTACCACCTATTC
This sequence comes from Calotriton arnoldi, assembly GCA_963921515.1. Lineage (NCBI taxonomy): Eukaryota > Metazoa > Chordata > Amphibia > Caudata > Salamandridae > Calotriton > Calotriton arnoldi. The sequence continues at coordinate 310,491 of CAWUFW010002732.1, forward strand.
AACAATGAAATAATAAACTAGGACACAAGTCTTAGACAGATGGCGCAACACCTAATGAACTCAAGAGTGAGTGTATTAACTCAATGTTAATCGAAAGCCTTTAACATCATGTAAAATTATTATAAAAAACACAATTTGTCTAATACACAAAAGTTCTAACAATGTTACGAAAACAGATGATGACTGAATCCAAAATGATATCTTCAATCCACTTTATTCAAAAGTAACGTCTTCATCGGTTACTCTTATGAATTCTTAAATCAAATGTTGCATTCAAACGTGGATATTCAATCCCAATGCATTTCGGGTGTGCATACACCCTTCGTCAGGGGAAATCTACAGAAAAACTTATACGATCAATCAATCTAATTACATAGAAACTAAACAAGGTGTATTTACAATGTATCTGCCTAAACATCCGGAATGGTTACTACAAATACAAGTCCTATGGACGGATCAGCATGAATAACATATGCATTACACAATCAATCTGGCAGTGACCACGCCATATCTCAATATCAATAAGAAAAGAGTATGGGAAACAGTATAGATGGCAGCAAAGCGAAAAGAAACCAAAGAGATTCCACAACCAACATGCCGGCTAGTGCTGATAAAAAACTGTGATGTACGAAGTGAAAATCACCCGTGGGAAGTAAAACAGCGCGAAAACGAGTGCTCGAAAATGAAACCAAAAGCGAACCCAACGGTTGCTAATACTTCACCCCATAACTCAAACACCTCGCCATAAGATGAAAAACATGTAGGAACATCCTGCATCACTCAAAACTAATCGAGTGGAACAAGAAAAATGTATGAGAAATAGAGGCTTACCCACAAATCTTTAGCGGTCAAAATACCGCTATACGAAAATATGTAGAAGATGGAAGTGCTGGAATATTGAAAAATACTGGTGACCAATGAGACCTTTAATGCGTTATCCCAAAATCTACAAATAACGCGAGACTGAATACAAAAATGAGTCGAATAAGGCTTACCGAATGCACAGTATCGCAAGTTGACACGAGTACTTTCATATATGGATAAAAACGACCGTCATGTTTCTGGATCACGTCAGTACCTATAAAAAAGATATGCTATAACGCAACGCCTCATGTAGAAAAAACCCGAAACCCCAAGCAGTGTAGGACTCACCAAAATAGCGTAAACACCGTGCACCCTTCTTTACATGCACCCAGATCCTGAAGTAGCTAAACGTCCGAAGCATGCAATGAGTGAACTGCAATAGTTCCGGCAACTGCCGTCTCCACGTGCATCCATAGTAATAAACATAGGACAATGTAGGAAAACTACAAAGAGAATCCCAGAGGCGGCAGACATCTTGGCATGGTGATAAATCACCACAATGATATGGTATTCTGAATTACAATCATCGCAATGCTTAACAGAACCAACACAAGAAACTCAAAAATTGTACATATGATGGTGAACATAACGACTGTGCTTCTCTAGTTTAAAAGATACTCATATTCAAGGATATGATTAAACAATATATCTCTATACTTATGTGAATTTCTATACATGTGTACATAGTCTTTGTGCATATAAATCAAACAGTGACATAACCCCGCAGTAATGTGTGCAACCCCAATCATTTCGTTAGAAGTGGCGTAAACCACTATTCACATTATAAATCTACTTAACACTCTAACGTACACACCAACTAAGTACTCTGCAAACATATAGCACGTATAAAACAGAAATGTGAAGATTATATGAGCGAGAATAGAACATGTTCAATATAAAGTATACAAGTACGTGCTATAATACACTAAATCTTGCCTGCTGCATTTCTAGAGCATTGCATCATACCACAAAAGAGTTAATGATAAAAAAACAAAATGTTGTGTTAATAATGCAAATGATGTGGTGAATCAAACAACTAACCACTACACCCATGGCATATAAATGTTGTGCGCTATACTGTGTGCTGTATCACAGGAAACACGAGAGTTCCAATTTATCATTGAGACCCTTTGGACTCATGGTACCCAGATGCCTGATCCAAAACGTCTCACGCTGTGTAATAAATTTAGACATGTCTCTATCTGGATGACTCTTCACAATCTCCAAAACTGTGAATCTAAGCTGAGCAATCGTATGACGAAACTCACTCCAATGTCTCGCTAAAGGAGAAGACATCACCATCGTTCTGATCCTGCTCTTGTGTTCAGTTATGCGCGTGCGCAATAATCTCTCTGTCTTGCCTACATAATATAAACCACACGGACAACGTATGGCGTAAATTACGTTTTGAGAGTTGCAGTTGGCCGTGAATAACAATTTAACAGGTTTACCGGACCAGGGATGTGAAATAGATGTCCCTTGTAAAACATTATTACAATGTGAGCAATTATAACACTTTTGCATGCCTCTTGATTCTCCCACACTTTTAACCTTTTTCTTTTTCAATATCTCTCTAATATTATTAGATCTTTTATAAGCAAAAATAGCAGGATCTTGAAAAAGACTGCCAAAATCAGGTTCCATTTGTAATAAATCCCATCGTTGAAGAATAACTTTCTTGATGGCTGTGGCTTGTGCCGAGAAAACAGATACAAATACTTCACGTCTGCCCTTGATTTTCGCTCTCTTAGTAAGTAAATCCACCCTAGAGATGGCGTCAGTCTGTCTAGCTGCTGAATCCACTAACTCTTGAGGGTAACCCCTCTCCAAAAAGCCTGTCTTAAATGTATTCAAAGAGGTTTGATATTGTGTGTGATCTGAAGTAATGCGCTTGATGCGTAAAAATTGTGAGAGCGGAAGGTGTTTCTTGAGAGACTCAGGGTGAAAGCTAGTGTACAATAATGTATTATTGCAGTCTATCGGTTTGGTGAAAACCTTAGTGACGATCTGAAAGTCGCTCAATTCAACCTGCACATCTAAATAAGAGATAGATCGTTTATCCATAGTATGCGTGAACTGTATTCTAGGATTCTTGTCATTCAACTGGCTTAGCTTACTTTGCAATTCAACCTGTGTACCCTGCCATATAATAAATATATCGTCAATGTATCGACGATAAAGTACCAAATGTGCTGTCCAGTCTGGATCACTTAGTATGTGCTCGCATTCAAACTTCATCATGTAAATATTTGCATAACTAGGTGCCACAGAAAAACCCATGGAGGTTCCAGTAGTCTGCAAAAAGTACCTCTCTTGCCACCTGAAATAGCTATGAAATAGACAAAACTGCAGAAGATCCAATAGAAAAACTTTCTCAGCTTGTATGTCTTCTCTTTGGAGTAGCGCCCACTCAACTGCCTCGATACCCTCTCCATGTGGTATAGAAGTATAAAGAGCCACCACGTCTACCGTGCATAGCCAAATCTCCACTCCTGTCGGCAATACAAGATTGCCCAACAACGTCAAGAAATGAGTCGTGTCCTGTAAATATGTACTGCTTGTTTGTACAATTGTCTGGAGAAAGGTGTCTAAATAATGCCCAAGAGGCTCATGAATCGACCCACAGCCGGAGACTATGGGGCGAAAGGGAGGATCCCTGAGATTCTTGTGTATTTTAGGTAACATGTAAATTTCAGGTCTACGTGGAAACCTGGAATAAAGAAATTCCTACTAAGGTTGCTTTTTAGGAGTCAGCCCAGCAGGCAACAATCCTCCAATAGATCAAACAGTGGTGCAGCCCGAGTCACAAAAACACGTAGAGGCCGCGGAGGCGGTAAAAACTGCGAGCTCAGGTCGCAGAACGAAGAAACATTAGTGGTTAACATTTCATCTGTCCAGTTAACAGAAGCTCAGTTAAGTCTTTTGAATAAAGGAACTACTTTTGTACCGACTTTTCATACTAATTCTTTGAATATGGAAATCGATTTATATAAATTCATGAGAAAACTCAGGTTACGATATTTCTTTAGTAACAGAGAGCCTACCCCTGAGGATTCGGGCACATCAGAATTGAGGGAGTTTAGACCTAAAAGCACGTTTATAGCTCCAACTACTCATAAGGTGCTAGACACTTTTGAAACGTTAGTCCAAAAAGATCTGGCACAGTTACAATCTCCATCTAGGAAGAGACACAATTTGACTCCAGCTGAAAGGAAGGCACTTAGAAATCTACGTGATAATTGCTCAATTGTCTTTTCTCAAGCAGATAAGGGAGGGGCACTAGTTGTCATGGACCGAGATTTCTATGAAGCTAAGGTTGAAAGTATGCTTTCTGATGATACCACATACATATTGATGGACAATGATCCGACTGTAGAGTTTCAAGGAGTGTTGGCACAGATTTTGGCACATGCTAAGGACATGGGGTGGATTTCAGAAAAACTTGGAATTTCTTTATTCCAGGTTTCCACGTAGACCTGAAATTTATATGTTACCTAAAATACACAAGAATCTCAGGGATCCTCCCTTTCGCCCCATAGTCTCCGGCTGTGGGTCGATACATGAGCCTCTTGGGCATTATTTAGACACCTTTCTCCAGACAATTGTACAAACAAGCAGTACATATTTACAGGATACGACTCATTTCTTGACGTTGTTGGGCAATCTTGTATTGCCGACAGGAGTGGAGATTTGGCTATGCACGGTAGACGTGGTGGCTCTTTATACTTCTATGATGAACACGGTGATTATGCTGTTCCTTAGTGATAAAAAGTCAAAGTCAGGGGGAACAATAACCAACTTGACCCGGAGTGGTTCAAAGTTGGAAATCCATATCTTGGATTTTAATGCCCTCACACACCCTTTCGGGTGTCATGCTTCATCATCTGGGCTGCTCCTCGTCGAGTCGGCGGTGCAATACTCAACGGTCTCCCTATAATAGGGGCACTTTATCGGAGATCTTTTATCCAAAAGCCGTATGGTGAAGTGGGGGTGTGGGGCCAGAAGTGTGTAGATGTGAGAGTTTTTGGAAAGTGATTTAAAATAGGGCTGGGAGTACCAGAACAGCCAAACTTTATTCTCGGGGTCTCCTACCCTAGGTAAAAACAACCAATGAGGTGTTCTCCTAAGTAAAATGTCTTGGGGTTGAGCGTACCTATTGATAATTGAAGGTCAACATGTTTCTCGCTTGAAGTAAACTCTACCTGCGATTCTTCAGGACCAAAATAGTGAAACTATCTACACTTAAAAGAGTAGTGACATGGAATCAAATCAACCAACTGTCTATCTTATAGTGTACCTGTTTGACCTGGAACTACCCATTTCTGTAGACTAACCAGGCTTCAACAGTACCCGGTAGGTCACGCGTAAGGCATTGCTTATATGTGAAGGTTTTCTGCGAATTCCGCGTTTTCCTTGACCTACCCACTCCTACCGGGTCCGGGAGAGGGTATCGAGGCAGTTGAGTGGGCACTACTCCAAAGAGAAGACATACAAGCTGAGAAAGTTTTTCTATTGGATCTTCTGCAGTTTTGTCTGTTTCATAGCTATTTCAGGTGGCAAGAGAGGTACTTTTTGCAGACTACTGGAACCTCCATGGGTTTTTCTGGGGCACCTAGTTATGCAAATATTTACATGATGAAGTTTGAACGCGAGCACATACTAAGTGATCCAGACTGGACAGCACATTTGGTACTTTATCGTCGATACATTGACGATATATTTATTATATGGCAGGGTACACAGGTTGAATTGCAAAGTAAGCTTAGCCAGTTGAATGACAAGAATCCTAGAATACAGTTCACGCATACTATGGATAAACGATCTATCTCTTATTTAGATGTGCAGGTTGAATTGAGCGACTTTCAGATCGTCACTAAGGTTTTCACCAAACCGATAGACTGCAATAATACATTATTGTACACTAGCTTTCACCCTGAGTCTCTCAAGAAACACCTTCCGCTCTCACAATTTTTACGCATCAAGCGCATTACTTCAGATCACACACAATATCAAACCTCTTTGAATACATTTAAGACAGGCTTTTTGGAGAGGGGTTACCCTCAAGAGTTAGTGGATTCAGCAGCTAGACAGACTGACGCCATCTCTAGGGTGGATTTACTTACTAACAGAGCGAAAATCAAGGGCAGACGTGAAGTATTTGTATCTGTTTTCTCGACACAAGCCACAGCCATCAAGAAAGTTATTCTTCAACGATGGGATTTATTACAAATGGAACCTGATTTTGGCAGTCTTTTTCAAGATCCTCCTATTTTTGCTTATAAAAGATCTAATAATATTAGAGAGATATTGAAAAAGAAAAAGGTTAAAAGTCTGGGAGAATCAAGAGGCATGCAAAAGTGTTATAATTGCTCACATTGTAATAATGTTTTACAAGGGACATCTATTTCACATCCCTGGTCCGGTAAACCTGTTAAATTGTTATTCACGGCCAACTGCAATTCTCAAAACGTAATTTACGCCATACGTTGTCCGTGTGGTTTATATTACGTAGGCAAGACAGAGAGATTATTGCGCACGTGCATAACTGAACACAAGAGCAGGATCAGAACGATGGTGATGTCTTCTCCTTTAGCGAGACATTGGAGTGAGTTTCGTCATACGATTGCTCAGCTTAGATTCACAGTTTTGGAGATTGTGAAGAGTCATCCAGATAGAGACATGTCTAAATTTATTACACAGCGTGAGACGTTTTGGATCAGGCATCTGGGTACCATGAGTCCAAAGGGTCTCAATGATAAATTGGAACTCTCGTGTTTCCTGTGATACAGCACACAGTATAGCGCACAACATTTTGTATGCCATGGGCGTAGTGGTTAGTTGTTTGATTCACCACATCATTTGCATTTTTAACACTACATTTTGTTTTTTTATCATTAACTCTTTTGTGGTATGATGCAATGCTCTAGAAATGCAGCAGGCAAGATTTAGTGTATTATAGCACGTACTTGTATACTTTATATTGAACATGTTCTATTCTCGCTCATATAATCTTCACATTTCTGTTTTATACGTGCTATATGTTTGCAGAGTACTTAGTTGGTGTGTACGTTAGAGTGTTAAGTAGATTTATAATGTGAATAGTGGTTTACGCCACTTCTAACGAAATGATTGGGGTTGCACACATTTCTGCGGGGTTATGTCACTGTGTGATTTATATGCACAAAGACTATGTACACATGTATAGAAATTCACATAAGTATAGAGATATATTGTTTAATCATGTCCTTGAATATGAGTATCTTTTAAACTAGAGAAGCGCAGTCGTTATGTTCAGCATCATAGGTACAATTTTTTGAGTTTCTTGTGTTGGTTCTGTTAAGCATTGCGATGATTGTAATTCAGAATACCATATCATTGTGGTGATTTATCACCATGCCAAGATGTCTGCCGCCTCTGGGATTCTCTTTGTAGTTTTCCTACATTGTCCTATGTTTATTACTATGGATGCATGTGGAGACGGCAGTTGCCGGAACTATTTCAGTTCACTCATTGCATGCTTCGGACGTTTAGCTACTTCAGGATCTGGGTGCAGGTAAAGAATGGTGCACGGTGTTTACGCTATTTTGGTGAGTCCTGCACTGCTTGGGGTTTCGGTTTTTTTCTACATGAGGCGTTGGGTTATAGCATATCTTCTTTATAGGTAGTGACGTGATCCAGAAACATGACGGTCGTTTTTATCCATATATGAAAGTACTTGTGTCAACTTGCGATACTGTGCATTCGGTAAGCCTTATTCGACTCATTTTTGTATTCAGTCTCGCGTTATTTGTAGATTTTGGGATAACGCATTAAAGGTCTCATTGGTCACCAGTATTTTTCAATTTTCCAGCACTTCCATCTTCTACATATTTTCGTATAGAGGTATTTTGACCGCTAAAGATTTGTGGGTAAGCCTCTATTTCTCATACATTTTTCTTGTTCCACTCGATTAGTTTTGAGTGATGCAGGATGTTCCTACATGTTTTTCATCTTATGTCGAGGTGTTTGGGTTATCAGGTGAAGTATTAGCAACCGTTGGGTTCGCTTTTGGTTTCATTTTCGAGCACTCGTTTTCGCGCTGTTTTACTTCCCACAGGTGATTTTCACTTCGTACATCACAGTTTTTTATCAGCACTAGCCGGCATGTTGGTTGTGGAATCTCTTTGGTTTCTTTTCGCTTTGCTGCCATCTATACTGTTTCCCATACTGTTTTCTTATTGATATTGAGATATGGCGTGGTCACTGCCAGATTGATTGTTTAATGCACATGTTATTCATGCTGTTCCGTCCATAGGACTTGTATTTGTAGTAACCATTCCGGATGTTTAGGCAAATACATTGTAAATACACCTTGTTTAGTTTCTATGTAATTAGATTGATTGATCGTATATGTTTTTCTGTAGATTACCCCTGATGAAGGGTGTATGCACACCCGAATTGCATTGGGAGTGAATATCCACGTTTGAATGCAACATTTGATTTAAGAATTCATAAGAGTAACCGATGAAGACGTTACTTTTGAATAAACTGGATTGAAGATATCATTTTGGATTCAGTCATCATCTGTTTTCGTAACATTGTTAGAACTTTTGTGTATTAGACAAATTGTGTTTTTTATAATAATTTTACATGCTGTTAAAGGCTTTCGATTAACATTGAGTTAATACACTCACTCTTGAGTTCATTAGGTAGTGCACCATCTGTCTAAGACTTGTGTCCTAGTTTATTATTTCATTGTTGAATAGGTGGTAGGGTGGAACCACTTCAGAAGGCGCACACCAATCTTTAAAATTTTTGATTCCTATTTTATTGTGTAGATTGTTGAGAAAAAGAGTGCACTATCGCTGTTTGTTTACATTCTTTTTAATTTTGTCATCAGCTGTCTGGTTGATAATTGTATCTTCAAGTTTCCGGTTAAATTTTGTGTTGTTCTGAATCTCATTTTGTCTGTTGAAAGAAATTTTTTATTTAGCATTTTTCTCCTAGCTTTAGATTATTACCCTGTGGGAGTCTTTTTTCCCTGGTTCACCAACTTGTCTTCAAAAAGTAAACAGTAATAGAAATATTTATTGAATCTTTATTTTTTTGTTTCCCTGTAAAAAACTGTCAGTCCTTAGCAGAAAATGCTTCTCTTTTTTGTTATTTATATTGTTAGTTGTTTATTAGTTAGATAGCAAATCATTATTGGAAGGTGGAAAAATAGTACCTAAATGAGTACAATTGCAGAGATTATCTGTTCACTTTTTTTGTTACTTATTGTAGCTTGATGGAAACTTTTTAATTGGTAGTCATCGATTATGGCCTAGATGTCTTTAATAATGAAGTTCTGGAAAAAAACATTTCACAGAAAAACTATTACCATTTCTTTTTTCTTGCATTTTGGGTGTGCATGTGACTTTCATGCAAGCTAAATGGCACTGTGTTTCAGTAGTCTGAAAGAACTTGTCAAGGCAGGTCTGTTTGACTCTGATATCTCCTCACTAGTGACCGGAACATGCTAGACATTTTATTTTACTTGTATACCATTCATGTCATCAATTTTTTAAATAAAAATATATGTTGTAAGTGCATTTAGTAATTGATTTTTTTCCTGACTAAATTCCCAATCATAAGTTCGTGGAACAAAATTAGATTTACTATATGATAATATTGGGGCATATTAGCAAGGCACTATCGCCGCTTTAGCGGCACTTTTGCCGCTAAAGCGGCGATATTCATATCGCCCTATCAGCAAACTGTCTCTAACAGCAGTTAGCGACAGTTTGCGGGCATTAGCGCCCGTTGTTTACCGCTTTGCATGTCAGCGATATTTATCGCTAATGACATGCAAAGTGGGCGTTCCCGACGAACAAACCTGGGAAACACCCGCTAACAGGCCTATCGCCTATTAGCAAGGTGGCCATGGCCCCAGTTAGCGACGTGAAAAGTCGCGCTAACCGGGGTCATCGCCATTTATTTAACACCTGCAATTAGCAGGTGTTAGCCATACCTAACATGGGGGCGTGGATTATGCTGATACGACCACAGGGTCGTATCAGCAAGGTGTTCTCCCTTCTCCATGCAACATCGCTGGTTTTTCAGCGATGTTGGCCCATTTCCCCCGCTGGAATATTCATCGCCATAGCGCTAATCGTTGCTAATACAGCATTAGCGTGGCGATATATTCCAGCGATAGCCGGCGATAAAAAAAATCACGCTAAGCAGGGTTAGCGATGATTATCGCCTCTTCTTGCTAATATGCCCCATTGTTTCCCCAAGACCATCTTAGACATCAACACAGAAATCCAAACTTCAGCTTTGCTCATATTTCATTGTATATTTATTCTAAATTATGTTTGGTATGTTAAAAAATATAAAATCGCTTTAAATTGATCAATAACTAATGCAATATAAAAACAAAAAGTTGACAATGGAACTCCATTTTACAGGTACCGTACTGACTGACTCTAGGGGCAGTGGGGTTCGAAGATTAAGGCAAATGGGAAAGATTTTCTTTATTTTACATTGATGAGGGGCTCAATGCAGGGCTGCCTTCTGTCCCCATTTCTCTTTGCTCAGCCCCTTGAACTACTGGTGCAACACATCAGAGACAATGAGAAAATCCAGAGAGTACTCATTGGAGCCAACAGTTTTAAACTATCAATGTTTGCAGACAAAGTTTTGACTTTACTTTCAGATCCAGAAAACTGGCCTATTGCTTAGCTCCTTAGGGAATTACATCTGTTCCAAACATCCTCGAGAATTAAGATATATACCAACAGATCCAAGACTGTGAATATCTCAGTCCCAAAAGCTGCAATAGAGAGACCTCAGAGAGTCTTTCCCTTTCAATGGAATACAAAATCCACCAAAATATCTAGGGATCCATTTGACGCCCCGTTTTGGAGACCTATTTGAGGAAAAGTACCAACCAATTCTAAGAGAGACTAAATCCTATCTACCTGGAACTAATGGCTCACACCATACACCAATAACAAACTACTTGACTAACTCCTGCATGTTCCTAAAAGTCTAGCAATCAATGATAATTTGGGTTTTGTTCTCATAATATTACAGTACCCGAGGAAGACTAGGTCACACAAGTTGTAATTGATACCCCATTGAGGTAGAAGTTATCATATGTGCCTATTCGTCTCTCTGATGTTTCAGCACTGCTATGTCATTAAACGAGCATTACAGTTGCCTCATGTCTCCTACTAAAATCAGACTTGTTGGTATAGGGTATCTCTATGTTATTCCCTTATGTAATAAACCATGAATCAAGAAAGAGAATCCTAGGAAAACGTACATTAAGAGGGATTCAAAGAACATTTTAGATGAGCTACAATCCCACAGAATAGTTATCCCATGCTCACCCACAGTGAATGCCCCAGTTTTGAAGCCTGATGGATCCTGGAGATTAGGTTTGGACTAGAGAAACCTGAACCATCACTGTTAAACCTATGCAATTCAAAACACAGATTTTACAGGTTTAATGACGCAGCGCAAAATGCAAGACTACAGTTGATGCAGTGGTGGTACTATTTAGGAGGGGCTGGGCAATTAGGAGTTACTGGGCTTGGAATGTAACAATGAGAGTCTTTTCCCACTGGAGTCTTAAGGCTTTACCTTACTGGTGAACTCAAAAATGAGCACCAAGTAAACTCTTCAGCACTTACCCCTCAGGGTATTTAAATCGAATAATGCATGGGTAACTCAAGGAGTGAACACAAGGAAAAATTCCAGTTGATTATCATTATCTAGCTTGTTCTTGTATTTGAATAGAAAAAATATTTTAATGGTGACACTCAGCTAAATACTGTACATGAAATACAGTTGACAAAACATGTGTGCAATTATCATTTGGAGAAGAATATCACTCTGAGATTACCCCCAAGGTATCACAAGGGTGAACACACATTAAAAACATGCAGAGGCACCAATTCTTTGTATGTCCCCTGAGCTGCTACAACATACTATGAAGGTAGACAAAGCACAGTCACATCCAGATGCTCTATAATAGTTGCCGTGGTGTCTATCGGTATTGTTAAAGTTCGCACACTCTTGGGTATGCACTGTACTTAGTCCCTGCAGTCTTGGTTACACACTGTATTTTTAAGTCTAATTCACAGATGCTTCCATGAGACGCTGTTGGCTGTGGTTGCTCCCGATCCCCAAGACAGGTGAATATGAGAGCAGCTGCAGGATTCACTTGAGCATCTTTGACTGGTGCTCAGAAATTCAGCTGGTCTGGGAGGATTGGGCCTCACCACCTTTTTGAAGCTCCTCAGGTCCCCTTAATTTATCTAACGTGTTCAGACTGCAGATGTGAAATACTCCTCCACCAGACCTTTGGAACAGGCTGCAGAAGTCTTCCCATGGAGAGTAGCACTGGATGTCATGTACAACAGGATGAAATGCCAATATGAGACACTTAAACGGGATAGCTGTAACAGAGTGCAGAGGAGACTAGTCCTAGCTCTTCATGATCCTGGTGACTCCCTCTCAACAATTGCATTTTTAAGCACAGATATTCTTAGATATTAGAATGCCAGTAGTTTGGTAGTTTTTTTTCTCAAACATATTTTATTCATTTTGATGCAGTGCATACGTACAGCAAGTCTTCTGCATTTTTGGGAACAATAGTATTTTTCAACTTAAGTAGCACATTATTCATGTTTTTACAAGTTGTACAGTTATATTCAACAATAAGCATGTCTACTGTATGGACATATATATTGCTGCTAATATTATCATGATACAGTTACTACAAATGATGTTATTTCCGAGCAACGTGCTTAACTCCATCCCCTCCGCCCCTGTAAAACAAACAAAACTTGCTTACGTGGTTCGGACGACTTGATGTGTGTGCCTATTGTGGAGATGCCACATGTATGTGGGATGGGGAAGAGAAAAAAGGGGGGGAAGAGGGAGAAGAATATAAGGCCAGTAGCTCCAAGGTAACGCATCAGTTGTGATCCTTCCTATGCATTGTGGTCAGGTGTGTTAGGGTGGGCCGTTGTGTAAACTCCCTCTAATCAGTAGTAATATACGTTTTAAATTAATCTAATAAGTGGACCCTTTCCATTGAGAGTGTTTTTTTCCTGAGTCCCTGTATTCCTCCCGCTGTAGGGCCTCCCTTTCTGCTGTGGCCCAACGGATGACTTCCTCCCCCATGCTCCCTTCCTCGGCGCTGAGTAGGATTTCCAGCGCTGTGTGAGCAATCTTTTGGCCAATATTAGAGAAAGATCTGCAAAGCAGCGCAATACCACAGCTTTTTTGGGAGTGGGGATAGGCCCATGAGGCATGCTTCGATAGTAGACCAAGAAGAACGTTTGGATAAGTGTGATAGGCCTGCAGTAACTTCACTCCAATACCCTTGCAAGTAGGGACATGCCCAAAACATATGGATGAAACAGTCTGAGGAAGCAGAAGGGTACATTGCATGCACCCTATGTGGTGTTAAGTATGCCCTATACAATATTAAGAGCTGTGTGAATTTAAATCGGACATTACGAGAGACTCATTTGGGATATTCAAGGACCACCGCCCATTCTTTGTCCGTGAGAGCCCTAGCAATGTCCGTCTCCCACTTCTGCCTAAGAGAGACTAGTGGGACATCTAAATGTTCCCTCAATACCCGGTGCAACCATCTGACCAAGTGGCTCTCATGACCCATTATGTGTAATGCTTGAAAGGTGGGGGTTCTCGTTGTTCCACGAGCCAATGTCGACATCTAAAATGTGTTATAGTGGCATGGGTCAAAAATAATGTGGTAGGTACTGCATGGGTTCGCACAAACTCGGCGTGGGGCATTAGGGTTCCGTCGGTGAACAGGGAGTCCACCGTCACAACTCTAGCTTCCTCCCAAGGCTCCAACCTGTTGTCCGATAGAATCCCCCGCGTAGTCGGCAAGCCGCAGAGGGGAATATTTGGAATGTATGGGGTGGGTGCATTGGCATATTTCAGTGCTAGTTTCCAGTAGTGGAGCGCCATCTGGAGAAGCAAGGGGGCATCCCTCATTCTCCTGGATTCAGGACAAAGTAGCGTCTGTAGTGTTCCGAGCCGTAGCCATGCAGATGAATACCCAATTTCAAACAGATTATGGCCTGCTAGCCAATAAGCCAGCCACTGCAATTGTCCGACTATTCAATATGCTTGAAGTCTGGGGCCCCTATATCGCCCTTAGACCTAGGCAACTGTAATTTAGCGAGGCCTATCCTGTGACGCCCGATCCCCATATCAGGTTTGTCGGTAAAGAGTCTAAGTTTTTGAAGATCCATGCCGGAATCACCACCGGGAGGTTCACAAAGTGATACAGGAGCCTAGGCAACATGACATCTTGGCCACTGCTAGCCGGCCCGCCGTGGTCAATGGCAGTTTAGTCCAAAAAGCTATCTGCGATTTTAGGGAGTTGATTGTACGGACCAGATTTCCCTCCAGTGTATTGTAAGTAGTTCTGTATATTTGGATACCCAGGTACTTAAATGTGACCGGTTCTATCTCAAGCTGTGCCGGGCCGAACTGTAAAACAGACAGATTGTATTTACTGTAAAAGGAGTAGGCTATAGATTTCGAGGCATTCAGGTGCAGACCCGATATGGACCCGAATTGAGTCAGCAGAGTAGCTATGGGATGTAAGTCCAATTGCATGTCTTTAAAATATAACAATATGTCGTCGGCATAAAGAGATACCGAGTGGATTGCTGGGCCTATAGATATGACATATGTCATCATTGCTTGGTGAAAGGGTTGGTGAGAGGGGGTAGCCTTGGCGTGTCCCACGAAATATATGATATGTAGGGGAGATGTTGGAACCCGTTTTTGCTCACGCTGTTGGCTTGGTGTAAAGTAACTTTACCCATCGACAAAAGTTGGGAGGAATCCCAAATTTGCTAAGTGTCGCAAGCATATAAGACCAGCTGAGAGTATCAAAAGCCTGCCGGATATCTAAGGACACACAACCTGCAAGTGGAAAGTGATCCTGAGCCGCATGCATTAAGGTGAAAAAGCGACAAATATTCAGGGAGGTACTTCGCCGGGGTATAAAGCCACATTGGTCAGTGTGTATCAGCCCAGAAAGAAGGGAAAGTAGACACAACGCTAAAAACTTACTGAGGATTTTGTACTCTGTGTTGAGCATAGATAAGGGCCTATAGGAGGAGAGATCCGTAGGGGGTTTGTCAGGTTTTAATAAGGAAGTCACCATCACCTCCCTAGTTGTGGGAGCTGTAAAACTCCTTCCTCTAGTGATGTGTCATACAACTGCAGTAACTTGGGGACTAACTGTGACGCAAACGTTGAGTAGAATTCCATGGGGAGCCCGTCTGAGCCCGGCGTTTTATTGCGGGCGAGCTCCTTTATAGGTCCACGAATCTCGATTGAAGTAAGCGGGGCCGCCAAATCCGCATCACTTACACGCGGGACAACAGTAAGTGGAATGGACGCTAGAAACTCATCAGTGGACTCCGACGAGAGCTGGGGGGGAACCGCGTACAAATGCGTATAATAATCCTGGAATGCCTCATTAATCTCAACCTGTGTGGTAACCAGTTTGTGATCCTTAGTATGTACTGCCAATATGGGCGTGGGTGAAGGTTGTGGCCATATTATACAAGCCAGCAATGTACTGGACCTGTCAGCTTCTGCGTGTGAGCGCAAAGTATATACATTCAGGTCAATTAGTCTCAGGCGCTCCAGCAGTTCTACATACTTCACTCTGGCCTCTTGAAGTTTCTGTTCTTCACCTGCGTATGCCTGGGCGATTGCAATGTCGGTTCCAATTCTATGACATCTCGGACGACCTCAAGTCTGGCACCTACCGCCGCCCCATCGAGACCCCTCGAATCGTCACTTTAAAGGCCTCCCACTCTATGGATCTCGTTGTGGCTGTACCTTTGTTGTCGGCAAAGTAGGAGGTGATTGACGTGGCAATAGTGTTTCTGAACACAGGGTCCTCCAGCAGTGAAGGCTGTAAGCGCCACGTCGGGATCGGGGAGGGGAACCGACCCAAGTTAATGGTTAATTCGAGTGGATTATGATCCGAGATAGTCTTGCCTAAATGAGTAGTATGTGATATAGATGGGAGTAGGTCCGGCGTGCATAGGAATCTATCTAGGCAAGTGTGTAAGCCATGGGGGTGTGAAAAAAAGGAATATTCGTGCATGTTTTTATGCTGGAGTCGCCAGACATCATCTAGGTTCCACCCCTCCACTCATTGGCGCAGGATCTTAGCCTGCTGTATTGTTATAGTACCTGGTAGTGGGGGTGAGAACGATCCAGCCCCACGTCAAGGACCGCATTAAAATCCCCCCAATAGCCAGGGATATTGCGTCCATTCCGATAAGGCGATTGATAGGTGGGACAGAAAAGCTTCCTGATCAGTGTTAAGTGCATATACGGACCCCAGTACCACCCGTTTCCCATCCACGTGCCTTGTAATAACACATATCTACCTTGGTCATCAATTTTACTATCGATCAGAGAGAATGGGACCCCAGCGTGTATCCACACTGCTGTTCCACGTCAAAAGGCTGAAAAAGCAGTCAAATACAATTGACCCCTCCATCTTCTATGTAATTTAAGGGCTTCAGAGGGCATTAAGTGCGTTTCCTGCAGGTATACCATTTGAGCGGGGCGTCGGTGCAACTGGGCCAATATCCTGTGCCGCTTGTGGATCGAGCTCATACCCCGTATGTTCCAAGTGACAATATTGTATGGATTAATCACAGATACTATTTATTAAAAAAACATGGATATCAGCGACCCCACAACCCCCAAACACCCCCCAAAGTGCGAGCGTCCAGACCAATGGCAAGTAGAACAATTAAACATTATCCCACTACTAGGTCAAACGAGTCAACTTTGGTCGACCAAACTGAAACTTAAACGGCAACATAGTTAACTGTGTAATAACAAGTGCTTTCGCTTGTGGGGTAGGCTACTAATGTGGAGGACATGTAGGCTATGTGCGGTAGGTGGTACAGCCCAGTACAAGCCGGACCATGAGGGATTATAGCATGACGTGTTGCAGTATCCCTAGGCTTATATCGCAGTAGCAATGTACTTTATGGGAACCAGGTCGCGACCACACTTATAGGATTTATGCATCTTCTGGACCTTAGTATACTAAATTAGTGGAACTCACTAGCAATCACAAGTAATTCTCAAACCAACAGGTCATTACTTAGCTGTGTGGACACTGAGGGAAACAATGCAACACTCCCCCCCGAGTCGGAGTCCGATGTTGCCTCCGCTGAGGGACTGGAGCTAATAGGTGGGCGGACAGACCTCAATGCAGTCGCCGATCGGAGAGCCTCCTGCTTGCCCTCCAATACCACCTGAGGAGATGGGGAGCCAGCCATGGTGATTTGTGTAGTTAGTCCCTTTCTGCACCTGCGTGAGGGTCTCTGTGGTTTCTGTTGTGATCGTTCACAGCGGCCAGTGTCCACGGTTTCCGGAAAATGTCTGTCCAACCAGTCCCATGCACTCTCAGGTGTTTCAAAAAAGAAGGAACGCTGGTTATGAAGGATTTTTAACTTGGCCGGGAATAGGAGAGCAAACGTTAAGCCAGCTGCTCGGATACGAGATTTGACCTCCAGAAATGAGGAACGTTTGCGCTGGACTGTCAATGTATAATCTGAGAAGATTGAGACTTTCGCATTATTGAACTGTAGCGGGCCGTTGTCACACGCTGCATGAAGCAGATGATATCGATCTCTAAAGTTTAAAATTTTGGCAATGATCGGCCGAGGGTTTGCACCAGGAATGGGTTTTCTAGTAGGAACCCGATGAGCTCGTTCCACCGTAAAGAGCTCTAACAGTCCTGTGGGAGCCACTTTTGTTTTGAGCCAGTCCTCGATAAACGCTGTTGGCTGCGGACCCTCCAATCCCTCAGGAAGGCCCACTATTCTCAGATTGTTCCATCGGGCCCTCCCTTCTGCATCGTCCGCGCGGGCCTGAAGGGTCTCTATTTGCTGGCGTAGTTGTAGGAGTTGCACATCATGTTCTCTCACCTTAGGGGTCACTGAGTCCAGCGTTAGTTCAGAGGCCTTGACCCTATCAGATACTTTTCTGTGGTTGTCCTTTAACAAATTAAGTTCTGTAGAGATAGTACCCAGCTGTTGTGCAATAGCTGATCTGGATTCCCATACTTCCTGTAATATCATGTCCAGTTTATTGGGGGGGGCTGGAGCCTTGCTCTCACCCAGTATAGAGTGAATGGAAGAGGTCTCAGAGGGGTCGATCGGGAACGGGCCCTTACCGATGTCGCAGCTGCCCTTGCCTTCGTACGCCCCATTGTTAATGGCAAAGTAAACGTAGAGGAGAATGAAAAGGAGATGGTAATTCCACTCCCCTACACACCAGTGATTTGCAGGCCTATTGTAAGTTTTCAGGCCCTCTGTAGAGGGGCCCTCACAGCCGGCAACAGAGGGTATCTGCAGCTGGTGCCGTCCCACCCTCCGCCCCCGTCACTGAGACCACAACAAAGGGAGGCCACCGGCTCCGGCCGCGAGGCCTCCAGACAACCGGACACCTCTCACAACTCTGGCTATGGCAGTGGAGGTAAGGCCTTATCCACCCTCCGGCCCGCTCGCCGCTCTCCGATCAAGGGGGGAGGAATCGAGGAGAGCTCCCGTTAGTATCTATTCCTGCCTCAGCAGGAACCAGCCGGGTCCTCACAACTCCCAGCCTCTGCCGATAGCAGACATCAATCGGCTCCCAAGGGGTCAGTAGAACTCACCGCGGGGGTCCACGAGTCCGGTACTGCAACAAAGCCCCGCCCATCCAAGCTGTTCCCGGGGTGCTCCAGCCAGTATCTCCCCACACTGCAGTACCGGTCACAGTGCAGGCCAGTAAGTGTCTTTCCTGCGCCGCAGGCTCCGATGTGATTTGCAGGCCTGCAGTCCCTCAGGAGCGTTCAGTGCATCAGGCCGCCTCGACAGTGGTATCGCTCAGCCACCGCAGCTGGGCCCGTCCGCCCCTCGATCCCCCAGCAGAGTCCACGCTGATTGTCGAGGCGGGTGAGGGGGGAGAAGTCAAGAAAGGGCAGTTGGTAGTTAATGTCTGTATTCCAGATCATTTGATTGATCGTCCACCTCTATTTACTCTGGAGGTAACTTCCTTCTCATTCAATGTATTCCTACAAGACACCTGTGATTTATATGTGTACACACAATTTACCCCCATCTTACCCTTTTTATTATTCATACTGGGTGTATCCACCTTCTACTGTCCTGAAGGGACCTAGTTTATTGTAAACAATATATTAAAGGTTTAAACGTTGACGCTAACATATACAACAAATAACTGAAATCCAAACATGTTTTTTTCCATACCTGTCAGGTGCACAGAAAAAGCAGAACCACAGGCAGAGAGAGCGTGATAAACATGTTGTGCTGCTGTGTACTGGCCTGCAGCAGCAGGTCACTGGCAGTGCATACTCCGAATCACACTAGACCTGTCCCCATCGGCAGAAGCCTGCAAAGGAATCAGCTTTTTGCATGCTGAAATCAGGAGACGGAAGACTAGCCTTGAAATCGGTAGTCTCCTGCCTGAATCGGGAGGAATGACATGTATGCACAAGCACTGCACCGCTGCACTTGATTAGTATTGTGGAACACTCGTCTGAGTGTAAATATATTACTTCATGTTGTGTACAATATATGTTTAACTCACAATGACCAACCATAAATATGTGTGTACTTTACCTTCAATGAATATAAGTAGGGTGACATCTCTGTAGACCTTATCCAAAACTCCTCCCAAAAATTCATCTGACACAATCATTGTATATAACTTTATTAAATGTTCAGATTCTGGGGAATACAGGGTTACCCCACTGTTGTGACTATGGTTCTTCAAACTATAGGCATCCTTCTGCTGTTGCTGGAGTGCACACTGGAAGGAAAACCTTCCTGCACAAAAACGATCACAAGAGGCTTCTTCCTTCTTGCTATGTGTGCTGCAAAATTCAGCACACATAGAAAAGGAAGTACGAGGAGAAATAAAGATATTTCTCCTCGTTGTGCCTCCCCTTACACCTCCCCTGGGGAGGCATACATTTTGGCGCTGCCTCAGAATTAAAATTGCTCGTAAATCTGGGGCAGTGTCAAAAGACATGGATGTTGCTGGGAACGCCCCCAGCAACACCCATTGCACACCCCTTTAATTAATAAAACTGCGTTAAAGGGAACGATATTTACGAGGCAGCATTAAGCCAAAAAAGTGGCTTAGTGCTGCCTTGTAAATATGGAGCCGGCTCCTGTGCCACAGAACGTCACAAAAAGTGACGTTCAGGCAGCGCAAGGGGTCTCATAAATGAGGCCCTGTGCCTTTAAGGGCCTAGAAACCACCAGTATCCCATCATGCTCAGCAAGTGGCAGTTGTTTTCTTTGAGTCACTCAACGTCTTTCATAATCCTCTCACTATTTTAAGCCTTTTCTGATAAAATGTTGAGGCATTTTGTCTTTTATTATGCCTTCTCTGTTTGATAAGTGCTCTGCGTGTGGGAGGAAGAAGGCCAAATCAGACCCTCACAACGTGTCTACACTCTGCCTTCCATCTACACATGTTCCAGAGCCATGCCAACACTGCAAGAAGTTTTCATGTTTCACCCTGAAAGAGAGAGAGAAAATTCACCTTCATGGCATGGAAGAAAGGCGCAGACAGTTTCAAGGTAAAACCTCAGAGGGAGGAGAGGGTCAGTCCTCTACCAGGGCTCTTACATCTGCCTCTGAGGGACGTGGAAAGACCAAAAGAGGGTGCCAGCCAGAAAACAACATTTTTCCCGGTCGAGGGAGTTGACCAAGTACGGCAGCGACTTGCTCACCCTCGAGAAAAAGACGCAGATCGACGTCGAGGCAATGTAGACCTCATATGCCGTTGCCTTGCTCTGTAAGATCGACATTGAGGAGTATATCAACATCGAGGCGGGGCGATCCATCGGCGCAGAGGAGCAGTTTGACTTTGAAACGTCAGAGGAGATCACCGTCGAGGAGAAGGTCGACATCAGCGGTCGACTTCTAAATCCATTTCAACGTCGAGGACACAAGAGAGGAGGGGAAAAGAATGCAAATCTATTTGTCACCTGATTCGAAGTACTCGAGGGCCTACTCCCCCTCTTCCCCGATAGTACTACCAGACTCTCCACCACCACCCGCCTCCTCCTCCACATCTGCCTCCTCCTCCACCTCCTCCACCAACACCTCAGTCTCCTCCACCTCCTAGGCCTACTCCTCTAGCACCAATGCCTCCACCTGTAGCACCGCCAGGGCCTAGATCGTGCTCCAGAATGCACAATCGGTCACGCCATCACAGGCCTCATTCAAAGGCGTTCATCCTCCTCAAGGCGCTTTTGCCATTGAAGCCACCAGTCACGGTCCAGGACACGTACAACCTCCAGACATCAATCAAGACACCCAATGTTCTCTTCTACATCAACAGGTCGATATTCGCAGACACTGTCCAATTCTCCACCACCTCACATCTCTTTGGTGCATGACATCACCACATTCCAGGAAGTTCTTGTGAGAGGTGCGGCAAAACTCAATATTCAGATGTTGGTCCCCACACCTACCACATCTGTTATATTTGAGACTCTACACCAGCGGTCAGCTTCAAGACCTCTGCTTCCATTGGTGCCCTGTCTTTTTGAGCCAGCAAAGTAACTCTTTCTAACCCCAGCCTCAACCAAACAGCTCCTTTTAGGCAATAGAAAAATATAGACCTCCTGAGCAAGATCCTCTTTTCCTCCGATCAAATCCACCTCCTGACTTTGTGATCATTCTGGCGGCCAAGAAGCATCATGCTACCACCTCTGCTTCTTCAGTTCCTCCTGATAAGGAAAGCAAAAATTGGACTCTGTGAGTCACAAGGGTTTAACATGGCCGCTAACCACCATGAAAGCGGCTAGTGCTACCGCCCTCCTGGGTTGATATGATAGAGCGCACTGGGACTCTGTCCTGCAATTTGCGGACAATCTTCCCAGGCACAGAGATAAGACTTCCTGGAGATTGTTAATGAAGGTTTCATGGTGTCCAACCAAGTCATCAGCACTGCAGCGGACTCCTCCTTGTTAGCGGCACATGAATATTGTCATGGCATTGCCTTAAGGTGGCATTCTTGGCTTGGCTTCACGTCTCTTAAGTCAGAGTCCCAGTAAAGGATTTTTAATCTTCCTTTTTGGGTCTACCCTCTTCGGCAGTTACACAGATGATGAGATGGCTCGCATGAAGTCTGAAATGGAGGGGGCGTGGCCGGACGCCGATGGAGCTGGGAGCTTGAGTCTGCGCTCCCGCTGGTGATCCCCCGTCTAGCACCATCCTGACAGATATAGGGGGACCCCACAGATAGGAGACGGATCCCCTAGCCCTGGTGACATCGGGGGACCGGTAGAAGAAAAGCTGCAAGCCGCGGGGAGCCGGAGAAGGCGGCAAATTCGCGGCTCGGGGCCGGACCGCGAGGTCGCGCAAAATGGCGGACGCGACCCGAAGGGAGTAACTAGCTGTTACTACGGGTGTAGCGGAGGTTCGGACGTCGCAGTACCGCCTATGCCCGATACCCCGCGGCGATCCGGACAGCGGCCGGTGGGGCCCTGAAGCACAGTGCGCGGGCCGAGAGGCGGCGTCACCGAGACTGCCACGGAAACGGAGGAGGGGGCCCGACGGAGGCCTGGAGACGGAGCGCGACCCGTGGCGGAGCCGCGAGTAAGGGTGACCGCTACCTGAGGGCTAGAAGAGGGCACGACACTCACTGGGGCCCAAGCGGAGACGGAATCCTCCGGACTGCAGACTCGGGAGCCGCCCAAACGGCGAACAGAGGGATCACTGCAGAGAGGCCCACGACACTGCAGGGTAAGCGGCATCGGCCTGCGACGGACCTGGGACGGGCCTACAGGCCACTGCCGACAAACGGGAGCAACCATACAGGTGACTTGCCGCAGACACGAAAGGGCACCCGAGGGGCTAGGGGGGCTATACAACAGACGCCACAGGTGGGGGCTGCACACCAGGGACGATACGGGCATGTGCCAACACCCCCCCTGGGACGTGCGAGGCCTGGGCAATCGCGCCGAATTTGGGGAGCAGTGGCCGCTGACGTAGCAACACCAGAGGGTGCACATCACAGAGACCAGGCCCTGGCTCTATTCATAGGCCTGCGCAACCTTCTATAATGCATGCAAGAACCTGCAGGCCACAAAATACACGCAGAAACGACTGAGGGATCACAGAGCTCTCGGGAGCTAGCGGCCTGATACGCACGCAGCCGCTGGGGCACCAACAGCACTATCACTCTTGCCTCTCACAGTACGAGGACTACAGCTCGGTCGTGGCCAGGGGCGAGTGCCTCAAGCACACCATGGGACGCGTCACCAAGAGACGCGAAGCAGAACAACAGGAGTCAGCGGGTGAGGACAATGGGGAAACGCGCGCACGCGCAGGGACCCGAACAGAAAAGGCTACACCCCAGGGCGAGCTATCGCTTCACGACATCCTACAAGCCATTGAAACGTCACGGACGGCGGTGGAAACGAAGATAGACACACTCCGAGAAGATTTGGGTCTGCTGAGAGCGGACCATAGAAAATTGGCAGACCGGGTCACGACAGTGGAGGAAGATGTCGAGGGCATGAAGCCACTAATATCCACGTCCACACGCAAAGTCACGGACATGGAAAAACGAGTCCGGGTCCTAGAGCAGCGCGCCGAGGACGCCGAAAATAGGGCACGCCGGAACAACATAAGGGTCACAGGGCTGCCCGAAAAAGTGGAAGGCAATAACATGGTGGAATACCTGGAGAACTGGCTCCGCACTGCGGTGGCAGAGGAGGGTCTCTCGTCGTTCTTCGCCCTGGAGAGGGCGCATAGAGTCCCTGCCAGGGCATCACTACCTGGACGGCCGCCGAGGCCGGTGGTGGCTCGCCTCCTATTTTATAAGGATAGGGATCACATACTGAGCCAGGCGCGCCTTAAAGGACAACTCAAAATAGACAATAGCGTGGTCAGGATTTTCCCCGATTTTTCCAAAGAAGTGCAGCGACAGCGAGCCTCTTTTGTCCCAGCCAAAAGGAAACTGCGCCAAATGGGGGTGTCCTACTCCATGGTGTTCCCAGCTAGACTCCGCATAGTGCATGCAGAAGGGACTACATTCTTCACCGTGCCTCAGGATGTCTGGGACTGGATAGAAGAGCAGGACCCGCGCGATCGAAGGAGAAATGGAACAGCCTCACCGGAGAAAGGACACATGCGGTCGCCTGGAACAGGGATGCAACCCAAGAGCCACCCGACCTTTGCGGAGGTTCGCCGAGACAGAGAAAATGCGGTGGCAGCGGTGGCCTCCCTGAGCGTTGTAAGTCTGCAGGACACCTCTTCGCCCTCTGGTGAGGAGCAGAAAGACTCGGACTCTGAGGCCAGCTCAAGCACATTGGGAGACACCAGCCAGGTCCTCCCAGAGGTAACCCCCAGATCGGCGGACGACCTGATGTGAGCCAGCCACGGCACGCAAGTACAAATCGGACATTTTTGGCTAGGGAGGGGGCTATGGACTACCACAGCAACAAGTAACGCAATGTGGGGCCTCAACACAGAAACATCATTAAAGGCTGGATGGGGGATCCGGGGAGCGGGGGCAGCGGGCTTCCCTCCAAGCGGGTACTGGTCTAGTCACCACCGCCAGATACTGGCTGTTTTGGCGCGAGTGCGCAAGGTTTGGATGAGGGAGCTGTTCTCACTTGTCCTGGGGAGGGGAGTTGGGATGTTTGCATAATTCTAGAAGAATTTTGGGGGTCGCTGCTGTCAACGGGGGAAGACAACAAGGCAGGATATCCCATACTGGGAGATCCTGAAAATCTGAATGCTGGTCTGGGTATAGGAGCCCCAAGGGGGGCGGCGTTGGGCAATACCACAGATGCCGCGGGCTACATATAACATCATATCTTGGAACGTCAGGGGCATGCACTCTATGCACAAAAGATATAAAATATTCTCCCAATTGAATCGGCGGGGGGTGCACATAGCTATGCTCCAGGAGACCCATACACTAGCTACGGAGGGGGCAGCGTTGCAGAGACGATGGAGGGGTCAGACATTTTACACATCATACTCGGCATATGCCAGGGGGGTGTTACTTTGGATACGGGCGGGGGTCCCCTTCCAGCCGATCGGTCACAAAATAGATCCAGAGGGCCGATTCGTAATCGTGTACGGGCGACTGGATGGCCGGGACCTTACCCTCATTAACATATATGGCCCAAATATAGACCAGGCCCGCTTCCTGGAACAGATGTCAGGGGTCCTGGCACCGTATATGACCGGACCGGTCCTAATAGGGGGAGACTTTAACTGTATTGCTGAACCTGCCTTGGATAGGTCACATCCTCCGCTTCGAGACTCCCCAGTACATAACGTGGCCCGAACCTTTAGGGAATGGCAAACTCATTGGGGATTGGTGGATACATGGCGCCGTACACACCCACTCCACAGGGAATACTCGCACCTCTCTCACGCCCACGAATTACATGTCCGTCTGGACACCTTCTTGAGTTCGCCCGATATACATGCCATGCTGGGAGGGGCAGAGTACTTGACTAGAACAGTCTCTGACCATAATCCACTACTGGTTAGACTACAAGGGGGAGTGCAATTACAGCCAATCCCTACATGGCGCCTTAAACCGGAGACACTGGAAGACCACGCCTTCAGACAGGAGGTTAAAGATCATATTGAACAATATTTCACTGTGAACGCTGGCTCCACGGACTCCAGGGCTACAGAGTGGGAGGCCTTTAAGGCCGTTATTAGAGGCAAGTGTATGGCCACATCAATTGGAGTGCGTAAGACGCTCGCGGCTGATGTAGATAAGGCCGACGAGGTACTCAGGGACCTAGAAATACGACGCCCAGAGCACCCTGAGATAAGGCAAGAGCTATTAGACGCCAAAGAGGCAGTGGCGGTGCAGGAGGAGCGGCTGCGTTGTTTTGACTATCGGGCATACACAGATAGGACACATGCAGAGCGGGATAAGGCGGGGCGACTGCTGGCGTGGCTTGCCAATCCATTAAGGCAAGGTACTAATATTGTGGCAATTCACGATCAAACGGGGAGGCCCCTACATAGCCAAATAGAGATTAATAACCGATTTCGAGAGTATTACACACACCTGTACCAAAGCTCCGGACCTCGAGCGGCAGGAGAGATCGCAGCCTACTTGGCGGAGCTTCCTTTACACGCACTCACGGACGAAGAGGCAGATCTGTTGGGGGCCGAGATCACTGAACAAGAAATTAGAGCAGCCGTTAAAGCCATGGCGCGGGGAAAACCCCGGGCACAGATGGACTCCCTCAGGAGTTCTACGCTGCCTATTTGCTGGAGTTAGCCCCTAGATTAGTGGACTTATATGCTGAGGTCTGGGAGGGAGGGATTCTGCCACGCACTGCCCGAGAGGCAGTGGTGGTCCCCTTGCTCAAGCCCAATAAACCCCCAACGGAATGCACGGCGTACAGGCCTCTATCGATGCTAAATTTTGATTTTAAAATACTCAGTAAGATATTGGCCACCAGACTGCTGTCGCATATGACCTCCCTGGTTCACCATGATCAGGCGGGATTCATTCCCAGCAGAAATACGACACTTAACATTAGGCGACTTTTCGCCATATTAGAACACGGGGGCGAGGCAGTCCCTGGAGGAGCGATATTTGTTATCGACATAGAAAAAGCCTTTGATAGCCTCGAGTGGGAGTTCCTGTACGCCGTGATGACACGACTGGGGATCGGGCAGGGGTTCATACGATGGGTGAAAATTCTCTATGAAGACCCACTGGCGAGAGTTCGCACGGGCCGCACAATTTCAGCACAGTATCGGGTGGAGAGGGGCACACGGCAGGGGTGTCCCCTCTCCCCTCTTTTATTTGCCTTGGCCGTAGAACCACTGGCCTGTAAGGCACGCATGGGGACAGCCTATGAGGGTCTGCGCCTAGCCGATCAGCCACATCATATAGCGCTCTACGCAGACGACCTCTTGCTATTTTTAAATGATACAACAACTGCCCTGAGAGGAGCCAGGGACATGATGGACGAGTTTGGTGCCCTATCAGGATTGCACGTCAACTGGCAGAAGTCACACCTGTTCCCGGTGAAAGAGGATACCCCACCTCCGGCGGAATTGCATGGTCTGCAGTGGGAACCCCGCTGCTTTAGGTACTTGGGAGTGAAAGTGTACCACACCCTGGCAGATGTCCAAGAAGGAAATGTGGGAGGGGCCCTACGTGCATTGAAGGGCAGTATGGCCTTCTGGGGGAGCCTGCCCATATCAGTAGCGGGGCGGATCTCCCTCCTAAAAATGATAGCCCTCCCCAGATTGCTGTACTTCTTCACCACACTGCCCGTATGGATTCCCAGTGCGTGGTTCCGCACCCTTAATTCCCTTTTCACGGCCTTCATCTGGGGGACGGGTAGACGACGGGTTGCACTGACCACGTTGATGAGGGCGACAACCGAGGGAGGCCTAGCAGTCCCGGATATGGAGAATTACTACCTAGTGGGACAACTTCAGAGGTTTACACAGTGGGTGGCAGGGAGTCTCGACCAGGACCGTAGACAGTTACCATTTACCCCGGATAGGGCAGACGTACTGAGCACACTCATGAGCACTATTAAACCGCGAAGGGTATGCTCCTCCGAGCACAAAGTGCTGCGGCGCTGCTGGAGCAGATGCTTACAAAAAACAAAGACCAAGCGACCTTATTCACCAGAGATGCCGGTGACGCTACTTGAGGCGCTCCCGCATGGGGGGCAATGGAGGGGGCTCGAGGAATGGCGGCAAGCTGGGGTAACCAAAATAGGCGATCTTTATAGGGATGGAGAGCTGCTCACATTCGAGGAATTTCGTGCGGACTGGAACATCCCCCGGGGACACTTCTTACTATATGGGGCTGTTACGGGGGCCATGCGTAGACATTGGAGGAGGGGAACAACAGAACCACCCACACACTACACATGCGAATATATTAGCCTGGCGGGTGGTGTGATCAAAGCGGTTTCATGCCTTTACCGAGCCCTTAGGCGGGACTTCACGAAGCCGCTGGAGGGGCTGAGAACCAAATGGGAGGCAGACCTGGGAAACCTGTTGGAAGATAAGGAATGGGAAACTGCGCTTCAGCGGGCCACTAAAGTATCTCGTAACGAGCGATTTCGGTTGATCAGTTTCTATACCTTACACCGGGCATACATCACCCCAGATAGAATTAACCGATACTTCCATAGGGACGATGCAGGCTGCCCACGCTGCGGGGAAAACAATGCTAACTACATCCACATGATGTGGCGTTGCCCACACTTAGACACGTATTGGCAGGAGGTGACTCGGGAAACAGCACGAATCATAGGAAGGGTAGTACCATGCACGCCAAGCCACGTGTTGCTCAACCTGTTCTCCCACTCAGCGAAGACTAAAGTGACTGCGCGGTTCCAGGACTTGGCCTTTATATTGGCGAAGCGTGAACTGACCAGCAGGTGGAAGGCTCCAGCGGGCCCTGGGGTCACCAGGTGGAAGTGCGAATTAGCAAAATGGGCAGGCTGTGAACACAGAATATTGCTCAGAAATGCAGAACGGGGAATAGGGAGGTTGGAGAGGGCACAACCGTGGGGCACACTACTTGATGATATTAGGAGCGAGGGGCGGGAGTCCGCGCCTAGCACACCTCAGGGACCGTCCCGACCTGTAAGTCCGGCCCAAGTAGACCCCGGAGGGGGACAGCATGAGGAGCATGGAGCACAATGACATGGCCGAACCAGTAGCCCTGGAGCGGTATACATGGTCTAACACACCTGGCCACAGTAGAGGAGGACCCAGATCACGCCCACACACCAGGGAGCCATAGGATTCTTAGTTGACAGCAGCGCAGGGGTGGGAGGGGGGATAGTTGGGGAGTTGGGGGGACGGTACTACACTGATCGAAATGTGATCCTTAGAAATTACCAACGACAAATAGAGAATGATACAAGCAGCCTGACCTAATGTAACCTAAGTAACGGCCACGCTGCTGAACTACAATGAAAGAGATCACTGATGACTAAATGCAAATGTATGTACATGGTAGATGTGAAAATACCAATAAACTATGTTTAAAAATAAAATGAAGTCTGAAATGGAGACTCTTAAGGCTGTTGGCCTAGAAAGACCAGAAGAGCAAAGGCATTCTTTCAGGCCTTACCAACGCCGTTTTGACCTCAGAGGGTTCAAACCCCTCATTGGTACCAGGGTCGCCAGCAACAACAGCGACGGCAATCTAGAGGGCGTTCTTCCCAAGAGCCCGCCCAAGGAGGTAAACCCACAACAGGCATCAAACCTTGAACATTCCCTTCCCCTTCTTCTGTTACCCACTCCGGTAGGGGGAAGCAACTCACACTTTCTGGCAGAGTGGCAAAAAAATCACAAAAGATGCCTGGGTTCTGAATATTGTTCAGTATGGCTATTGTCTCAGATTCACCAATCCTCCCCCAACCATACCACCAAAACCATTCATCCATCATCTACACATGCTTTGGGAAGAAGTTGACATCTTGCTACAGAAGCATGCGGTGGAAGTCGTCCCCCACAAACAAGAGGGTTCAGGCATCTACTCCAGATACTTTCTGGTGAACAAAAAAGACAAGAACAAATTCAGACCCATTCTCGACATAAAAGTAGCCAACAAATAGATTTGACAAGAAAAATGTCGGATGCTGGCTTTGCATCAGTTCTGTCCCCAACTACACCCTTGAGATTGGCTCTGTTCCATAGACGTCCAAGATGTGTATTTTCATATACCCATCACCAAGAAACACAGCAAGTTCTTAAGGTTTATGGTGGGGCAGGGCCATTATCAATACCAGGTCCTTCCATCTGGCTTCAAGTTAGCTCCCAGAACTTTCTTGAAGAGCATGGCAGTAGTTGCTGTTCATCTCAGGAGGCACCGAATCTTCGTCTATCCCTATCTAGATGATTGATTAATCAAGGCAACTTCACAAGAAGCCCAGTGACATTACAACTGTTGCAGGGTGTTCGAGGCCCTCCTCCACCCGCAGGCTCCTGCCTGCACCTCATCTCTGGTGGTCCAGTGGAAGAGCACTCGGCTCTTCTGCTGTTCTGCCTCTACTTCTCTTGCCTCTTTTCTCCGTGCCTTCTTTTTCTCTCTTGCCTCTTTCCTCTGTGCCCTCTTTTTTCTCTTCCTTCTCTGTCTTTCCCTTTTTCATTTTTTACCACTTTTTTTCTTTCTTTTTACCGCACTTTTATCCCCTGCCGCTGCTGCCCCCGCAGCCCCTCCAGTGTGTCCTTCCCACCTCCCAGCTGACCTGCCCTCCCCCGATCCCTAATTAATGGTGGCCGCTCCACGGCAAGAAGAGCAAGACCACTGACCTGTTCAGTGTGACTGCTCTCCCCCGCGCAGCTCCACCACTGAGTGTTGCCCCCTGAGCTCACTGTTGCAGGGTGTTCGAGGCCCTACTCCACCCACAGGCTCCTGCCTGCACCTCATCCCTAGTGGTCAAGTGGAAGAGCACTCTGCGCTTCTGCTGTTCTGCCTCTACCTCTCTTGCCTCTTTTCTACGTGCTCTCTTTTTCTCTCTTGCCTCTTTCCTCTGTGCCCTCTTTTTTCTCTTCCTTCTCTGTCTTTCCCTTTTTCACAGCGTTTTTCTTTTTTTTTTACCGTGTTATTTTTCCCCTGCCGATGCTGCTTCCGCGGCCCATCTCCCCTCCAGTGTGTCCTTCCCACCTCCCAGCTAAACCACCCTCCCCGATCCCTACTTAATGGCAGCAGCACGCAGCTGGCATGCCGCTGGCGTGCCAAAAGTGCGTCAAAGGCAAGCCCATCTGTGCCCGTCCACGACCTGACTGCGACCAGCACCAGGGACCCTGGTC
Source organism: Calotriton arnoldi (assembly GCA_963921515.1). Taxonomy (NCBI): domain Eukaryota; kingdom Metazoa; phylum Chordata; class Amphibia; order Caudata; family Salamandridae; genus Calotriton; species Calotriton arnoldi. The sequence continues at coordinate 341,231 of CAWUFW010002732.1, forward strand.
CTCTGACCCGCCGCCGCTACGACTCTAGCACCCTCCACGCTCTCAACCCCAGACGCAGCAACAACTGCCAGCTCTCGACGCTGAACAACACCCAAGGCCCTCTCTCCTGTCTACACTGCTGCCACACCTTCATCCACCTCCATACCCCAGCAGCATCTCCCAGCCTACCGGACATCACCACTTACAAACCACTCAACTGCATCCTCCCCAATGTACGTTCCCTACACAAGCATGCCATAGAAATTTGGGACCTCCTCAACACCTACTCGCCCGACGTCGCCTTCCTCACAGAAACCTGGGCCAACGCCAACTCTTCACCCAACATCGCCACCACCATTTTCGACGGATACAAGATCGTGCATAAGGACCGCCCCATCTGTTCAGGAGGAGGCATCACCATCGTTTACAAAAGCACCCTCTGCATGGCGACCACCATCCTGGACAACACAACGACCCTCATGGAGCACCTCCACTTCCAGATCCAGACCAATCCTAAAACAACTCTCCGCGGAACCCTCATCTACAGGCCGCCCGGCCCCCGTGCTCCCTTTATCGTCGCCATCATGGACCTTATCGCACCCCAAACCCTCACCTCCACAGACTACATCCTACTCGGAGACCTAAACTTCCACCTGGACAACCACGTTGACTCAAACACCGCCTCCCTCCTAGAGAACCTTGCCAACATAGGACTGAAGCAACTAGTCTCTGCCCTCACGCACAAAGCAGGACTCAACCCCGCTGAAGGAAACAGCATCTCCTACAGCCACACCATAAAACTCCTCTGGACAGATCACCACTGCATCAACTTCTCCTTCAAAAAACCCACCGTACACAAGCACGCCCACCGCCTCCCCCACAGAAGGTGTAATAAAGTCACTGAAGACCAGCTCCCCCCCGCCCCCCACATCAGCACCCTACCACCGACTGCGCCAGCCGGAAACACCGCAGCATGCAACCTGCACCACTGAATCACGAACTGCACTGACACACTCGAAGAAAGCCACAGAAAGACACATCAAGAAAGCAAGCAGGTTCACCCCTGCAATCCAAGAATCCAGACGCTCCTGCAGATGACTCGAAAAGACATGGAGAAGCAACAAAACCCCGGAAACACGCACCACCTACAAAGCAGCCACCACCGCACACCAACATCTCATCAAATCCACAAGGAAGAAATCCCTCCAAGACAGAATCCTCATTAACGCTCACAATACCAAAGAACTCTTCTCCATCACCAAGGAATTCGCCAAACCCTGCAGCGAAAGAACAGACGTCCCACCCTCCCAATACCTCTGCAACAGACTCAGCACCTTCTTCCACCTTAAGATTAAGATGATCTACGACAGCTTTGACAACCAATACCTCCTCACCGCTCCAGCTCCCCCTCCATGCGACACCACCCAACAGACCCTGCTCAAATGGACCCCACTCACGACAGAAGACACCTTGAAGACCATGAAAAGCATCCACTCCAGAGCACCGTTAGACCCCTGCCCACACCATATCTTCCACAGAGCTGTCTCTGCCAACGTCAGATGATCAACTGCTCTTTCGAGACCGCCACCTTCCCCGATGACTGGAAACACGCTGAAGTCAACCCCCTCCTGAAGAAACCCTCCGCGGACCTCAAAAACTTCAGGGCCATCTCCCTGCTTCCATTCGCAGCCAAGGTCATTGAAAAGGCTGTCAATACCCAGCTAGCAAACTTCATCGAAGCTAACAATGTCCTGGAAATCTTCCAATCCGGATTCCGCAGCAACCATAGCACCAAGACTGCCCTACTCGCTGCCCCCAACGATATCCGCTCCCTTTCGACCAGGGAAAAATGGCAGCCCTCATCCTCCTGGACCTCTCTGCTGCCTTCGACACCGTCTCCCTTCACCCTAGCCACCAGACTCCATGATGCTGCCATCCGCAGCAAGGCCCTCAACTGTATATGCCCCTTCCTCACCAGCAGAACTCAGCGGGTCAGACTCCCTCCCTACCTCTCGGAGCCGACAGACACCAGCTGTGGAGTGCCCCAGGGCTCCTCTCTCAGCCACACCCCCTTCAACGACTACATGGCCCCCCCATGAACCATCGTCAGGAACCACGGGCTCAACATCATCTCCTACGCTGACGAAACCCAGCTTATCCTCTCCCTCACCAACGAACCCAACATCACCAAACACAACTTACAAGAAGGGATGAAAGCCGTCGCCACCTGGATGAAGAACAGCAGCCTGAAACTCAACTCTGAGAAAACAGAAGTCCTTATCCTTGGCTCCACCCCCTCTGCATGGGACGACTCCTGGTGGCCCCCCACCCTCGGGAATCCCCCCACCCTGACAGACCACGCACGAAACCTCAACATCATACTAGACTCATCATTCACAATGAACCGCCAGATCAACGCTGTATCCTCGACCTGCTTCGGCACCCTCCGCATGCTTCGAAAGACTTTCAGATGGATCCCATCCGAATCCAGAAAAACTGTGAAATATGCTCTCATCAGCAGCAGACTGGACTACAGCAACGTTCTCTACGCCGGAATCAACAAGAAACTCCTTCACAAACTCCAGACTGTCCAGAACGCCACAGCCAGACTGATCCTTGACATCCCCATTCACATCACCCAACACCTCTGCGATCTCCACTGGCTCCCAGTCGAAAGAAGAATAACCTTCAAACTCCTCACCCACTCATACAAGGCCCTTCACAACACTGGACCCACATACTGGAACAACTGCCTCTCCTTCCACGCACCCAAAAGACACCTTCAATCATCCGATCTCTCTCTGGCCACCGTCACACGCATCTACAAGACCAGAATGGGAGGAAAGTCCATTCCTACCTCGCAGCCAAGGCGTGGAATGACCTCCACCTCCGGCAAGCTCCCACATTGCCCCAGTTCAGGAAGGACCTCAAGACCTGGCTCTTCGGATGACCCCAGCACTCAACGGAGCTGCCCTAGCCTCCTCCCCAGAGCCTTGAGACCCTCACGGGTGAGTAGTTGCTCTTTACCAACCCTGATTGATTACAACTGGACATGCGATGTTCTCCAACGGTTAGTTCTTCACATTAACCACGACAAGTCAATCTCCACTCGGGTTCAGACTCTGACTAGAATTTGGGTGCTCTGGCACTGAAGCTGAAAGTGTCCGGCCCTACCCACCAAAAAGGCCATCTCCTTGACCCACTCTTCTCCAACATTGATAGTCTTGTTGTGGAAGAGCATATCCCCCTGCCGTGGTCAGATCACCTTATGGTCCCCTTTGTGTGGACTAAACAGGATGGTGGTCATCCATGGGAAAGGGTAAAAATGTGGTGTCGGAACTGGTCTAAACTTTCTATTGACTCCTGGGCATCTACCTTGAACAATTCCAAACCCGACTTAAGTAATGATCCGGAAGCTGCTAATAATAAAGTCAATCAATGGTTGGAATTATCGTTGGATACGCTAACCCCAAAAAACTGGATAACTAGTAAAAAATATGGGCACTGCGCAGCCTGGTACTCCCCTAAACTTAGAGAACTGAAACAACTATGTAAGCGCCTGGAGAGAAGCTGGAGAAAGGACTTCTCTACTGTTGAGAAGACTAAATACAGAGAAGCCATTAAAGCCTATAAGGCAGAAATTAAAACTGCCCAATCCGAGTATTATGAAAAAAGATTATCTCAGCCTCCAACTCCCCCGTGAAATCTTTAAAATTGCTAAATCCCTCCTTAAGCCTCCTGTGCCCCCCTTACCGTCTGAAGACACCTTAGGACGCTGTAATAATTTGGCTCATTACTTTTATAAGAAAATTGAAGATATTTATTCGACCTTTCCCCCTCTTCCACCCTACATAAATCCCCCCCCTGCTGATGCTAAACTTCCAGACCCTTTTATTGAGAAAATCCCTCCCTTGGATATGAAATCTTTAAAAATCTACCTTGACCGTCTGAAATCCGGCTCCCCAAGCGATGTTGTACCCCCTAATATTCTCAGTCAGGTCTTTGACTCTGTCACCCCAGTTATTTTGGATCTCATCAATACATCACTTTCTTCTGGGATTGTCCCGTACTCATGGAAACGGGCCATGGTCAGAGCTCTTTTGAAGAAACCCACCCTGGACTTTGAAGCCTTTGCTAATTACCGGCCGATCTCGCTCCTGCCAGGGATTGCCAAAATTTGCGAAAAGTATGTCACTTCCGTTCTCTCTGCTTTTTTGGAGGAGAATGAACGTCTTCACCCCTCTCAAACGGGCTTTAGGCCCCAACAAGGCACGGAGACGGCCCTATTAGCAGTGGTCGAAGAAGCCAGAAAAATTCTGGATAGCGGTGGGTCTACAGCTATTGTATTGCTCGACCTCAGCGCGGCCTTCGACACGGTCAACCACCAACTATTGATCGCAAGACTCAGAGAGATTGGGTTTCAGGAATTTTACTCAAATGGCTTGAGTCTTTCTTGGCCGATAGATCATTCCAGGTTTTTGAGAACAATTTTATCTCGGAAAGTATGCCTCTGCGATGTGGGGTGCCTCAGGGCTCCTCCCTGAGCCCCATACTTTTCAATGTTTATCTACGCCCACTGGCCGAGGTGGTCAAGCCCTTTGAGGTTAGGATCATCTCGTATGCTGATGACACTCAGCTGATTGTGTCCCTCAATCTTCTGGACAATTCTAAGATTAATTTGGCCAATTGCTTGGAAAGGATCTTTGCGTGGATGGATGGCTCTTTCCTAAAACTGAATGCAGCCAAAACGGAGTTGATGTTTTTGGGCAAGACCACCAATCTTGATACCAGCGTACTTTGGCCTAAATGCTTAGGTGTGATGCCCACCCCCAAAGAGCAAATAAAAAGTCTCGGGTGTGGTTGGATCACAACCTGAACTTTAGGGAACAGGCGCGCAGGGTGGCAGGCACCTGTTATGGTATCCTAAAAATGATTAGGAAAGTTCTTCCCTTTCTACCTTTTATTGCAAGGAAATTACTGGTGCAAGCCTTGATTCTTTCGAGGCTTGACTATGCCAATGTGCTCTACCTTGGAGCTCCTTGCTCCACTATTAAAAACTCCAAACGGTTCAAAACTGTGCGGCGCGACTTCTTATGCAGGCTCATAATCGGGAATCTGCCAAACCACACATTATTGCTTTGCACTGGCTACCAGTGGCCGAAAGAATTCAGTTCAAGGCTTTGTGCATCGCCCATAAGTCACTGTCAGCTAGGGCACCACCAATTCTGCAATCTATCATTTCCCCATACCTCCCGCTACGAGCATTGCGCTCCGGGAAAAAACTCCTAGCAGCTGTCCCCAGAATAAACCGAGCTCGGAGTGGTGGGCGTCTGTTTTCCTTCATTGCGGCAAAATGTTGGAATCAGTTACCAGACCATATCCGGCTGGAGGTCAATCATCTTTCTTTCCGCAAACTCCTGAAGACTCTGCTGTTTCCTTGATCCCCCCTGTTACTCTTTAGTTGTCGGCTTTGTCTCTAGCGCTGGGAGGCCTTTGGTAGCCATGCGCTTTATAAGTGTATACACATTCATTCATTCACTCTGCCACCATCGACACAGTACAGACAAGAGTATATCCTTCGGAGGAGACTTTCATTGATCCGTTGGAAATGTCACTCTCTAATGCAAGCCTCTTATCCCAAGGTGAGGTCAGTGTCATCCCTCCTCGGCTCCATGTCTTCTTGTATCTTCCTCACTTCAAATGCACGCATCCACATGCTTCCCCTTCAGGAATGTCTTGAGGATCAGTGGGACCTGGAAACAGGCAACTGGGAACACAAAATTACTCTCCCTCCTCATGTGAAGCAATCTTTGACATGGTGGTGTTCTCCGACCAACCTCCTTCACGAATGCCTTTCCACCAGCAGGCTCCCTCTTAAACCATAGTGACAGATGCATTGTTACTGGGGTGGGAACCCCACATGGATCATCTCCAAATTCAAGGCACATGGTCTCCGAAGGAGATGACATATCACATCAATCTCCTCGAGCTCTGGCCAGTCCACCTTGCGCTGAAAGCATTTTGCCCGTCATTCAAGACCCAGTCCCTGCTTGTTCAGACGGACAATACAATTCCCGGGGATGCGGAGACTGGAGGGTAGGTGCAAACATGTGGCCCGCACTCCTTAACTCCCAGCACGCTTGAGTGCGGCACCTCCACGCCACCTGATGTGGCCTTAGGTTTCTTGTACTTAGGTTGGACCTTGAACCACACACACAGTAGGTAGCACCTAGGGGCACCAACTCAGTGTGGGGTAGTTTTTAGGTCGAGCATTCGAGACCTCTTGTATATACTTTAGTATATACTTATATGTGTATGTACTTTATACGCTCTGGAGATCAGCCCTAGGACTTCTCTGCTTCCACTTAGGGACTTTTATTTTCTATTCAGCTGCCTCTATTTAACTGTTTTGATAGAAAACGACCAGTAGAGGTCAGTAAAATACCAGAATTGCTTTCTGCTTAGGGACTTTCTTTTTTTTATTTTTCTGACAACTGCCTCTATTTAACTTTCTTGATAGAAAACGACCAGCAGAGGTCAGTAAATTACCAGAATCACTTTAGCATTCTCTAGATACCAGTCCATAGAAATTGTCTTCCACGAGCACCCGTAGACAACAATATTTTTTTTAAATCTTGTATTTTCAGTGATATAACCACCGAAGGCCCTGATTTTATGTTAACATCAGAGCTTTGGACTATACCATTTCCCTCTGAAAGGCAATATTTCTCTCCATATGTTCCCATAACTGGCTTGTCACACAGTTTGGTGCTTACTTTCCCTCCATTTTAAAGAACAGTAGATGTTTCAGCACCCAGGCTAATGTGCTGCATAGCTAAATACATATAAGGTCCCAAAGGCGAGACCGATTGCATTGCAAATGCTTGTTTCACTATGTGTTCTTTGTCCTAACGAAGCGCCACGGATCCTTACGACCAGACCAGGCGGGAAACATGTTGACACACCATCGAGGGAGTGACCTGAGATAGTTCCCCCTCCCATGACTGTAGGATACTTCCCCTACCTAGTCGCGATATACTGACTACCAGGGTTCCTTTCAAACCTTCATGGTAGCACTAACCTGTCATAGGTTTTTATCTCTAAAAGGGTGGTCCCCTCATTAAAGGATAGTGTAGTACCTCCCTTATCAGTTTTAACTCCCAAACACACATCACTACTCCACATCACTGATCACCTCACTTGCACTCATCATACGGCAGCCTCTATGAAAGATCTCCGCTAAAGTGACCCTTTGGGGGACCCGTGGGCATTGCAGCGCGGCCCGACGAGGAGCACTGCCATTTGATGAAGCATGACATCCTCTAGGGGATGTGTGAGGGCAACATGAGACAATCTTGTTGACTGTCCCCATGATCTTGATCCAGGCATTCTCTACCAGTTGAGAAAACCTGTCTTCTTTTCTCAGGAACATAAGCCCCTTTGTTGAGTATTTGGAAAATACAACCACCATGTATTACCTCAACAAGCAAGGGGGTATGAGGTCCTGACCATTATCCCACGAAGCCCATTCGATCTGGAGATGGCTGTTAGCCAGAAACCTGCGGATGATGGCAACTCACCTGCCAGGTGTGCAATATGTGCAGGCAGACGCCCTCAGCAGGGTTCTGCAGGAAAATCACCAATGGGTCCTTTACGATGACGTCGTGCAAGACATCTTCAGTCTGTGGGGCTCTCCGCCCATTGATTTGTTTGCCATCGCTGAAAACAAAAAATGCCAAGACTTCACCTTGAGATATTTCCAACAAAGGTCTCTGGGGAATGCCCTATGGATAGACTGGTTAGACACATTTCTTTATGCCTTTCCACTAATCCCTGTTATCCCTGCAGTCCTCCTCAAGCTGTCCTACTCGAGGGCCAGACTCATCCTGATAGCCCCTGAGTGGCCACATCAATGGTGGTTCACAGACCTCCTTCACAGATCACAGCGTCCACATCTCAAGCTGCCATGCCGACCAGACCCCAATCTCTCCTTTTTCAATTTAGCAGCATGGCTCCTGAGCTAGTGCAGTTTGGACACTTGAACCTGCTACAAGTCTGCATGGACATTCTCAAAGAGGCTAAGTGGCCATAGACCCTTACAGCATAAGCCTTCAAGTGGTAGAGATTTCGCATTTGGTGTTCTTCCAAGAACATAGACCCTACATCTTGCCAGGAAGAAGTCATCTTCCCTACCTCCTCCATTTGCCAAAATCTGGCTTGCAATTCTCTTCCATAAAGGTTCACTTGGCGGCTCTTACTGCCTACAGAAAATGTCCTTCACAAACCTCTTTTTTCAAAATCCCAGTTATCAAAGAATTTTTAGAAGGGTTAAAGAAGGTCTTCCGTCCCATCAGGCGTCCGTCTCTTCCCTAGGAGCTTAACATAGTCCTTTCTCGTCTCATGCAAAAACCTTTCAAACCCATTCATTAGGCATCCCCGCAGCATCTCTCGTACAAAACAGCTTTCTTCGTATCAATCACATCGGCTCGTAGGGTTAGCAAAATCCAGGCATTATGCTCTAACGAACCTTTCACAGTCTTCCACTCTAAGAAGGTAGTTATGAGGACTAACCCAAAATTCCTCCCCAAGACAGTTTTGCTCCTTGGAATCATGTTACATGCAGTCCACAATTTGCGCTCCCTGCGTTGTTGACTGTAGTGTTACACCACACTCAGTGTTGACTGTAGTGTTACACCAAACTTTGGTGTAACACCCACAGTCAACACTGAGGGGAGCGCAAATTGTGGACTGCATGTACAATGATGCAAAGGCGCAAACTTTTCTGGGATATGATATAGTGTCCGGCCACGCCCTTTTCCCTGCCCAAACTGATTTTCATGGCCTCCTCTACCATTTATCACATCTTCCTAATGTTCCTTTTTGTAAAAATTGCATTCCGGCCCATTGATTACACTTCATCCGGCACAAGCCGGAGAGTATGGCCCACCAGAGAGTACGGCCGGAGAGTACGGCCTGGGTGCGGAGAGTACGGTCCAAGTCGGAGATTCCGGCCCGACTGCAGACATAAAGATACGACTTGTAAATGACCTCTGTGAATACCAAAAGTCGTAAAGTTAGACTTTTGTCTGAGATTGCCTTTGTGAATCGGGCCCACAGTATCTATTTTAAACTAACATTATAGCAGCATATGGGGCTACACTGTCCTGCTATCCTTCTTCTCTTGCTTTACAGAAAAGGTATTCACAACACAGCGGTAACATGCGATAGTCTCACGATAACGCGCCAAATGACCGCGTTAAAATGAACGTGACGCCGAAACAATGTGAAACACGAACGCGAAAAAAGGTGCGGTGCCCCAAATCGCGATACAAAAATCAGCGATAACCAGCGACAGGCCTGCAATTCCCACGCGTCATGCGGGAAAATGCACTATAAAAGCACCGAAAAACACAAACAAAACAATTCAAACTGCGTAGCACCATGGATGCACCCGGACCAAGTTCAGAGGACAACCCGAACCCCACAAGCCCCACAGACGACCATCAAGGAACGTCGGGGAAGGCCAAGGAGAAGCGGAAGAGGAAGACGCGGTTCAGTCCGCAGGAAAACAGGAACATCGTTATGGAGGTGACAGAACACTACCAACAACTGTTCGTCACCTCCAACGTGTCATTGGCAACAAAGACGCAAACATGGCAGACTATCTTGAACCATGTGAATGCAGTTACAGAGTTGAGGAGGACAATGGAAGAGGTCAAGAGGCGCTGGAATGATGTGAAGGGCAAAACCAAGAAGAAACTCGATGCCAACATGAAAGCAGCAATGCAGATTGGAGGTGGGGGTCCAGTGGCACACCAGGAGCTGGATGACATGGAGAAAATGGTGGCCACAGTCATCAGTCGGGATACGCTGCCAGGAGTAGTGGATCCGGACACTGCTCAACATGACCTGACACAACATCAACAGGGTGAGTACCGACCAGGGACTGGGGGGACGGGGGGAGATGGGCACAATGACACACATGCACAATTAAGTAGAGCACACTGCACACCCACAATGACTCTGGATCATATCCCTGATCTCCTTGGCATACTGCAGCACACATAGAAACAGCAAGTAGGCTCCCGTCGACAATGTGCCCGGAAGGGGCCCTCCCCACACATCACCAATCTCACAACCAACCCATGCACATGTGCTGAACGCAGCAAAGCTGCGGGTCCGTGAGCCACACTGACAATGCAAGTGACACTGCATGACCATTAGCATGGCTGCAGTCCAATTACCATGACATGGTGCACGCCACGACACTGAGGTGACTGAGTGTGGACCACATCCGGAAAGGAGCAGGTCACACTCTGACACAACCACGTGCACAAACAACCCCTGACGTCAGCAACACATCTGCGGACAAACCATGCCCGAGAGTCACAACTCGACCAAGAGCCCAATTTACCCAAGCCCGCAACATCTCAGCACTGTAGAAGCACAGAAGTCAAAGGCACACCCCCTGAAAGGGAGAAGGGGCAGCCAAATCAGAGCTGCAGGGGTGACTCACCCACAATGCAGCACACACACATAAGAATGAGAGCACCTCAACATTGATAACAATGTGGTACAAACTGCAACACTTTCACAACAGAACACAGGACACAACTGGTGCCGCATGTGTGTCCAAAATGGCCAATCACACCTGGCATAGCAGGAAACTGTGAGATGACAATGTACGAGTACAACCTCACATCCGTGATGTAGTACAAATGTTCACTGTCCCGCATCAAATAGGCATCTCCTCACAAACAGTCACAATGTACATTGTCATGCAGTCTGTATGTAAACTCCGCCAATGCGTCAACATACATGGAACACACTGTGAAACTGCATCTCCCCTTTACATTGCAGAGGGACAATCAACACCTCCTGCAGAGCAGACCCTACATCATGTCAGTGTTGATGGAGACGACCCCCAGGACATCGACTATGACGAACTCCAACGGTTCATGGACAACCTCCGCACCCCACCTCCAGTAGCAGGGCAGCCCAGCACCATCGAGGTGATCCCACCCCCTGCACAGACCACACAGCAGGAGGCACCCACCATCACGTCTGGCCCCCAGCACCTCACCGAAGAACACATGGCGTTCCAATGCCGTGTGTTAGACTGCCAGAAGGAGCTGGCTGAACAGGTGCGGGTGGGGTTTGACCTCATGGCAGCCAAACTAGATGCCATACGTGGGTGTCTAAGTCCCATCAGGGACCACTTACAGTCCGCCCCCTGCCCTCCAACAATCCATGGCTGGCGTCGCTGGATTCATGACTCGGAGACAACAACAACTGTCTAGTCAGAGTGGCTACAGCGATGTCATCCGTGATTTGGGAAACAAAAGGAGGGTCATGGAGAACATGGAGCGGATGCAGGCGCAAAGGATGGCTACCACGGCTGTACACGAGAAAGCTGTAAATGGGATTTTCCATGCCCTGCAGATCCTCATCATGGGAGTGATGCCACTAGACATTGCGCAGATGAATGCTGCTGCTACTCCTACATCCACATCTCCGGCCCCTGATGTGTCAGTGTCACACAGTGCTGCAAACCAAACACCACCACCCACATGTGTGGCACATGAAACGTCAGAGGACGAAGAGGAGGATGAATCTGCCTTAGTGGTAAGGAGGAAGCAGTAGCATTCATCTCCGCCATATGGCTGGTTACTGCTTGGGTCTGCCCTCTGCATCATGCCCTGGAATAACACCTTCCACTGTCCCCGACACACCCTGCGACACTAACCTTGGACCACGACATGGACTGCCATATCTTGTGTGCTCAACAATGGCACAGCAATCAGCCTGCGGACTGGACTCTTCCCCTTCCGAGTAACCTGTCAATCCCTAAAGGACTCAGGCTGGCCCTCCACGGGGCAACATTGTAAAGTGTTGTCTGCATGGCCCAATACTGAGACAGCCTCAACACTCCACTGAACGTGAATAATACATTCTGATACACACAGATGTGTCATGTCTATGATTAATCAAGTATGAAAGCATGGACGAATGTAGGGGCAGTGATTCCCCCTTACGTCCATGTAGCTCATGTTGTGGGACTTGAGTCACAGGGTGCATCCCTGCATCATGCTGGTACATATTTGACCCCAAAAGAAGTCCTGTTGTCAATTGTTGGTCACAAATGACAGCCTATATGTAATGATTTGGGACACGTGAAACACTGATGAGTGGGATTCCGTACTATCTCTGACACACAGAAATGGCATTTCGAATACGTGACACCCAAACAGCCTCTCTGGACAGAGGTGACACACCCACCATCTATTTCCAATTAGTGAGATTGTTAGCACTACATGTTGCACTTACACTTGTCAGAGTGATGTGCTTGTACAGATGAGTAACCTGCACACAAGGAATGTGTGTTGTAATGAGTTTATTTGCACATGCTGTGCCTGTGGTCATTTTGTACTGTCCCATGATTGCTAAGGACTGTGACAATGTGACGTGCTCATGTGAAGAAATTGTCAATGATGGTGTTCCTACGGGCTAGTCCTGCTGCTGCTGCAGTGGGGTGTGGTCCACCTGCCTCATCTTCCTCATCATCGTCCGGTGCATCTGGCACTTGTAGCCATGGGGCATTGGTGCGCACACATATGTTGTGCAACACACAACATGCAACGATCATCTTGCACACGATGCCTGGGCTGTACAGGAGCCTTCCACCTGTGATGTCCAGGCACCTGAAACGTGACTTCAACACGCCAAATGTGTGTTTGTGGGCCACATTGTACTGCCTCTGGGCCTGTGTCTTCGTGGCTCGCAGGGGTGTCATCATTCAAGGGCAGAGTGCCTATCCTTGATCACCTGTGACAGTGCAGAGAGACATGAGTCAAAAGTCGGTTCTGCATGATGTGTTGGCAGTCTCACTAGTTCATTGGTGTGTGATATGTGTGACTTAGTGATTCCTGTTTCACAGGTACTGCTTGTAGCAAATGAGGGGCATCAATGTGTATTACGTAGCCTCACTGCTGCTCCTCCCTCCCCCTGAGCCTATTTACTAGTGTGCGCAGCGCGGTTGCATCACTTGCACTTCTACGGCACACCATTGTCATGCCTGTCTGCGCATGTCCACAAGCCTGACAACGACACTGTGATGTTGTGCGTTGAAGGTGGGCGGCCACGTGTGTGTGGGCCTATGGTAAGGTTAGGGCGGACACAGATGTAGAGTTCATGGCTGGCTGAACTCGCGATGCGCTTGAGGGTAGACCTGTGGCCTATGCTGCGTTAATAGCGACACACACAACAGTTGGCATGTATGATCCCGGACCCCGAGCGGGCTTGCGCTCCTTCATTTATCCGTTCGGCCGAGCCCGCACTCCGGGGGCATGCTACATCGCAACATTGTCCATTGCGGGACGGGTGGTGCCGACACTACAACAGAGTCACGCATTAGTCACTTCCTTGGCAAGGCCAACACTCAGCAACGCCCAGAGCCCAGGGCTGATTATCCACACCCCTACGCTGGACTGTCGTACGCCAGCCCACTACGCTTACGCTTACAGGGGGGTACGACACAGCTACATGTCCCAGGTCTTCCCCACTGCCTGAGGTGACATGGTTGCGTCCGCTGTACACAGCACAATGTCATGTGGTAGGGCCCGGGGCCCTCATGCATACATAATGACCACACGGACACACTTAGATAGTTTGTGGGACTGGCTACGGGCACGTGCGCCCGACCCCTTTTATTGCCAGGGCCACATGTCCAGTGACGCCTGTGCTGGATGGGTGTGGGGCTAGTGTAAGCCAGCCCTCAGGGAGTGGTTGGTGCTGGCAACAACTACAACAGTGATCAGACAATCAGAACTCTAAAGTTCAAACAGCAAGGGTCCATGACTTGAGCTGCACAGAGTTAGTGGCCCCGGATGCACTGCGGCCGGCACAGGCACAACGCCACGGGACGGTTACTTGTGGTGCACTGAGGTAGGGCCACGGGAGCTGAGCGGGTCCTCGTCGGTGTCGAAGGTGAATGTCGCGCAGTGTTTCGGGGGACAGTGGAAGGTGTTCTTCCAGGGCATGATGCAGAGGGCAGAACCAAGCAGAAACAGGCAATATGGAGGAGATGAATGCTACAGACTCATTTTTTACACCAAGTCAGTATCAGCTACATGATGATGAAGACAACCCCCAGGCCATAGACTCAGACGCCACCAAAGTTCAACCAGAGAGTGTCCATGAATTTCGGGGCACAGAGTTAGTGGCACCAGAGCTGAAAGGGAATGCAGTCTGCAATGAGGCATGTACAATGGTATAAACTCTGCCATAATGAAATTAAGACTCAGTTCCAAATGTGTGACCTACTTGACCGCAGTGTAGGCCGGAGGCAGCGGTCAGCAGGGGCCCCCAGCCACGTGTCGTTGGCTTGCGATGCACAGAGTTAGTGGCACCAGAGCAGTTGTTAGTAGTGTTCGATCACCTCCATGACGATGATCCTTTTTTCCTCCGGACTGAACCGCGTCTTCCTCTTACTCCTCTCCTTGCGGACAATGATATGGACTAGGCCATTGCATAATCAAGACTCAGTTCCAAATGTGTGACCTACTTGACCGCAGTGTAGGCCGAAGGCAGTAGTCAGAAAGGGCCCGCAGACACGTGTCGTTGGCTTGCGATGCACAGAGTTGGTGGCACCAGATCGAAGGGAGTACAGTGATATAAACGCTGCCATAAACATATGAACTCTGCCATCATGAAATCAAGACTCAGTTCCAAATTTGTGACCTACTGGACCGCAGTGTAGACCAGAGGCAGCAGTGGAGTACGTCAACGAGAAAGGTGTGCTGGGGGCCTCTGCCGCGGAGGCCGTTATGGTCTGAGGGGGCTGCCATGGTCGCAGGCCTCGGGCTTGGAGCTTGCACCGGCACGTTGTGGGCCCTCTTTGACACACGCCGATGTCAGCAGGTGAGCAGTGAGGCCTGGTTGCGCAGGGGCGGCCAAGGCGGGTATGGGGACCAGCGGCCTGGGGTGCAGCAGGCGCACAGGATCGCAGGCACCGCCGCTCACGGCGTCGGCCTTGTGGCGGGCTGAGAGGCGCCGCCCTGGCAGACACGTTGGCCATTCCGGAAGAGAACCACGCCCAGAGCAACAGGCTTTTTATTCACACCCCTACGCTGGCCTGGCGTACGCTGGCCCAGCCCACTCTGCTCACGCTTACAGGGGGGGACGTAACAAGCTACATCTCCGCGATCTTCCACACTGCCTGGGGTGACATGGTTGCGTCCACTGTCCACTACACTCCAAACACCAGCAGTATGTGTCGACATGGACATGTCTGTGGTCTGCATACTGCAGTCTGGCCAGCACATCAAAGCCACACTTGGCATTGTGTGCATTCTCATTCATCGGTCACTTGCCTCCTTCACACATGCCTGGTTCCCACCTCTCCCCACATTCTGATATTGTGTGGCTGAGGTGCCATGCCGTTGATGGCTTGTGTACATGGCTAGCCCAGGTTACCACAGTAAGTTGTGCTGTCGTGTCTGGTAGGTGGGCATGTTGTTTGGCATGTTGTATGTGAGTTTGTAACGTGGGCATTCCCAGAGTCGTGAGTTGCATGACTGTGGAGTTGAGGTGTGTGGTGTGTTCATTTGGTACTTACCAACGAGCAATGCATTCCCATAGGTGCCAGCCTCAAAGCGCTGGTTGATGATGGACTGTCGGAAGATGAAGGAATCGTGCACACTGCCTGGGTAGTTGGCGACGACATTGGTGAAGAGTCCCCGGTGGTCCACTATTGCCTGCACATTGATGGAATGCGTGTGCTTCCTGTTGCGGTAATTGTGTGCAGTGTCGGCAGGGGGCACGAGGAGTACATGTGGGCAGTCGATTGCCCCCAACACGTGCGGGAAGCCAGCTATGGCGTAGAAGCCTTGCTTGGTCTCCAGCTGTTCCTGCGCAGTGTGGGGGAAGTGAAGGTACTGGGGTACCAAGCTGATGATGGCATCCAAGACAGGTGTGAGGAACTTGGATAGGGCTGGCTGTGAGACTCCTCCGACTCTGGCAGTTGTTGGTTGGAATGTACCAGAGGCCAACAGGTGCAGCACAGCCAGCAGCTTTGTCTGCGGAGGGATGTTGGTTGTCCGCTGTGTTGGTACCGTCAGCCTGTGGGCAATGTGGGTCAGGATGCGGAGGATGGTTGTCCTTTTGAGCCTGTAGTGGGCAATGACTTCCTCTGGCTTTAAGTATGTGAGGCTGGTGCGTTTTCTGTAGGTCCGCTGTTTTTGTCTGCGCTGCCTCTGCGGTAGTCCGGGGGAGGTGGGGGGGGGGAGGTGGCGGGCCTGGGTGTGGTGGCGGTGGGTGTTGTGGCCCTCTTGGGGCTCCGAGCTGCATGATCAGTAGCTCCATGGCATCTGTTGTTCTTCAGGTGTGGCTCTGGTCTGGGCTCCCTTTTGTGGTGCAGGTTGTCGTCCGACTTAACACCAGGTAAGAGCAGGTGTTAAATCCCTGCTGCTAACACGCCTTATCGCCTGTTTTGGGTTCTTATTGCCGATCTGGCTGGTCGTTGAGAATATTGCGAGGTGGTGTTTTCGCAGCTTTTTGCACAGGAACGCCTACTCTGCATCTCATTAGCGTTAGTTGCCGGTGTCATCCGTAGCGATGTTTTTTGCGGCTGCTATCGCAGGTAAACTGGCGGTATCGGCTGTTAGCACCAGCTTGTGAATGGGGCGATGTCTCTATCGCCACTTTGGCTGTGATAAAGTGCTGCTAACTTGGCGATAAATCCTTGAGAATATGTCCCTATGTTTTTTCTTAAGTGTTTCTGCAGGCCTTCCTGAAGAAAGGCGAATGCCTACACTTAAGAAAATATTCTATGAAGAAGTGCTCCAGGATTCCCACACGTAGGTGGAACTATTCAAATGCTTATAACTTTAATGGAGATTCCCCAAAAGAGAACCAGGATTATAGGTAAGAAACCGTACCTTACAAAACAGACTCAGACAAGGACGCCATTTGACCCCCAACTTCCGCTTACACCATTTTTACAACTGTGATAATTAAAGCTGGTGAAATCTAAGTGTGACTCAAATCATAATTATTCAGATGCAAACAGAAGACCGGGTGGTGACCGCGGTTAACCAACTGCGTTTGTGCAGTCTATTAAATATCACATGAGTCATGCAGATTGTGCTGCCTGATAGGCTGACGGTCAGAGATATGTCAGATCGGGCGATCAACAAGTATCTGGCATTTTCTGGCAGCAGAAATAATTGTGCAAAATAATAAGTATCCAATAAGTATATTTAAGAATTTGGCCAATCGTGATACCTTATACAATGCAAGTACCGACTAAGGCAGGCTCCACATGCCTTGTAACTGGGCCAAAGGCACTGTAATTATTAGTCCACCAGCACAGATAGCTTGCAGAGGTCCTGCTGACTTCTCTTTGGAGTGTACCCTGTAATAAATAGACCAGAAAGGGGTATGCACACTGAAAGTTATCATTTCTGGATTGCATTGCTTCATCAAATGTGCCGTTGGGATAATTAACAGATTAAACCAGAGAATGCAAGTGAAATTGTCAATAAATCGGTACAAATCTAATAGACACAAGGTTGTGGCTGCAGTGAAAATATTACATTGCTGTAGCTCATCAGTAACTAATTATATAAGACAATAAAGTGTTTGTTTTTATGAGAAAAATCCATCTTTTTACTGTGTTCCTGCATTTATTTTTGCCCTGGACATCTTGTATTTCTCCTCACGAGTAGCTGGGGTCTCCCAATAAGACTTCGGCTACATGTGCTCTGCCGGGAAAAGGAGAACCGTTTTTGCTTTAAAAATTACAGTAACTAACAATTTGGCAAGTCAACTGTAATTGTGTGCAAATGTTTTGGAAATTTGCTCAGAGCTTTGATGCGGAATGCAAGGGTGAAGAGAGCGTTTTGCACATTTGCATCTAAAAAATATGCTAAAAGCCCACGTTTTCTTAAACAGATTGCAACTGACATTTGCAACACTACATTATTAACTTTGTTAGGATTGCTTTTCATGGTTGCATTATAGAGGTTAATCAGTGTGGCAAAATCAACGCAACGATTGGATTTCTAAGGCCCCATAATTCATCAGTGTTTTGAAATGGATTCATGTTGTCTGCTTGAAACTTTAAAACAGAGTTTAGCAAAAGCAGTTCTACATTTCTTGGCTGTCCTGTTGTTCTTGCATCTTCATTCCACACACTTAGGCCCATATTTATTAACACTTTGTGCCAGTTTTTAGTTACTTTAGGAATGCAAACCCTGCTCAAAGTGTTGTGGTGGTATTTACTTTCCAACACAAATCACGTTTTGCATTGCAAATTTGACCAAAGTCGTTCCTTGGGGGAGTACATGGGCGTTCCCATGCATCCATCTATGGTTTTGACGCACATCCCTATCCATTAACAAATGTAGACAGGGATTTGCACCTATATGTGATGACTCCTCAAGGCAGTTGTAATGGAGTTTTCTCAAACTTTGCATGTCTCCTGCATTGTCCAGCACACATACTAAGTGGGAAAACTATTAAAGCATATTTGTGGTAGTGGAAGGTTCCCCTTGTAGTTAAAAACATATGCTTCACTTAACATACATACCCTTGCAGAATGGTGCAGGTGTGTGTTCGTTGGTGCATGGCAGCCTAAAGTGCACCAGCTCTGGGGGTGAGAAAAACAGGGCCATATCTTAGTAGGGCTTGTGAGGCTTCACATAAGTTCTGATGAAACTTGCAGCTATGCATGACTTTGCGCCTGATTTGATGGAATCTTCAGTTAGGCCAGGAGGAGCTCTCTCTGATGCCAGCCAAGGACCCAGAACCTGGGGAAGCACCACTTGGGGATTAGGAATTCAATCCAGCATAGGCCAGAAGGTCCAGTACAGCAGGTCAGCTGAGCAGTTGCTGAAAGGCCTCGGGAGCTTGTTGTGTCCCTGTAGCTCAGAACAGGAGGTCAAGTCTGCTGACCCTTGGAGTCACTCAAGCCTGGGATGAAGGGAGCTAGTCTAGTCTTCCTTCTCAGCAAGCAGGGCAGGTCTCAAGCAACAGGGCAGAAGAGCAGCAGGGTGTCCTTCTACTGTAGTATCCAGTAAGCAGGTCTAGAAGTGTACTGGAGAGTTCACCTGAGAGTCCCATTTTTATACCTGGTGCTCACTTTGTAGTGGGAGAAGTTTCTTGAGTTTCCCCCTACAGAGGTGTCTGGAATATCCTACCTCCCTGCCCTGTTCCCAGTCTGTCTAGAGACACAATAGGCTAGCGTGAAGTCCTTTGTGTGTGAGCTGGCCCAATGCCTTTGAAGTTCAAGTGTGGTAGGTGACAGCTCCACCCCCCCACCCTGTCAGAGATGGCCCATCCTGCCAACACCCAAACCCTCTAGTGGGATGCTGTCTATGAGGAATACACAAAGGCCAACTGCCAACTACACCTTGTCATCTGACCCAGGAACAGGCAGCAGGCACCAAATGTTTGGGACAAGAAAATGCCAACTTTCTAAAAGTGTTTTTTTTAGAATTGTGACTTAAAATCTGTCTTTGCCAGTAAAGAGGATTTAAAATTACAATTCCTCAGACATCAAATTTGACTTTACGACCTTCTCCCAATCAAATGTTATCACTTATTAAATGTAATAAGAAGACTGAATGTTATCCTATGGGAGAGGTGAGCCTTGCAATAGGGAAAAAATAATTTGAGAGTTTTTCACTACCAGGACATATAAAACTTAAAAGTACATGTCCAACTTTTTAAATACAATGTACCCTGCCCTATAGATTGTTTAGGGTAGGGTGACATATGTATTAAAAAGGGAGGTTTAGGCCTGACAGAAGGTTTATTTGGCCAGGTCAAAATGTCAGTTTAAAACCACACACACAGGTTGCAATGGCAGGCCAGATACCAATAAATAATTCACTAGATTTGTATATCGCTTCTTGTCACCCATGAGGGCATGCAGGTGCTAACAGGGTTCAGTTGATTAGCTGAATAGCCAGGCCTTCAAGGACTTTCGGAACTCTGCAAGAGATGGGGAAGTCCATAAAAGAAAGGGTAGCTCGTTCCATGTCTACGCTACTAGGAGAAGGAGTGGCCTCTGTATCTGCTACTTCTGATGCAGGGAGTGAGGGTTAGAGAAAGGGATGCGGTGCAGAAGTGTCTAGTGGGCTGATGGAAGTTCAGGCGGTGGTTCAAGTAGGTGGGTCCACAGTTGTGTAGGACCTAGTATGCATGGCTTCTCCCCTCGTTGCCGGTCCCCGCCGCTGCTGCCCCCACGGCCCCTCTTGCTCCCGCTTTTTCCCGCTCCTGCCTCCCAGCTGTCCCGCCCTCCCTAACCTCTACTTAATGGAGACCGCTGCACGCTGAGCTGAGCATAACCCTGTGGGTTTCCTGCTCTCCCAGCACACAGCCCCGTAGCTCCCCCTGGCAGTGCTCTGCTTTTGGCCACCCAAGACCTCTGTTCGAGCCCCCGCGCCCCGCACTGGTGTCTTGTTCTATTTTTTATCTCTGCTGTTCTATTTATCTATTTCTGCTGTTCTATTTAATTTCTGCTTAATTTAATTTCTGCTTTTACCCCTGTTCTTTCGTCGCTTCGCCCCTTATCTCCTTTTTTTTCCTCCTCCCCTCGTTGCCGGTCCCCGCCTCTGCTGTCTCCGTGGCCACTCCCTCTCCCGCGTTTTCCCGCTCCCGCCTCCCAGCTGTCCCGCCCTCCCCCGACCTCTACTTAATGGAGGCTGCTGAACGGCTGCGCCGCCGGTGCGGCGAAGGCGCGCCAAAGGCAAGCCCGTCTGCGCCTGTCCGCGACCCGACTGCGACCAGCGCCAGGACCCCTGGTCCTCCGGCCTTTCAACGCTACAGCTCCTTGGCTCTTCACGAACTCAACGCCGGCAAGAACTACAACTGCAAGCTCTCCTCACCTCTCGACACCCACGGACCCTTCACCTGCCATCACTGCCGCCACTCCTTCACCTTCACCTTCGCCGAGACCCAGGACCCTACACCTCCCTCCAGCAACAACTCCGTCTCACCCCAAACCCTGAGATGCATCCTCCTCAACGCCCGCTCCCTGAACAGACACACCTCGGAAATCTGAGACCTCCTTGGCAGCACCGACTCGGACATCGCCTTCCTCACCGAAACCTGGACGAACGCCACCTCAGGACCAGACATCGCGATCGCCATCCCAGAAGGATACAAGTTCACCCGGAAGGATCGCCCCAACCGCCCAGGAGGAGGCATCGCCATCGCCCACAAGGCCAATTCCCAGCTGAGCACCTATTCCGACGGGCCCACAGACCTGATGGAACACCTCCATTTCAAGATCCAGACCAATCCTTCCTCCACCCTCCGAGGCACCCTCATCTACAGACCACCCAGACCCCGCTCTCTTTTTTTCCGACGCCATCACCGACATCATCACGCCGCATGCCCTCACCTCCATCGATTTCACGCTGCTAGGAGACCTCAACTTCCACCTCGACAACCGCCAGGACCCCAACTCCGCCTCCTTCCTGGACAACCTCCACACCATAGAACTCTAGCAGATAGTACCAGAACCAACGCACACCGCTGGGCACATACTCGATCCCATTTTCACAGCAGGGAACTCCATCACCTTCAGCCACACCTCCGAACTCCCATGGACGGACCACCGCTGTGTTCACTTCACCTTCAAATCCAACACACCCCGCAGGCACCCGCATCAGCTCCAGCTCAGGAATTGGAACAAGATCGCCGACGACCAGCTCACCGCCGCCCCTGGGCAGCTCCGCTCCCACCACCACAGACGAAGACCCCACCACCGCCGCCCGCAATCTACACAACTGGATCAACGACTGCGCCAATACCATCGCCCCCCTCAAGAAAGCCTCCAAGCCCCACGCCAAGAAAGCCAGCTGGTTTTCCACCCAACTTTGAGACTCCAGACGCACCTGCAGACGACTCGAAAAACTGTGGAGGAACTCCAAAACCCCGACAGACCTCGACAACTTCAAAACAGCTAGTGCTGCCCACCACAAGCTCATCAAGCTCTTCGGGATAGAATCTCCACCAATGCACACAACAGCAAGGAACTCTTCGGCATCATCAAAGAGTTCGCCCAACCCAACAGCGAGTCCACAGACATCACTCCCTCCCAGGACCTCTGCGACAGACTCAGCGCTTTCTTCCATCACAAAATCAAGACCATCTATGACAATTTTGACGACAACAACCCCCATGAGGACCCCCTCCCAACAGCACTTAGCCGACACTAGACAGCTGGACCGCCCTCAGCATCGAAGACACTCTGAGAATAATGAAGACCACCCACTCCAGGGCCCCCACAGACCCCTGCCCCCACCACATCTACCGCAAAGCCGCAGACATCATCGCCCCCGAGCTTCAACGTATCATCAACCATTCCTTCGAGTCCGCCTCCTTCCCCGATGACTGGAAACACACAGAGATCAACCCTCTCCTGAAAAAACCTTCAGCGGACCCCACCGACCTCAAGAATTTCAGATCGATCTCCCTACTCCCTTACCCGGCCAAAGTCATGGAAAAAGCCGTCAACAGCCAACTTGCTGCCTTCATCAAAGAAAACCACATCCTCGACTTCTCCCAATCAGGCTTCAGGAAGAACCACAGCACCGAAACCACACTCCTCGCAGCAACAGACGACATCCGCGCCCTCCTTGACAGAGGAGAGACTGTGGCCCTCATCCTCCTAGACCTCTCCGCGGCCTTCAACACCGTCTCTCACCGCACGCTAGCCCGCAGACTCCACGACGCGGGAGTCTGGAACAAGGCCCTCGACTGTATCCTCTCTTTCCTCTCCGGCAGAACGCAACGAGTCAGACTCCCTCCATTCCTCTCAGAACTGACTCCAACCACCTGTGGAGTCCCACAAGGATCCTCCATCAGCCCGACCCTGTTTAACATCTACATGGCCCTGCTCGCATCCATCGTTAGAGCACACGGACTCAACATCACATCGTACGCAGATGACACCCAACTCATCCTCTCCCTATCCAACGAACCCAACATCACCAAACGTAAATTCCAAGACGGATTGGAAGCCGCCGCCAGATGGATGAAGAACAACTGCCTTCAACTCAACACGGACAAAACCGAGGTACTCATCATGGGCCCACACCCCGATGCCTGGAACGACACCTGGTGGCCACCCGCCCTCGGGTCCCCCCTCCCCCACGCACCAGGCACGCAACCTCGGAATCATCCTGTGCTCCGAACTCAAAATGGACCGCCAGATCAACGCCATCACCTCCTCCTGCTACCACACCCTCCGACTCCTCCGTAAGACCTTCAAGTGGATCCCCCCGAACACAGGAAAACTGTCACACACACCATCATCAGTAGCAGACTGGACTACGGCAATGCACTCTACGCTGGCATCAACAAGAACCTCACCCGCAAACTCCAGAACGTCCAGAACGCCGCCGCCAGACTAGTCCTCAACCTACCACGCCACAGCCACATCAGCCAACACCTACAGATCCTTCACTGGCTCCCCATCGAGAAGAGAATCACCTTCTAGCTTCTCACCCACGCACATAAGGCCCTCCACAACATCGGACCCGCCAACTTGAACCACCGCCTCACGTTTCACGCTCCCCAGCGCTCTCTCCGCTCGGCCCAGCTCTCCCTCGCAACGGTTCCTCGGCTCAAGAAAAGCAGAACAGGAGGGCGCTCCTTCTCCCTCCTCGCGGCCAAGGCATGGAACTCCCTACCTCTCCACCTCTGACAGACTGCATTCGCTCCCTAAGTTCCTAAAGGACAACAAGACCTGGCTCTTCGATGGAACTCAGTGAACCACCAGGATCTGCGGAATCTTCCCCCTCTTGCCCCCCTTTCCCTCCGTCTTGAGACCCGTTCCGGGTGAGTAGCTTGCGCTTTATAAACCCCCTGATTGATTGATGGTTCAGGAGCTTGAACTGGCATCTTTTCTATACAGGGAGCCAGTGGAGTTCCTTGAAGGTTCAAATCCACATCACTCCCTACCTCAAGGAACTAGGGGGCGATGTGGATTCGTCTGGGAGATCCAGGACGAGTCTGGCTGCAGCATTATGTATGGTCTGTAGTCGTCAGAAGAGATGAGCTGCGATCCCTGC
This sequence comes from Calotriton arnoldi, assembly GCA_963921515.1. NCBI lineage: Eukaryota > Metazoa > Chordata > Amphibia > Caudata > Salamandridae > Calotriton > Calotriton arnoldi. The sequence goes on from CAWUFW010002732.1 coordinate 365,296, forward strand.
ATAGAGAGTGTTGCCGTAGTCCAGTTGACTGGAGATGAGGGCTTGGGTGATGTGGCGTCTTGAGCTTTGGGGCAGCCATTTGAATATCTTATGAAGCAACAGAGGATGAAGAAGCAGGAGGAGGAGTCGGAGTTGACCTAAGTTGTAATGGTTGGCTTGTTGTCTTGAATGATGCCTAGGTTCCTAGCGTGGTCAGCTGGGATAGGAGTAGGTCTGAGTTCTGAGGGCCTACAGGTTTAAAGAGCTACTTAAGTGGATCAAAGCAAACACAAGGAGATGATGGACGGAGTGCTGAAACTTTTCAGATAGTCATACTTACCCCCTGTCACAGATCTGGGTTGAATCCATCATCGTTCTTTAGCTCACTTCGCCACCCCAGTTCAGACCCAGCCATATGCAAAACCCTGTTCCTCATGGGAACAGTCCAGCCCGAACTGCCAAGCCAGGTCTTCCCTGGACCGGAAACAAGCATCCTGGGACCAGTTTCAGGGTAACACCCCTCATCAGCCAGGCTAGCTTGAATCCAGGGGCAAAGTGAGCAAGGGACCCACGTCTGGGCATACCCTGCCAACTTAGGGCAAACAAAGCAAACACAAGGAGATGATGGACGGAGCACTGAAACATTTCAGACACTCACCCCCTGTCACAGATCTGGGTTGAATCCATCATCGTTTTTTAGCTCACTTCGCCACCCCAGTTCAGACCCAGCCATATGCAAATCAGTCATGACCCTGTTCCTCTTGGGAACAGTTCAGCCCAAACTGCCAAGCCAGGTCTTCCCTGGACTGGAAACAAGCATCCAGGGACCGGTTTCACAAGGAGATGATGGACGGAGCGCTGAGACTAAAGTGGATGGCACAATTAGTGCTTCAGGACCACTAAGGGTGATGCCCCGAACTGGTCCCAGGATGCTTGTTTTCGGTTCAGGGAGGAACTGGCTTGGCAGTTCGGGCTGGACTGTTCCCATGAGGAGCAGGGTCAAGACTGATTTGCATATGGCTGGGTCCAAACTGGGGTGGCGTGATGAGCAAAAGAACAATGGATTAAACCCAGATCTTTGAGACTGGGATGAATGTTTGCATTGTTCAGCATTCCATCCATCATTTGTTCCTTTTGCTTTTGCAGGCCCACTATTAGCATGTAATTTACAGGCCCTGGGTACCAGTATTACCAATTTACTAGGGACTTAGAAGTAAATTAAATGTGCAAATGGGAGTAAGCTAACATCACCATGTTTAAAAGATTGAGCACAAGCACTTTAGCACTGGTCAGCAGTGGTAAAGTGCACATAGTCCTAAAACAAAAACAACAAAAAAATGGGTTCAGAAAACAGGAGGGGTAAAGGCAAAAAGATTGGGAGTGACCGTGAAGAGAGGGCCAAGTCCAACACTCACCTTCACTCACCCCATTTTCATTTCTACATTGATCTGGATTGCCGGTTGAGAAAATACCACAGCCTGTAGCAGAATTTTGCCTTGCAGGAGCGGTTAGTGCTCTAGCCTTTTCTGCTCTGCTCACGCTACTTTGCTTACAACCAGTATTTAAGAGCGGCCGTGGCACAGAGACTTCAACAAAGGTAGGGTGTCTTGCGACACCACTATTCTCCTTTTTAATTCAAAATTTGCTCATTTTTGACATTGGGAATTGTTGGGGGGACCAGTGCATTTATTATTGGTTTTTGCTCATTTTTAAAATTGGTCAAGCGTGGTGCACACTGTGTGAGTGCCCCACTCTTAAATGTATAGGCACAGCGGCCCTCTTGATAGGCCTGCTCTCTCCCCACAAAAATAACTGCTGAACCTGGGTGATGGGGTCCCCGGGCTGATAATGGCCTGGGGAGGGGTCTGCAATCCTTTCTCCCTATATAAAATTCTTCGGGCTCCGGGGATGGGGTCCTACATATTCCTATTAATGCCTATATCCCTGATTCACTTATCTCTCTACCTTATCTCTACCTCCCATCTTCTACTTCATCACTCTCGCTATGCCACTCTTGTTACTCTATGTCCTACTCCTATCCACTGCCCCATCCCGTTTATCTTACTCAGCAGAGCTGTAGGTCATTGTCTAGAAGGAATGTCAGAGATTTGTGCGGACCCGGATTAAAAACCTTGCTTTAAAATCATTAAATGTGGTAGTATGGACCTGGGGAATCATGAACCCTTTGGCCGGCTGGACCCCCCTAGCTAGAAAAGTATACATGTGAAAAGGAGATAGGAGCAACAAGGCAGGGTAAACGAATTGTGGAGAAAATTATAAGATTTCGGTGAAGAGTGAAAATCTTCAGCAGTGCTTTGACGTTTCCAGTTGCAGCAAGAATGTGAGTTTGTGATGGGGATTTATATGTGTTTGTGAATATCTTGCATTTAAAACTACAATTTCAAGTGCTATGTGTGTATATCTTATTTTGATAATATAATCTGAAAGAGACTATTAGTTATAGATTCCTTACCTTAAATTACCCCCAGGCGTCAGACTGGATGCAGAGAATTTTTTCTCAGCAGTACCCCTGCGTGTCGGTAGGTGGCGTCGGTCGACTCCACGTTCGTCGTTGGCGTCGTGATTGCCGGAATGATGTCGTGGTATCTACTTAGACGCCGCCCCTGCGTGCTGACGTCAGTTCTTTCTTTTCCGCGCCAGCCAGTGCAGATCTGGAGCGAGCGTGCCCCCTGAGTCTCTTTTTGACTAACCCTTTTTTGACTTTTGTCGACATCTTTTTGAGTCTTTCGACTCCTGGTGCACGAGGAATATCCTGTCCTCGGACTGGCTTCAAGCCTTGTGACTCCTGTCACAAGTTGATGTCCGTCACGGATCCGATCCTCCTGTGCCTCTCCTGCCTGGAGTGCGACCATGACCTGAAGCTTCTGGAGGCCTGGCAGTCAGCTCCAGTCAGCTCCATGCTGCTCGAGGTCCCGGTCGGGAGGGAGGTCGCGGGACCGGCCGCGGAGCCATCACCACTCTTCATCCAAGTCTTCGTCATCGGGGAACTCGAAGCGCAAGAAGAAGGCGAAGAAGCATCGTCGCTCTTCGCCTTCTCCCCATCTGTCGGCCGACGCGGGACCCAGAGTGTCGTCGCTCTCCGGCTCCACTTTTGGAGCCTGCTTCTGGGACGGCTCCGCACTTCCCTCCCTTTCCGGGAGCCAAAGCGTCCCCTGCCCAGCTTCGAGCTTTCTACAAAGCGCTTCACGGCATCTTTGGGCAGTCCGACTACGCCGGTGTGCCTTCGGGCCCCGCGGACTAGGTTGGGGGCCCTGGGCCTTCGAGGCCGGCGGCTTAGGCTCCAGAGGGCCCCTGAGGATCCAGGCCTGGATGCGGATCGGTGCCGGTCGACCTCACGGTACCTTCCCCGGCACCGATTCCAGTGACGACACGCGCCGGCTGTGCCCCAGGCTGGCATCGACCCCAGCCTCACCCACCACTTGGACACGGAGCCGGACCGGCATCGACCGACGATGATACCAGCGCAGACCGGTACTTTTGTACCACTGTTCTTTCCTGGCATTCCTTTCCGCCCTGACTGGCAGCCAGAGGAAGGTGAGGAGGACTGGGAGGGGTCTGTTGAACCTCTAGCAGACCAGCTGGAAGAGCCGGACTGGAGACAGGAGTTGGGTGAAGCCAGTGGTCTGGATACCTCCCCAGACCTTGGTATGCTTTCTCCCCCTACCGTGGCTATGGAGGAGGGAGCCTCCTACGCTGTGGTGTTGCGTAGGGTGGCTGAGGCCTTGGGCCTTCAGCTTCCTACGGTGGCAGTCAGGACTAACCTCCTGACAGGTGCTTCAGCCGGGAGCAGCCTCTTCGGAGCCCCTGCTGCCTTTCAATGAGGCCCTCACTGACATCCTAATGGGCACTTGGTCCAAGCCCAGCACAGGGGCCCCTGTGGACAGGATGATTGCCCGACGCCACCGCCACGACCCACTTTTCCTCTCCCACCACCCTACCCCGGCGAGCTTGGTGGTCCAAGCCTCATCCTCAAAAGGTAGCGCATTCCCTACAGCTCCCCAAGATAGGGAACCGAAGAAGCTGGACCATCTTGGGAAGAAGATGTTTTCTTCCGCCAGCCTAGGACTGTGGTCAGTGAACACCGCATGTCTCTTGGGCCGTTACACACACACAGTGTGGGACACAGTTGCGCAGGTGCTGCCACAGTGCCCGGAGGAGGCCCTGGCCGTGCTCACCCGAGCTGTTGCTGAGGGTCGAGACGCAGCAAAGTTCACCATTCGGTGTGGGTTGGATACCGCCAACTCGCTGGGCAGAACGGTTTCCACGTCGGTAGCCCAGAGGCGCTACGCCTGGCTGAGGACCTCTGGCTTCTCTGGGATGTCCAATCTACACTTTTGGACAGGCCCTTTGATGGCCGTTGCCTGTTTGGTGACAAGCCGGACAACACACTCGAGCCCTTCAAGGACTCTAGGGCTACGGCCAGATCCTTGGGCCTCGCAGTTGCTTCTCGTCCCATGCAGTCTGCCTTTCGCCCCTTTCGTGGCTACGGAAGGGGTTCCCCACCATGTTCCACCCAGAGCCACAGGCCTGCGCAAGCTGCCCAACCTCTGCGTGGCCGGGGACGTGGGACCCAGCGTTGTGGGTCTGGGGGCCAGAGGGCAGGACAGTCCACCACTGCCCCCCCTGCAGCAGCCTCCAAACCCTCCTAGTCTGACTTTTCAGGGCCACCAGTTGCCAGTGGGCGGCAGGATTTGCCATCAACTCCCCCACTGGCACAACATCACATCAGACAGGTGGGTTTTGCAGATAGTCCGAAGGGGCTACTCCCTCCCTTTCGAGAATACCCCTCCCTCCATGCCACCAGCATTCCATTGCATGTCGGAGGATCATTTGGCCCTTTTCCGTCAGGAAGTTACAGCCCTCTTGGTCAAGGGAGCTATTGAACGCCTCCCTGTGCCAGAAGTAGGTTGTGGTTGTTATTCCCTCTACTTCCTGGTACCCAAGAAGGACAAAGGCCTGCGTCCTATCTTGGACCTCAGGGACATCAACCGCTTCCTCCGGAAGGAGAAGTTCAAAATGTTGACATTGGCTCAGGTCCTGTCTGCCCTCGACCTTGGAGACTGGATGGTAGTGTTGGACTTGCAGGATGCCAATTTCCACATCCCCGTCCTGCCAGCCCACAGGCGTTACCTACTGCTCACAATAGGCCACAAGCCTTTTCAGTTTACTGTGCTCCCCTTTGGCCTTACCAGCGCCACTCGGGTGTTCACGAAAGTGATGGCGGTGGTCGCAGCTCATCTGCGCAGATCAGGGTTTCCAGCCTTCCCCTATTTCGACGACTGGCTGTTGAAGGCGGGCTCGCCCCAGGCTGTCGTCTCCCACCTAGACTACAGCGGACCTCCTTCATTCGCTGGGGTTCACAGTCAATGTGCCGAAGTCGCACCTGATTCCCTCCCAGAAGCTCATTTTCATCGGAGCGCTTCTAGACACGGCGCAGTTTTGGGCGTATCCTCCCGAGCGGCGAGTCCGGGATATTCGGGCTAAGATACCGATGTTTCAGCCTCTATCCCGGATTTCGGTGAGAATGACCCTGAGGCTGCTGGGCCTCATGGCCTCCTGCATCCTGCTGGTGGATCATGCCAGGTGGCATATGCGGGCTCTGCAGTGGGACCTGAAGTTCCAGTGGGCGCAGCATCAGGGCAATCTTTTTGATTGCATCTAGATCTCGGAGGGCGCTGCACACCAATTGCAGTGGTAGCTAACGAACCAGGATTGGGTCAACGGCAGACCCTCTCCCTTCCCCAACCAGAGTTCACAGTGGTGACAGATGCGTCACTCCTGGGATGGGGCGGCCACATGGGAGAAGCGGAGATCAGAGGCCTCTGTTCTCCGGTGGAGTCTGGGCTCCACATCAATCTTCTGGAGCTCCGGGCGATTCGTCTTGCACTGAAGGCATTCCTTCCTTCTGTCAGAGGAAGAGTAGTGCAGGTGTTCACGGACAACACCACCGCCATGTGGTACTGCAACAAACAGGGCGGGTGGGATCGTGGACCCTATGTCACGAGACTCTTCGCCTTTGGCTGTGGCTGGAACATCAGGGCATGTCCCTGGTGGTTCAACATCTGGCAGGTTCCCTGAAAGCCAGGGCGGACGAACTCATGATGGATCACGAATTGCGTCTTCACTCGGAGGTGGTGCAAGGTCTCTTTCAGCAGTGGGGAGAGCCTTGGTTAGATCTGTTCCCACCAAAGAGAACGCGCAATGTCGGGAGTTCTGCGCGTTGGAATTTCCAAGGCGGCACCCGCTCGGCGACGCTTTTCGTCACAAGTGGAATTGCGGTCTTCTATACGCCTTTCCGCCTATACCACTTCTGCCCAGAGTGCTGAAGAAGATCAAGCGTGACCGGGCCCAAGTCATTCTTGTGGCTCCAGCCTGAGCACGACGAGTCCGGTATCCCGATCTCTTGAACATGGCCATCGATCCTCCGATCAGACTGCCTCTTCGGGAGGATCTTCTGTCGCAGCAGTAGGGGACGGTCCTCGACCCGAACCTGTCCAGCCTCCACCTCCTTGCGTGGAGATTGAGCGGTGGCAGTCGACAGCTTTCGACCTTCGTCCCGAAGTCTGTAATGTCATCTTGGCAGCCAGGCGTCGCTCTGCTAAAACAGTATACACCTGTAGATGGAACAAATTTGTGCCATGGTGCGCAGCAAAGGCTGTGGATCCCCTTTCTGCCCCTCTTTCTGAGGTTCTCCTCTTCTTACTTTCTTTGGCCCAGATGGGCTCTGCTCTGGGCACGCTTAAAGGCTTTCTTTCGGCCATTTCAGCCTTTCTTCGCCTTCCTGATCAGCCTTCTCTTTTCAAGTCCCCCATTGTAAATAGGTTTCTTAAGGGCATTGCTCACCTTTTTCCTCCTATTCCTTTCGTAATGCCTCAGTGGTACTTGAATCTTGTCTTAACTTACCTTATGTGCGCTCCTTTCGAGCCACTACATAATTGTCCTCTCATACTCTTGACTATAAAAAAACTGCTTTTCTGGTTGCCATCACCTCTGCTCGCAGGGTGAGTGAGCTTCAGGCTCTATCTTCGAAACCTCCTTTCCTTGCTGTCCATCCGGACAAGGTTGTCCTTCGAACTAGGCCTTCTTTTCTACCCAAAGTGGTTACCTCTTTCCACATAGGACAGACCATCACTTTCCTCACCTTCTTCCCACCCCGCATCCTTCCAAGGAGGAGGAAAGACTCCACCGTCTGGATCCAAAACGTGCATTATCGTTTTATCTGGATCGCACAAAACAATTCCGGGTGGACGATCAACTCTTTGTTGGCTATGTGGGTGCCAAGAAAGGTCGGGATGTGCAAAAACGGACCATCTCTCGATGGGTTGTCCTTTGCATTAAGATCTTTTATTCCTTGGTGAAGAAGGAACCTCCGGTAGGACTGTGAACTTAGTTCGCAGACCCACTTTCGGGGTTGGTATTGCTGGCGTATCTATTCTAAGGTAAGGAATCTATAACTAATAGTCTCTTTCAGATGAACAAGTTACTTACCTTCGGTAACAATATATCTGTAAGAGACATATATTAGTTATAGATTCCTTACCGCCCCACCCATCATCCCCGTTATGCAAACCGTCAAACCTGGGCCAAATTATTTTTTAAAGTGAGATACGTGGATAGTGAAGATATTGTATAGTTTAAATAGATTTTGGGAGCTATACAAATGTTAAGAAATGAAAGTGCCTATTTTTATTTTTATCTAGATGTGATCTCTTCATCGTTTAACAAAAGTCCAATTTTACTTTTGTTTGCCCTACTACTTCAAATGTTCATTCGTCTATACAAATATAGGTTACCTTTATCAAGTACCAATGTATCCTCTACATCCCCATTTCTTCATTTTAGATGTTTGTTGAGTTCAATATATTGATGATCATATTCTCATAAAGCACAGACCAGATTGTACTGCCGCTGGTATGATAAGCCAATCTTGGCAATGCTTTCATGTGATGTCAGGACAGGCGATGGATAAACATGTCTAAAGGAGACTGTAATGTTTAAGAACGATAGGCAAAGAAAGGCTAAACGGTCAAATTCACATTTTTACAAATTATACTTTGATATTGCAAACTGTAGTGCTTTGTTAAAAATAATGCTGCTAATCACCAACCATTTTTTGCATAATTATTTTTTACCCGTACGTTATTTTACATGTTACAACTGTCTCAAATCTTTGTGAACACAGCGTACTCTTCTTGCCAGTGAATAAGCAAACAGTTTCATGCTGTGTTTTGACTTAAAAAATGTAGCCTTCTCGCGTTCTGTTAATATCTCAAACCTAACATATTCCAGAAACATCCTTAGAAACGTTGTATTAAAGAATAATAAACACGCCTTTATTCACAAAATGTACTACATCCTGCATCTCTAGAACCTGTTCATTTAATTAAATATAAAATACATAATATGTCTGCACAATGTATTGCTGTTATCCAAGCTGAACAGAGGCTTAGAGTTTGACCACGTATTTCGCTGGCTGGCTCCGCAACCACTCTTTGGATAGTTTATGCAGTGCCATTCTGAAGTCTGGATAGCTATGTCTTAGAAGAAAGAAAAAGTTTGGCACCAATGAAAAAAATCAGTGCTCCATCTCAGTCTGATCAAAGGAAAAGTTGGCAAGCGTTATTAAATCTGTCTTTGGGGTGGGTAAAGCTGGCACAGGGGTATTGTCTGGAAGTAGTGAGTCTCCGGTGTCTACTGAATCTTTAGACTCACATGATAGAGCTCGCCTCCTTAAGCAGAAGTCTGGACCAGCGGGAGAAAGGCAATGATGTGTCCTAGATAACAAGCTTGGTTCATTCGGTGGCTCTATCGATATGCAAGGAGGGCTATGTTTTTTCTTCTGCCTAGATGCTTGCAAGTTATTCATTTCACTTAAAACCTGACTTATGAAGCCAGAAGTACTGGAGATGAACTGATGTTGAGGGCTGCTTTCCATGGAGCAAATTTCTATTGAGTGTCTCCTAGGGTCATCCAACCAAGAAGCTGGTTTTCTTAGCAGTCCTTGGGCATCAACGCTATGGAACTTCTTGAGGTCCTTCAAAGTGACGTTGTTATCACTCCCCAAGTTCCTTTTGGATTTGAGGGGAGGTCCTGCTGAGGAGACACTCGATGTCCTGCATGGATGTAGCCCCAACTGCTCCTTGCAATTGTTTATTTCATCTACTTCTTGATCTGCATGGTCTGGCGGAATCTCTTTTAAACGGTTGAGACTTACACAAGGAGATGCAGGAGGCCTAGAAATGTTGTATTGATCATGGAAAGGCCGTTGCGTGTGAACACTTGATCTCCCGCTCTTTGCTGAGTCTACTGATGGTCTCTGAGCTGAAGAAATGCATTCTTGTTGCGAAGATATTGAGTAGTTTTGCATGGGTGCAATCTCGCTTATTTCACAGGCAATATTCTCCTTACTTTCTGTTCCAAATAAATCCAGCGAATCATTTCGTATTGCAACCTATTTTAAGATGCAAACCAAAGAACAGTATTAGATGACAGACATAGACAAGTCAGTCACTGAATACAGGCAGTCAGAACCCTCAATGGAATGGTAAGACTTTCTCTAGTGAGTAAGAATACTGGCACTGATTGCTGTTGTGTCCCTTCATTCGGAAATCAGTAACAAGGCCCTGAAGAAACCAAAGATATTGGAAAAAATGTTTGTCCCTGGGCCAGCTCCCCACCGCTGCTGCAGGCCGTAACCCCACTCGAACCTGCACGTTGCTGCCAGTCCTTAACACCATTGTTTTCTCCCCCGATTTCGGGGTTAACATTTTACCCCCTGTTGCCCTCCTCACATCTCGACTGTAACATTGCCTCCTTCATTTCCAGCCTAAATTGTAACGTTTGCCTCCTTCATTTCCAGCCTAAATTGTAACTTTTGTCTCCTTCTTTTTCAGCCTAACTCTAACGTTTGCCTCCTTTATTTTCAGCCTAATTGTATTGTTTGCCTCCTTCGTTTTCAGCCTAAATTGTAATCCTTGCCTCCTTCTTTTTTCAGCCCAATTAAGTTCGCCTCCTTCGTTTCAGCCTAACTGTAACTTTTGCCTCCTTTGTTTTCAGCCTAATTGTAACTTCAGCCTCCTTCTCAACTTCTGTCGTCTGTTTTCAGCTAATTGTTAACTTTTTTCTGCCTTTCCCCCCGAAACCGCTCTTCTCCTACACTCTCCCCGGTCGCTCTCCCTCTGGCTTCCCCCTTCTTGTGACTCCGCCCTGCGCCCCGCCCCCTCCCAGGAACAACTTGGCCGCAGCGCGACCCCATTGAGCAGGTCCCTGGACCAGCTCCCAACCGCTGCTGCAGACCGGGCCCACGCTCAAACCTGCACCTCACTGCCAGTTATTGTTTTCTCCACTGATTTCGACGCTGACATTTTACTCCCTGTTTCCCATGTCTCCCCCTCATACCTTGACTGTAACTTTACCTCCTAAATTGTGACTTTTGCCTCCTTCTTTTTCAGCCTAACTATAACTTTTGCCTCCTTCATTTTCAGCCTAAATTGTAACCTTTGCCTCTTTCTTTTCAGCCTAATTGCAACTTTTGCCTCCTTCATTTTCAGCCTAACCGTAACTTTTGCCTCCTTCTTTTTCAGCCTAACTCCAACTTTTGCCTCCTTCATTTTCAGCTTAACTCTAACGTTTGCCTCCTTCGTTTTCAACCTGAATTGTAACTCTTGCCTCCTTCTTTTTTCAACCTAATTGTAACGTTTGCCTCCTTTGTTTTCAGCCTCATTATAACTTTTGCCTCCTTCTTCTCACCTTTTGCCACCTTTTATCAGCCTAATTGTTAACTTTTTGCTGCCTTTTCCCCCTGAAACCGCTCTTCTCCCAAGCTCTCCCCTCTCGCTCTCCCTCCCGCTTCCCACCTTCTCGTGACCCCATCCAGCGCCCCGCCCCATCTAGCGCCCAGCCCCCTCCCAGGAACCTACTTAATGCAAACTGCAGTGCAGGCGTGCCAGCGGCGCGCCAAAGACAAACCTGTCTGCCCGTCCACGCCTGGACCGTGCCTAATGGCAGGACCCCTGGATCTCCACCCACCCACAGCTACATCATTGCCGAGATTATAGCCCTGAACCCCAGACCCAGCAGCAACAACTGCAGCCGCACATTCCATTGCTCACCGGCAGGACTCTTCTCCTGCCGACATTGCTGTTTCACCTTCAGCATCTGATCGCTCTCCCATGGGCCCCCGCCTACCACTACTGAACCAAGAGAAATCCAATGCCTCCTGATCAACTCCTGTTCGCTCCACAAACACACCACCGAGATCTCGGACACCTTCACCTCCCTCGCCCGATGTCGTCTTCCTGACCAAGACCTGGCTCAACCCCGCTTCAGCACCTGACATGCCACCACCACACCAAACGGATACAAAATCATACACCGGAACTGCATCAACAAACACGGAGGTGGAATAGCCATCATCCAGAAATAATCCCTCCACTGCACAACCGCCACCAACGACACCACCCCCATCATGGAACACCTCAACTTCCAACTCAACACAGATAGCAAAACCACCATTAGGGGCACCCTGGTATACAGTCCGCCAGGACCATGGCCCGTCTTTTGCGAGGCCATCTCCAACTTCATTGCCCCTCTGGCCATCAAATCAAGAAACTTCATCTGTCTCAGGGACCTCATCTTCCACATTAATGACCCCAACAATGCCAACGCAGAACCTAATCAAGAGCATGAACACCCTAGGCCTCACCCAATTAGTCACTGACCTCACGCACATCACCGGGTACACACTTGTCCCCATCTTCACAGCCAGCAACAGGATCAGGTACAGCTACGCCTCTGAAATCACATGGTCCGACCACTCGATTGCCCACTTCTCCATCTCAACCACTCTTGACACCCCCACCAACCAAACCAGCACCTCCCGCAGGAACAAGGTAAGCAAAGATCTTTGGACCAAAATCCTCAGCACATCCAACCCTGACGCCACCGCCAATCTCGAGGTGGCCGTCAATAACTTCAACTCATGGATCACCGAATGTGCTGACATAGTCGCCCCCGCAAACCTGCCAGACCAATCAGACCCACCAAGCACACCAGCTGGTTCAACCCGGAACTCAAATCCACCAAACACATATGCAAACGACTAGAAAGGATATGACGTACCAGCAAAATGCCTAATGACCGAGCCAACTTCAAACTGGCTCTAAACAGATGCCACCAACACCTGAAAATGTGAAAAAGGTTTTCCCTGACCGCCCAACTTGAAGCCAGCTCCAATCACAGCAAGGAACTCTTTAGCATTGCTAAGAGTTCTCCAACCCCCAAGCATTCGAGAATGCTGTCACCCCTTCCCAGAACCTGTGCAACACCCTTGTAGACTTCTTTCACAGCAAAATCTCCACCATCTACGAACACTTTGACCACCAACCACCTATCACCAGCATCCATAGCCTCCTCAATCTCACAGACTCCAACTCAAATCCAAGGATCAGAGCGTGGGACCATCTCACCACGCAGACCACAGGCACCATCATAAGCTCCATCCACTCAGGCGCACCCATGGACTCCTGCCCCACCACATGTTCAACCTGGGGAACAGCACCATCAGCAAGGAACTCACCACAATCCTCAAAGCATCCATCATCGCTGCCTCCTTCCCAGTGGAATGAAAACACGCGGAAGTCAAACCCATCCTCAAAAAACCATCTACAGACCCAGAGGAGCTCAAGTACTACCAGCCATTCTCCTTGCTCCCTTTCACAGCACAAGTTCTGGAAAAAGCAATCACCAGCCAACTCGCCTGGAGAACAACGACCTCCTGGACCCTTCCCAATCTGGGTTCTGCTTAAATCACAGCACAGAAACCGCCCTAATCGCAGCCACAATGACATCAGGTCTCTTCTAGGCCAGGGGACACCGCAGCCCTTATCCTCCTCGACCGCTCAGGAGCCATTGACACCGTTCTTGATCTACACCCTCCTAAAAAGACTCCACCAGATGGGAATCCAAAAGAATGCCCTCAAATGTATCACATCGTTCTTCACCAGAAGAACCCAGAGCGTCCACCTCCCACCCTACACCTCAGGCCCAAAGAACATCATCTGCGGCGTTCCCCAAGGGTCCTCACTGAGCCCTACCCTGTTCAATGCATACACGGCCCCCTTGGCCACCCTGGTCAGAACCCATGGTATGAACATCATATCATACGCTGACAACACTCAGCTTATACTCTCCCTATCCGCAGGCCCCACGAACACCAAAGCCAGCTTCCAGCATCACCAGCTGCATGCAAAACAACTGCCTCAAAATCAAAACTGAGCTACAGGTGCAACACATCCCAGTGGGACAACACCTGGTGGCCAGCAGAACTGGGCCCGTCTCCCACACCCTCAGAACACGCTAGAAACCTTGGCATCTTACTTGACAGCAGGCTCACCATGAAAAACCAGATAAACTCAGTATCCTCAGCATGCTTCCTCACGCTCCACGTGCTCCGGAAAATCTTCAAGTGGCTCCCCATCAGCACCAGATGCATCGTCACCCAGGTCCTCGCCGCCTGCACTAAGGCACCGCCCTCTACGTGGGGGGTCACCTCTCAGCTGCTGAACAGACTTCAGGCCATCCAGAACACAGCAGCCAGGCTTGTCCTCGACCTCCCGAGGCGAACCCATATTACCCCTCACCTCAGAACACTCCACTGGCTCCCCATCCACCAGATGTGTCAGCTCAAAGTGCTGACCCATGCCTACAAGGCCCTGCACAACGAAGGACCATCCTACCTTAACCTAAGGCTGAACTTCCACCAACCCATCAGACATCTGCGCTCCACCTCCCTCTCCATCGGCCCACTACCGCCGAAGCAGGAGCGGGGGCCGTTCCTTCTCCTACCTGGCCGCCAAGACATTAAACGGCCTCCAACTACAGACCTTCCCCACCCTGCAGGAATTCAGAAACGGTCTAAAGACCTGCTGTTCGACTAACGGCGCCCAGCAGCAGCTACCCCCAGCACCTGGATACCCTCATTGGTGATAAGCTACACTTTACAAATCCTGATTGATTTTATGCCCGTCTTAAGTGAGGGTAGGGGATGGCGGCAAATCGTCATATTTCCCTCTTCCTGTTAGTGGTCGTCGTCATCAAATGTATGCTAAACTTATCCAGAGGGAAAGTCTACTACCAAAGTACTAGTAACACTAATTCAACTACTATCACAATAACTACAGTGACATACTGTCACTGCACTACTAGTGCTATCACTATCACATCTAACAATACTACTGCTTTTTCTGAGATTACTAAAACTACTGCAACTATTTCAACCTACCACACCAACTACCCTTACATTAATATTACAGCTACTACTTCTGGTACTACTACTTCTAATGTTTCTACTGCTACTAGAAATACATCTGCTACTATTGTCATTGCTACTACAACTTCTGCTATTACTAACACTACTTCTACTAACACTGCTATAGCTATTTCAACCACTAATACGACTATTCCAATCACTATTTATGCCACTACTATAAATAATACTACTACTGTTAGTACTGCTAGTATTATTACCTCAATACTATTGCTTAAACTACTCTGCTCTTAATACCACTACTGTACTATCACCACCACTGCTACTACTACTAATACATTAATTCATTATTGATATTGATTTTATTAGGCTGCTCTAACTCCCCCCATTGCCAAAGGGCATCTTATTTTAATGTGTTGTAGTCTGCGCATTGAGTTGAGATAGAAGTATTACAAGGCGACAACTGTCACTTGAAAAAGGCAGTGCTGGCTCATTAAAAAGAGTTTCTAAAATATAGGTCTGCCCTTTCCAATGCTTCTATAAGCCGCCACTCCATCTCACGTCTTCCTGCTGCCCACTACGGACGATCGCTTTACATTTGTGCTGGAAGCAGATAAGAAAGTGTAGGTGATTGAGTGGGGGGCTTACAACATGTCTCGAGTAGGAGAGCAGATAAGAGAAAGAGGCAGTGTACTACTAGAGAAAACGTATGTTTTAAGTGTTAAGCGTTTTCCTGCTTGACAAAATAGTTAATGCAAGATGAGAGTGGAACTCAAATGAAATCTGTTTATTTCGAAGGAACAGTTCTACATTTAACGGACAAAATGCTTCCACTCACCTGCCTTCGAAGCATCCTTTGTGCAGAAGGAGAACGCAGGGGGGGCGGTATCTTGGGGATGCTGTCAGATTCCATATTGCTGCTTAATTTAGCACAGTGAAGAGGTTCCTTTGGAACTTGCAACAGGTGAGAGGTGTCTGCGGGCTGGGACTGCACAGACGCCGTGGAGCCTAGAAATACAAGCAAGAACATCAATGTCTGAGGATACATATAGAGTAACAAATCAATATTCATGCATTGAAACCTATTCATCAAAACCCTGAGATTTCATTAACATATTACATTAGTAATTGGGGAATCTTCATTTAGAAGCTGTATGCAGCCCAGGAAAAGATAGTACATTCTACCAAAGATGTATCGCTGCCTGCTGATCATCTTCCATAGACCTCAGGCTTCACCCCTCTTGTGATTACTGTTAAGGCCCCACTTTAGAAGAAGGTGCAGTTAGGAATGGAGATACAGGAAGGCTGGTATTAATGTTATCTCTGTACCTAACTACATCCATTACGAGTTAATCGTCTTCGAATGCGGAATGACTGCAGAACCAGTTTTTAGCGCTTGGAATTCCCAATTCCGTTCAGTGAGGGAGGGTATGGGGAAGAGGGTGGAGGGAGGGTTAATGCTCACATTTAACACCTGTGGTGACCACCTGGTAAATGTGAGTGTGAGGATGTAGCGGGGGAGAATATGGGGGAGGAAGATGGGTGTGTGGCTGAAGGTAGAGGGAAATGTGACCTGGCAGCGAGAACATTGCATGTTGCTCTGTGTTGTAGTAATGAGTCAGGAGAGGACCTGGTCCTGGAGCTAGGCCTCTTTGCAGGTGTCAGAACTCTCTTAGGACATCACTTAGTTCGGAGTATAAAAGAGGAATTTGATTGGCTTCTTAATAGTGGAAGGGTGTGCAGGGCTCAAAAAATAATGTGGCTGACAGGACGACGCTGCTTTGGGGGGAATCGGTTGGCTCGGATGGGGTGCATTCAGGAAAATGACTGGTTCCCATACTAACATGGAAGAATCAGTTCTGCGTTCCCGTAGTCTAATAGGATTTAATTCCACACCTCAGTAAGGTCAGGCATAATTCCTCTTCCCAGGCACGCAAGGTAGAGTCAGTAATCAGTATATGAGCACACCTGCACAAGAATACAGTGTCTGCTGCCATGAGTTTGTTCGCCCGGCCCTTCCCTTGCTGAACCTTTCATCTTTTCCCCATGTTCCCACTCGGGTTCCTCCTTCTATGAACACTTGCAAATTATTTGTTGCTTTTGTATTTTTTTGGATTGCTCATTATGCACGCCTACAGCTTACCTTCCTGTAAACCAGTTTTCAGCTTCTCATCCCCATAAGCAGATCCCACCTCACCAAGAGGTTGAGTGTAATTTGAATATTTTTTTATTCATTTATTGGTTTTTCAAATAAACATACGGGGGCATATTTACAAACCCCTATCGCCCCAAGAACGCCACCTTTTCCGTGGGCATTCCACCGCAACACCCATTGATTTTGAAGCTGCCCCATATGTACAAGGGTGGCGTAAATATGGGGCTGCCCCAAAATTAAGACCTGGGAAAACCTGGTCTTAACATGGCGAAACGAGGAGAAATGCTTTATTTCTCTTTGTTTTTGCTGTTTCTATGTGTGCTGCATTTGGCAGCACATATAGAAACAGCAAAACGCCATGAATGATTGTTTATGTGCAGGAAGGTGTCTCTAGGAGCTATCTAATGGATCGAACCTCGACGGTACAAATTGGTACTTTCGTCTCTCGTAGCCGTATGGTTGATAAGGGAGTACCCCAGGGATCTATCGTAAGTCCCACGCTCTTTAATCTTTATGTGGCACCCCTGGCCAGGGTGATCAGATCTCATGGGTTCGATACAGTGTCGTATGCAGACGACACACAACTATTGATCACTCTTGGCCCAGATCCATCAGACACTAAACTTAGATTTATAAACTGCATGGCCCATATCAACATCTGGATGCAAACCAACCACTTTCAGCTCAATGCCAGTAAGATGGAGATTATCCACTTCAGGAAGGCCAATGAATTCTGGTCCAGTGACTGGTGGCCTCAGAATCTTGGCCCCTGTCCTTCCCCTAAACTCGTGGTTCGTAACCTAAGAGTGATGATCGATAAAAAACTGTCCATGAAAGACCATGTTAACCATGTAACAGGCATCTGCTATGGATTAATGCGAAGCCTACGCAAGGTCTTCAATGGATCCCAGTTGAATCAAGAAAACCGCTTGTTCAGGGTCTAATCATCAGTCTGCTCGATTACGGAAACACCCTGATGGCTTCCATCAATGAAGAGCTTCTTACCAAACTTCAAGTGCTACAGAACACTGCTGCCAGACTAGTACTAAATCTACCGTCATGGTCCCAATCGGCTCCAAGTTTGAAAGTTCTCCACTGGCTCCCCATCAGGAAACGAATCTGTTTCAAGATCATCTGTCTTGTACATAAAACCATTCACAGGAACGGGCCAAGTTATCTGGCCCAAAAACTCAATTGGTACCTACCTAACAGAACCCTCAAATCAGGAACCAAACATCTCCTTACTCCTCTCAGGAGTCGTACCGCCAGGAATGGCGGTAGATCCTTTTCAAATCTCGCCCCTACTCTGTGGAACGCGCTCCCTCTGCAGCTGCGTATGGTTACTGATCATAGTCAGTTTCAGAAAAGGCTAAAAACCTGGCTCTTTTGATCACTCCGCTTCCTCTGCTGTTGTCTCTCCATCCCTTCTATGGTTTTGGCTAGCGCTTCGAGACCCTCGGTGATATGCACGCTTAATAAAATCCTATGACTATGACTATGGTGTCCCAGACAGGGAAATGAACAGTACCCCCTCAATCCCACTAAACTAGTTCTGGGACCAGCTCCCTGTCCCACTGGGTTGATGCCTAGCTGGCTGCAGTTTGCCCAGGGAACAAAGGCTTCTCCTCAGATCGCCCTTTACACTGAGCTATAGAGGGACAGGCCTCAATTTGGTCCCTTTGAATTAAATGAAGTTTCTAAACTCTCCCCAGCTACCATTCCTGAGCTGAAATGAGTCACTTACCGCACACCCAGGACTTCCTGCAAAAAGGCTTAAGCCATTGTTTCCGCTCTAGGAGCAGGTTTTTTACCTGATTAAGGGGAGGCACTGACAGGGGCCCCCTGCTGGCAGGCTAATGCTAATTAGCCTACTGGAGGTTCAGGCAAAGTCTATTTTTTTTAAAGTTACGTTTCATAAATATTTATCAAACATCCACCTCCACTAGTAAATTGGATTTTTAATGAATATTAAAAATAGTGGTTGATTTAATCCTGCAGCTTATCCCAAACCATTTACAGTAAAAAAAAGCATTTGGGGGATAGTCACAGTAGGTACATGTAAACACTAGGCACCCTACCTTGTGGGCACAAGGCCTACTTAGGTGTGACTCATTTAATATTTAAAAGTAGTATTCGTTCTGTCAGAGAGGTTTATTTTGACAGGTTCACCTGCAGGTTTAAAATCTACAGCAGTCAGACTACACAGCGCTGCCTGAATTCATGTTTTCTTGGTCAGTCTAGTGGATGCTACAACATGTGCTGCAGTTCACATGTGACATTTATGTTGCCATGCCACTGGTGTATTTCCGTCAAGTATAATGGGGTTACCCAGTGACCCTCAGAACCTGGGTATCTGAAATCTAAAATAAAGTAGGTTCTGTCGGGGGAAGAACTAATTACTTTAACTTTGTCAGAACTGTACGCACAAGAAACGAACGGAAACACTCCTGGATTGATGTAATCAAAAGAAATTGTATTAACAAAATTAATTCATATTCCATACAATAGACTTTAGAAATGACATGATCAGGCTGTCACGGTGAGAAACATGGCATTACAAAACGACGCGAGGTAAGTTAATCTGTGATAAGGTGATCTAGAAGTGACAAAGTGTAAGGGGTGAAATACAAATTTATAGTGCTGTACATATATACAATGTTTAGTCAAATGACGTCAATCCCTTTACAAATTAATCTCCAATCCATACAAGATTCTGTTTTTTCACATGGTGTGGAGAAAGTAGGGAACTGATTGTGTTGACACGTCGACGTTTCGACCCAGAATGTGCGTGATTCTAGTAGAGTCATGGCGGGTCTTCTTCAGGACAAGCAGGACATCCAGTAAGAGATGACAATCAAGGGCCTGACGAGTGATTAGATTGAAAAATCTACCGGGGGTTGGATTCTGGTCAGGGATGAAGAAGGCCGCAATAATGTTGAACCATCAGGAAGGATCGGTAGCAGCACGAGTCAGTAATTGCATGCAGCCGTGGGGATAAGTCACATCAGCTGCGGTATTAATCACAAGGCTCTGGTCTCTAGGCGAGGTAGTTCATTCACTCGCCTAGAGACCAGAGCCTTGTGACCCGAGAGGAGTCTAAGTGAATTCCGAAATATTAATCCACTTCCCTTGTAAACGCAAAAATGTTATGGCTGGTGGCTGCGTGTGTGCGCATAGTAGGCCAAACAGATTGACAACACTATTGTGGCCTGCGAGTGACAGCCTAGCCTGATGGCTGCGACAGGTGGGGTTCTGCTGTGTCTGCACGCACCGGCAAGCATACGTCTGAGGTTGCGGTGCTGCTGCTGTTTACGGAATAGGGGCCCCTGTTTGAAGCCAAGGCAGATTAGCAGAGGAAACATACCCTCCAAGGCTGTTTGAGGTCCTAGGATGTGGCACTGACGATTCTAGCTACGCTGACCCCACCATGCAGACTACAGGAGGGGGCTCTCTAAGTGGCACTCGTTTACACAGGAAAGTGAGTGCAACAAGACGCCCTTACATGCGCGCAAATTTATGCTATAACTGTGATATATTGTACTTTAAGCACTGTAGTACAATGGGGAAAAAAACTTCTACTTCCTTTGTAAACTTAAACCCAACAGTTTTGTTATAACGTCACCCTATAATCATAACTTAACAGTGTTGAGCAACAATCACATTATAAGGCAATTCACTACTACATTGATTCAATTTATGTCACAACATTTTTCGGTCTGTCTATGGATAGTGTAAGCTGTCTAACATAGTTGCTTGTTCTATGATCAACTCACACTACATCTTAATTTATTTTCAATAGAACCTTTGTACTAGTTTTGACGCTTTTGCTGCAGCGCCTCTTCATGGGATGTATTTCTACTTTGAAAGTAACGATTTTCCTCGTACAACGTAACGACGAAAATGTCCTCGTGACTTTCTCACCCAGTATGAATCTCTGTTCTTTAGAATTTAACTATCCCTTAATGGGATGAATAACCAAGCTCTCCCAGAATGATGTAACACCATATACCCTGTTGGTGCTGTAAGCGTGCGTTACATGTTAATGGTTTCTTTTAACCCCTTCGATGCTCATGACGAGCTCAGCTCGTCATGCTGCGCGGTGGGCGTGTGCGCATGACGAGCTGAGCTCGTCACGACCACGCCCGCGATCGGAATGTCAAGCACCTGAGCGGAATT
Source organism: Calotriton arnoldi (assembly GCA_963921515.1). Classification (NCBI taxonomy): domain Eukaryota; kingdom Metazoa; phylum Chordata; class Amphibia; order Caudata; family Salamandridae; genus Calotriton; species Calotriton arnoldi. Next base: position 385,893 of record CAWUFW010002732.1, read on the forward strand.
CCGTTCGCGGCGAAGGTGTTAACATGCATCATACAACTGCATGGTGTTTGGTTATTTGTAATCTTATGTGCATGCTGTGTATTATGACATCTTGCTTCACCACATTTTCCTTTGGTGTGTATGAAGTAGCGCACCCACTTCAGAAGGTACTTTGATGCAGACTCTCGGTATGTTTAGAAATGTCTGTTTTGCGTTTTTTTGGTGTTCTTTCTAAAATAAAACGATAACAACTCCAGGTACCGTCTGCTACCTATTTTGGACATGAGCACGTCCGATTTGAGATCTACAGGGTTGAAACGTCAACGATTCATATCCGATGGATTTATATTATTTCATGTCTGTATATACGAACTGTTGCTCTTTTTTAAAACTGGTGCCATATCTGTGCCTATTTTATGGTATATCCCGCTCATACTGAGCACGTTCCCAACACACAATGAACATATATTTACCTTTAGCCAAATTATTTCGTTTTCTTGTTTTTTTCAGAATCACATAACTACGTTTTCTTTTGTGCTATTTTAATTGGGCACCTTTGGTAATAATTACAGTACGTGTTAAGCATAGAACAGCAACAGCACACACATTAAAATTTTTTTTTACAGTGTTCTATTATAATTTGGATTAATGTTACAATTTTTAAAATTAACTTGTTTCATCATAAATATTCTTTCTAAATAAATTTGTAAGGAAACAATTAAAAGAGTCAAGTTTATATGGGCTTTAGGAGGATCCCTCTTGAAACCATCTGTGAACATACCTGCTTCTGACACCTTGGCTCTGGATTCCTCACCTTGCCAGGAAAAATATCGGAGAGGGCACAAAAAGCGGCGTGAGAAGGGTGGTTTCCGGCGCTTTCATTAGCTTTGAATGACTATTTATTATATACGGTGGAATCATTTTTATTGGCATATTCAGCAAGTGCGTAGTTGCAATAATTTCCAGAAAACACAATCAAAAATCATAATGAAAGACAGTGTTACGAAAGAACATACCAGAAGTTAGAACTAAAGTAAGCGGGAGGATGCACGGAAAGACTACCTAGGTCTCAGTGCCCATACATAACACATTCTGCTAATGGGATTCCCACTGCCTCTACAACTTCCCACACACCCTCGCTGATGGCAGAAGCCATTACACGGCATTAAGCGGTTTACGCTCCTGGCTGTGCAGACAACGCGCGCGCTGATGCGAAAGGGTTAATAATGTGCGTGCCGCTCGTCCACCTCAGGCGAACACAATCGACACACAACAGTGTCCCAGACACCTCACGAGAGCAACTGCGCCCAGGAGGAGATGGCCACCTTCATTTGTTTACTGATTTAGGGCACGACAACGCAGCGTGGATTCGTGTGCACCCAACCTTATCAGTAATGCGCGCTTGCCTGCCTTCTGCCTTAAAAGAAGTTGCACGGTCTACAAAAGTTACCAGTGGAAAAGCTTGAAGAGCAATGGAAGAGCTTGTGTAGGGTATAGGAGCCCTGACGTTGTCAGGTGCTTTGTAAATATACCAACAATCCATGCGAATTACAAATACACCGTTTCATTATCTGCAGTAATGGTATTCGTGGAGTTCAAGAAATACCAGCTCAGTTTAGTACAAACCATTACTTGTGAAAGAATAGCACACAGATGGACAGAGCACGTGGTAGGCCGGCGTCTGGATATGCATCCGATTAGACTGACAGTTTTGCCAGTCACTGTCTTTGTTAGAACAGATTCACAATTGCTTTATTAACCTTCCTGCTTTCTCAAATTTGCTTGAAAATGCACGATTTGTCCACTCTTTTTTCAAAATTTTCTCGGGGGAGTGAACTCCCCCCCCCCGAAACCACTATAGGTTGAAAGGCAATTTGCTTTCTTTGTGTGCTGGAGAATGCAGCACAGATAGAAAGAGCAAAAACAAGGAGAAATAAAAGTATTTCTCCTCGTTGCACTAATCTAATGCCTGCTTTTGCCTGACCGTTAGTTTTTGGTGCTGCCTCAGATTTACACATCCTTGTAAATCTGTGACAGCATCAATAAAGCTGTGGGTGTTGCGGTGGAACACCCACAGCAACACCCATTGCATGCCCCTTTCTAGCAGAAAACTGCTTGAAAGGGTACCATATTTACAAAGCGGCGTTAAACCACGTAAAGTCCGGCCCTTGTTGCCCATATTTGTGTAAAAAGGGAATAATAGGGAGCCTTAATGATAATCGTTATGAACTAAGGCCATATCCGTAGGCTAGCTGTGCATTCTTTAAGTGACTTCACTTGAGACCATGCCTAAGAAAATAGGGCTCATAACGTCAACAATGCTTTGGACATAAACAAATTCGCACCTGCTTGGTCCTTGTAGGAGAACGATTTGCTGTGCGTTTGGCAGCCGCCCCCAGGGCTAGAATCCAATGTCTGGAGCATGTAGCTGTCATTTGGCAGAGAGTGGGTTCGGCCTACAAACGGCTTTCTCACAGTCAGCAAGTTTTCCTCTTGTGTTCCTGTTTTAACATCCGAATTTGAAGCAAGTTCAGCCTACAAAATAAAACCACATACGTATTTGCAGAGGAATAATAAGAAACAAACTATCCACTAAAATTATATGGATGGTACAGGCATGAAGTTGCAACAGATACAAAATTAACTAAAACAAAAGAGGAACTGAATCAAGCAGCCACATGTTTGTCACGTCATTGCACAAACCACAGTACACACAAAACAGACAGAAAAAACAGATTTTCGGCAGCCTTTTTACCATGAATATTTCATCACATGAGAAAAAAACAGTAATGCGACGTCATCATGCCTCAGGGACACACGTTGCTGGGGATATACCTGAAATTGACACATTGTTGGCTACCAGTACAGCTTCATATTAAACAAAATAAGACGGCAAATAAGTCCGATTGTGGTTAAGCGCACGCCTCCATGATAATGGATATGCCATACGCTGTTGCTAACTTACAAGTACTCCAAACCAGCAGGTCTTGTACACTCCATGTTGTTTGGTGCCGACATGTAAAGGACATGCTCGTCCTGCTACCCATTTATTACAATCAGATACTACCCCAAAACACTGCACCTCCAGGCTTGCCTCCGTTTAGTCGGCCAATGGCAAGGGGATGGGGATTGCTCATTTCGTGTTATGTAGTGCATAATTTAAAGGGTGGGCATGGCAATATGTTATGTTGGTTTGCCATTATGAGCTAGTATTTCTGTTTCTGGTTTTTATGAAGATGTATACTCAGAAATCATTTATACAAATGATCTGTTCTTTTGTATCTCTAATACAGCCTCCCTGTTAGAGATCTCCCTTAGACTGAAGCTCGCCTGAACCCTGGAGGATGATGGCGAAGAAGGTGGTATCACTGCACTGCATGACTGGAGTAAGCTGTACAGCCGCTGTTGTCAGAGTCTTGGCTTTTGACAAGTCTGAAAGTTAGAAATCTGACTCTTATTGACAATGCCTCAATCCTGCTCAGGTAACAAAATACCTGCATATTCCTTCTGTCATAGTTGAGTCAATTCCATAAATTAACAAAATTGTACAGAACACTTTGCTCGGATAAACTCACATGGCTGCACAGTTAATGAGTCACTCCTTGGCTGGACTTGAAATGTAGGTCTTTGGGTCACCCATGCTGCTAGAGGGACTCTGCAGCTGATGAGGGATTTCAGTTTTATAGATAATAACTGAGTATTCGCAGTTGCTGCAATAACTGAGAGAGGGGATATTGTCGACTGCGAAAATGGGAATTCTTCTAGCACCAAGAACACAGCCCTCTCCCAAAGAGCCATATTCGATACACGTAAGCAAAGTCAACCTCTACAAGATGAGGGATCTGCTAAAGCTTTCCCCGCTAAAAGACAACGAGTCTTTGTGATGTAAAGTCCATATAGATACATAATGTATAGAGCTCTACACCTGCGTAGTAGGCAAGTAAAAAAGCAATGGAAATATATTATTGTTATTCAAGCGAGGCACAGTCTTTCCAAGTGCAAGGGACACAGGAGCAGGCGCACATGGACATTTTACGTACAGTGATAGCAGGGAGCCAGGAAAGGTTTTACATTTGGGAAGGGAGCATTTGAAACAGTCAAAATCTTCCAAATCCATGAAGCAAGGAGGCAAACACATTTTAAGGTAGGCTCGGTCGATAAAAACGAAGTGATACAGTGGTGAGGCTGCGATTAGAAAAGAGGGAAACTGGAAAGGCACAGCCAGTGCATTCATTCAGTTTTCGCAATAGAGAGCAATGATGGAGAGCCCACAGAAGAGACGAATAGCTGGAGGGGAGGTGTGTGCTATATCAGTGGTAAAAGTAATAGTGCTGCTTTTGGAAGATGTTATGGGTTTAAAGTTATGGCACGAAATGTGATTGACGCTTGGGCTTAAAAAGACCCTGAGCAATCGGTACGGGAAAAGTGCACACAAAAGATGGGGAGTTCCTACGGACCATAGGCATGCCGACTGAGAGCCGCTTCTTGCAAGCGAATCAAAGAGGAGGTAAATACAAGTCTGTCTGTTAAATACCCAGGTGAATGGGATATTCGACTTGCAGCAGCATTATTTCAAAAGAGGAATGTGATGATAGGAACTTATAACTGTTCTTTGACTGAATGACACAGATATAAAGATAGAGGTGTGGCACATGGAAGCTGGATCTTCCCTAGCATGAATTGTGTGGTAGCTTTAATAACAATAAATACAAGTACCAAAATAAAATCTACTTAGTGATCACTGTAATTTTGAGCCAATTCTTCAGTGAACACACAACATGAGCAGACTGTGGGTGAGAGCTGGGTAGGTTGAATGGGTAAGGAACTGGTTCAGGGATAGGCAGCACAGAGTGCTTGCAAACTGAGTCACCATTAACACCACCGGACCGGATCAGTTCTCGATATGTTCATAGGATCTGACTCTGGGGGACTCATAGGACATATGTGACAGAGCCGAGGAACCGGTTTTAAATGCCTACTTGCATATTGCACAAATACATTTTGAAGCTGTAATTTCTATGAGGCAGTGGGAAAACGAGATGTTGTTTAAACAAGCTGAATGAATGTTCTATGAGGTAACATGACAAATTAAATGGATTTGAACCCGAGGGCACAGACATCCAAAGAAGTTGTAAAGTCATCAGGTAGAAACTGGATTTTATGCTCCAGGTTTCATCTAGAGATCTGTGTCTATTTCTGGAAGCAATCTCCGTGGTAAGACAGTCTTTGGAGAAAGTTGTGAAACGGGTTAAGGAATGGTATTAAGCTAAGGTTTTGTAAGGAGCAACTCAAGAATTCAAACATTAGTAGAGCTGAGAGCAAGCATAAGGGATCTGATGGAAACATTCAGAGGCCTAAAGAGAATAAAAAACACAAAAGAGACTCTTTCTTTTCAGTCAATAATATATCCTAGAATTTGTGCCATGAAGTAGAAGAGCGATCTTGAAATAAACCTTATAACATTGTTTTCACAAATGGGATGGGACAGCCTCCAACAGAAGTGACTGGTGCAACAACAAGGAAAAGCCATAGAAGCCCAGAGACAGACAGAGACCTGTGGCATAATTGAGCTAATTGATGGTTTTGCTATTGATTGTACAATGTCTGTTCAAAAGCAGGCAAGTAAATGGAGATTACCCCATGTAATCCAAGCATTACTTCTCGGTCTTTCTTATTACTACCTCTTTTTACCTAAATGAAGACATACCCACGCCAAAAGACTGAAGGAGGACTAATGAAAACAAAAACACACCATACACGAAATCATATGCAACGTGAGCAGAACATTTATTAGAGGTACACAACACTCATGCAAACGCAACAGGCCTCAAACACCGGCAGCATCAGCAACACACAGCCAAGACAGAACTATCAGAAACCATCATGCAGAAGTGCACCAGGAAATTAGAAGGCGAGCTCCTTGTGGCACCCCTCAATACATCCAGAAAAAGCACCCCAGAGGGCGATTCCCATGAGGCAGCAACACCCCTTGTAGTAAGTGTGCCCCCAAACAAAAGGAGGGATGGGAATCTTAATCACAGCATCAGCCTGAAGTATACAGTTCAAGGTCAATAATTGGGCAAGGTTTCAGCTTATGCTTACTAATGCCAAAAGTGGCAAACTGCGAGCCACATCTGTGGAACTCAGCAGTGTGTTACAGATAAAGCAACCCTGCCATCCAAACATCCGTAAAGGAAAACTATCCTTACAGCTAGGAAGGACCACATCTTGGTCTAAAATTAAGGAGGACAAAACTTTGATCAAAAAGCAAACACCAGCACACAATATCTATTAATCTGGAAGGACTCAAACAAAAGAAGGCATATGTACAAGAGAGCTGAGATCATTGAGACACCTTAACAAAAACAGCAATCTAAAACAGAGAAGGTGTAAGGGAATGTCTTGCAATGGCTCAACAGGAGGAGCCTGAAAAATTCTAAACACGAGCAGCAAATGCCAGAAATGTAAAATAAGCCTCCTGGGGAGGGTTTAGCAAGAGAAAACCTTTAAACGGATGGATACCAGAGCTTCAGTTTGATCCAAATCATCTCAAGGATCTCAAATATTAGCTGACTGAACTTTAAGCATGGAAAACAGCAAGCTCCAACTGGAAGCCATCCAAACTATCAAGTATTTTTGGAAAGGACAGGAAAGAGATTGCAGAGCATGAAAAGGCACAAATATTGGAAAGATATGCAATTATGGCTACACACCCTTTTGTAAAAGGTCTGCAGTAAGGTTGAAAAGCCTCAGGAGCCACCCTACCCTCCAGACCTATCCTTTCAGTCTCCAGCTGGTGATGAGACAAGTCCAGGGATCTTGGGGGAAGAGGACCAACAGCGTAGTCCAGCAAGCGCGGAAACCACATCCTCCGAATCCTCTAAAGTGCCACCAGCAGAACATCCACCAAATCCCTGCAAACTTTGGACATAACCCTCTTTAAAAAAAAGCAAAGGAGTAAAGGCCCAAAGAGGACTCCAAGGCACCAGAGCAACTGAGCATTCATACCAGATGCCATGGAGCCGAAGAATGAAAAGAAAGAGGAACCACTCAATTGTTCTTGGAGGTGACTAGATCCAAACAGACCGTTCTGAAGCTCTGGGAAACAACCTGGAACACCCTTCTGGAAATGCTTAAATGGGAGTATGGAAACATCTGACTCAGATGGTCCATTCTTGAGGTCACCTTTCTCTTGATATGCCCTGCCAGAATTTCCAATCCAACCCTGGAGGTCACAGACCCGAGACCATGGATCTCACACCTTTTTATGTTGATATAGTCCTTGGAATCAGTGTTGTCTGTCTGCCCCACAGCATTCAAGGTAAGGCGAAGCATGGAGAAAGTTTGCAGCTCGCTTCTCAAAGGCCTCCAACTCCCTCCAGATGGAAAAATGACCACCGACCCTCAGAATATAGAAAACCTGACCCGAAGCCATCCATTATCAGTACCAGAGGTAACACAACTACATCCCCTGGATGAAACTTGGTATGTGTCTCAAATACTGCTTTTAGCTACTCCTATCTGGGAGGCAAAGCAGAAGCAGCCTTCAGTGAAGAAGAACAGTCACCTTTCTGGAAATACAGGTGAGGCAGTGGGATTCAGATCATGATACAGACTGGGAGCAATACCTTCTCCTCCAGGCGCCCTTCAATTTGCAATGAGATTTCAGCATGGCAAAGCAGTAGAAAAATGCACAAAACAATGCATGTCTTGTCAGAGTACATTCACCTACCCGGCTGATCAGGATCTGATAAAGTCCTCTGCCATCCCTGCAGTCTACACTGCCAACCCGGAAATGCAACAATGCACGATTTTGATCGGGGAGCAACCCGTTTTGCAGGTGATGGCGGAGCTGCAGCAATCTTTCTTAACTTGGAGATAAGACCCCACTACCTCTCCCAGCACCATCCAGCGCCGTAGAGAAATCAGCATTTGCCATTGCCCTCTTGCCCAGACATAGACCCAGTGCTGTAGTTATGACTCCATCAGGAAGAACCCACTGTCCAATGGACAGACAAAAGGAAAGAGTATGAAGTGGGCAGCTCTTAGAAAAAGCAATATAAATAACTCAAAAGAAGGGGGCATCGAAAAACATCTGATGGATGGCTAATTTCCTTATTGAGGTGATGAATGGTATGAGGAAGAGGGAGGGAGAGGTTATTTTGGGTTTGGAATTTCATTATAGAGTTGTTTGCCAATGGTATTTGGTTATTGTTTTTACGAACCCATGTAATGTAATAATATATTTATCTCCTCTCTGCAAAATGTAAGGCTACTGCAATGTACCCACATTCATTCTTGGAAAGTATAGTGAATTTAATAGTAGGAAGGCAATTGTGGTCTCTGTGTCAACACCCAATTTAGAATTTTATCGTTGTTTAAGATTCAGTTCCTATTATCTCTTGAGCAAAATGCCATGAAGCATGATGGGAAATATAATCACAGTTTAAGAAAAGCAGACCTAGAAATATTGTCAATAAGACACCAGCTTATCGTAATGGCATAAAACATCAAACATCCAAATGGACTATAACAAACGGAAACAGCATGTCCACAGATAGCAACGGATGCGATGATAGTTGAGAGATTAATTACACCAATACGACGGTAGTACAGCGAACAATGGTGACTGATTTCTAGACAGCAACTGAAACATTGTGTAGGCTAAATAGAGGCCATTATTAAATCAGGGCTCAAAATACTGACAGTGCTTTCTAGAGAAAGGCATTTCTGACATTGACTAAGAAATCCTACAAGCATTTTATTAATTATCCTCAAAGTAATTTAACATGGTTTAGTCTAAGCTTGTTTGAATTATACTAAAGCAAAATGTATTAACTCAAAGTGTAGATAAGGGGCATTTGAAAGGTGTTTTGGCACAGATGTGACTGTAAAATGCATCACCAGTAAACCCAGAAGATAAGCTGCCAACCTGCTTTCTTACAGGTAATTTTAACATTTCTTCTGTCACATTCAAGGAACTATTCAGCTTTTGATTAATTGCTTTCAGTTCTCACTGTCTGTGGTGGCAGAACAGAATCAATAAAGGTTTTATGAGCATTCTCTATAGTATTATCACAAGCTAAATGGCCACCACCCTAATTATTCATCCCAAGACAAAGGTCTAGATGTGTAACAAGGGTGAAGTGTAACTATCACAGTGCTAATGTCCTCTTGCATGTTCATTAATGTTATCAGAACATGCAGGCTGAATGCTGCAGATCTTTAACAAATTCCTTCAGTGCCTTGGGTTTAAAAACATACATTGTGTGCTGTTAACTTGTAAAACAACTAAGTATTTGACAAGCAGTGTGGAGTGCTGGCATAATGAGTACTTTGAGAGGAGCTAAGCAGTCACAGCAAAAGCAGTAGGAGCCACATTCGGATTGGCTGATCGAGTAAAGAGTTATAGCAAGACGGCCTTTATTGCCAATTACTGGTCCTCTCTTAAGCAATATGGCTTGCACTTACTGCTATAGATCAAAATACTCTAAAGACAGCATGGTTCAACACAAATATTGATGTTTCCGCAGGAAGCATCTTCAGCAATTCCGAAACAGTATTGTGTGCGCTGGTTGAGTGGATCTCAGCTGGGCATCTATGCTGGGAAAAGGTCATATGTCTTACAAAGCAGTCTCTGAAGGTCTGGTTCTAGAGGAAATTGAGAGTTCACTCATTTTGATATTAGACTTAGCCATTCCCATCCCAGTTAATTTATTTGCTGTTTGTCTGTCCTAAATGTGATTAAGTTAGAAAACGTGCATCGTGGAGCTACTGGTTTCGTACCTGTTATTTTTTTAGAGTGGAATGTCTTGGTGGCTGTCTTATCCAACTCAGGAAGCAGGAGCTCCGAACAGGATGGGTCATCTTTACTCAGTTGTTAAATTGTAAAAAGGTAGATCCAAATGCCTTCCATTTTTAGATCGAGCCTAGGCAGCGCTTGCTCTGTCTGGAAGATCTGTTGTATGAACTTTGTGTGGGCTTTGGAGCATTGTCCCAGGATTTATCTGCTTCCGCTTTTGCTTAGGGACTACTTTTTTTCTAGCAACTGCCTCTATTTAACTGTCTTGATAGAAAACGACTAGCAGAGGTCAGTAAAATACCAAAATTGCTTTCTGCTTATGGACTTTCTTTTTATATTTTTCTAGCAACTGCCTCTAATTAACTGTCTTGATAGAAAACGAACAACAGAGGTCAATAAAATACCAGAATTGCTTTGCCCAGGATAATGTGCTTCATAGCTAAAACCTTATAATGTCCCAAAGGCAAGACCAATTGCATTGCAAGTGCCTGTTTCATTACTGCTATGTTGCCATTGGTGAGAACCGTATATAGCTTTTCTTTAGTAATAAATCTATAGATTAGAAGTAATGAAGATTTTAAAAAGCAGGGTTGAATGGTATAGGTTCAACCAACGTCACTCGCCAAATATGTAAGCATACTTCCATGACAGCCAACTAGGAAGAGTGCAGTATTTTGAACCCTGAAGACCTCAAAGTACACAGAGATCATCGTATATACATTGCTTTCCAGAGCACTAAGTAAGACTGTGTTAGAATCATCGGGCAAAGAGTCATCCGTCAGAGCTAAGGAGCAGGATTTTTCAGACAGTATATCTGACGTGAGAGATAGAGCATCCATTTCCGCTAGAGGGACCTAAACAAGGGAAAAATGATTAAGGATAAGAAGAGCAGTAACACAGCAGTACAAAACAATCAACCTCAACAGGAGATAGGAAAAAAACAAGTATAAAAGAGAACGAGTGACCGAGCGAGAAAGAATGTCAAAAGTAGAGAAAGAGAGAGAGGGACAATGAACATGACAGAAAGCAACGAAGAGAAAGACAGGGATGGGGGAGAAAGTGAGACAGACAAAAAGCAAGAAGGAGGGAAATCAAGAAAGAGTGTGTTGCTGGAATACAGAGAAAAGCAACAGAGATTCATAAAGAGAGAGTGAAAGAGTGAGGGAGGGACAGAGTAAGAGAAATAGAGAAAGAAAGGGAAAGAGACAGGGAGTAACAAAAAGAGACAAAGAAACAGGGAGCAAAAGAGTAAGAGAAAGATCAAGCGAGACCAAGAGAAAGTAAGAAGAGACACAAAGAGCAATTGAGAGCACGAATGCGAGAGGCAGACACAGACAGACACAGAATGTGAGAGGAAGACACAGACACATATAATTTAAGAGAGGCAGCCACAGACAGAAAAACAGAGTGACTAACAGAAAAAACAAAAAAAGAGCAAGGTACAGAGGGAGAGCAAGAAAGCAGAAAAGGGATAGAACAAGAAAAAGTGAGTCACAGTAAGCAAAAGTGAGAGAGTAATCCAGAAAGAAGAGCGGCAGAGAGAAAAGGTGAAAGAGAGAGAACGAGAAAAGAATGGCACCCCTAAAGAAAGTCAGAGGCGGAAGGAAAGAGACAGAAAACAGAGATCGATAGAGAGAGGAACATTACATGGTACATGGGCTCACAAAATTAGCTTCCAAGTGTACTCACTCACCATTATGAGAAAGAAACACAGACATGGAACATAGGCAGCTGTTATACTTGTAATTTAGGCACTTTTTGAAATGCACTCAAATATAAGACATAATTCACAATGTTGTCCTCGTGGCCAGGGTGTGCAGTGAACACAGCGTATTGACAACATATAAAACAATGAACTTAACAACAAGGAGCGCTCGTTTTTCTTACAAAAATGTCTTGAAGTAAAATATTTATAATAAACTTCAAAAATGTTATTCAACTTTAAACTAAAAGAAATCTTTTATTATCTTTACGAATTTAGGGGCCATCAAGAACCCGCTTGCAATGTGGCAGAGTAGGAATATGATTTTTACTCTCTGTCATATTTACACGTTTGCAGTATTACTGGGAGATGTAACAGTAACACCACACACATGCCGGCAATTACCACAAATAACTGTGGCAACCTTTTACTGGCAGAGTGGGAATGTCTGTGTTTGTTGCTGATTTTTGTAAGGGGTATACTCGAGCTAGCTTCGTAATGGCCATTACATCTATATTTATTGGTCAATGAATGATCAAGGCATTAATATTATTTTCCTCTGGGGTAACTGGCGTGCTGACCCTGCCATTTAATGATTTCCAGCTCTTTGAAAGAAAGCAATGGTTCAGTTAGTGTCCCCAAAAAGTGTTTGATCTTGGCTTATGAGCTGGGAGACAGTCATAAAAACATGAAATGGTAATGAAGGTTTCCTATAATTAAACACACATCTAGCAACACTTCGACCCTCGTTACGAGTGGCCCGCAAATTCTGAAAACAGCCTAAATCTCTGTGTGAAACCCCGGAGGAAAACATGCAGGAATCGGTGTCTAACACGGGGCACCGTCGGGAGCAACAATGGCCGAGGGAACGGGGAATTAGTTGCACCCATTTTAAACTGATCAAAGTGGGCGAGGCCGCAATCAAGAGGAAAAAAAAAATGGAAAGAAAAATAGAAAAAAGAAGGAAGGACTCAAGGTACCAATACAGAATAAGGTTATTTCGTCGAGTGGACTCAAAATTACTTGAGTGTCCGAGAACATAATGGGCACAAATAAATATGCTTATAATAATACTGTTAAGGACAATAAAAATGAGAAAGAATAGAAAAAAGGAAAGGAAAAATCAGCTGAGCAAAGCAAATCACGAATATAAAATTAGACACCCCCTAAAAGGTGTAACTCATTTCTCAATAAGCCGATGAGCACGGAGTTACACTGATTGTACTCTCAATAAAAAACCAATCAGGTAATTACTACATGTGGCTGATGAACCTCCCGACGGTGCCCCATTTTGGACGCTATTGACGCGGCACGAAGTAGATGCGTCTCGCTCCGCCATTGTTGCCCTACAGGTGGGCCGGCTTGCCACGCCCTGCCTCATTTTTGACATCAGGTAGGTTACCATTGTATAAAGCCTCTGTCCATGACCTCCGGAACGTCTGGTCCTCCAACAACTTTATTATTTTTATTTCCAGTAGGACACGCATCCCCTTAATTGATGGTGTACAGGTGCGCAGGTGCCCCGCACACTGCTAGAATTGTGGCACTAATCTGCAGGTAGGCACCTAATTGTTTAGCCCCTCTTCATTTCGAGAAGAACATTCAGGCCCTATTGCAGGTTGTTAACTATATTATATTAACATAGAGTCAATCTGGCTAGCCTTGGATCAATGCAAGCAGGTCCAATTTTCCTTCTTCAGACAGCAAGGCAGCCCTTCTGACATCAGGGAAGTCCTTCTGAATCTTCCCCAGGTCCAGGAGTGTTCTGATGTTGGTTCTGAGAGTGTCACCTTTTATCCCAGTGCCAGTCTTTATGTGGGGGCCACCCCTAGGCCACTCTCAAACTAGTTCTGACCAGTTGCCTGTGTCCTTCATGGGTTTGGCTCCCAGCTGCCTAAGGTGACAAAAGCAAGGGCAGGCCTGGTGTCAGGCTCCTTTGTGGATGCTGTAGGGAAAGCCCATGCTAGTGTAAGTGGGGATGGGTATAGCCCCACCCAAGCCATCCTGTCAGGATGGCCCATCCTGTCCACACCTAAGCCCCCTTTGTCCATATGTCTGGAAGAAATCAACAACCCACTGCAGGGGAGACAACCACAGTCATGTAACTCTGTTTACTGGCAGAAAGGCACAGTGGTTTTGGGCACACAAAATGGCAACTTCCTAAAAGTCAAACAACAAACACATTGCCAGTACTGATAACTTATTTAACAGCTCACTCAGAAACAATCACCAGTGTCATTCAAAGTGATTGAAAAAAATTAATAAATATTTTTATTTTATTTTTTGGATAAAGTTCCTTATTTAACAAAAGGACTCTCTAGTTCATGTTATTATTTTCATGAGCATTGTCCATATAATTCATTTACCGAACCACGATAACTAATACAACCATAAAACAGTACTTTTCATTCATGACAAAAACATACCAATACAATACATGAATTTGAATGAGCTCAAATTCCACAGCATTAGAAGAAAGAAGAAAAAAAGACCTAGTACAAAAAGTGCATACTACATGGAGCAAACCGCTGTTTGCCCTTAAAAAAGACAAAAGCGTTGGAAATCTACTTGTCCGTGCTGAGGTACAGCAACCACTAAACACAAACATATTGAGGACACAACTAAACCTACCACCGATTACTGGACACCACAAGTGTGGGACATGTTCAAGCTGCCCAAACACGATGGAAGGCGCTCTTTTTTGTTTTAATGACATCAAGTGGAAGCATGATCGTTTTACCAATTGCAAAAGCAAAAATGTAATATATGGCATTATGTGCCCATGCCCAAAATTATACATTGGGAAAACGAATCAGGAAGTCCGCCAACGTATGACACAACATATGTCTAGAATCCGAAGACAAGTGGCAAATGCACCGCTTGTACACCACTGGTCCTCAAAGAACCATAGTCTCAACGATTTAAAATGGACTGTTCTCTTTAAAGTAGAGAAAAACTCACGAGGAGGTGATATAGAAAGGGTTTTGCTCCAGAAAGAAGCGATGCTTATCGTCAAATATAACACTGCAACAGACGGATTAAATGAACTTTCTGAAATTTATAACCTATAAAAGAGCAAACTTTACGTAAAAATGGCTTCCTTGAGCACGATCACCATTGGCGGTAAGATACCACATAAGCCAGAGTGCCAGGTTGATCAATACTGTATTCAGTTGAGAAGTGAATCTATTTAAATCACAGCGCAACCCCCAACTTTGATCATGCGCTTAAGAAACTAGTGGATACAACTCCTGCCGTTTTTTGCGCCAAATGCGCTAGATGTAATGAAGGAGATACATTTATTGCCTGCTGTGGTCCTGACATTGTCCAACAGGCTGAATGACAAAGTATTTCTTTAACACATCAAGAATAATAAAGGAGACATACTTTTTTTGGAAGGCGCCCCGTCATTGTTTACAAGGTTCTTTTGAGAAGTGTGTTAATTGTAAAACACAGTATAACTTACGATCCAAGTAATAGTGATAACATCTTATGGCACAACGTCAGCCCCCCTTTTTAATAAAGTTTTCCTCATTCACATTAAATATATTACAAGACACGGACTATTTTGTCATTATCGATAAAGTTCAAATTGAAACTCCCATTAAGTCACATGACACGGACTCAGCGATGACGCTTTATTAAACGCGCCCACAACCGCCTCAAACTCGCTTGCCTTAGTGGGATTTTGGCGAGTGGATGCGGACCATTCATGCTGGACTGAAGGTAACTTGAGCAAAAACGTAGTAATCGTACCGTTGCGCTCTAATAATTCGGAATGCGCATACTTAAAGCTATTTGTCCTTGGTAGACTGAAGCCACGGTCCGCCAAGAAAACCATCCGTCGAGAGAAGAAAATGTTTTGACGCGGTCACGGCACAAATTAAGGTACGCCGAGCGGCTTTCGCTGCCCATTTTGATTTTGATCACAATGGTTGATTCAGTATTTTAAAATCAGTTTGTTTCAAATTAGTTTCACTTTGTTTTTGTAGTTGGAGCCTTCTGTGCAATTGGGTTGCCCGTAATTAAAAAGACGATTCAAGCAAAAGCTGGTGTTAGCAAGGTAACATATTGATGGCAAAAACCATTGTTAATAAATGCCTGACATGGAGTGGAGTCTGTTAGTGAAACTGTCTCTTCTTTTTTAGCGATAATGAAATTATTGCATTAACGCGTGAAAGCGCATTTGGGTACAACGAGTGGCAATAACAAGAAAATACGAGGTAATGTTGTTGCAACAAATTGACAATTTTAGAGGTTAGCTGGAGTGTTTGAAAGTATGAAGTGATGGTAAACTCTGCACCTTTTTGTTTTCTTTTCACAGCTCTCATTCCAGGTCCTGAGGAAAACCCTTAAAATAACACATTGGGTTTGAAACGTGTAGACCTTCCGTTTGTGTCTAAACAAGTTCTGTTTGTTTATAAAAAAGTATCAGGTCGTTAGCAATGTACGAGAAGTGTTGAAATTTCATTTTTCCATGACCTGAATACAAAAACTGTTTAGCTAAAATTCCCCCCCTTGGTTTGTGTTATTCCTTAAACTGGTAACTGTGGTGTTCTCTTTTTAACATTTCCCTTGGGTTTTTCACTCTTTTTTTCTTCTTTCTTCTAATGCTGTGGAATTTGAGCTCATTCAAATTCATGTATTGTATTGGTATGTTTTTGTCATGAATGAAAAGTACTGTTTTATGGTTGTATTAGTTATCGTGGTTCGGTAAATGAATTATATGGACAATGCTCATGAAAATAATAACATGAACTAGAGAGTCCTTTTGTTAAATAAGGAACTTTATCCAAAAATAAAATAAAAATATTTATTAATTTTTTTCAATCACTTTGAATGGCACTGGTGATTGTTTCTGAGTGAGCTGTTAAATAAGTTATCAGTACTGGCAATGTGTTTGTTGTTTGGCTTATAGTTTGGTCCAGCCTTACTGATTAAGGGCCAGAACCCTTTATTGATTAACTTCCTAAAAGTGGCATTTTCAGAATTGTGACTTAAAATTCGACTTTATTATTAAAGAGAATTTCAAATTACAATTCATTTCTCTATCTCCTCCCAATCTGAAGTCAGCACTTATTAAGATTTAATAAGTTAATCCAGTGTTAGCCTATAGGACAGATAGCCTTGCAACAGTGAAAAATTACTTAAGGAGTTTTCTCTGCCGGGACATATAAAACTTAAACCGACATGTCCTACTTTTTGAATACTGTGCACCCTGCCCTAGGAGATATTAAGGCATACCTTAAGAGTGACTTATAAGTATTACAAAAAGGAAGGTTGAGGCCTTGCAAGAGGTTTATTTTGCCAGGTCGATATGACAATTTAAAACTGCACTACAGGCTGCAGTGGCAGGCCCGAGTCATGCTTTGAAAGGCTACTTTAGTGGGTGGCACAATGAGTGCTGCTGCCCACTAGTAGCATTTGATTTACAGACCCTGGGTGCAGGTATTACCATTTACTAGGGACTTACAAGTAAATTAAATTTGCCAATTAGGTGCAGGCCAATTTTACCATGTTTTAGGGAGTGAGCAGAAGCAGGGTAGAATTACACAGAGTCCTTATGCCAGCAAAAATCAGAAGTATGATCTACAGTTACTCTGCCGTTCCATATGGCTTTGCTGCTATTGTTGATCTTGAAACCTGCAGGCGACAGGTCATTGACAAAAAGAGTTATCACCTAAACTTGTCCCCATTAAGTCGGTTGAAAGTGTCTTGAGCATGCTTCTGTGGAAAACAGGTGAGTATGAGGCCCAATTTGCCCCGATCCCAGTGTTCAAGCGGATGCTGATCTGATGTTTCCCTGGGTCTCTAGAGACGTGAGGAAGATGGTCGAATGGAGGTTCATGGCTCTCTGTCCCTCCTACCTCTCTCAGGTCAGACGAGTGATAGACAGTGTCAGCACAGGGCCCTTTCAGTGCAGGTCTTTGCAGATCCATGCTAACTGGCAGCTGCTCTCATGGAGCTGCTGTCAGTGTAGCGCTGGTACACTGATTGAAGACTTCCCCCTTGGGTTTCCAAATGGCATCATAGATAATTCAAGCTTTGCTCTTGATGTCTGTTTGATATCAATCTGTGGGGTGGGACATTGATCCAACAAAATCTCAGTTGGGTTACACTGACCAGTGACGATCGGATCCCACCGTCACATCACTGCTAGTTAGACAGAGGGGACAAAAGCGATGTAAACCTATGCAAAATATTGTATTTCGAATTTATTTTCCAGTTCTAAACTTTCTTCCGCTGGAAAGTTGCCTCAAAGTAAAGCAAAACAGCAGCCTTGTTTCTTATTTGACAACTTGTGAAGTGACAGCCTGCATTTATGTTTACCTTGATGAACTGTGGAGCCTACCAGTAGGGTGTGAGTTTTCAGGCGCAAAGTGACCTCTAAAGGCTCCTAGCCAGGTTACAGCTCGAACAAAAGGGAATACTGATTGTCTCTGAACCGAGGGACTTTCAGTTGGGCTGCACTGGAGGGCAGGGTGAGAGACCTGCATGCCCTTGAAGGTTGCTGCTCTGCACAGCATGTCCTCTGAATGTGTCCTGTGTTAACTTGTGCTGTCTCTTGAGGTTCGTGTGTATAGATACTGATGCTACCAAGAACCCCCCCTTACCTTTCCAAATAATTCCAAACTAATGGCTCAACTCAGAGCTTCCCAATGACCCCTCTCCCTAGCTGCCGTAGCCTGCACCGACATTGTTAGATGGGTATACAATGAGAAATCTGAGCCCCACACCCCCTAACATTACTAAGGCACGTCCCTGCCCATTAGTAGCTGTCACCCATCTATAAGTCTATGGGATTACCAAGGAGTGGCGGAGAGAGGCGTTAGCCGTCTTGGCTCACGCCTCTCTCGCCACTTCGGAAACGCCAGGCTGCACCATATTAACAAGGATATGGTGCAGCCTGGCGTTTCCCTGCGGTGGTGCTAAGTTACACAACTTAGCGCCAGCGCAGGCACCCTTGCACCAGAGTGCAAGGGTGTCTGCGAGTGCGAGCAGGGAGGTTTGTTTATGTGTAGGAAGGAGTTCCTTCCTGCACATAAACAAACCTAAAATGCCATTTTGTAACTTCCATGTGTGCTGCTTCGTGCAGCACACATGGAAGTTACAAAATGGCATTTTGAAAACGGTTTGTTCATGTACAGGAAGGGATACCTTCCTGTACATGAACAAACTATGGCATTTTGCTTTTTCCATGTGTGCTGCACAAGGCAGCACACATGGAAAAGCAAAAACGAGGAGAAATAAAGCATTTCTCCTCGTTTCGCCACCTTAAGACCAGGATTTTCTGGTCTTAAGTTCGACGCTGCCACCTATTATCGCCAAACTTGATAATAGGTGGCAGCGTTGACTTCAATGGGTGTTGCGGTGGAACACCCACCGCAACACCCACTGCACGCCCCTTTCACGCTAAGTTTAGCGTGAAAGGGACCTATTATCAAGGCAGCGTTAAGCCACTTAACGTGGCTTTAAGCCACGTTAAGTGGCTTAACGCTGCCTTGATAATAGGCGTGACCTATCGCCACCACAACGTCACAAAAAGTGACGTTGTGGTGGCGATAGGGGCTTGATAATATGCCCCTACATGTGTTGATTCTATTGTTTCAGTCACTAACCAAACAGGAAACATTCATTCTGTGGCAAATGATTTCTCTCTCTCCCTTCATATGTAAGATTTCCAGGGAATTCGGCCTGAAATCCCATAAGAGAGTCACTGCATTTTGAGATTTCCTGATTTTCCATAGTCAATGAGTACACCTGAACCACAAATCATTGTGGCCAAACAGTGACCCCAAAAGAGGCTAGCTCAGGTCTCATGCTGTCTGTGCACCAAGAGCAGACTGTGGCCCTTTGCTTGGTGGTGGTGTCGTCAGCATCAACAAAGGCAACATACATTATAGGCACTTAAAGATGTGTTTATATCCGATGTCCTTGCCCAAACAAATCAATAACCTAGTTTTACAAATCAGGTAAATTTTATTCTCAAAGTTATTAATACAGCCGCAGATATAGTTTCCAGAAGTAGGAAGTTTGTTATGGCTTGACAAATGCTTAGAGGTCTTAAATCTACTCTTTATAATACACTAACATTATGATTTGTTATATTATAGTTTATACAACATAATTTATAAATAGCATACTTTGACACATTAAAGAATACTCATTTTGCATTGATGGTAATTTGTAATACGTAAGTGATATTAACCTGCTTCTCCAAGCTGCACTTCTCAGACAGAGGAAGAGCGTAGTGATGGCACACTGAGCCCGACAGGTTGTCCATGAGCTTCATCTCCCCCTCCAGTGATCCCTGGATCAGCAGTGAGATGGTATCAAACAAGTGCCTTTCCTGTAAGGGCGCCGTAGAGCACGCAGAACGGTAAAGTAGACGAGAAAGAGAGAAGCAATGGAGGACAGTAAAAAGACTGGAAGAACAGCAGGGTTACTGGAAGAACAGGTGCACTGGTGGAAATATGGAGATGGAGAGACAGGAAGGAAGAGCAGAGGCTAGTGCCAGCATGGTCAGAAGAGAGACTTTACTATTAACGACATTACAACTGGGTTTGCGTGTCGGAAACGTTTATAGTACACCTCCATGCAAAATAAGAACTTCATTTTTCACTGTACCTCAGATTTGTAATTTTACTGATAATACCTGATGGTCCATCACTTACCTAAAACCTGTGCCTTGTAACATAGTGCCAAAATGTTGGGCGAAAGTTCGAATTGTGACACTAACAAAATATGGAAGCGCTCTTCTTTTTGAAAACATATGCTAGAATTAGTGGAATGTTGCTTGACTGGATATGTCGTGGCACACTAAAGAGATTTTATTTAAATATGTTCTCTTGTCACTGTGTATTGGCAAAGAAACTACATTTACTATTAACCCAGAATGGCAAGAATTCAGTAGGATTGTGCAATACAGACACAATGGGAGTGGGTCTAGCATTTAAGACTCAGATCCCTGTTTGATTGTGCTTGCAATAGTGTGTACCTGATGCAGAGGAAGAGGGGCAAATAGTGAAGCTCTTGAGGCTGAATATCCTCAGAAAAATAGAAAGTGATGGGTGGAATGTTTGAATTAATCTCGACTATTACTAATTACTTGGGGCTCAGTCCATTGTGTATTTCCCATCCTTGCCACTCTAGACAGAAACCAGAAATGCAAAACGGTAGGTGCTTTCTAGCCCAAACTGTGAGGTCTTACCAGAGGGGAACATGAGCAATATAAGGCCAGTTTTGGGCTTTGTGGGCCTCGTCATCGAGGTGCAGCTTGAGCCTTAAGCACGGGACCACATTTTGGCATATCCATCGAACTTAGTGCATCTCACTTGGAAAAACAAAAGAATTATGGGTGGACTGCTTCAATTAATCTCAGCCACTGGTGATACATTTAGGTGCATTTCAGGCCATGATTTTATCCACCTTACCACTCTAGACATAGAACAGTGTAAATCGGGATTGGTCTTGCTCCAGTAGGAACAGCCCAACCTGAACTGTCAGTCTAGGTCACCATCAGATGGAAACAAGCAATCCCAGACTGATTTCAGTCAATGAGAAGCATCTTGAGTAGTGCCTCACTTAGAAAGCGCAGACAGTTATGCCCATGTACTGTCTTGTGCTGTGTGTACTATAGGAATCAACCTTCACTACCCTGACAAGGTCCAAATAGGGTGAAACCGGTCTGAGATTGCTTCCTTCTATTCAGAGTGGACCTGGCCTAGTATTTCTGTCTGGACTGTTTCTGTTGAAGCAGGGTCATGCCTGATTTGCCTGAGGCTGGTTCTTGAATGGAGTGACATAGTAGGCAAAAAAACTATGCTCTGAAATACACCCCAGAAGTAATTACTAGTGGTTGTGATAAATTCAAGCATTTCGTCCATTACCTTTTTCTTTTCCTCGGTGAGGCTGAATAACCTGGCTCTTAGGAGCTTCCTACAGAAAAGGCAATCTCTTATATAGGAAGCCCATTAGATATATGTATGTTCATTTTCTATAAGATACTAGCCTAAATGACAGTTTAACAAGGGATTTATTAGTGTTTTCTTTCACGTCTTATTACTGCCATAACAGGCCATGCTACTTTGGTGTGGAAACTCCTTAAAAATCCTTTGAAATTGTCTTGTAAGAATTCTCACAGAGACATTTCCTACTGTTCACCTAGCACTAAACACTGACTTCACTTTCTCTGCATTCAGCATCCACAAGTCCTGTCTGACCACTAGCGGTAGTCATGCAATGAATACCCCTGATCGTAGCCCTGAATACACGCCCTGTACCTGCACTGCCACAACTTGCGTGCCACAAATAAATACTGTAGCACTGCGCTGAACACTCATCTGATCTGCACTCTTGCCATTTGGAGAACAGCACTGGGAATGGCCATTAAGGCTTCTGCTTAGCAAGGGGACGACTGTGGAGGTTCCCGTCTTAGTTCTTGGCACCTGTGGGATGGGTATGGGTCGATGGCAGTTGCCTCTGTGAAACGGTTCTTCATCCCAAAAGAAACTGTCCTTTCACCATTCTACTGTGAGGCTAGTCCTAGCACCCTTTGGGGAGCTTTGGTGGCACCTATTTACCCTTTTGTGGTCTTGGTGCTTTATACATTCTTTGGTTTGAATCCACATATTGGGACAATGACAATCAGTTTTAAAGACCTCTCAGTCAGCTGTCAACTGCACTAAGTGTATATGAGCAGTTCCTCCAGTTGTTGCTTCTTGTGCTGCGTGTCTCCTGTCCAGTCTATTGCATGTAGCTTTACGTTCCAAAGCGCTTCTTCAAGTTTCTGTCCTTGTTTACAAATCTCCATTCTAGCTGTGCTCGTTGCGTTACAAGGCTCTTCTGCAAGCTTTAGTCCTGGCCAGATCTGTCTGGAATTCTATTCCAGCATTCACAGGCTTGAAGTGATATTGCAAAAAATGCTACTGCCCTGAGGACGTACACACAGCAGGTGTTGTGGTGTCTTTGCATGGTATGCTCTAATTTTGGAGACAGACTCGTGGGAGTTGATAATGATCACAAGTTCCAAACACTTAGGTGTCGGATTTTGCCGGGTGCAATAATAAAGGTATCCGTAAGGCCCACTCGTGTTGAGGGACAAAGTGTTGTTTCTGGGAGTTTTTTTTTTTTTTTAAAACAGAGGGGCATATTAGCAAGACCGGCGATAAAATTATCGCCGTTTTAGCGGCAGGAAACTGCCGCTAAAGCGGCGATAAGGGGCTTTCTAATAAGCGTTATAGAATTCCAATAGAAGCCCAGGTTAGATGTCCTGCACATCTAACCTGGGCTTCTATTGAATTCTATAACGCTTATTAGCAAGCCAATTATCGCCGTTTTAGCGGCAGTTTCCTGCCGCTAAAGCGGCGATAATTTTATCGCCAGTCTTGCTAATATGCCCCAGAGTTTTATATAGCGCGAACTTGACCCGAAGGTATCGGAGCGCTTTACACGAGCACCAGTTGCGTTACATGAGGACACATTCATTTTTGTTAGGCACGGGGAGATTAAGTGATTTGCCCAGAATCACAGGATGTTGCGTGTCCTTGCCGAGACTCGAACCCGGTTCCCCAGATTTAAGGTCAACTGTCCTAGCTGTTAGGCCAACTCCTCTCCCCATCGGTTAAGCATTGATCCCTATATTTAGCTATTGGCGATTAGAGACTGAGCTTAGGGACTGACCTTCTGTCTGCCATGAAACAGCAACGTATCAAACACTGAGAAAAAGAAGTGAACGTTTAAGAGCATTATTATATTTACAGTACTTGCACTTTGTAGTTCCAGAGCGTGATCGCACAAACTGCCTCTTTGAAACACTTCCATTGGCAGCTGTGACACCTTTACAAGTGGAAATTTGTGCCAAAATCTAAAGTTCATATTTGAATCTATTTACACCGATTGATCCAATAGTTGAGATGGTCGAGCCAATGAAAGCGTGAGCCAGATACCGGCTCTGGTTCAAGTCTAGGTCTTCTTGGCGCCTCGAGCCCAAAAAAGAGCTGAGCTTTCAATGGTTTCTGCCTACCACCCGAGCTTTAACCTCATGCGCGAAGAATTATAAACAAAGCAGTAACCATTCATGTAATAAAAGAGAGAGAAAGAGATACCCATCCAGTGGCTGAACTGCAAAATCTGAAGCCACAAAACCTAGGATCAATCCCAGCTTGTCCAGATTGTGTAATCCTAGGCAATTTTTATATTTCACAAAACCTCTTTCATCCATGTGAGTTCAGGATGTGCGCTGTAAATGCTTTATGCATAGTAAGAATATAGGCTACATAGAGACTACACACGACAAATAACTTGTCTCTTGGAGCACTATAGTGTCGTCGGGGGCTGGGGTCATGAATGTTTCCAAATTCATGTTTAAAAACTATCACTTTTAATAAATGCCTCTCAATGTAGTTATATAATCTGATGTACTATGGTGTCACACCGCATATTAAAGAAATACTCTATTTTGAATTTATAAGAGACTTTATCACATTTTACAAGATAGCTATTGCTTGATTTCCATGCCTAATGTTTCCAAGGCTCGGCTCGTGCATAGGCTTTCAGAGCCAACGCACACCCTTGGCTCGGCTCTTCCTCTTCACTTCTTGGCTCGCCCACCTCTAAAAGTAGTGTTAGTGGAGGAGTGCCAGCATGGCATAATGACCTTGTGTGACTGTTTAACAAGAAATCCACGTCATTACATTTGACATACTGACACTATCCCTCAGTTTCTCCGTTTCATTCAAATGGTTAATAATTAGCAGCACAGGTGTTGGATCACGTGGATACAGGTGTTGGATCACTTGGATAAAGTTGTTTATGATTCCCATACTGGCCAGTTCCCACCTGCCACCTCTATAATCCAGGGCAACTCATACTGTTCTAACAGGAAGTTGATGCATGCTTTGCAAGCTACACTTTCTAAACTAGATTGGTGTGCGTGCTTACAGTAGGACCTTTGAGCATGCAACGTTGTTTACCTGGCTTTCAACATTCACAGTGATTGAATGCTGTCTTAAACCTGTCATAATGAACTTAGGTAACAGTAATATCAATATATTAACAAGAAGCGAAGCTGGTTCTAGGGATGCCATCCGAGCAAACAAAAAACCAGTACAAACTTTCCCTCTCACAACGACAGTAGGTTGAATTAGAGATCATGATTTTGGAGTCTTTGTGATGCAAACACTGGGCATAAATGATCAACGTGAGACGGTACCAAGATGGCTTTATGATGTTTACTGTGGATAGGCGATTGATATAGCTGTAAAGATGGCTGTGTGCTGTTGTTTTTAGCATCAACAAAGGTAACTTGCATTTTAGGCAAAACGCTGATGTAATTGACATAGCTGCTATGTGTTTTCTATTCCTGTATGCTCTCTCTATGCTGCACATTGACAATAACTCAGTGACTGCTTTCGAGCGCTCCATCTCAATCATCCATACCATAAAAAGCAAAGAACCTATGTTAGACTTGGCATCTTTTGGCGTGTTTCCCCTGACTTTTTGCTTTCTGACCTCTCGGTTTTGACTCTGTTTTTGCTGGTGTAATGATTCTGCGCACTTTCCTCACTGCGGTCCAGTGGGAAAGTGCAAGTGCTCCTGTATAAAATGTGTTATGGATTGGTGTTTCCATGATTGGCTTATTTGGTTTATCTGTCAGTCCCTTGTAAAGTGCACTGCGAGTGCCAGGGCCTATAGACCAAATGCTGTTGGTGGGCTGCAGCACTGGATTGTGCCACCCACGCAAACAGCCCGTAAAGTGTAACTCGGGCCTGCCAACGCAGAGCCCGTGCGCAGCCTGGGGCTGCCATGTCGACTTGGCAAGTGCACACACTTGCAAGTCCCTAAACCTTCCCTTTGCTACATGTTAGTCACCCCTAAGGTAGGCCCAAGGTACCCCTGTGGGCAGGGTGCGTTGTACGCGAAAGGTAGGACATGCCCTGGTGTGTGCGGCATGTCCTGATAGTGAATTACAGCCTAGTTCGTTTTTCACTATTGCAAGGCTACCTGTTCCCCTAGGCCAGAACGGGCAGTTTTGATTATTACAGTTTATAATCCTAACTGACCCCGGGAACATGGTAGAAATTCGAGTTTAGTATGCCTGGACTCAGAATGATAAAATGCATCTTTTAGTGAAGTTGGTTTTAACATTCTGTGTTTGAAAATACCACTTTTAGAAAGTGGGTATTTTCTTGTCTAACCATCCAAGCCTGCCTCTGCGAGGTTGTGTATTCCTTGTCTGGAATGTGAGTGACAGGGGCTGGGGGATGCCAGGAGACAGGGTGAGTCAGCACAGGGCTGAATAGCAAGATCTACATGTAGATGGGTGGGAGGGGTCGCACCTGGGCCCTGAATAGGACAGTGCCTTCCCTCCACAATGCTGGCTCCACCTCCTGTGGTGCGTCTGATGTCCCTGGCCTACTCACTGAAAGAAGGGACGGAGACTTGTCAACAAAGTGCTCCAGAACTGGTTTGGACTAGGCAAAGGCCTCGCTGCCTTCAGAGAACAAAGGAATTTGGGATATAAATATTGGGGCCCTGACCCCATGAATTTAGATCTCGCTGGAATCAAGGAACCTGCCAAGACGAAGAGCTGGAAGAGCTGCCAGGAGGAGTACTGCCCCGTTGCTGTGTTGTTGCTTTGTTGGGTTGGCCTGCAGTTGCTGCTTCTGTCTTGGGCAGTGAAAGGACTGGACTGAACTTTCTACAAACTTGTGCTGAGTATCTCCAAGGGCCTGGAACCGAGCTGGCCTCCTGTTAAGAAGTCTCATGGACTACAAAGACTTCACAAGCCTCTGGGTACCGCTTCTGGAACAGCTGTTTCAGTCGCCACAGAGGAAGGGAACTGCAACCGACTCCGTCAACCGAATCCATCCCTGGCCGGTGACCTGTTTGCACCGCAGACCGCATCGCCCCGCTTCGCATCGCAACCCTGGTCTCACCGTGGGCGACGTCCGGCGCCGCCAACATCGAGCCGCTGCTTGCACCGTGACCTGTGGGCACCGCAGTTCGCATCGCATCGCTTCACTGGGCCAGCCGGACCAGACCGACACTGTCGCTGCAACTGGCTCAAGAGTCGTGACCGCACCGCATTTGGGGCACCGCTCGCACGTCTGCGGCACGCACCGCTCCGACTCGCACCGCTGTCCGACGGCAGCTCCCGCACTCCGGCTTGGTCGCCTGCATCGCAACCTGTCAGCACCGCATCGAGCATCGTCTCGCCCCTGCATCGCACGCCTTGGACTCACCGACTCCGTCTCCACGACGCTCATCGAGCCGCTGCCTGCACCGCATCGAGGGACACCGCACCTTGCATCGCTCCGTCTTGCACCGCAACCGCGACGAACGCCGACTGGCTCGTACACTCCGTACCAGCCACAACGAGAAAGGTACTGTAACCGAGTCTGTTCATGACTCTGCTGGCCCGTATCGACGCGGTCGGCTGGAACTGTTAGACTCTGGGGTTTTCAGCATCACGGTAGGCTCGGACGGAGCTACCGACTCGTACGAACTTTGCTTTTGTGCTATTCCTGCAAAGAAGAAGTTAACGTATCAAGTATTCATTCGTAAAGTATAGTATTGTGGATTTTTGTCGTAATTGGTCTTGTCTTGAGTATATAAAATATTGGTTATTTTTCTAAACGGGTGTGGTGTCCATTTGTAGTGCTTACACTGTATTACTGTTGGTTATGTGCAAATGCTTTACACACTGCCTCTGAATTAAGCCTGACTGCTCGTGCCAAGCTACCACGAGGGTGAGCAGGGGTTACTTCACGAGTGTAACAACCCTTACCCTGACTAGGAAGAAGGGTCCCTACTTGGACAAAGGTGCAAGCCCTTGCCAACTAGAGATCCCATTTCTAACATTGGTTGGCAGCGGTGAGGAAAGGACTTGTGTTTGCACTTGACTTACAGTGATTGGTGTGCACTACTACCATATCGCAGACCATTACGTACCACATACTGGTTCTTTTTCTTTTGGCCTATTTTTGATCTTGCCAGTTTTCAACTCACGACTTTTGTCATGCCTGAATCAATTGCATCATCCGTTGCATCTCTGGAAGTTATCTTTGAGGAGGACAGGTTGGAATCCTACGCCGTAAAGGAGTTACGAGCGATTTGTAAAAACTTGAAAGTCCAAATTAAAGGCCTCACAAGGAAGGAGGAGCTACAGAAGGCGCTGAGGGCCTGGGTAGCAGCCAGACATGCCAATGGGCAGCCTGGTGATCCCAGTGAGGAGGTGGAGGAGCCTATTTCCAGGGTGGATGTGCTTTTGGGGAGGAGGGAACCCGCCAAGTCAGGCAGCAGCAGTCTGTCCCCAGAGGAGCTGGAGGACAGGCGGGAGGCAAGGCAGTTTGAGCTGCAGAAGCTCAGGCTGGAGAGTGAGCCGGAGGAGAAGAGATTGGCCATAGAGGAGAGGAAGATGCTCTTAGAGCATGAGAGAGAACTGAAGGAGCTAGAACTTAGGAGTAAGTCAGGCTCAGATGGTGGCAGCAATTCGTCCAGAAAGGCAGACAGGATTGTGCACATTCCCAAGAACGTAGGCAAGGAGTTCAAGAAGGGGGATGACATACAACGGTGGTTTCAGGGTTATGAGGCAGCCATACACATGAATGGGGTCCCTGAGGAGAGTTGGGGAGCAGGATTGTGGCCACTTTTCCCTGAAGAAGCAAGGGATGCTCTGATAGCTTTGGGTAAGGGGTATCACCTCACCTATGCTGACATGAAGGATGCCCTTCTCGCGAAGTATGGTCTTACTCCTGAAAAGTACAGGGATCAGTTCAGGTCCAGTAAGAAGTCTGATGCCAACACTTGGTTGGAATGTGTGGATGTGTTCTGCAGGTCTCTGGATGGTTGGGTGAAGGGCAGTAGCGTAACAGATTTTCAGGGGCTCTACAACTTGATTGCATGGGAGCACTTGTCTAGTCTATGTTTTGCAGATCTGCGCCAGCACCTAGTTGATAGTAAGCTAACTGACCCCAGGAAGCTTGCTATGGAAGCGGACCGCTGGGTGAGTACCAGGGTCCACAAGAAAGCGTTTGGGGAGACTCAGCCAAAGGTGGGCAGGGTCCCCAGCAGAAAGGTGGGGGACAAGGGTAAAGCACAGGAGTTCTCTAAAGGGCCCCAAACTAGTACCCAGGGTAAAGGTTCCCAGCCCCCGGTGATAAGAAAAAAGGGGTCTCTACAGGGAAGCCTGTTGAGACCGGCCCCCATAAGTGTTATGCATGTGACCAGGTAGGTCACTTTAAGGAGGACCCCAAGTGCCCGAAGGGGACACAGCCGCCCACCGGTGGACAGTCCAAAGTGTTGGCTAGTGTAGCGCTTGGGGAGGAGGGGTGCCCACAGGAGGGTGGGGATCCCGCAGAAATGACCCTTGTCTCACTAGGGGACAGTGAGATGGTCCCAGGAAACCAGGTGCCCCCTAACACAAAGAAATATAGCACCTGGGTGACCATTAATGGGAACAGGGTAGAGGCTCTCAGAGATACAGGAGCCAGTGTGACCTCAGTCCGGTGTCACCTGGTGTCTGAGAAGCAAGTAGTCCCAGGAGCATTCCACCAAGTAGTTGCTGTCGACAACTCTGAGCGCCAGTGTATGGTGGCGCAGGTTCCCTTTGAATGGGGGTCTCAGGTCCCTTGAGGGTGGTTGTGAGCCCTACCATGCCTGTAGATTGTCTGCTAGGAAACGACCTGGAGCAGTCCTCATGGAAGGAGGCTGAGCTCAGGTCTCACTTGGAGATGCTTGGGTTGCCAGAGTGGGCATGCGTGTCTACTCGGTCAATGGCGGCCAGAAAGGGTGATCAAGAGGACTTGGAGCCTGAAACAGTGGCCCAAGTCCCTGCCAAGAGAAAGGGCAGGGCGCGGGAAACCGGCCCCGAGGTTCCCACGGACCGGGAGGAGGCGGACCTCGAGGGGACGCCCGGTGCCTACAGGGGAGCAGGTAGCCGAACTGGGAGACATCTCTGAGCTGACCCATTGGCAGCAAGAAGGGGTCCCACCAGGGAGGAGTTCTGCAGGGAGCAGAGCGAGTGCCCTACTCTGGAGGGTCTGCGGCGGCAGGCTGCAGACCAGGCAGCTGGTAATCAGTCCGGGTCACATCTGATCTACTGGGAGAGTGGTCTCCTATACAGTGAGCCTAAGGTTGCTGAGCCTGGGTCAGCCCGTGTGCTGGTGGTACCCCAGCGCTTCAGGACCTTCCTACTGGGTCTGGCTCATGACGTGCCTTTGGCAGGACATTTGGGGCAGGACAAGACCTTTGACAGGCTTGTCACCCACTTCTTTGGCCCCAAATGCGAAGGCAGTCAGATGCACACTGTAGGTCTTGCCAAACTTGCCAGGCAAGTGGTAAGAGTGGGAGGAAGGTCAAAGCTCCTCTCCAACCTTTTCCTGTTGTTGGAACACCCTTTGAAAGGGTAGGGATGGATATTGTGGGGCCACTGGATCCCAAGACAGCCATGGGCAACAGGTACATCCTGGTCTTGGTGGACCATGCCACCCGGTACCCGGAGGCAATCCCTCTCAGGACAACGACGGCGCCAGTGGTGGGCCGGGCGTTAATGGGGATCTTTTTCCGTGTGGGATTCCCCAGAGAGGTGGTTTCTGATAGGGGACCAATTTCATATCGAAGTATATGACATCCCTGTGGAAGGAGTGTGGGGTAACCTACAAGTTCACCACTCCTTACCACCCACAAGGAAACGGTCTGGTGGAGAGATTCAACCAGACCTTGAAAGGCATGATCAAGGGTCTAACAGAACCCATGAGGCGTAAGTGGGACGTCCTCTTGCCATGCCTACTCTTTGCATACAGGGAGGTGCCTCAGAA
The DNA here is from genome assembly GCA_963921515.1 of Calotriton arnoldi. Taxonomy (NCBI): domain Eukaryota; kingdom Metazoa; phylum Chordata; class Amphibia; order Caudata; family Salamandridae; genus Calotriton; species Calotriton arnoldi. Next base: position 416,197 of record CAWUFW010002732.1, read on the forward strand.
GTCTCTTGGGTACAGCCCCTTTGAGCTCCTGTATGGCCACCCTGTCAGAGGACCTCTGAGTTTGGTAAAGGAAGGCTGGGAGGCAGCTCCCAGGAAAACTCCCCAGGATGTATTTAGCTACATGCTGGCCTTTAGAAACCAAACTGCCCGCTTCAGGAAACTCGCTCAGGCGAACCTAGAAGCAAGCCAGGAAGAAATGAAGAGATGGTATGACCAGAATGCCACTCTGGTCGAATTTCAACCTGGGCAAAAGTGTGGGTCATGGCCCCAGTAGCACCTTGTGCCTTGCAGGACAAGTGGACTGGGCCATATGAGGTAAAGGAGCGCAAAAGTGACGTCACCTACCTGAGTGGATTTGCAGGCTCCAAGGAACCCTTTGAGGGTCCTTCACGTGAACCGCCTCAAGCCCCACTTCGAGAGGTCCGAGTGAGTATGCTCTTGGCGACAGATGATGGGGTGGAAGAGGAGAGCGAGCCTCTCCTGACCTCCTGTCTACCAAGGAGCATGATGGGTCAGTAGAGGGTGTGATCCTCTCCCCTACTCTGACTCAGGAGCAGCAGGGGGACTGTCGCCAGTTGTTGGGACAGTTCGCCCCACTGTTCTCTCTGACCCCGGTGTTACTCACTGGTGTACCCATGACGTGGACACCGGTGACAGCCATCCTGTGAAGCACAAGATTTACAGGTTGACTGACCGGGTCAGAGCCAGCATCAAGGAGGAGGTCTCTAAGATGTTGGCGTTAGGGGTGATTGAGCCCTCCCACAGTCCTTGGGCCAGCCCAGTGGTCTTGGTCCCAAAGGCTGCGGCGCCCGGTGCCACTCCAGAACTCCGGTTTTGTGTGGACTACCGTGGGCTCAATGCCGTCACCAGGACTGACGCGCACCCTATCCCCAGAGCTGATGAGCTCATTGATCGGTTGGGAGCTGCCCGGTTCCTCAGCACGTTTGATTTAACGTCTGGGTACTGGCAGATTGCCTTAACCGATGGGGCCAAGGAGAGATCAGCATTCTCAACCCCAGAAGGTCATTACCAATTCCGGGTGATGCCCTTTGGGTTGAAGAATGCCCCTGCCACCTTTCAGAGGTTGGTCAATCAGGTGTTGGCTGGGCTGGAGGATTTCAGTGCCGCCTACCTGGATGACATTGCTGTGTTCAGTTCCAGCTGGGAAGAACATTTACAGCACCTTGAGAAAGTGTTGAGGGCTCTGCAAGGTGCAGGCCTCACGATCAAGGCCAGTAAGTGCCAGATCGGGCAGGGTTCTGTGGTGTACCTGGGACACCAGGTAGGAAGCGGCCAGGTGGCGCCCCTACAACCCAAGATTGACACCATTCTGGCTTGGGAGCCCCCAAGACCCAGACAGAGGTGAGAGCCTTCTTAGGTCTCACCGGTTACTATAGGAGATTTGTTAAGGGCTATGGCACCATCGTTGCCCCCTTAACAGAGCTGACCTCTAAGAGGCAGCCCAGGAAAGTGATCTGGACTGAGTCCTGCCAGAAAGCTTTTGATGCCCTGAAGGCAGCCATGTGCACGGCGCCCGTGCTCAAGGCACCTGACTTCTCCAAAGAATTTGTCGTGCAGACTGACGCTTCAGAGCATGGTGTGGGAGCGGTGCTCTCACAACTGAACGAAGAGGGCCTGGATCAGCCTGTAGTCTTCCTTAGCAGGAGACTACTTCCCAGGGAACAGAGGTGGAGTGCCATAGAAAGGGAAGCTTTTGCTGTGGTCTGGGCGCTGAAGAAGTTGAGACCATACCTGTTTGGGACTCACTTCCGGGTTCAGACAGACCACAGGCCCCTCAGATGGTTGATGCAAATGAGGGGTGAGAATCCAAAACTGCTGAGGTGGTCCATCTCCCTACAGGGAATGGACTTTACGGTGGAACACCGTCCTGGTACAGAACACGCCAACGCAGATGGTCTGTCCAGGTTCTTCCGCCTTAGTGAAGAGAACTCCAATGGGGTTGGGTAGTTCTCCCTACTTTCAGCTGGAGGGGACATGTGTTAGACTTGGCATCTTTTGGCGTGTTTCCCCTGACTTTTTGCTTTCTGACCTCCCGGTTTTGACTCTGTTTTTGCTGGTGTAATGATTCTGCGCACTTTCCTCACTGCGGTCCAGTGGGAAAGTGCAAGTGCTCCTGTATAAAAATGTGTTATGGATTGGTGTTTCCATGATTGGCCTATTTGGTTTATCTGTCAGTCCCTTGTAAAGTGCACTGCGAGTGCCAGGGCCTATAGACCAAATGCTGTTGGTGGGCTGCAGCACTGGATTGTGCCACCCACGCAAACAGCCCGTAAAGTGTAACTCGGGCCTGCCAACGCAGAGCCCGTGCGCAGCCTGGGGCTGCCATGTCGACTTGGCAAGTGCACACACTTGCAAGTCCCTAAACCTTCCCTTTGCTACATGTTAGTCACCCCTAAGGTAGGCCCAAGGTACCCCTGTGGGCAGGGTGCGTTGTACGCGAAAGGTAGGACATGCCCTGGTGTGTGCGGCATGTCCTGATAGTGAATTACAGCCTAGTTCGTTTTTCACTATTGCAAGGCTACCTGTTCCCCCTAGGCCAGAACGGGCAGTTTTGATTATTACAGTTTATAATCCTAACTGACCCCGGGAACATGGTAGAAATTCGAGTTTAGTATGCCTGGACTCAGAATGATAAAATGCATCTTTTAGTGAAGTTGGTTTTAACATTCTGTGTTTGAAAATACCACTTTTAGAAAGTGGGTATTTTCTTGTCTAACCATCCAAGCCTGCCTCTGCGAGGTTGTGTATTCCTTGTCTGGAATGTGAGTGACAGGGGCTGGGGGATGCCAGGAGACAGGGTGAGTCAGCACAGGGCTGAATAGCAAGATCTACATGTAGATGGGTGGGAGGGGTCGCACCTGGGCCCTGAATAGGACAGTGCCTTCCCTCCACAATGCTGGCTCCACCTCCTGTGGTGCGTCTGATGTCCCTGGCCTACTCACTGAAAGAAGGGACGGAGACTTGTCAACAAAGTGCTCCAGAACTGGTTTGGACTAGGCAAAGGCCTCTCTGCCTTCAGAGAACAAAGGAATTTGGGATATAAATATTGGGGCCCTGACCCCATGAATTTAGATCTCGCTGGAATCAAGGAACCTGCCAAGACGAAGAGCTGGAAGAGCTGCCAGGAGGAGTACTGCCCCGTTGCTGTGTTGTTGCTTTGTTGGTTTGGCCTGCAGTTGCTGCTTCTGTCTTGGGCAGTGAAAGGACTGGACTGAACTTTCTACAAACTTGTGCTGAGTATCTCCAAGGGCCTGGAACCGAGCTGGCCTCCTGTTAAGAAGTCTCAGGGACTACAAAGACTTCACAAGCCTCTGGGTACCGCTTCTGGAACAGCTGTTTCAGTCGCCACAGAGGAAGGGAACTGCAACCGACTCCGTCAACCGAATCCATCCCTGGCCGGTGACCTGTTTGCACCGCAGACCGCATCGCCCCGCTTCGCATCGCAACCCTGGTCTCACCGTGGGCGGCGTCCGACGCCGCCAACATCGAGCCGCTGCTTGCACCGTGACCTGTGGGCACCGCAGTTCGCATCGCATCGCTTCACTGGGCCAGCCGGACCAGACCGTCACTGTCGCTGCAACTGGCTCAAGAGTCGTGACCGCACCGCATTTGGGGCACCGCTCGCACGTCTGCGACGCACCGCTCCGACTCGCACCGCTGTCCGACGCCAGCTCCCGCACTCCGGCTTGGTCGCCTGCATCGCAACCTGTCAGCACCGCATCGAGCATCGTCTCGCCCTGCATCGCACGCCTTGGACTCACCGACTCCGTCTCCACGACGCTCATCGAGCCGCTGCCTGCACCGCATCGAGGGACACCGCACCTTGCATCGCTCCGTCTTGCACCGCAACCGCGACGAACGCCGACCGGCTCGTACACTCCGTACCAGCCACAACGAGAAAGGTACTGTAACCGAGTCTGTTCATGACTCTGCTGGCCCGTGTCGACGCGGTCGGCTGGAACTGTTAGACTCTGGGGTTTTCAGCATCACGGTAGGCTCGGACGGAGCTACCGACTCGTACGAACTTTGCTTTTGTGCTATTCCTGCAAAGAAGAAGTTAACGTATCAAGTATTCATTCGTAAAGTATAGTATTGTGGATTTTTGTCGTAATTGGTCTTGTCTTGAGTATATAAAATATTGGTTATTTTTCTAAACGGGTGTGGTGTCCGTTTGTAGTGCTTACACTGTATTACTGTTGGTTATGTGCAAATGCTTTACACACTGCCTCTGAATTAAGCCTGACTGCTCGTGCCAAGCTACCACGAGGGTGAGCAGGGGTTACTTCACGAGTGTAACAACCCTTACCCTGACTAGGAAGAAGGGTCCCTACTTGGACAAAGGTGCAAGCCCTTGCCAACTAGAGATCCCATTTCTAACAACCTATCACACTGTTACATTGTAGACCAGTGTCTTGGGCTACACTAGTTATTAAAGGCTCTCTCCTGAGTCATAGGCTTGATCCATTGGTGCGTTCCTACAACGAGGAAGCAGGAATTTAGTGACAGGTGTAGTGTGAGGCATAAAGACTATGGGGCATATTATCAAGAAACGGCGTTAAAATTATCGCCGCTTTAGCGGCAGAAAACTGCCGTTAAAGCGGCGATAATGGGCTTGATAATATGCCCTTGAGAATTCCAATAGAAGCCCATGTTCTGGTGTCAACATGGGCTTCTATTGGAATTCTCAAGTTCATATTATCAAGCCCATTATCGCCGCTTTAGCTGCAGTTTTCTGCCGCTAAAGCGGCGATAATTTTAACGCCGTTCTTGATAATATGCCCCCTATAAAGCTATTATGACACGCCACCCACTGAGGGTATAGTAGTCTAAATATAACAGAGAAAGACAAACATTGGAATGTTGGAGCAGAATATTCTTACCAGCCATTATTGACCTTGTACCATCTGTCTTCATTGTTGCTCTCTACATTGCAATGTTTTAATTGCAATCACAGGTCAACTGGCTACTTACATACCACAGTGTTGAGTGTAATGTGGTATTTCAACACCCTGAGTTACAGATTTTGTTATGAAGGGCTCATGCTACCATATAAGCTTTATTTTAATGTGTTCTTTTGCGGTCATTGTACTGTCAAAGAATCAGAACATCAGCATTTTTACACATATTCGAATACAATGAATTCAATGAGGTTGTGAATTGTAGCCATATTGAGTGTGAGACAAAGAGCTGTCTTGGTAGTTTTTAAAGTAGCCCAACTCAGTCATATACTTTCTCCTCTACATGTCACTGAAAGGACTCCAACTGTTGTTGCTCACTCGGTAAGAAGATACACTACTATAAAATAATTTAGTTCATTTCTGGAATGCATGCCATACCCATATATGACATGGTACAGTCAGGGCATTTAGATTTGAGCTTCAAAAGAGGTGTATAAATTGTGATTCTTTTTTCAAGAGTTTTCTCCCCAAAATATCTAAAGGTGAAATAAATGACTATATACATTTTCCAATTTGTGTTCTATGGACACCCTGAATATATTTATTCTCTATGCCATCAACATTTATTAGTGGAACATTATTGTTCAAACTATTGATCAAGTACCAGGAACCTCCAACAATTGCCTTTCTTTCAATTCCTACAAATACTAAAAGTGAAATGGAAACAGATGAGAAGCTGAAAGTAGTCAGGATTCTGCAGTTACTCTGCATAACTTACCATTGGGTTCACCAGTGAAAGCTGGGAATCAATCTTTACATGAATGGGATTAGTATGTCCTTCTGGGCTATCCGATCTCTCCACCATGTCACCTCCTGTCCAAACAAAGGGATCAGAGTTTGGGGGCTGTGCATTCATAGTTTGCAACTCAAGTTCTAGCTCTGCTTCCAGTTCAGCCTCTTCTTTAGCTTCTTTGTTGCTCTCCTCAAGGTGCTTCATCAGCACAGCAATGACCACATTCACCAACACAAACTGTGCTGTCAGCACAAAGGAGACAAAGTAGATTGGAGAGATGACTGTGTTGTAACAAGTGGATTCCTCGCCACAGTCTCTCAAAGTATCCTGGTGTTGAAGAAGAAAGACCATGGAAAATGAGCAAATGAAACCTGACAGGTAATATTATCAGTACAATAAATAAATGTCATAGCCTCCTTTTCAAACATATACCTAAATGCTTGTCAAACAAATCAAGCTAGTCTCTTACTGTTAGAATCGTAGGTTATAGATGGACCAATCATAATGCTGCTTTTCTAAAAATACTACCAGTTTCACAATAAAGTCATATAAACCAGGCACAAAATAGTAAATCCATTTTGCATAAATGTATAGTACATATCAAGTAAAACCTCTGACATAATTTGAGTGTTATGTAGATTGCAACTCAGACATCACTAGCCTTCTACACTATGACATTTTGATTTACATACTGGGCTAGCTTTACATTTGGAGGGGTTGAGTCTCGGACAATCTGTTAGCGCGGCAATAATTTACACTGTATTTGATAAACAAATCTGGCACATAGAAAAACTTCATTAATAAACACTTGTCACAAACGTCTTGACACAAGTATGAAAAAAGAATTCAAATTCAATCTCATCGGCATGTTTGTACCAATAATGTTCCAAAACTTAAACAAGATATGTTGTATTTCTGTAATGTCTCTATTAATATTATTTTGCGTGCTTTAACACTCATGCCAGTAAGGGACTACACTATGTGACTCATTTGTTTGTGCTTACTCCAATGACTGATTATTTGTTTCCCTTTGGCAGCAGGTGTCAGTTCTGGAACATGTTCAAATGACCTGCTGAACATGATGACTCGTCTGTTTGTGCTGACTCTGATGACTTCATTGTTTTTTCCCTTTGGCAGCAGGTACAAGTTCTGGAACATGCTTGAGGGCACCGCCTTCTGGGACGGCACCTCTGTTTAAAGAGGTTTCGTCCTTTCAGCTGTTCTTGCTGTTCATGTTTGGTTTTTAAAAGAACTGACACATCGAGGAGTCAAACACCCAAGAGGTTTTCTCAATTTCAGAGAGCTGTTCCAGTCTTTCTACAGATCAAGGCTGCACGTGTTTCCGGGCACCGCGCTCTTTAACTGCGTGCTTTCAGTCCCCGCTCACCTTCTTCAGACGTTCGGATGAGGTACTGCCTTCTGCTCTCGAGCAGAAATCCTTCTGGCGAATTGGGAAAAATAGCACACCAGTAAGGTGGTAAGTTGGAGGGCACATTTAGGTTTGCACTAGTGGTTAGTGAAGGGAGATCAACCAATCATAGCACAGAGACACATTGGGAACTAACTTCTAGTTCCCCCATCAGTAGAGATTTGTTTTTGGACATATAGGCTTGTTTGGGAACTGTCAATAAACCTTGAAAAGAACTGTTAAAGCATTTGATTGAGGAATGTCAAGAACTTTGCATTATTTAACATAAGGAACTGTAATTCTTGACTTTGCTCTCATAGTGGAAACAACCAGCGTTTTCTTGTGTGAAATGTAAAAACAATTCTTCGTGAAAGTAGACGTAAGAATTGTTGACTAACCTTTTTCCTTCCAGGTCTCCTTCCCTGCAGTTTCCCACCCTAACGTCTCTTCCTCCTGTTTGGACACATCAATACTCTGGTGAAATTTAACACTCTAGGTCGGTGCTGCCAGAAGGATGCCATCTTGAGAGCATCCCTTCAGAGGAACCGGCCTGATAGACTTGCTGAAATCCTGCCTCATTATTAGCCATTAGATGGGATTTGGTTTGAAGATCCTTGCAATTGTCTGCAAATACAGAGATGGGATGTTGCAGTGTTCTGTACCTAAGGCAGGGACCCCAATACTGAAAAGATATTGCACAATGTTTGGAACTGCTCTCTGATTTCTCCGCGTTCTACAGCTCTAATTCACAGAGTGCAAGCTATTCTTCCTTATGGACAGCTTCCTCTTTGCAAATGGTTACTGACTGCTGTTAGCAGTCAGTAACCTATCAATGGTTTGCAACTATAGGAATAGCTGCAAAACATTGATACATTTTCTTTTGATTCTCAGGGAGTGGAGATTTTCCATTAGTGTCTACTTTGCATTGCTATTTTCAAGAAGTCGCAACTTTGACACTGCAAATCGCAAAGCCATTTGTAACTTGCAAGGTTACTTTATTAAACTGTTAATTGACATTATAAAATCATTAAGTCTGCCTATTTTCTTAGCATTATAATACAGGAGAACACCACAAAAGATTAACACAGAAGCCAGGTCTCAGGAGAGCAACAGATTGGAACTATGGGTCATGTATAATGGTAGACATCTTGATAGATGGCTGTTCGGACTCGGTTTAGATGGTGTTATGTGATAATATACGTCATGCATCAAATGGTATTGTGGAGCTTACTGGATAGGCCTTATTTCTTGGAGTTATTTTAAAAAACACTTAATTTGTCAAAAACAAGAAAACCCAACTGAAAAATACTTCTGATCCTGTAATTTGATCTCCTTGCACGCAGACGTTTGCCAGATCCTCCACCTTAGATTTCACATTTCATTCCATATTTTTCCATTCAACTCTTTGGTAGCATGAAGTGAAAGCTACAAATGCATGGACAGCTATGCTGTGCTGGAGGAGACCTAGCTACACAATGCCAGCTAAGAAAATCAGAGCAGCAACTGCCACACATATAGTGCGGGTGTAGATGGAGGGACATGCTGTCCTTTATCAAAGCAATTTATTAGTTGCATCCTATTATACCCTGACAATCAAGAAAGCTGCATCGCAAAACTAGATGCGATTTAATAGAACTCGGGAGAGTGAGCATAGTAAAGGTGAATCAGCTCATGGACATCTATTTGCCAAAATGCCTGGGGTAACGGAAGTGACATCGCATGCCATTTGACCTTTACTTTGACTCACACACACATGCTTGCACATACTAACACATTCACACACACTCACGCACATAAACACACTTTCATTCACACGCATGCAAACAACAAACATTTAACAGCATTTTTCACTTACATTAGCTTCCAGATAGGGTCATATTCCAGTTAAGTACTCCTTTTTATTACACTAATAGTGAATAATATTATTAACTATTTATATAATAATAAAATTGACAGAAATCAGACAAGTGGAGCTCCAACCAGCGTCCATTAGGAAGAGCTGCTCCTGTGTTCCAGGCACTGATTTTGCCACATCTGAGGCCAGGGGTCGCAAAAGCAGTGCCAGGGGTAGCAAGGGGCAAGCTAGGGGTCGCAGCTGCAGCCTCTTGCGATCCATAAATGAAGTCCATGAATCAGCTGAACTTTTGTTTTCAAGCGGAATGGCGTTGACTACAGTAAAATAATAATAAGAAATTAAATATAAATTACTATAAGTTTTTCCATTTAAAAATTAGTCCACCACGGATAATTTAAATGAGAACATTTTATAAATCAAGACTGAATCCAGTAGCACTGCATTTGCAGAAAGGAAAGCATGCGGGTAATGTGCTTGCATCAGAACTGGATAATGCACACACTGTACATCTGTCTTTTTACACTATGGGACTACCCATGAATATTGCCCTAAAAAATATACGCTCCAAAGTTGATAAAGAAGCCTGGCAGCAGCTGGAGGATTGCCACTGACCGTTCTCAGTATGACAGCAGCAGCCTGGCAGGAGTAGTGGGGACCACAGAATGTGGCATGGAGGTAGAACATGCGCATGATATAGCCCAGGATCTACTGTGACTGAGACACAGGCACGGAGGCTGTGGCAGCCTGTAGCGGTTCATCCACTGTAATGCCAGGGGCAGACTCTTTTGTGTCTCCATCACCATTAAATAAAAAATGCACACCAGTGAGAAATGCCGCTGACCCAAAACATGAACCACACAATATACATGTATTGGAAAAAGGAGGCATACCCAAAGCCAGCTTTAGCCATTCTTTTTGTATTCTTTTTTTGAATTAATAACATGAACTTTGGCAGACAGCTAATGCTGCCTATAGCTAGACATTTCTCCCAGTTGCTGACAGAGGTGCAAATTATTAGTCTCAATGGGAGGAGAGCTGGAACAAAATCACCTAAGCCCCATGCTTTACAGGGCCCAGCTCAAGGGAAAGCAGCTCAGTTGATCAGACGTGAATGGAGCTTAATTTTTAGAAAGTAAGGATAACAAGGCTAGACCATGGCTGTTATTTTCACTTTGATCGAGAAGAGTGACTAAGAAAAGGTAATTTACTAACTTCAGATAGTTCATTATGGTTTCCATTACATTTCACTATGTTGCTTTCTCCGTAGATTTGAAATACATGGCTGTTCCATATCTTGGTGCATATATTCCTGAAACCGCAGCATCCAATGGCAGTAGGATAGGGATAGGGGTTGACATAAGGTAACATGTATTAAGGCCCAGATTTACCATGATTTTGCATTGGGGTTCTGTCACTTTTATGGGACAGCCCAGATGCAAAGTCCTTTTCGGCATACACTAAGCCAAGCAAATGGTTTAGTAAATACAAAGTAATGCAACGTTCTCTACTTTGCGCCGGGTAGGTGTTACATGGGTAGAGCATGGGCAATCCCATGCATCCACCCATGTATTTTGATGCAAACCCAGATTTACAAACATGTGTAAACATGGGTTTACGCCAACATGGTGCGCCTACCCAACACAGCAATGTGGCAGCTACAGAGAATGGTTGAATGTGTGTTGGCAGGAGAGAAAGGCAGATGCAGAGAAGAAGTGATCGTGCAGAAGGAAGGAAAGATGGCCCTATAGGGAGAGGGCGGTACTCAGAGGAATAATGCAGGTAAAAGCGGTACAATTGTACACACTATAAGCAAAAACTATTTTTTTGTGTCTAGCGCGGTGAACAAAAATGATTTTGGAGAGCCCGCCAAATGTTTGTGACAGGCCTGATCAGCATAGAAGTTTCAACTACAGTTTCTTGTGGTAGAGAAGAAAGCTTGGACAACACACACCTTTTGATGATAAGCAGTGGGATTCCCTCCTCTCACAATCTTCTGGAAAGAGCAGAACAACTGGTTGGTAATGACAGAAGCAGACATTGTGAAGAGTTGATCAAGGGTAATTACTCAGGTGTTAACAACACTTCCTTGACACTCTTTCATATTTATCCAAATCTGTAGCCCTTCTTTTTGTTAGGGGACTCTTGCTCATTACTCTTACAGGCATTCAGACTGGGTCGAGGTAGTCCGTTCTGCTGCCCGTCCAGCAGTACTCATCTCTAAGTGTCTAGTCACCTCCTTGCAGAAACCACATGGGAAAGACAGATTAGACCACTTGTGCAACCAACTCTTGTTTGTAGTCCTCCTTCTCGACCGATAAATGAAGCCCCTCGGTGGCTCAAAAAATTGGTCCATTTGAATTCATGCTGTCCCGTTGAAAGAGTGAGTTTCTCTTACAATAAGATCACCATTAATGCTCTCTCCTTTCCATCGGGTGCCGAGAAGGTGGTTTTCCTCAGTTCTCTGACCTGCTGCTATCGGTCTTTTCTTGTTCTCACTTTCTATGCTCCTGCTGTCCATCTTGCACAACCGATTCCCTCCTGTTACCACGCCAAAACCCCTAAATCCATCCAGACCCAGGCTGTCTATCAGAAGAAGCCTGCAGACCACCCAAGTCCACTCCCAGAGACAAAAGCTTCATCCCAGCTCAACAGGCAGCACCACAGCCAGGACCATCTCAGCACTGTTTATTGGCCTTGAGGGGACAGACCCCCTTATGATGCCAGCTGGACCAGCATGACTAGTACATCACCTGCCAATCTCTAGCGTATCTGCAGTGCAACCACCATATGTAATAGGCTGCTGGGGGTGGGTGGATTTACATTAGAAAGATGGGTTGGAGGTGCTGTTGGTTGGATGTTCTTGAGAAGTCCTGAGTCGCTGGCTGTTAATGCTCAACCTCTGATGACTGATTGTCAAGGGCAGCTTATAATGCTTTAAATTGGTAACTGTTCTCTTCACAATATGCATATAAGCTGTGATTTAGAAAGAGGGCCAGGCACCTGATAATATTTGTCTTCATCAAATGCAACCAACATCGTATTTTCAGCAGCATCCTTTGTTCTCTTTGCAGATTAGACTGTTTTGGGATATACCCACTTACTTATCACTGTCCTTCCGTACGCAAGTCCTAAACCATTTTAAAGAAAAGAAGCATGTCTAACAGGTTCTAGAGTGTAGGAATGAAGAGCTGATCAGGAACTCTGCTATCAGGCTGTCATTTACCTCTGATGTGTGTGAATTAATGGGAAGTGAAAACTGAGAAACCAAATCATGGAAAACCAATTTTAAGGAAAGACAATGTCATGGAAATACAAAAAAATCGGAAATTAAAGGAAAGATCATTTTGAAGAAAAATCCAATTTACTTTAAACTTGGGTGGCGTTTAGGACTAATGTGATTTTTTGGGGATTCAGGTATGGGTAATGTTTAGGGTGATGAGAGGTTTTTAGGGGTCAGGAATAATTGGAGTTCGGGCATAGAAAGGGGTTTTTAGGATTCAGAGATGGGTGGAGTGTAGGGGTGGTGAGGGGGTATTAGGGTTCACAGATGAGTGGTGTTTAGAAAGTGAGGTATTTTTTGGTTTCAGGGATGGGTGGAGTGTAAGGGTGTTGAGGGGGTTTTAGGGCACATGGATGGGCAGAGTATAGGGCTGGCAAGGGTTTTTTAAGGTTCAACTATGGGTAGCAGCTGGGGTGGTGAAGTTTTTTAGGGTTCAGGATGGGGTGTAGTTTAGGTGGTGAGGTGTTTTAAGGAATCAGAGATAGGTGGAGTTTATATGTAGAAAGGGGTTTTTAGGGTTCAGGGATGAGTAGTTTAGGGTGAAGAGGTGGTCTATATGGGTTATGGATGGCTGGTGGTTATCGGGCCCGGTCTTAAATTGGTTTAACTCATTCCTACAGAACAGAACACAAAGAATAAAAGTGAATCGTTCCCTCGCTAAGAGTACACCAGTTTCAATTAGAGTGCCTCAAGGTTCCACACTCTCCCCAACACTCTTCAACTTGTTCATGGAACCCCTCACAGAAATCCTGAAACATTCAAACATACAATACCACATGTATGCTGATGATACACAACTTTATATGAAAATGGCCTCTCTGGAAGACATCAAAACGCTGAACTGTGTTCTTCTGAAAACTCAACAATGGCTAACTCACAATCACCTTTTGCTTAATACTCTCAAGACTGAATTCCTCCTGATCGCCCCGCCCACCCACTCCATGCCCATTCAAGACTGGCTCAAACATCTTACGAACCTCAACTGCAATCTTCATGTGGTGGATTCCACTAAATCCTTAGGCATCACGCTAGACAAACACCTCAATATGCAAGAACATATCAGCGCAACAACTAGGGGAGCCAACTACCATCTCAACACTTTTAGGAAAATCAAGCCGTTCCTACCTCCTGTGGACCTGCAACTTGCAGTCCAGTCCCTAGTGATCTCCAAAGCTACTCTGACCCCCCTAAGGGCCACTCTGAACTCTGCCGCCAGACTTGGCACGGGCTCTCGTAAGCATGATCACATCACACCTGGCTTAATTCAGCTCAACTGGCTATCGCTCGATGATTGGATTAGGTTCAAGATTGCTTGCCTGATGCACAAAGCGCCCCACCATAATACTCCCTCTTACTTGGCAAATAAGCTCAAACTCTCTGGTATGTCTCGGTTCCTAAGAAGCTTCAGCACTCTCCTGCTGAAACCGCACAAATTTCAAAAAGAAAAGAACATACAACCGAGCCTTCCCGGGTCTGGCCCCAAGAATTTGGAACGCTCTTCCGCCTGATATCCGTTCGAATCCTTCGACCTCCTCTTTCAAAATACAAGTAAAAAAACTTCTCTTGAATAACCAGCTGTAACAATCATCCCGAAGTCAATATAAATAATCTTTTTATACCCTAGAGAAAACATGATTGTTTGAGACATTTTCAGGATGTAACTTATGTTCTCGCTACATGTTCCTCATGTTTGTTTTCACTCTTATTGTATTGTGGTTGGTTCACTACAAATGTTTAGGATGTTTACTTGCTTAGTGATTAATCGTATCCATTTTTTCCGATGTACAGCACTCTGATACCCTTTTCGGGTCATGTTCGCGCTTTGTAAAACTTTTCAAATAAATAAATAAGAGCAGTGAGGGGTTTTCAGGGGTCAGGGATGGGTGGGGTTAGGTATATTGAGTGATTTTATTGATTCAGAAATGGTGGATTTTTGAGGTAGAAAGGGCTTTTCAGCTTCAGGGATGAGTGTAGTTTAGGTGTGGTGAAGGGTTTTAGGGGGCAGGGACTGATGTGGTTAGGGGTTGTGAGGGGTCAGCGATGGATAGTGTTTACAGGTGATGATGGGTCAGTGAATTAAAAACATCCAAAGTAATTGTTTGACAATGCAGAAAGGTATAAATATGAAACAATGTCGCCTGAAGTAAAGCACTGAAATAAATATCTCCGACAAAACCTTTTCTGAAAGTAAGACCTTCAACTATTGCATTTACACTTGAAAAAGAAACATTCAAAAGTAAAAAGTCAATTTTGACAAAAAAAACCATTCTATGAATTGGGTTCTATGAAAACATAAATGCCATTCATTCTAAAAATTTCCATTAAACAGTTTAGATGAAATAGTTTCTCAGCCCGAACTGCCAAGCCAGGTCTTCCCTGGACTGGAAACAAGCATCCTGGGACTAGTTTTGGGGTAACTGGAAATGCAGATGCGTGTCGCATCTGCTGCCGTAACGTTAGCGCAGTGCTGGAGTTGTGTCGCGGGCGCGACGCAACTCCAGCACTGTGCCAACCATGCCCATGTCTAACATGGTGCGTCAAGCCTTACGCCTGCTTCAAGCAGGCGCAAGGTTTTGACGCAGCGGGGTCGGAAAAGTGACTGAGTGAAATCTTGTAGATTTCACTCAGCCACTTTTCCGAGGCGTTCCTGCGCCGGAACGCCCCCCCCTGCGCCAGAACGCCCACATGAAACCTGACGCAGGTTTCATGTGGCGCAGGGCTTTACAACGTGATGCATCTCCTTAGATGCGTCACATTGTAAATACCCCGCAGCATGGCGCTGGCTTTACGCCGCCGCTGCGTCACAGAAGTGACGCAACGGCGGCGCAAAAGTGGCGCAAGGGGCTTGTAAATATACCCCAGCATATGTTGATGTTCAAAAAGTACGAGTTACAAATACCCAACAGTTAAACATCTAAGAAAGAGATACATACATTGTTACAAAGTACAAAGCGATTTTAAGTATCATTCTGGTTCATGAATATTTTGACACATCTAGAAATTGCGTACTGGTTACATATTCTAGCGTGGCCCCATGTAATAAACAATACTGTATTGGAATAAGCTACCTGGCAACTTGTGCATGTGCACGCCACCCCCTGCCCCCCACCCCCCGGCGGTCCATACCGGCATTTAAGGAAATTCCCATTCAGTGCGTCGTTTACAAGGTATGGAACGGATGCGCGAAACACTCGAGCGGTGAGTTTGTGCTACCACCTACAGGTTCCTTTTCCCTCATTTAGCAGTAAAGCAGTACACTTGGTGGGATGGTGGTGAACCCCTCTCTTTCAGTTATTCTTTTAGAATCACGGACTCTATTGATTATTTTGAGGAACCAACATATTGCAAAGACATAACTGAAGTAAGTTTTTCTATGTAACGCAGTGATGCGTACACGTAACCGAAACCGGCTTAGTCGAATTTACTGATGGCACGTAAACCTTCGTTTCAGATTGCCATCCAGTTCCCCTCTCTGCTACAGAAGCCTATGGGCCCACAGTGAACATTTGACCACCACAGACACGGGTGGACAACGGTAATTTCTTTATCCCTTTCAATATTGATGCCTCTTGCATCTTTATTCTTTCACTTTAAGGGGCATATTAGCAAGACCCACGTTAAAATTATCGCCGTTTTAGCGGCAGGAAACTGCCGCTAAAACGGCGATAATGGGCTTAATAATATGTGCTATAGAATTCCAATAGAAGCCCAGGTTAGATGTCCTGCACATCTAACCTGGGCTTCTATTGGAATTCTATAACACATATTAGCAAGCCCATTATCGCCGTTTTAGCGGCAGTTTCCTGCCGCTAAAATGGCGATAGTTTTAACGAGGTTCTTGCTAATATGCCCCTAAGTTTTTAAGGGTCATTTTCCATTATTTCGTAGGTGCCCTCCAGTACTGAGGAAGACCCCTTTGTAAGGATCAAGGGTACCATACATTTCCCTGGGGTCGAAAAGTCGACAATCTTCTATTTGATGCCAATGTGGACAACACTGCTTTTTCACTGTGTCGTAATGAACATAATGGTTGTGAATATGTGTTTTTAGCCATTTGTCAGGCTGGACAGGATTTGTATATAACACTGTGGATGTATATATTGTCACTACCCTTCCTTTTTCCACTGAAACCCTCACTTTTGCACACAACAAACCCCTCTTTTTCCCGCTTTTGGGGCACTTTTCGTATAAATTCCGGATATGTGCAGTGTTTTAAACATATCAGTGTGTTCAATATTATTAAATAATATTGAACAAGAACCTTTTTGTGAGTAATTCAATGAATGTTATTGTATAAATAATTGTTTTTTCACTGGGTCCACCTCCTTTTGCACCGATATTTACCCAGGTCCCAGTGGTTTCTGGGTTATACCCATTATTTGTAACTACCCTCGGGTGCTGGGCCTGGGCCTGACATGACCCCCAGGCCTCATCCGCTCCCCGTCCCACCTTCTCCTCACCTGGACATCGACACTGGGGCTCAATCCACCGCACTCTCTCCAAATCTGTGACTCAGCCAGCAGGAGCCTCAGCCAGGTGGGATTTCACAAGCCTCGGTACAGCAGTTGCCGCAAAGTCCACTGGGGAACCTCCCGATGCAGGTGATCGAACAGGGCCCCCTTAGTTGTAAAGTTGTAGTACTCCCACCACATAAGTTCGGCACAGCTCTGGGGCCTCACCCTCCACAGCATCCAGGCAGTGCCACGTCCTCCGGCCGGTGATGCAAAGAGGCATGGCCCACCATTGGCATTCTCCTCCGTGCACCCTGGTGTAGTGGTGGCACGTGTTATGCAATGCAGATCTCCCTACATTGGTGCGCAGGAGCGCCTCTTCCAATCACAGCTCCAAGGGGCGCCAGGGGGTCTCCTCACACAGGTCAGCAATGTGTCTCCATGCGACCTGCCAGACTTCACCACCAGGTAAGGGCGATCGCTGACGCCTCAATGTCTACCGCCACGGTCCACAGGCTTGGGCCCGATGTGGCCTGCATCTACCGTCAGGCCAAAGCGACTCCACAGCACTGCCGCTTCCAACTCTGGGTCTCAGACGCAGGCCCAGCAAGGCCTCCGGGCCCCAGAGACTGTCCGCGCTTCCAGTCATTGGCTGCCATGGTGTCGCAATGATGGCGCTATGAAAAGGGCTGCATCACTGGTTTTCCCCAACGATGCGCCTCTTTTCATGAATGAGTCTCTGATTCTGCATTTCCTCTTCCCCTGGGACTCTGGCTGGTCATCCTGGCTGTTGGGGGGTTTGGTGGGATTGTTGACCTGTGCTGGACTTGGCTCTGGCTGATCCATTCAGCATTCCATTGGTTTTATTTTATTTTTTTCATTAGGGGTGTATTGATAGGCTATTTTTGCCTCTAGAGGCAAAAAAAGTGATGTTGGGCTGGCTAACGTCAGTTTTTTTGCCGCGAATAGGCCTTTTGTCACTTTTCTCTCGCTAATATCAAATTCTTTATCGCCTTGACGCTAGTTAACGGCAGTTTACACCGCGGCTAGCTGATACTATCACCATGTAGCAACGTATTGTAAATACGTCGGTACCAAGGCAATCGTTTTTGGCGATACGCGGTGGTAAGACAATTGCTGCTAACTAACACTAACGCTTGTTAGTGGCAGTTCTTGTAAATATACCCCTGAGACAGGACTAAGACTGACTTCTCCAAATTTACTAGAAAACCTAAGAACTTCAAAAAGTCCTTCACTAATTTCATCTGTGATCTCAACATAGTTGCACTCTGATTCATAATCAGTACATCGTCCAGATTAATAATCAAATGAACACCTCTCTCTCTCTCAAAAAACTTCTACTGACCTCATCACCTTTGTGAAACACCAAGGGGTTGATGAAACCCTGAATGGTAGACACAGAAATTGGTATAACTGGCCTTTCCATCTGAATTGTAATCGGTATTGTAAAGTATGCATCCTTCAGATCCATGTTTACCAACCACTCCGATTTCTGTAACACATCTCTCAAAAAATGTACTTCCTCCATTTGATGTACTTCACATAATAATTCAATTCCCTCAAATTTTTCATGGGCCACCAACCCGTGTCCTTCTTCTCCACAAGAAACAATGTGCTCACAAACCCAATCTGACTGCTGCATAACCACTTCCTCCAAATCTTCTTTGAAACAAAATTCTCATGGTTCCTGCAACTGGAAGGGGTTCCGAATTGAACTCTATTTAGTAACCTGAGACCGTATCCAGCTCCCAGGGATCTTTTGTGAGGTTCCCATTGCTCTACATGGAATTTCACTCTTCCTCAAGCTTTTTGTTGGATAAAACCACAAGAAATTCTCATACTCATCAGTTCCTGTGGAGGGAGTTTGACGTCATCCTCTTTGCTGGTCTTGGTTTGGACCCCCATCCTCTTTGGGGGTAGAATCCATAACTACTTTGAGATCCTCTAAAAAATGCTCTACCGGATCCTTGAGATGCATTGTAATTACAGCTGGGAGGTTACCCTCTCCTCCCAGCCCAGCCATGAAAAAGATTGGCTACTCCAAAAACTTTACGCATTGAAAATTGTGGTTTGTCCAGAGCCATAAAGGTATGGACATACTTTCCTAAGGCCTTAATCATACCTTCACCAAACAACAAGCCCTTAGCATCTTCACTAGGCTCTTTTTTAGCCAACTTTCCCAAATTAGGATTTACCAGTAGCAGGACAGCCTTACATCTTTACGCAATTAACCTGGCGTTGGCATTACCCAAAAAAACATAGTGCACGTTGGCACCATCCTTTCAATAAATTGATGTCTAAATCAGTACTTTTCAAGTGCGCCTCCTCAATCATATCAAACATCCTTGCGAGGGGTCCCAAGGAGGGCTACAGTTTATCCTCACATTGCTTATGTGATCTCTCTAATCCTTTCCTAAGATCCCTACCTAACTCTAACATATAAGTGATCAACTCCGGATCCAAGTAAGGAGTCATAGAATCTTTTTCCCCAATAATAGGGTGTGAGCATTCACCCCTCATTATGTTTCTTTCGTCTTTTTCCAGAGGTCTTCTGATCTAGTACCAGGACTTCTAGCTGCAGAATTCTTACCTTTGAATTTCCCAGGCGTCCGACTGGATCCGGAAGATTTTTTGAGCAGTACCCCTGAGCCGGTAGATGGTGTTGATTGGCTCCACGTCCGTCGTCTGCATCAGAGTGATGTTGCGGTACCTATATAGGTGCCACCCAGGTGCACTGACACCAGTTCTTTTCTTTCTGCGCCAGCCAGCACTGATCCGGATAACAGCTACACCTCTGTCATTTTTTGACAGGAATTTTTTTGACTTTTTGACAACTGTTTTTTGAGGTTTTCTTCTAGTGTGTCGAGGATGTCATCACGTAGGACAGGTTTTAAACCCTGCGGAGCGTGTCACCGGGTGATGTTGGTGACAGAACCGAACATTGTCTGTCTGTGGTGCCTCTAGCGCAACCACGACACCAAGTCCTGCTCCGATTGCTGGGCCATGGTTCTGAAGGCTGTGAGGGACGGTCCCTGAAGCTGCTAGTGGCCCGGCACGCGACTCCATGAAAATCAAGGTCCCTGTTGAAAGGAAGGTCCCGGGATTGTTTACGGAGTCCGAAGTCCTCTTTGTCCCATTCAAGATCGTCGGGACATTCAGGTAAGAGGCACAAGTCAAAGCGTAGGAAGTTGAAGGGCTCTCGACTTCTTCTCGTCCATCAGCCAACATGATGTAGGAGCATCGGCATCTGAGGCCTAGTTCTTCGGAGCCTGTGCCTGGGTCGGCTCCGCACCTTCCCATATATCAGGGAGTCGGAGTGACCACCGTCCAACTTAAAGAGTTTTATGAGGCCCTGTGTCTCATATTTGGGCTGGCTGACCCAGTCTAGGATCCTTCAGATGCCGTGGGGTCAGGGGGGGCCCAATCTAGTTCCGCCCTGGCTCCAGTGGGCCCACATTGATCTGATAATGGATTCGGATCAGTGCCAGTTGTACCACTTCAACCTTCCCTGACGTCGGTGGTGATGCTGATGCTCCCGGTGCCGACGGTGCCCACCGGCGACACCTGCCCCATTATCATTTCTGAATCTGACATGGAGCCGGAGGGGCATTGCCCGACGCCAGCCGAAGCCGGCAGCACCTTCGGGGTCTAGATTGGAATTCTGAGCCCTATTCCTACGGGCTAGGACTTAGTAAGGAGTGGGAGAGGTCCCTGGACCCTCTAGAATACTAGCCGTATGAGCCCCAAATGGACTGGTGTGAAGATCTGGGCGATGCCAGTGGACTGGATACCTCTCCAGATCCGGGCATGCTTTCTCCCCCTACCATGTGAATAGGACAATTGCCCGTCGCCACTGCCCCGCTCCTGGGAACCCAAACTTGTTCACCCAACATTCTATCCTGGAGAGCCTGGTGGGTCAGGCTTTCACATTACAGAGCACGTTCCCCACCACACCCCGTGTCAGGGAATCCAAGAGACTGGACTCCTTGGGGAAGAAAATGTTTTCTTCCGCCAGCCTGATATTGCGGTCCATGAACACCACATGTCTATTGGGCCGCTATTCCCACACGCTGTAGGATATGGTTGCGCAAGTGCTGCCGCAGGTCCCAGAGGAAGCACAGGCTATCTTCTCCCAAGCCATTACAGACGGGAGAGACACAGCAAAGTTCACGATCCGTTGTGGTCTGGACACGACTGGCTTGCTAGGTAGAGCAGCTTCCTTAATAGTGGCCTCGAGCCACCATGCCTGGCTGAGAATGACTGGCTTCTCAGGGGATGTCCAAGCTTCTCTTATGGGCATGCCCTTCAATGGCACTCATCTCTGCAGAGACAAGGCAGACTCGTCGCTGGAGTGCTTTAAGGACTTGTGGGCTACTGGAAAGTCCTTGGGCCTCTCGGCTGCCCCATGTCATCCCCAATCTGCTTTCTGCTCCTTTTGTGGCTATGGAAGGGGTTTTCAACTGTGCCAACCCTATCCCAGCCACCGAGCTGTGCAAGCTTCCCAGCCTCTGCGTTGATGAGGGTTTGGTTACTGCCGGCCTCATGGATTGGGTAGCCAGTGGCCTGGTCCAGCCACCCCCTTTCCCCCCAGCAGCTGCTGCCTCCAAACCTTCCTAATCTTGCCCTTTTAGATCATGGACATCCAGTTGGTGGCAGTATCCGCCAATACCTCCACCACTGACAGTCCATAACATCGGAAAGGTTGGTTTTGCAGATCGCCCGAAGGAGCTACTCCATCCCCTTTGAGACCACCCTTCCCTCCATGCCTCCATCTTGTGACCGGCTGACAGAGGATCATTTGTCCTTGCTCCGCAAGGAAGTCATGGCTCTCTTGGCCAAGGGAGCCATAGAGAAGGTTCCAGGGCCAGAAGTAGGCTGTGGTTGTTATTCCCGCTACTTTCAGGTCCCTAAAAAGGACAAGGGCCTTCGTCCTATCCTAGACCGCCGACCCCTCAACCTCTTCCTCAAAAAGGAGAAATTCAAGATGCTCATGCTAGCTCAGATCTTGTCTGACCTGGATCCAGAAGACTGGATGGTAGTGTTGGACTTGCAGGACGCTTATTTCTATATACCCGTCCTGCCTGTCCACCGGCGTTATCTGCAGTTCACGGTAGGCCACAAGCACTTTCAGTTCACCATGCTCCTTTTTGGCTTTACCAGTGCCCCTCGGGTGTTCACAAAAGTGATGGCGTGGTTGCAGCTCATCTGCGGAGATCAGGGGTGTCAGTCGTCCCCTTTCTTGACAACTGGCTGTGGAAGGCAGGCTCACCCCAGGCTGTTGTCTCCCACCTCAAGGCTACAATCGACCTCCTACAGCCACTGGGGTTCACTATCAATGTGCTGAAGTCACATCTGACTCCTTCTCAGACACTTCCTTTCAGCTGAGCTGTTCTGGACACAGTACAGTTTCGGGCTTATCCTTCTGAGCGGCAAGTCCATTATATTCAGGCTATGATTCCAATGTTTCACCCTCTATCCTGTATTCGGTGAGACTGAGTCTGAGGCTGCTTGGCATAAAGGCCTCCTGCATTCTGCTGGCCACCCATGCCAGACAGCATATGCGGGCCCTGTAGTGGGACCAGAAGTTCGAGTGGGTGCAGCATCAGGGGAATGTCTCCTATATGGTCCAGATCTTGGTTGGGACTGTGAAGGATTTGCAGTGGTGGCTAATGAACAGTGATTGGGTCAGAGGCAGACCCCTCTCACTTCCCCAACCAGATCTCACAGTAGTGATAGATGCGTCACTCCTGGGGTGGGGGCTTCCATCTGGGAGAGGTGGAGATCAGAGGACTCTGATCTCTGGCGGAATCTGGGCTCCACATCAACCTGTTGGAGCTTCGAGCGATCCAAATGGTATTGAAGGCCTTTCTACCCTCCATCAATGGAAGGCTGGTACATGTCTTCATGGGCAACACCACTGGCATGTGGTACTGCAACAAACAGGACGAGGTGAGGTCGTGGACACTTTGTCAAGAGGCCCTGCATCTCTGGACATGGCTGAAATAGCAGGGCATTTCCCTGTTGGTTCAGCACCTGGCAGGTTCCCTGAACGCCAGAGTAAACAAACTCAGCGGTCGATGCCTAGTGGATCATGAATGGAGTCTCCACCGGAGGTGGCGCAAGGTCTCTTACAGCAGTGAGGAGAGCCTTGTTTAGATCTGTTCGCCTCTGCTGAGAACACCCAATTTCAGCAGTTTTGCATGCTGAAGTTTCCGAATCGGCACTCGCTTGGAGATGCTTTTCATCTTGAGGGGAGCTCAGGCCTCCTGCATGCTTTTCTGCCCATACCAAACTGCCCAGAGTTCTCAAGAAGGTCAGGAATGACCGGGCCCAAGTCATCCTTGTGGCTCTGGACTAGGCACGGAGAGTCTGGTATCCCGAGGTACTGAGCAAGGCCATTGATCCTACGATCAGGCTTCCCCTTCAGGAGTATCTTCTGTCGCAGCAGTAGAGGAGGGTCCTCCACCTGAACCTGTCAACTCTCCGCCTTCTTGCATGGAGGTTGAGCAGTGGCAGTTAGCTTTTGTCCTTCCTCCCGAAGTCTGCAATATTATTCTGGTAGCCAGGCATCCCTCCACCAAGACGGTATACACCTGCAGTTGGAAGCGATTCGTATCATATTGTACATAAAAGTCCATTGACCCACTTTATGCCTTCCTTTCTGATATTTTGCTTTTTATTCTTATCCTTGCCCAGCGGGGCTCTGCTTTGGGAACTATGAAGGGTTATCTTTCTGCTCTGTCTGCCTTCTTGATACTGCCTGAACAATCCTCGTTATCTAAGCCCCCTATTGTAAATAGATTTCTGAAGAGCCTTGTACATATGTTCTCCCTTTATTATGCCTCAGCGGGACCTTAATTTGGTCCTTGCATTCTTGAAGTGTGCTCCTTTTGAGCCTCTTCACAATTGTCCTCTCTGGCTGCTCTAGATTAAAGCAGCCTTTCTAGTGGTAATTACATCTGGCAGGAGGATGAATGAGTTGCAGTCTTTGTCATTCAAACCTCTCTTTTTTCTCGGTTTACCCTGACAAACTGGTGCTTCGCACTAGGGCCTCTTTCTTGGCAAAAGTGGTCACCCCATTTCATGCGGGACAATCTGTCACCTTGCACACCTTCTATGTTCCTCCATATCCTTCCAAGGAAAAGGAGCGACTCCACCGTCTGGACCCAAAGAGAGCATTGTCATTCTACCTTGACCGCACACAAGAGTTCAGGGTGGACGATCAATCAACTCTTTTGTGGGGAATGCTGGCACACAGAAGGATCGGGCGGTGCAGAAGTGCACCATCTTTCAATGGGTCATACTCTGCATCAAGATCTGCTATGCACAGGCAAAGAAGAAGCGAAGAAGAAGCGGCCTGAAGGCTTACGAGCTCATTCCACCAGAGCTAAAGCTGCAACCACCGCGTTAGCATGCAGTGTTTTGTTCTGGATATCTGTCAGGCAGCAATGTGGGCATCTCTACACACGTTTACTAAACATTATTGCCTGGATAGTCAGGTCCGCAGAGATGGGCACTTCACCTGTTCGGTCTTGCAGGACTTCCTAGCTTAAATTTGTTCGCAGATGGTATTGCTTGAGTATCTATTCAAAATTAAGAAATCTGTGGCTAGAAGCCTCTATCAGATGAACAAGTTACCTTTGTTAATGCCTTATCTATGAGAGACTATATCTACCTGCAGTTTCCTTACCGACTCGACTATCCTCCCTACTCTAGTCTGCGGACACATTTCTAGGGTCAGTGCACTGATCCCGTACAGGGCCCAAGTTTGGACACACCAGTGTCAGTGCACTTCATGGCTCCGCTCTTCTGGCGTGGAAAGTTGTGAAAAAGTAACTGACGTTAGCATGCCTGAGTGGAACCTATAAAGGACTGCGACGTCATTCCGGTGCAGATGATGCCGCCAACGGACGAAGAGCCGATTGACGCCACCTACCGGTGTGCAGGGGTACTGCTCAAAAAATCTTCTGAATCCAGTCTGACGACTGGGAAATTCAAAGGTAAGGAATCTGTGGCTAGATATACTCTCTAGCAGATAAGGAGTTACCGAAGCTAAGTGACTTGTTCTTTATGTACTCTGCTACATGACTCGAGTGTGCCTAATATCTTTAGGATCAAAACATTTTTGCCCTAATGGATCAACCACAGATCTCTCACTTTTGATCTTGCTAATAGTACTATCCCAAACTCATCAGCTAGACGATCTTTATAATTAAGGTCAAATATATATTCACCAATGTCATTGTCATAGCCCCCTGCAGGGTTGTCCTGCCCATCCAAAGTGTCACAATGGACACCCATTCTCTGTGAGCTACTTTGGACTCCTTTTCCAACATCCTAATTATCCAAATGTTTCTTCTTGTTAGTACATTTACCCCCTGGACTTCTATACGCTCTTTCTTCACCTTCCAGAATTGAGAAATAATCATCCTCCTCATCAACAAGACTCCTCTTTCTATCCCTCACAACTGACCTTACCGATTCCTGGACCAAATTTTTAATTTCCTGTGTAAATAATTTCTCTATCAACACCTCCTGACTATCCCCATGTGTACTTTTCTCAGCCATATTTATGCTTTCCTATAAACGAATAATCTGCTGTCAACATACACTTCCTTTATCCAATTTTGCTTCCTACTGTCACCAAACTGCTCAGCAGATCCGATTCCTTTACAGAGAGTCCATTGCTAGAAACGGCAAACCACATTGCCAAGCAATCCTCTCCTATCTGTCAGCAAAACATTGCAAATTTCCTTTTGAAACTAGACACGTACGATGAGCCGAGTGCCCAATCTAAAATGGCACCTTCAATATCATCTATTTTGTTATAAATGCCCAATCTAAAATGGCGCTTGTAGTAGTCTGATTTGACTTAGCATCTCCAATGTGCATGCATGTATTTAACTGAAATGAACATCCATGCGCGTACACAACCTCAGGTCTCATTGCGATTCAGAGCTTTTCTAAGATGGCCTCCGACACCTCAGACAGCAGCGCATCTCCACACACCGCTTTTCTTAAATCCAAAACTGCACGATCAATAGTAAGCACAAGACAGATTCAGATTACTAAAACGAGCGTTTCACTTAAAAAGCAAATCTTTATCCAAAATGTTTACGCTTATTACAAAATATGCTCTCAATGTATATTTTGGTTGGTTTCTAAATACTATCTGATGTAAAAGGGCTACAATATCTTCCTTATTAAAACATACACTAACAAACAAATGACTTCATAATCATATCCACAGTCATTCATTATAATACAGGTCCAAAAATTGGACCTATGTTTAAAAAAACCACACCAAACATTCAAATAAGAATGTAATAAAGAAAAGAGAATACTTATCTGCTTCAGAAGCAGCAAACAAAAGAGGAAGAAGATGGCGGACACAAGGCTTATAAGGGGCTTTAGAGTTCTATTTCAATTGTTTGGTGTTTAAAGTTCTATTCTGAGGTTCTTCAAAGTGTTGCTGCTCAGAGGTGGTGAATAAAAGGATAATGCATAATGCTAGCCTCCTGTCTTGCAATAAACTCCTGACCTGTAGCGGTGATGGATGAGTTTCACTTCACCTCGGGCACAGTTGGGAATATTTGCTCACCTTTGATGAGCTCAAGTTTCTTGACTTGGAAGCTTTGCCTGGATCTAATTAAGATAAATAACAACTTAGCACTAGGTTTACTAAGTCTTTGTGCCAGGAGCACCACAATCCAAAGTAGTGCATGCTATCCAGCACAAAAGGTTTATTGTGCTGGAAAGGTGTACTTTCAGCAGTGCAAACATCACTTGTTTCAAAGGGGCGTTACTGGGGTGGAGCACTCCAAACACCCATGGGTTTTTTAAACAAAGCCCAATCTACTAACATAGCCAGACCAGGCTTTGCATCAAAAACTGACACCTATTTGAAGCAGGTAAAAATAAGAGTAAAAGTGTTCTAAAAAAAAAACCCCACACATTTCATAGGAGGTGCAGTGCACAGCACATATCCACTGCATTGTAACCTTCAGGGTGTGTCTGCGAGTAGAAATTTGTACTGGAAGGGAATATCTACAGTACTAATCCTATGTGCACAGGGCACATGCACCTCTGCATCTTGGTGCAAGGTTATGTGTCGATCAAGCCAGCCTGTATTTGCGCCAGCATATGGGATGACACCAACAACTGACATCAGCAACTGTTTTTTTCCTCAGTTGCCCGTCTTTGGACACTTATAAACATATCAATACATTCGCTCACAGTATTGTGAAGTGAACAATAAGTTTCTTTCTTTAGTCCCTTCTATGGATACCGATATGCCATCATTATAATAGGGGGCTACTAACACTCTTCAGATATAATGCCTTAAGATGTAATGGCAATGTTTTACAGTATATTGCTTTGAACGGGAAACAACGGTCAGCCTCCTGTTTAAAATATTTTTTTTAAAAGAAGTCAACATATGTGGCATTTAGCATGTCTATAAAGATATGGCATGCAGAGTCATTTTTTTATCCACAAGTTTCCTTACCTTCATTATCCCATTCCAATTATCACCCGTGGAAACTCGAAAAAGTGTCAGGAAAGCCATCCCAAAATTGCGAAATGTGGCATGCCTGCCCAGCCCTTCACAAGGATGTGTCTCATCGCATTCTGTGTGAATAAAACATCAGGGCATGAAACAGTTACCATTACCCATATTCTGCCATGAATGAGCCATGCATCAATGCAGGTGAGAGGGAATAACACTTACCCAGGTCTCCGAAGAGTTCAACGCCCAGGGCCGCGAATATGAAAAACAGGAGCATGAAAAGAAGGCCCAAGTTTCCCACCTGTGAAAACAGAGAACAACTTTGCTTCAGGCCTGGTTAAGAAGGTTTTGCAAGCTTAAACATGTTTGCAAAGGTGCCCAGTCGTTGAGGTGGCATTGAATCCAAACGTCTATTTCAAGTTCACAGTTTAAGAGGAGCTGCAACTTATGAGCTTTTCCCCAATAAAAAAGAAAAACCCGAGATGCTCTTTAAATTCTAAGGTATGGCCTCCCTCCTATTACAAAGGGCACCATTTGTACAATTGACTAAACTCCGTCTCGCTAATTGGATTCATGGCAGGCAGGCAGGCAGGCAGGCAGGCAGTTCTGTTCTCTACCCATTGAGGCCTTTTGGAGTTTGCAGTCAGAAATATTGGAGAATCCACTGGCCAAATTTACTAAGAATTGACACAATGCAGCGCAGCAACCAAAGAGAGAAGGACAACACAAAATCTAATAAGATAAAGTGCAATTTTTTTCTCTTCTTGCACAGGCGTGCTGTTGGCTGCCTTGCGCCACGTCAACATGCTTGCACCATGTGCAAGTGTGTGTTTGGATGTCTAGTATACGTTTTGTACTGAAATTGTACTCTTCCATTACAAGATACTACCCTTACATGTAGTTACGTGTAAACTTTTAAAAGTTTTGAGAAAAGAACATTTTTATCACACATTATGCCTGCCACAGGAGACGTAATTTATTTACGTAAATCCCTGTCCACATTGTTTAGTAGATTTGCGATAAAACCCATGGGTGGTTGCATGAGAACAAGGTTGCAGAGTTACTATCACACCGGCAATGACAGGCAGAACATCTTGTAACTCTCATTCTCTGGTTGCACACTTTCCATTTCTCTGGAGTCTGCTTGTGTGGAGAGTCCAGTTGTAAAGCAGAACTTGCAGCAGCTGTGAACTCTATGGAGCCCTTCCCTTTACTCTGCTGCCTGTCTACCCTGAAGCAAAGCCTCGGATAGCCGCCTCACGAGTGGTGCATTGCGTGCCATAGAAAAGCAATGACTATGTGGACTTATTTGTGACTCATAGATTTGGTATGCATTTGGATACCTCCACCCTCCTAGTCTGCGATCAACAAAGCAGTATAATAAATATTGGCGACCCATTAGAAATTCCTCTATATTTTGTTCTTTTGTGCACATATGTAGTCTGTGGACCTTTACTTGTTGCTTTCATCTCTACTTGTGGAACATAGCTGGACGCAGATCTAGGGGAGTAGCTATCATTGGTGCAGCGGCACTGGGGCCCAAGCCTAGGAAGGGCACAGTGGACCTGAATTATGGCTGCCAGTGTGTTAGAGGGCCTATTTTCCTCGCTTGCACTAGAGCCAGCAGCACCCTGGCTGAGCCACTGCGCAGATCATACTGCAAGGCTCTTACTGTTAGCCCCATGATTAAAGGGAGCTGCTGTATTAAATTATGGGCACATTACTGTTTAATGGAAACAAATTAGTACTTAAGTTTTTGTGAAGTGCTCACATTCTCACCAGCCAGAGTCCTGCTTTTGGGCAGACATAGTTATCCTTCTTCAACATCCAGCAGTGATGGAGGAGGAACAGGCACAGAAACTGTTAAGAGTAATAATGTACCCTAAAACATTCTGTAGCATTTGGAGTGGATTACATTTTTTATTTTTTGGTATTACTTCTCCTTGAATGATTCCTATTTTGCTGCAACACAGGTCTATTGGGCACAGAGTCATAGACAAAGGTATCTGGATGACAAAGCTTTTTTATGTGTTGTTTATATGCTGTATCCTGCTGTAGCATGTTGTACAGTCCATTCATCCGAATTATCTTTTGTTTTGAACGAGTGAGGACTTCGCTTCCACAAAGGGGGCGTCTGAGCATGCAGACCTGAGAGATCTTGACCAGTGATTGTGAAAGCTTTCGTTAAGGAGATATAAGCCCAGAGTTACAAACTTGTCACGCACTGCAGTGCAGCAATCAAAGGGGCTTATTTACAAGCCCCTTGCGCCACCCTTACGTCACTTTTCTCATGTTAAATATGACGCAAAAGTGGCGCAAGGGGCTTGTAAATAAGCCCCTAAGTTTCTACGCTGCACGAGCTGGAGGCAGAACGGGACAGCGCCATATTTACTAAGATATGGCACAGTCTTGCTCTTTCCCTAGCACCGGTGCACAATCAGGCTTTCTAGCGCCACGCACACACCTTTAATGTACCTGGCGCTAGGCAGCTTGATTGTATTGGAAAGTAAATTCTACAGTAACATTTTGTACCGGTATACGCCAGTTTTGTGATGCAAACCTGGCGCAAAATATTAGTAAACATAACCTTTAGTTTTGTTCTGAATGTTCTGATTACATTGTGTATCTGAGAGAACTAATTTGGGGTTAAAATCAACAAGGAAATCCGGAGCCCTCTGCCCGAAAACAGAAATCCAACATCAATCAATCAATCAATCACGGCATTTATAGAGCGCGCTACTCACCCGGGAGGGTCTCAAGGCGCTGGGGGAGGGGGTAAGTTACTGCTCGAACAGCCAGGTCTTGAGCTGCTTCCTGAAGGCGAGATGGTCCTGGGTTCGCCGAAGGTGAGTGGGGAGGGAGTTCCAGGTCTTGGCCGCCAGGTAGGAGAAGGATCTTCCTCCGGCGGTGGTTCTGCGGATGCGTGGTACGGTGGCGAGGGCGTGGCTGGTTGATCGTAGCTGGCGTGTGGGCGTGTAGAAGGACATGCGGTCGTTGAGGTACTTTGGGCCCAGGTCGTGGAGGGCCTTGTGTGCGTGGGTGAGGAGTCTGAACGTGATTCTCTTGCTGACGGGGAGCCAGTGCAGGTCTTTCAGGTGTACGGTGATGTGGCTGTGTCGGGGGATGTCCAGGATGAGTCGTGCGGAGGCGTTCTGGATGCGCTGGAGTCTCTTTGAAGTTTGGCTGTGGTTCCGGCGTAGAGGGTGTTCCCATAGTCCAGTCGGCTGGTGACGAGTGCCTGGGTGACGGTCTTCCTGGTTTCAGTGGGGATCCATCTGAAGATCTTGCGGAGCATGCGCAGGGTGTTGAAGCATGAAGATGAGACGGCGTTGACTTGTTTGGTCATTGATAGGGAGGAGTCCAGGATGAAGCCCAGGTTGCGTGCGTGGTCCGTTGGCTTGGGTGCGGGTGCCCAGGGCCGGGGGCCACCAGGAGTCGTCCCAGGCGGAGGGTGATGAGCCCAGGATGAGGACTTCCGTCTTGTCTGAGTTCAGTTTAAGGCGGCTGTTCCTCATCCAGTCGGCGACGTCTCTCATCCCGTCGTGCAGGTTGGCTCTGGCGGTAGTGGGGTCGTTGGTGAGGGAGAGGATCAGCTGGGTGTCGTCGGCGTAGGAGATGATGTTGAGGTTGTGTCGGCGTGCGATGGCTGCGAGGGGGCTCATGTAGACGTTGAAGAGGGTCGGGCTGAGTGAGGATCCTTGTGGAACGCCGCAGATGACTTCGGTGGCTTCGGATCTGAACGGGGAGAGGCGGACTCTCTGGGTTCTTCCGGCGAGGAACGAGATGATCCATTCCAGTGCTTTCTCTCGGATTCCGATGTTGCTGAGGCGCTTCACTAGGGTGCGGTGGCAGACGGTGTCGAACGCCGCGGAGAGGTCCAGGAGGATGAGGGCAGCTGTTTCCCGTTGTCGGTTAGGGTTCTGATGTCGTCGGTGGCTGCGATAAGGGCGGTCTCGGTGCTGTGGTTGGCCCGAAACCCGGACTGCGAGGGGTCGAGGGATCCATTCGTCTCGAGGAAGGCGGCAAGCTGTCTGTTGACGGTCTTCTCGATGACTTTGGCCGGAAACGGAAGGAGCGAGATGGGGCGGTAGTTCTTGAGGTCGGTGGGGTCCGCCGTTGGTTTCTTCAGGAGGGCGGTAAGCTCGGCGTGCTTCCAGCTCTCCGGGAAGGTGGCGGTGCGGAAGGAGGAGTTGATGATGTCCCGGAGATGGGGTGCGATGGTGGCGTCGGCTTTGTTGAAGACGTGGTGTGGGCAGGGGTCGGTTGGTGATCCGGAGTGGATGGAGTTCATCGTGCGGGTGGTGTCTTCGGTGTTGATCGGGGTCCAGTTGCAGAGGGTGGTGGTGGCGGGCATTGGTTCGGCGGTAGGGTGCGTTGTTTGTGCGTTGAAGCTGTTGTGTATGTCGGTGATCTTGCGGTGGAAGAACGCGGAGAGTGAGTTGCAGAGGTCTTGCGAGGGGTGATGTCGTTGTTTCCGGCGCTGGGGTTGGAGAACTCTTTGACGATGCTGAAAAGTTCCTTGCTGTCATGGGCGTTGTTGTCCAGTCGTTCTTTGAGTGCCGACTTCTGGTGGCACGGATCAGCTGGTGGTGTTTGCGGGTGGCGTGCTTGAGGGCGGTCCTGTTGTCTGTGGTCTGGTCGAGTCGCCAGGTTTTCTCGAGAGTGCGGCAGTTCTTCTTGGATTCCTTGAGTTCGTTGGTGAACCAAGGGGTTTTCTTGCTTCCGGGTCTGCTGGGAGGGTTTTTTAGTGGTGCGAGGTCGTCGGCGCAGGCGGTCAGCCACTTGGCGAGGTTGCTGGCTGCTTCGTTTGGGTCCGTTGTGTCGGTGGGTGTGTTCTGGCTGAGGAGGCGGTGAGCTGCTCGGCGGTGATCTTGCTCCAGCTCCGGCGGGAGCCTGTTGCGGGTGGTGGTGGGTCGCAGTCTTTCTGAAGCTGAAGTGGACGCAGCTGTGGTCGGTCCAGTGGAGTCCGGTGGCGTGGCTGAAGGAGATGTGCTTGCTGGACGAGAAGACGGGGTCAAGCGTGTGGCCGGCGTAGTGGGTGGGCGTGTTCACCAGTTGCTTGAGTCCGAGGTTGGCGAGGTTGTCCAGCAGGGCGGTGGTGTTTCTGTCGTTGTTGTTCTCCAGGTGGAAGTTGAGGTCCCCTAGGAGGATGTAGTCGGCGGAGGGCATGGCGTGCGGGCTGATGAAGTCTGCGATGTCTTCGCTGAATAGTGTGCGTGGTCCCGGGGGTCTGTAGATGAGGGTGCCTCGGAGGGTGGTCTTGGGGTCCGTGTGTATCTGGAAGTGTAGGTGTTCGGCGGCGGTGAAGGTCTCGTCGGAGACTGGATGTGTGCCCCTGCACGCAGGAGAACTCATCCCGGACGAGTCATGTCTAGTGCCCTTTAACTGCAGCAATGTGTCTAGAGCTGCCTGTTTTAAGATTATTTGACGAGTGGATCCCGGGCTAATCTGCTGGTTTTTGCTTGTGCTCTTTGCCAGTACTGCAGACCTGAGAGTTTCGCTTTTGAAATTCGTAAAATGGATTCTCTAGAGCAAGGTGTTGAAACTGACTATTTTGTATCCAAGGGTTTTTTAAACGCCAATAAAAACATAGTATAAATAGAGTTTAATATGACATTATTACAGTTTTGAAACACTGTAAAATAACACTTTACTCTTACTCGATATAGAGGTCCTCTATTTATCAACTTTGTCAGGGTGGATGAAGTATCTGTCGGACGTTTTCACTCAGGAACCACAGATCACATCGGATGTCAGTAAAGCAACCTTAAATCTCTGAGCTATTTAAGACAGACAGATCCTCGTCTCTGACCCACTGCCAATCGGATTAGGACAGAAAATATGCCCAGGCACTAAATTAAAAGTGCCCCCCCATTAGCAAATCAGATAGCTACAAAAGTAGCCCACATTTGCAAATTGGGCAGTTTTAAGCTTGCAAAGACACTGGGCCAGATCGGGTTTGTATTCCTTTTTTCATGCAAACCCGACGCAAAATGTTGAGGTGGGATTTACAATTTAATGCAAAATATGATTTGCATTGGAATGTAAGCCAAAATAACACAAAGATGCACAATACGCTGAATATGGTTACTTCAGCGTTTCATAAGTGGTGGACAGGGGGCGTTTCATAACTGATGCACAGGCACTCCCATGCAACCAACCATGGATTCTTCAGCAAATCCCTATGGACAAAGAATTATAGACAGGGATTTGTGCCAAAATCCTGCACCTCCTAAAAGGAGATGTAATGAGGATAAATGTTTTAATTTCTCATAGTTTTTCCCACTTTGTGTGCTCCATTGTACAGCACAAATACAATGTCAGAAACACGTTAAAGCGTAGTTTTTGTAGTGAAGAGATTTCATCTAGCACAAAACCTATGCTTCCCACAACGCAGACATCCTTGCACTTTGGCAGCCCAAAGTGTGCCAGCACAAGGAGGGAGCAGACCAGCATTACATTTTAGTAGATATGGCGCTGTTCTGCTCTCTCCCTTACACACAATTCAGCGCATCAACTTAACTTGCTGCCCTGCGTTGTGTGCATTCTATGTCCATCTGGGCCAAGCTATATAGGTGATTTGCAAGGTATGGGAGACTGCATGCATTTATGCTTGCTGCAGACAATATTCGTGGTAATATCAGAAAAAACCAACAGTAAAAACTAGCCCACCAGACCTTAAAACAGGGGCCCGCAAACAGCCAAAAAACACTGGGTGGCCAGACCAGCCCTTCGGGCACTGCCAGGTTGCCCTATTGGCCAGTCTATAGGTCAGTCTGACATAGGTAATAAATTCATGTGTTCCCATACTCTTTGGGCGTACTTTCTAATGTTATAAGGAATCTCATTTCTTCCAGGGATATTACTCTTCCTGCTTTTAACCTGACCTCCTCACCTGGTCAACTTTTTTAGGCTGGCATGAATAATGGGAATTCCTATTTTCTGTTCAGGCACTGTTTACTCGCAGACAGTTTCGTGTTTTTGGTTGAGGTTGTGGAGGCGGAGCCTAATCACATAGGCTGCGCCCACTGGTCTGGACCAAATGATAAGAAAAATAATGGAGACAATGACCCCCCTCCTACTTGGGTGATAAGCAGCTCCATTAAATTGAATTTTAAACACATTTATACTGGAAAGTAAGCCTGCCTAATTCATCCTCCCATGTGTCTTTGTTCATTTATTACATCACTTTATTTGATTTGAGTGTCCAACAATGTCTCATTTTTGTACTTATCTCACAGTGTCGGTGAGTAATTATCAGCATAACCCAGAGAAGGAAGCAACATTGGCCAGGGGATTGTCATTCACAGGGTAAACAGAACTCTATTTGCTCGCTTGTACGTGAGGTAAGGACTCTATTTCGTAGGAAGCTGAGTTTTCAGTTTAACTTGTCACCAATTGTACTACATTGTCCTGTGAATACAGCTTGACATTTTACATAACAGATGGGGTCTCATGCTGGCAGCAATTCGATATCATCCTTCGGCCTCCTTCAATGAGGACAACAAGGACAAATTGTTTTGGCCTGGCTTGACAGTGCATCTGTCACGCCAGACCGCAAATGACCATGAACAAAGGAGCTTTAAGAAGCAGCACTGAGTGAGAACCTAAGTTGAAACTTCATGGTAATTTTATCTTCTTCTCTACAGGTATTTGATTGGGTAGTAGGTGTGTGCGTCCACCAAAAAAAGAGTGCTTGCATTGCACCTTTCTTGGTGGAAAGCTGATGTTCGGTTTAGTAGGCCTGAGATGGTTATGGTGACAAGACAATGATGAAAGATAGACCTGATTGGTTTGTTGGGGAAAGTCTTGTCTGATGTTACTGGTCTGATCTGGTTCTTATGAGAAGTTATGACAAAGGCAGAGGCATGACATTTAGTTTTAAAGGAATATTTTAAACACAATAGTTGTTTGAGTGTGGGTTGTTATTATATTGTGGTAAAGCTCACAGACAGGTATTACATCAAAGCTCACAGATTACACCCTCATACTATTCCTCTGCAAACACTGGGAGTAGAAGATTAGATCTGTGAGAATCCTTAAAAAGGCCCTTTTACAACGAGTTGGGAACACTGATCAGCCATTAAGTGGATGAACACAAGAATGAGTCAGGGGATGAATGAGTGCAAGCATGATTGACAAAGTCAATATATTATGATATGTTGAGTGCCTAAAGGCACCAGTGACTAACAAGGCACTTTCAGTGTGCATAAGACAGACTTACAGACTTTGCTAATACTTGCATTCACACAACATTTCCCTACTCTTTAGAAACATGAAGCTGTCACTGACATTGCGTCTCACATTAATTTTCAAAATGAGCCATGATGTCCAGCAGTAATTGTAATGGTTACTAGATTAAAAAAAACATATTTTACAAATTTGTCTGGTTTGGTATCCCAGAGTTGAATCACCCCCTGCAATATATTCACTAAGTAAACTTTAATTCTTTAACACACTCAAATTCAATTCCCTTGCTCATACTAACTTTTCCAGCATTTTGCTATCCAGTCGTGGTGTCTAGTGTTCCTCTGTTTCCTTTATTTTCATTAATTATCTTCCTTATTTGTGTAATTTTCCACGAAAGTTGTGACTTTCATTTGATTCAAGCAACTGAGAGAATCCATAAGACCCTATTTGCTTACCAAACCTTCTCCATGAGCCTTAGCAATAGAAATCTTAAACACTTGGCTACTGCGGCGCCGTCCCCATGCAAACGAGGGAACGCCCCCTGAAGATAGCGCTGGTGCTTAATGTGCCCCAGCGCTATCGGTATTACAGAAGGGGCTGCACAAGCGTCTGTGGCCCCTTCTGTAACACCAAAGTGCCCCGGGGGGGCCCGTGGCGCCCCCCCCCCCGAGGCACTTTGTGTAATACGGCTCCAGGTGTGGCAAAGAGCTGTTTAGATGATTCTGTACTGTTTATCTTGTTACCTCTGGATGGAGGATGGCTAACATCTAACTGGGCTCAGGAGAGTGGCACAGTGTGAAGTACCTCATCTGACAGAATTATTTGATTTCTTCATTCTATTCAATTCTTTTTGCAGTTTGATTTCATCAATATCAAAGCTTTGTGCATGTTTTACAGCAGTAACGGAGAGTGTGATTTTTTTCATGTAACCGCGTCTTGAAGAGGCAGTGAGAAAATA
This sequence comes from Calotriton arnoldi, assembly GCA_963921515.1. NCBI lineage: Eukaryota > Metazoa > Chordata > Amphibia > Caudata > Salamandridae > Calotriton > Calotriton arnoldi. Next base: position 452,579 of record CAWUFW010002732.1, read on the forward strand.
GCTGTTTAATATTGTGTTTTTTTGTTTGTTTAATCCGTGATGTACACACAGTAATATTGTAGGACTGCGAAGCAACCTGCAGCAGTTTCTCACCGTTAGATGTTAAGTAGAGTGCCACTTTCTTGGTCTGGCATATAGACAGGCTCTTGTAATAAACATAAATAAGCAGGCTAACACATAATTATGAATACATTGTGAGAAAATGGGTTATTAGTTGGGAAGAATGTGGGTCCTTCACATGTAATAAGTCTGCATCCTTCCATCCAATGGAAACCAAGTATCCTGTTGTAACACTTCACTTGACTCTCTCAAGGTAGCAAGGCAGAGCTGTCCAATACGTTACTCAGTGGAGGTCGAGTGGGCTAGTACCCCAGTACCCCAGTCTGCAAGTATCCAACACCTAATTAATCAGGTCCAGTCAGTGTTCCTACTTATAAAAAGGAAAAGTACTTTATTAAGCACACCCTGCTGAATACTACACAATAATTTACAAATATATACACAATGATAGGTGGAAATACCTTTGGTGACACCCTCCTAATGGTTCACACCCTTAGTGAGCCCTGACCTCTAAGGTCATAATACCACCCACAAATACTAGATCCAATATAAGGGGTGCAGTTATCAAATGGCAGCCTACTGGCTCTATCAAGGTGTCACCTCACTCAGAAAAGCAAAAATATACCATACAAGACCAATGCAACACCATTAAACTGCTGTGGGTGGTACCATCATAGAGTGACATTCATTAAGGCCTGTCATGAATCGGTGTTTACCTTATGATTGTCAATGAAGCATTTTAAAACATGTCAATGACCTTCATTAAGTCATGTACTGATTGACTATTAACCTTGTCATAATCTTGATTAAAGCACACAGCATTCCATTGTCAGTTTTGTCATTGTCAACAAAGTGTTATAACTTAAATGTAATGTGTGCATGAGTCTATCTTCCACTTTTAGCATGCTGCAAGAGTAGCATTAGGACCCACCAACACTTGCACTCCGGAGCCTCTGAACGAAAGCTTCAGCTCTAGGAATGCTTGCTAAACCAATATAGCCTCTCCCGGGGTCATCCAAAAAATCCCTAGGAGGCTTAGGGAAACAGATAAGAGAAACTCTGTGGAGGCTCTTTTGGGGGCTGCTGTGCTTCTTGAAGCCCCTAGGGAACTTTGCCGTATGTTGTGGTACCCCTGCCATTCCTGGACATCACAAGAGCCACAATGCAATTATATCATGCACCCAAGATGATTCTGAGATGCTCCTTTTACTTCCTGCTGTGTTTTCTTCTGACTGCGGTCTTTTGTTTCATAGCTGGATGCCCGATCCCACCTGGGCATCCAGTACTGTCTTTGTCGGGGACCACAGGAGGACCCCTGCCATTTCCCCGCTCTCACAGCACAATTCCAAAGTGCTGCACAGGAGTCGGCTCTTTTTTTTGTGAAAACCATTTTATTAATTTTACAACTTCAAATCAGGAAGCGTGATGCGCAGAACCAATGCAGAATATAAGTATACATTACACTACAAAAAGAAGGCAGGAAGACATCACATCCAATCCCACGGCCAAAGTCCAGAAAACCCGACAACAGTGTAGGATCTAATCATCATGTTTGTACTGTGATATTGCCCATTCCACATAATCCCAGAACCCCACCATCAGCCCACAGCCTTTCTTTGCACTGCTCTAGCCGTATCCCTCAATACTCCCACCAGTCTGTCCATATCTTAAAATGTTTCTGGGGGCAGCCCTGTGACAAGTAGATCGGGTGTTCCAGTCACATACAATGACCCACGCACTTGGCCCAAGTGTTCACATGATGGGCCTCTGTTGCCTTTCAAGCCCTCGCAATATCCCTCTTAGCGACAATGAGGCTCAGTCAAAGAAGTGCCCTCTGATAACGAGTTCCCCCAGATCATCTGTGATATGTAGAAGAATGAGTTTAGGGTCCAGGGTAATATCCCACTCCAGCACCCTCTCAATCCATCCCAGCACACCACCCCAGAAATGGGCCAACCCCGGGCAGTGCCAGAACGTGTGAGGTGAATCACCCCTCGGATCATCACACTGCAGGCAGTTTCCCGCAGGGATCAGGCCCATGCGATGGAGCCTGGCCCTAGTGAGATACACTCTATGAAGTTTCTTGAGTTGAATTAATCTAAACTGGGCAGCTATCACCGCCTCTCTGGGGGCCTCCACCGCCTCCCTTCAATCGGCATCATCCAGGCAGCTCTGTACCCCCTACCACACCTGTTGCACCCCCACCATCGGGTCAGGCACATTACGCAGTAAAATGTTGTTTATTTCCGACAACTTATGCTTTTTGAGATTTGTGAGAAGGATTTTAGCCTCCATCGGGGAAAACTCAGGGATAGCCTCCACAGGCTGTAGAAGAGGGTGTGACAGAGCCCCAGATACCTATAGAACTGTGTATGGTGCATATCATACTCATCCTGCTGGTCTTGAAAGGTTTTAATTGCCCCATTGTGCAGCACATCCCCCAGCGTCGAAATGCCTATAATGTCCCAGGCCGTGACTCCCTTCAGGGCCGTCACCTGCAGTAGTCTGGTGCCCTGTCACAACAGGGTCTCCAATGCTAGAGGATTGACCCACCCCATGGTCTTCAAAGCTGTACTCCATATCTCCAATACCACACGGGTGGCAGAAAGAAGAGCCGCAGAAGACCCTCCTTCCACAGAGCAGGTGGGGAAGATCTCAGACGCTCAACAGACAGCCCTCTGCCGCTTAAGCAGGGTTCCCAAAGCCCCCGAACCACCACTCATTCACAACCAACAGATGCACTGCCCAGTAGTATAGGAGCACGTGTGGGGTGGCTACCCCCCATCGACAGTTGGTTGACAACATTTTGCAAAAGCGATGTGGGTTACATAGCCCCCACCCCCACAGCAACGATCTGATTTGTGCATTAACCTTACTGAAGAAGGTTTTATCGATCGGGAATGGGTAGTTTTGCAGTTTGTAAAGCAGACATGGGAGACATTTTAAAAATGGTCGCGTGCCCCAAAAGGGAATGAGGCAGAGTGGACCAGAACTTGATGTCCCGTCCAAGGGCAACCAATTGAGGGGATAGGTTTCGTTCAAAGGAGCAGGTCGAGTTGCCGGTACAGACCAGAAACATGCAGAACAGAGCAGTAAATACTTGTGTGCATCACTCCTTAACAAAACCCCTCATAGATCATCATGGTGGATCAGAAGCAGCCCGCAGGGGGAGATCAGCGCCGAGCTTTATGAAGTGGTCCTACCCCACAGCAGGCTAGTGTTCTCCATCGATTGTATGTTCAGGATCCAGTGAACGGGTCCTTTTTCCCTTTTTCTTTGAGCATTTTCGCAAGGCCGTACGTCAATCTCGTGTTGCGCCCCCACCATCTCTCTGGGCCCCTCTCCCTCTCTGGGGAGAGGAAGAGACAGCCGGGCGGCATGGAGGTCTCTCCTCTACCCATTCCCAAACCGCCACCGGAGAGTCAAAGAACAAGCTTGTCTCTGAATAGAGTACCTTAAAACTGGCCAGGACAAGAACATATATTTGAGTTCCATGGCTTTCAACTTCTGCTTAGCCCCCTGAAAGGGCCTATGCTGCTGTAATACCTTCAGAGTGTAATCTGAGAAAATCATCACAGAGGAGGATGGAAAAGTCATCTGGCCGGCCCTGCGGGCTGCCCGGGAGACTGCACCCCTCTCCACGTAGTTGAGTATGCGCACAATGAATGGTCTGGAACTTGCGCCGACCGGTGGTTTCACAATCAGAGCCCTATGTGCTCTTTCCACGATGAAGTAGCCCGAAACCTCGTCCTTGGGAACACAGCTATTCAGCCAGTCCCACATGAATCTCGTTGGGGCAGAGCCCTCCGCACCCTCTGTATGTCCACCACACGGAGGTTGCTCCTGCGGGACCTCCCCTCTGCATCCTCAGCGTGGGCCTCCGGCTGACTCATCAGGCATTGCAGGATGGCCAAGTGTTCCCCATGCGACTTGAGGGTGTCTTCGGCCTTCAACACCCTATCTTCCACTTCGGTCACCCTGCGAGTGGTGTTCTGCAAATCCTGTCTGATCGGTGCAAGGTCCACCTTAGGTTCCCCCATCTTGCCTTCCATAGTGACCTTGAGGTCCTGTATGGCGCTGAGGATAGGCGAGGTCTGGGGGTCCCCCTCTGGTATAGAAGCTCCTTCCTCCACCAGTGTGGGGGGGGCCTGCTGTTTAGTGCATTTTTCAATCTTTTGCTGGGATGCCATAGTGGTTGTCTTATCCTTCTTCATGCCGGCAGGACCAAAAGGAGGCGTCTCCAGGATCTTGAAGCTGAGAGGGCAGGACCCCCGTCCAAGGGTGAGCATCAGACGACCCACGGATGTTAGCTGGGGCCAAGTTTCAAAGCCGGGCAGCCAGAACCCCCAGCGACGCCCCTGTACCAAAAAGCTAACCTCTGCAGGGCCGGACTGCCTGTAGCGGGCACCGGGCATTTTCCCAGTGGGCCGGAAGGGTGGGGTCTGTTTTTGGACTGGTGGGGGCCGGTTTTGAACCAGTACTACAATATCGGACCCCTGTACCAAAAGCAGCAGCAGTGTTTCCCACCAGCACCGCCCCCCAGCTCCCCGCAGCCGGTCTGACTTAATTGCCAGTGCTGGTTTGCGTTCCCAGTCCGGCCCTGATCACCTGGGAGAAAAGACTGGTAATCCAGAGGGAGGGAAAAAAACTGCAGGTGGACAATGTGCCCCCCCTGCGCTGCAGGCACTGATCAGGTCCGGGTGAGGCATGGCCCAAAGTCCCTTCCAGTCTTTCCTCGAGAAAGCGCACCCCTCAGAAGCCGCCTCAGTACAATGTCTGGGGAGGGAGGCCAAGAGAGGTGACCCAAGTGTCAACAAAGTCCAATTCAGTGCCCCCGTAGGACCCCCTGCCCCAGTTCCTCTAAGGCGGCCACAGCTACCGCACCCGAGGCCAAGAAACTGGATTTATATGCAAGTAGGGCAGGCCTCGCCACCCAGGTCTTATACAGTAGATCCAGACTGGTTATCAGGTACTGTCCCAGCCACCACAATGCCAGTTCCCACTAGGACCTATCCTATCACATTCTGGCCCGTTAAGAATGGCCAGGGCCGGACCCCGATCTCCATCCAGGTGATTGACTCCAGAAGCAATTTCCCCAGTGCTGCTGGGGGGGGGGGTCTGTCCAGGCACCCCCCTCTCTCACCAGCGGTAGGATGGCCCCTCTAATCACACCACACTGTCTGCACACCGTGGGGGGGACCACTGACACTCAACGGTAAGGGGGGTGGCAGGGAGCTTCAAGTTCTTCCCTGTTCAACTCGATACAGCCGCCGGCCTCTCCTCTGTTCAACAGCTTCTCAAGCGTGGCAGGGCCTCACAGAACGCCAGCACCTCCAGCAGCGACCCAGGCCCAGGGCAGACCGCTTAATCAACAAGCGGGCCCTGCCTTTTCACTTTGTTGGCACCTCTGGCGTTCCATCTGGGAGTCCCACAGGGTCCAGCAGCCCGCTGGCAGCACCGCACTGCAAGTGGTGTTCCCTCAGCTCCTGCTGGCCGGCTCTTGATACTGCGCGCCGCTCCTCTGTCGTGGCGCGCAGGCCACCACCGGTCACCGCTCCCTGCTTGGAATGGCCGCTGTGAGCTGAGCAACTATTCTGGCACTCCAGGGATTAATCGTGCCAGACTGACATGTCCGTGATGGCACTGTGGATTACCACTCCCACCCAGCTCAGACTGGGTAGAATGACCCTGGGGAGCGGTGGTGAGAGGGGGATTAACTGATCTTCAAGCTGAGCTCTTCACAGAGCGACTGCCATGCTTACCGGCCAAGCCAAGCCCCAGAGTTGGCTCCTTCTGATCTCCTACCCGCTGGCATCCAGCACGAGTGGGAGCAGGATTGAGGGTTTTTTCCCAACTGCACTGGGTGTGACCTGGAGGCTTGATGATGGGTGCACCCACCTGTGCAGACACAGGCATGGATGGCAGAGGAAGCACCTCATAAGCTCTTCATCCACAGGAAACTGGGAGGCCCAAGGCATCAGTTAAGTTTTTCCCCATAAAATGGTTGTTTTGTTGATCCTTGTGTCTGTGCTTGAGCAGTTGGGGCCCCCCAGGGTTAAAAAAAGCAGAGGGACTCACACATTTTCTCCCTCTGGCAATGGTTTCTTCTCTCTGTGGGATTTTGGCTCGCCCCCAGAAGCCTTTAGGAAGCTGGGCTAGGAACCAAGGGGAACCACACTTCTCATCCTTTTTTTGCTGACGACTAAGGTGTTGTTTTGCTGCTGTTGGTTAGCTCCGCCACCAGGAGTGGATTCTTCAGGCTTATCTGGCCTATAAAACTTTGTTTTCTTATGGAAACGTGATTTTCACTGCACTCCCTCCTTGTTCAGGGCTTGTCTGGGCACCAGGCACTTCTCCTGAGTCTGGAGTCTTTTCTGCAGTACCCCAATGGCAGATTGTCCATCCCTGTCCCCCCCCCACAAGGTCCCATGGCCTCCTGGTTGGCCACTTGCACAGCACATGGGGCAGCCAAAGTCAGGGACCTCCCCATTCTGAAGGTCACACTCCAGCTGGACCAGTCCACAGAAGATTCAGAGAAACCCTCTTGGGTCTCCCCAGGAGTTCCATCCCTCTACTGTCTTCCAGAGGTTGTATGGGGCAGCACCACTGACCCTGGAGAAAAAATCCTAGTCCCCGGGTGACAAATGAAATCAAAAGTCCTTGATTTCATCCTTTTAGCAAAGGCTATTTATCTTCTCTCTTCCACCTGGGTATTCCTCTGGCTTCCCCTAGGTCCATATGGTTCTCAGAAGACCCTCTCTTGTGCAGGGATTTTTAAGGGGTGAGGGAGTTGTACAAGGTAGGCACCTATGTCCAATCATGGTATGACACATTTTCATTCCACCACTGTTCCAACACATCTGCACAACATTCTGAGACATTCCAAGATTGCGACTGAAAGTGGTGTGTGGAAAGACCTTCTATGAGGCCCTAATCCTCCCCCTAACTGCCACAGCTTCCTGCTCTCTTCCCTCCAAAACCTTCAAAGGGGAGCCCCTCCTGACTTCAGAGGTCTGGTAGTCCTCCTTCGTTTCTGTGGGAGTAAGTCTTCCCAGGCCAGGTGCAGTGTGAAAGGTTATTAGCACATACAGATTCTTTCTCCACCCTTTCCTTTCCCTGGAACAAGCCCAAACACTATCAAATGACTCTATACTGTGAGGAGGCCTTTGATCCTGATTAACTGAGCCAAGCCAGGAAGCCAATTATGAGCAGAGAAACATGAGTAATCCTCAAGTGCCAGAAAAAGTGCAAATATCACAAATGTTACAGTGGACCACGAGGGGCTGTGATATAGCTGACCACGGCACAGCTAAAAATCATATAGATAAACCTGACATGGCTGAAAGGTGCATGGAGGGACATGTAATAGAGAATTTATCAATGGTGAAATGTGAATATGCAGAATATGGTGATATGGTGCACGATTATAGTCTGAGGGAGCACGCGATGCCTGCATATGACATGGAGTGGGTGAATGCTGCCTGCAAGAATATATCTTGTGAGGCATATCATCTATATAGCTAATTAAGGCATTACCTTCTCCCTAGTTTTCCTCACCCCAGTCCTTACCTATGGGGATCTTCACCAATCGGTTCCAAAGTAAAAAGAAAACTACCAAAATGTCAACCCGCTACTTCCTGATGGTGTGTACAATAGCGGGTGGGGCCTGAGGCACTTCCTTGTTAGGACGAGCCTCGATCGACCTGTTGTATCCTCTTCTATGGGCTCTGGCAAACCCACCAATTGCCATTGGCTGTTATCTGTGTCATTTGCAAATGCTGGCTTGTTATTGGTGCATTTGTTTAAATGTCCCTCCTTTGTGGGCTTAGCTCCCTCACTGGTGATTTAACTCAGAGAAGGTTTTGTTTGGCCATCCCACTGTACAGTGTGTAATAACCTCTCCTCCTTGCTCTGTAACTGGTTTCACTTTGCCTGCCTCTGCTCGTATTTTTGCAGGCTTGATGGAACGCTTGGTTTTTGTAGGCACGGGTAATAAAGCGATTTGGACAGAACAGCTCTTAACTCTCTTGTAGCTGCACTGTACAGTGCCACTGGGGCACAAGCTGGATAGCCTCATGTCCCTCTTTTCTTTCCACAGCCATATAAATAAGGAAATCAAAGTTAGGGAGGAAAATATATACTAAATTTGTGATATGGAAAACAAACCTGAGCGTAGATGGCGCAAACACAAGGAGAGATTTGCCTCGGCGAGGTAAGTGGTGAGCTAGTGGATGTCTTTGGTCACAGAGGCTGCCCCAGCCTACAGGAAAGGCTGCTGTTTGGTTACGGTAAAATGTGGGATGTTGTAGGGGGCATGAGTTCACCATCAGCTATCGATTCACCATACCTGCATCCCAAGAGGCTGGCAATACAGGAGGCACCAAGGGCTCACATCTCAGGGACAAGATGTGTCCACAAGCAGAGGGAGACAGTACCCGTGCCCAGCTCACACACATCAAAGGCAACCTGGGGCAAATGTCTGTATATAAAATACTACTTTGCCTGTCACCAAAGATGTTTCGATTAGTCATAGCAAAGCGCAGCTATAGGAAATTCCATTGTTTCTTCATAGCTTATAGGTTGCAGGAATAGAAAGTTCAGTGAATGTACATATTCGTCATCACCCCCAGTAGCACCATGTGCTTTTTTAAGAAATTTAAACAAATGCTTTATTCGCCGGCTAGATATGTCTTTGAAGTGAGAAGGGTTAATGATAAAGCGTCATGATGCTAAGTTTCAGAGTTGCATGAAGTGTCTTAATTTGTGTTGGGGAGGTGTTAGAAGGTGGTTCTGACCATCTGAGCCGCCCGGATTTTTTGCTTTTTGAACACCTAATTTTTGAGCTTTTGCTGTGGGAGAGCCTCATAAGCTGGGACTCACCCACCGTGAACTCATGATGGAACAGACTGCATGTGGATTGCATCGGTGTCCCCCTTGTGAGAGAAGGCCGCTGCGCTGCAGCCGGGGTAAGGGGCACCGGACTGGTTACATGTAGACGCGTGTGCACACACGTGTGCACCCGTGTGAGGGCTGCGTGGGGGAGATTCCTGTCGTGCGCAGCCCAGGAGCAGGTACAGATAGGATGGTGTGGCAGGAATTATGCAGAGTTGGGTGGTAACATGGAATAGGCTTTATAATGAGGGGAGACACATGTGAGGGAAAGTCAGTGTGCTTTACTGTTTTCACTGTAGGAACACTCCAGTACGCTCCTATGAAGATGGGGACCACATGGGGTAGTTTCACTTCCGTAGGGCCTACAGATTCCAGACACGCACCAAAGTACTCTGTAAACTGTGTAAAAAGAAGTATTCTGCTGAGTCCAAAGCCATATCTGTACTGCTTATGGGTCATCCAGAAATGTCATATTCCTCTGACTCAGCTCATAACCAGAGCCAGGCTGGATTAATTACCTTCCTCCCCAAGCTGTAGCATCAGAGGCCTAGCCCTTCACTGCGAGCATTCCAAGGGCGAAGGTCTCCTCTCCAAGAGGGAGAGATAAGGGTGGAGCTGCAGGTTATCCATCAGCAGCTGTCACCCGGTGCCAGGCACCAGGTCTGCGGCCATGAAGGCAGCAAGAGGGGAAGGGGGCTTTTCAGAGACCATGTGGCATGAGACCCCCAGACGACGCCATTTTGAACTATCCCAGAGGCCTTGTGCAGGAAGGAGGGAGCAAGGGCAGAGAGATGATGTGTCGCTGCAGGATAGGGCAGAAGAGTCTTCCTGCCAGACCCTCCAAATTCTTTTAAAAGGTCTTGCACAGGAAGAGGCGCTCTCTCTGGGGTGTGGTTCTGCTGAGGAAGACTGGTGCTGGAGCCTGGTGCAATGGTCAGTTGGAAGGAGGAACCCCCTGACTGTCCCAGGACAGCGCCTTGGAGGGAGTCCAGGGCCAGTGAGGAGAAGCCTGGGCCTCTGCGCAAGAAGAAGAGAGGCCCAGAAGGAGAGCCAGGTGAAAGGCTGACGCAGGGAGCCAGTGAAGACAGCTCCCTGCCGAGTTCACCCTCCTTGAGACCAGGAGGGCAGCAGAAAGTGCTCCCAGTGGCTAGGGCTGGCCACCAGGAGCAGGAAGTGGCCATAATTGTGCAAATCGGTCCCCTGGGGGCTGGGTTATGCCCCCCAGAAGGTAGGCGACCTTTGACCTCTGCCCTGACCGACGATGAAGTGCGTGGGGCTCCGACGCCGGTTGTTGTCTGGGCACAGTCTAGTGCAGCTGGGGACGTGTTGAGAGGTATGTTGGTGTCTGGGCGCAGTTTAATGCAGTTGGGGACGTGTTGAGAGGTAGGTTGTCAGATACCAGTGTATGCCAAGGCTGGCCTTTTAAACATACCAGTCTGTAAGACTGGCCTAGTTTACCTCTGGTATGTGTCTTTTTATCTGGGAGCACCTGTTAATACAGCCACGGCAACCACTGCACTCCCCCTTTTATCTTAAAGTTTGTTTGTATCTCTCCTCCTTGGTGCCTATCCTCTAGTCAGACTATGTGATCTACAGAAACTTTGGTTCCTACTCTTGTCCTTCCACATCTGCCAACATTCAGAGCGCTTTCAAAAAGGGTTAATGTTAATAGTAATTGACATATTAAAAACAGTAATTGCCAAAGTGACCAAGCGTGGCTTTCATAAGAGTGCATGCACAGACCACCATGTCTGCATGCATGAATTTACTTAGAGTGTGTGTGTGTGTGTGTGTTCCCAGTACAACCATATCTACCTGTCGTGTTGTTAGTTCTGCGCATGCACCATAGGAACGCCAGACCTCTTGGCTCTGCTAATGCTTGTTATCTTAGTGATTGAAGTGCAATGCCTTATTCTGGAATGCCTTCATCGGTGGCTTCCTAATTACTATCCAACTTGCCTGTATTTCACCAGTATTTGTTTGGGCAGGACAGGGATTTGTGGATGGATGTTAGTACAGTAATGGTTTAAGAATTAGTGAGTGTGAATGAGCTTTCATAACACTAATGCTATGTGCAGTGTTCACCTGTCTCTGTGCCCCCTACCCCATCAGTTTATTTGAAGTTTAACCTAACACCTTGAAAAATATAGTGAACTTTGGCTAACTGATTCCTGACTGCAGTATCTCGTAACAGCCACGTTTTCTGCTCATATTCACACTAATCACCAAATGTGAACAACTTTGATGTGAGAAGAAATATGCTTTGGCACCCAAAATCTGAAGCTTGCAAATTGTGAGGCTGTTTTCATTGTTGTTCCTTATGAAGACCCTTTATTAAGTCTCTCATCAGCGCTGCTTTGCACTTAGTTATTTTCTTGGTGACAATTTAGTCATGTGATCAATACTAGTAACTCATAATGTTTGCATCATACCTTTACTCCAGGAGCTTGTCTCCAATGCCGGTATAGGGGGATCACCTTGTTGATACGCCCTGAGACTTAACACAAATGTGAGAGTGAGTTTTCTTCAGCAGGTCTTTGTGCGTTAGAAAGGATTCATATTGACTTGGCCAGGAGCTGTGGTTGGGACTGGGATGGACATCACGCGACATGCTACAGCATTTCGAAGATAACATGGAATTTGCTCAGTAAGAAAATTTGGATAGATGATGGCAGGGTGCTTAGCTTGCCAACCAGGTCAGACACTCTTAAGCCATTTGGATTCTGAAATGTGAATTTGTTTTCATTTATTGATTCTATTACTTTAAATTATGGTAAAAATTCTCTTGGCAGGAGAGGATGGCACGAAAATGGTAGGGATGCAGGGAGTCCAGTTTACTAGGATGCAATTGGTGTGGAAGGATGGCATTGTTGCCTGATTCCCCAGAATACACCCCATTGGATTAGTGCTGTAACAGAGGTAGACTAATTCTACTGCTGAGGACCTTTGCGATCCTCAATGGCTGTAACCGAAAGTGTTCTAAAGGTATTCAAATTGCAAGGGGACTCCTTGGTCCCCCTGACAGATGCTTCTATTTCCTGTTACTCTGAAACCTTTCCTCCCACCTTTCACTAGGGTGAACTACCCGATAGGTGGCACATTACCTAAAACCTTTATCTTGGTGAGAGTGAAGGTACATTAGGTGGAAATTGGAACTGGGGCATCTAAGCAGACTACAGTTCCATCTAGAGAGTGTCCTGCCCACATTATGTGCAACCAATAGGATAGGGGCACGGACAGGATCATTACAAACAGGTTAATTGAGTCAAGTGCTTCCAGTTTGAAAGCATGTCATATTTAAAAGTCTGTGCATTTCGCCTAAAGCCATCGATGAGAACAGCCGTGCATTATACAAAAATTGACCACTCCTTACATCTTTCAGGAGGTCAATGCTCTGCATCAGCTGGACTATTAGTTCTTCATAAAATTCGTAAATGCAGAGGTGTAGGTAGGTCTTTTTCTTAAGCAACGGCCAGGCCATAAAACTCTTCTCTTTTTTGTTGAATCTTACTTCAGGTCACAAATTGGTCACAAAATCTTTTTCAAAATTTCTTTTTGTTGATTAATGGACATGCTTTACTCTTTTTCTGTACTGTTTTTGGTGGGCTTCGGGGGATGATAACCATGAAGGTATTAGTGTGCTTTTCAAAATATAAAAAATAAACAAGCATTTGCAATGCAAAGCTGGCAGTAAGTGCACCTCCTTCACTGCCAGCCTTGCTTCTCGTAAGCAAGGACTACAAGTACAAAGTGAGTGTTTATGCACCGCTTGCTGGTTTTCAAACCACATAAATAAATGGCATTGTCATTTACAATGGCAATAGCTCAAACTCTCACAGATGCGAGACCTATTGCATTGCAAATGCCTGTTCTTTTTGGAGCCCACTGGTTGTGTTTCATTTCATTTGCGACCTTTTATGGGTAGTCTCCCGAGCTTCATTATCATACTCTCCTTCAGGCATACTAAACTGACAGTTAGAGACCCTTACTTCTGTGCTGAGGCGCAATGTGTAAGTGAAAAATGTACTTAAACTGAGTGGGGCGAAGCGTCAAAACCAATAGGTTTGACTTGGAGGGGTGGGGTTGTCTCAGCTAAGACCAGACATACATGTCTGGCACGTGTTTTTTCTTTGTTTACTTCATTAAGTATGGGCATGTAAAAAAGAGGACGTGGAGGAAAAGCCTAACTCTGACCACATTAAAAAACTGTTTGGCCTCTAAGAGACACGCATACGTTTTTAAACCACAACCCCGTCCACCATTCACTCTTAATTTACTGCGTGGAAGGCAGCTTACATTGTCAAATAAAGTAGCCTTGTGTGTGTAGTCTCTATGCGAATGCCGGTTAAAAGTGTGAGTACTGGTGGGGTTGTCCCAGTCATACATCCTTCTCGGGTCATTTAATGAGAAACATGGTGTTGGGTAAAGCTTGCTTCTGCACTACAACCGCCTGCTTTGCAGCAATGTAATTAACAGATGTCTCTATGTCGCGGTGGGTTTGAGATGAGGAGCAGTGTCCGCTACTTCCTGATTAAACCTGCGCCCTTCACATCGCATGCAGAACAATCTACCTTCAGGTGTAAATTGACAGGTTGCGCCCGTATGCAGTCCATCAAGGAGTTCATGTCGGAGCAACAGTCCACACGCATATTTTGCTAACATATATGTAGGCTGTTAGACCTGGCACTGTTGGCGTGGGTCTCCCTTCCATTTTTTGCTGTTGCCTCATGTGTTTTTGCTGGTTATAGATGCTTTGGGCACTGTGCCACTGCTATTCAGTGCCACAGTGCAAGTGCTCCCTATAGTAAATTGGTGTATGGATTAGTGACTCCATGATTGGTTGGTTTGGTTTACTTGTCAGACCATAGTACAGTGCACTGAGTGTGCCCAGGGCTTGTAAACCACATACTGCTGGTGGGCTTGCAGCACTGGTTGTGCCACCCACAGAAGCAGCCTGTAAAAGTGTGTCTCAGGTCTGCCATTGCAGAGCCTGTGTGCAGTCTGGTACTGCCACGTTGACTGGGCAAGTGCACCCACTTGCCAGTCCCTAAACCTTCCCTTTTCTTCATATCAGACACCCCTATGGTAGGCCCAAGGGCAGGGTGCATTTTAAGTATAAGGTAGGACATGCCCTGGTGTGTGTGGCATGTCCTAATAGTGAATTACAGCCATTTTCGTTTTTCACTATTGCAAGGCTACCTGTTCCCCATAGGCCAGAATGGGCAGTTTGATTATTACATCTTATAATCCTAACTGACCCAGGGAACATGGTAGAACAAGCATTGGCATAGCCAATAGGTCTCGCCTTTGGGACCTTATAAGTGTTTAACCATGCAACAGTTAATGTTGTTGCCCCAAGGATTTTGTGCTGCGTAACTAAATACTTATAAGGTCCCAAAAGCGAGACTTATTGGCTATGCAAATGCTTGTTAAAAAGGTTTCAGCCATGTGGCACAGGAGGCACGCTGTTGTAGAACACGGCTAAAAAACACTGACTAAGCCAATATCTCAAATAGGTGAAACCTTCTGGCTTTGCCAATGCTTCTTTTTTGCACTTCTTTGTTTCCAGTCTTATGGTGTCTTGGCTGTGGGAGTGCTGAGGCCCAAAACAGATAAGACTATAAGAATGGAAATGAAGAAGTGCAAAAAAAGAAGACAACTGGACATCTCCATCTATGCAATGAGAATGTGGAACAACATCCCTGTAACCGTCAGCATTGCCCCAACCCAACCCTAAATATTTGAAGACTAGTTCCAAAAGACCCAGATGGTCAAGCTCACTCGTTAAAAGCTGGGGGCAAGCAAGAGTCCATACTGCTGGAAAAAAAAAGGTTCCTTTGATACTATAGGAATAGAGACGCTTGGAGCACTTTGCAGGCACTAGATTAATAGGGCATTTTCAAAACTTTGTGTGCGAGCAGAACAGGATAAATGTCTGGCCGACTGAGCAGGTCTTTCATGATGTTTCCTTTCTGATATGATTAAAACTAGCAAAAACAAGCAAGAGTGTGCATTCAGAGCCTTTATGTTTCAAAACTTCAGCATTTATTGGTTGCTACACATAGTCATGTGCATTACTCAGGTCACAGACTGTTCCTAGATTGTGACATTTTATATAATCTTCGCCATCAAAAGAAAAAAGCGGTGGACTACCTGCGTCCCTTGTACAATAATGCTTTGCAAACTAATGAAAAACAAAATAAAGCAAAATCACTTGGGGTTCAGTAACTGTTAAGCCATGGGCCCACATTCACTCATGCGGCAAACTCCAACGTGAAAGAGCAACCACCATTCACCAGATTCTGTGTTCCTCATAATGTAGCAGAAACATGTCCATGCACCACTCACTCTTCAGTAATCCTAAGGGTAGTGAAAATCCTAATAGCTCATTACTTATAACGTATTCATTACTCATTTTCAATCAGCTAAAAGAGTTCTTCACTCACGATAACATTTCAATTAAAATGCTTCATGGCAGGAACAGGGCATTAAAGCACTGGACCTGCAAAGACATATACCCATTATAGTTACTATGACTTACATTATCATACATTCTCCCAGGACTCACTAAAGTGTCAATATCTCTACAGCTAGATGTGTGCACCAAAATGAAATCAGTGCACGAATGGAGCAGTTTAATGGACAGATGAGATTATGAAATACACATTCAAGAGCGCATCATAGATCTCTGTGCGCTGTCAAAAACAGGGCATTGATTCAGATGGTACCCTAGGTATGAGCCAATCACAATGGATAAACTGTTCTACCTTATCCACAGTGCCCTTTTTTGGGCTAAGCAGAGTTCCAGAGACTATTATGCAAAGGATGGGTCTGGATGACTTCATTAGGTGACTACTATATTTAAATGAGTGAAGGCAGGATATCAAAAGCAATCATATTTTCTTCTTGGCCATTTAACAACCTCTTTCAAGTCCTATTTGGGCTTGATAACCTGAAAATACATTTCTGGTCTTTGAAATTAAACCAATCTTCTGTATTCTGTGCAACCGTGGAGGATATTTTTTCCATAATTTCCAAACGGAAATGGTCAGCTGTCTGTCCATGTTCCATGTTATTGTAATTGTATTTATATAGCACCTACTACCCCTGACGAGGCTTTGAAGCACTTTTTAGTTAGTAGGGAAATACAAATTGTTATTGGTAGTTTGGACATGTGTGCGCGTTAGTTGGATGAATACGATAAAGGACGTATAGAGGAGGGAAGAGTTTAGGAAGAGTTATTTGGGAGTTCTTTGCAGTAAAAGAGGTTTGGGATGAGTCAGTGAGTGGAGGTAGGGGATATTTTGAAAGAGGAATAGCATGAGTCACAAGGAAGAGGCTGGGGAGATTTGTAATTTTTTTCTCTGCAGTGGGATGTAATGCATGTAATGTGTGCTAGTCTGAGTGTGAATCTATCTTGTTGTATACTACTACTGTGTCCGACCAACCGTGTGTGCACTTTCCTAGTGGACACAGAAAAGTTACAGCTCAGGCTCAGATTCATTAATGCATTCTCAGCAAACTCTCACGCACCAATATATAGGACAAACTTTCCATTTGCATGCCATTGTGAAAACATTTGATACCACAAGAGGGCGCTTTGTTCATAGGATTTACTTTATTACAATCCTGAACATTTCCATGAAATGCTTTCCTGTTAGTGTTGTTTAAAAGTCACTTTGGGAAACACACTTAGATTTTATTTGCCTTTATTTTAGAAAGAGGATGGAATGCATGTTTTCCATTGCAATTACAACAAAATAAATGTTTTAAGGCTGCGTATTCTATTGGCATTGATAACATTATAGAACTGGAAACTGAGGGCAAATTAGTACAGTTATAGCTCTTGGGGATAAGGTTGGGCTCAAAAGAGATAAAGGAAACAATAAATGGTATGCATATATAAGTTAATATGACATGTAACTTGGCACTGGAAGCAAAAACAAAACCACGAATCAAGAGCAAGAAACGAAGCTATGCACACTGGAAATTAGAAACTGAAAAAAACAAAATACGACATCGACTGCTGAAGCACATTGTCGAAAATTAGATATAGAAGCAACAATCAAAGTATTTTAGAAAGGAATGGTATTGTTAAACACGTGATGTACTGCATTTTGTTTAATGAAAAATCACAGAGGATGTGCAAAAACTGAGATGAACAGAAGAACAACAGAAGCCAAACAACAGGCATTGTGATGAGAACAGACTTAAAACGAGCGAGCGCGGCACCCTGGGCTTTTGAAAGCTGACCATGGCCTTTTTCCCCGCACGGCCGGCATGTGTTTCCAATTATTGCGCCCGCGTCTGGGCACGATAATTGGAAACACATGTCTGCCGCGCGCGTAACCGCAGGGAAAAGGCCATGACGCACGAGCGTCTGGTCAGCTTTTCAAACTCCCTAACTATAAGTCTCGCAGAGCAGCGCTTGCGCGCTACTCGAGGCTCGACCTAAAAACGAATTTAGTATGCCTGAACTCAGAATGATAAAATACATCTTTTAGTGAAGTTGGTTTGAACATTCTGTGTTTGAAAATACCACTTTTAGAAAGTAGGTATTTTCTTGCCTAACTATCCAAGCCTGCCTCTGCTAGGTTGTGTATTCCTTGTCTGGGTTTGTGAGTGACAGGGGCTGGGGGATTCCAGGAGACAGGGTGAGTCAGCACAGGGCTGAATAGAGAGATCTGTATGGAGATGGGTGGGAGGAGTTGCACCTGGGACCTGAATAGGGCTGTGCCTTCCCTCCACAATGCTGGCTCCACCTCCTGTGGTGCGTCTGATGTCCCTGGCCTACACTGTGAAAGGAAAGAAGGAGTCTTGTCAACAAAGTGCTCCAGGACTGACCAGAACTGGTTTGGACTAGGCAAAGGCCTCTCCGCCTTCAGAGAACAAAGGGAAAATGAGTATAAAAGAGGGGACCCAAACCCCAGAACTTTAGATCAGATCACTTTGGGAAACAAGAAGAACCTTTGCTGAGGAGAGGAACCAGAGAAACTGAGGAGGAGACTATCCCTAAGCTGAGTGCTGTTTGGGGGATTGGCCTGCAGTGGTTGCCTGACTGCCAAAGAAAGGAGAAAGGAACTTTGTGTGTACTTTCATCAACTTGTAAAAGATCTCCAAGGGCTTGAGAGAAGAGCTTGCTTCCTGCTGAAGTCTCAGGGACAACAGACTTCACCAACCAGCTCCCCAAGAGTCTTTCTGGAAAGTGCCTGCTGCTGTGCTAGACTTTCTGAGGGACTGCGTGTCGCAAGGAGCTGGAAGCGCGACTCACAAAGGAGAAGTGTCGCCGCCGCAGCCGAAGCGCCTCGCATCGCCGAAGAAAAGGATCGACGTCGCATCAGACGCCGCCGCATCAACGGGAAGCGTGTTGCAGGGCCTGTCGCGGCTCAGAAGAATCGTTGAGTCGCCGCACGGCTGTCGCATCATTACCGAAGCGCCTCGCATCGCCGGAGAAGAGGACCGACGTCGCATCAGTCGCCGCCGCATCACCGGGAAGCGTGTCGCAGGGCCTGTTGCGGCTCAGAAGAATCGTTGAGTCGCCGCACGGCCGTCGGGCGTGCACGCATCGTGTCGCATCAAGAAGAAGACGCCATCTTTGTTTCATTGCACCGGATCTTCATCGCATCACGGCGTTGCTGGTCGCATCGCCACGGAAGCGCAGTAAGAAACCGACGCATCACCTCCCCACGCCAAGAAGAACCGACGCATCCCCTACGCATCAGTAGGGACCCGACGCATCACCGTTCTTGCGTGTAAGGAACCGACGCATCACCTTCCCTGCAACACTTTCGTTGTATAGCGTTACGCATCCTAAGGTACATTGAACTCAAAGTGTCGCATTTTACATCTAAAGAGAACTAAGCTAAGTCTACCATTTTTGAAGTACAGTATTGTGGATTTTTGTCGTTTGTGGTCTTGTGTTAAATTTATATAAAAGATACTTATTTTTAATATACAACTTGTGTGGTGTCTGTGAGAAGTTGGCCTGGTATATGCTGTTCACTAATTAAAGTGGACACCTTGCACCAGTCCAATTCGACTCTTATGGTAGGTAGGTTTAAGACAACCTTTATAGAAAGCTATCCTAGTGGTAGCTGTGGAGAGCAGCCTTCAGGCTAAGTCTTGGAGGAATATAAAGCAGCTTGTTTTACCACACAATCTCTTGAATCACCAAATGAAAAGACACCACACAGGTGTATATATCAAATATATATGTATTTATTACTAAACAACTCTCTACTAATCTCTTTATGAGATTAGAAGTCAGGAACATATGTACAAGTCAATGTTTTATCAAAATAAGTTAGCACAAGTAAATATCACAATCTTATCTTGGCTAGACTGTGGTCTAGAGCATTTAGAATCGAGGGACCCCAAAGAACCACCCCAGGTAGTTGTAGGAGACCCACAGGGGACGGACACGGTGTTCAGACACTGGTGCGAGTCCTGTACGAGTCTATGCGAGAGAACGCGATTGAGTTATCAATGTTACAGGTCCCTGGCGTGTTCGAGGCGAACACACCGATCGGTCAGTACGAGTCGAAGGATGCGGATACTGAGAGAGTTACAAGGGAGTTGGACGCAATGTGTCTAACACAGACGCGAGCCCTGTACGAGCCAGTGCGAGAATCGCACGGGGAAAATAGGAGTTTTAGGACACTTCTAGGGTAGCTACAAGCAAGCCACTTACAGGGTAAGTAGTTCTAGGGCCCACACCCACAGGAGCACCGTAGTGCTGAAGTTACCTCACCCAGGGGAGCCGGGTGCATAGGTGTCCTTTGGTGTCGGGTCGCGGCGTCGTTTTCAATGGGAACCAATGAAGACTTGCTGCTTGCGACGACAGAAGAAGTGTCCGTTGGAATCCAAGCCTGGATTCGGAAGGAGGAAGACCTGAAAGCAGAGGGGACAGTGTTCACAGTCACTTGGCAGTGACTCTGGGCAAGGAAGATGAATGCCCACCGTCGTCGACAGCTTTGGGTCGTTCACAGGTGTCTTGACTCTTTGACCACGTGGTCCAGGCAGCATCGATGATGACCAGGAGCTGGATTCGGTGTGTCCCACGATGTCTGCAGCTTACTGAGGTGTCGGCGACTCGATTGGAGCCAACAAGCCTTGGTAGCAGCAAGTCTCGTGGTGATGAGGAAAAGTCAATGGTGCAGACCAGCAAGGTCTGGGGGACTTACCCAGCAAGAGTAGGTCAGGGCAGGCCTGGAGCAACCAGGGGAGCCCTTTGGTTTTGTTGGAAAGTCTTCTGGGGACCCACAAGCCGTCTGGCAGGGGATCGCAAAGACACCTCGGGAGGATCCACTCAACAGGGGCCCACGGTCACTCGGGATGGTGTAGGCCTCTGAATTCGGGAGGGATCTCTGCTAGAGGCTGGGACCACACGTGATCCAAAGCACAAGTTCGTAAAACGTCGTGAAGGGGTTGCACTCGACAATAGTGTACGGTACCCAGGGGCTGCGGTTCCTCGTCGCTCGTGGGGTCCACTTGCCTCAGCTTCACTGGGGACTCACGATGGCCTTGGAGAAGTCAGGAAATCCTCTTCCTGGGCTGCAGGGACTTCGGGCTCCGGCGGGAGCGGCGTAGTTTGCGACCGTCGTTGTAGTTTTTGGTGCCTGCCAAGCAGGGGAGTCACTCCTTGACTCCAAGGGAGATTCTTCAGTCTTCCAAAGGTAGTGGAACGTCGAAGGTCCAGGATTCTTCTGTAGAGCGTCATCCAGGGAGATCTAGGTTGCAATGCACAGGTTCCCCCTCTTATACTAAAGAGAAGGGAGGGACTAGCTCTATGACCCCACCTATGGGAGGGTCAGGGGAGTGGGTACACCCACTTCCCTATGTCCAGTTTCGCGCCAGAGCAGGGGCAGGTAGCCCCTGAGCCGGTTTGAACTGGCATATGCACAGAGGAGCCTTCTGCTCCCCCAGTGCAGGATTTCAAGGCACTCTAGGAGTGCACCCACCCAGCCCCAATACACTAAACCCTGTCTGGGAGGTGGTCACACCCCCTTGGGACAGGATATCTATTGTTGGGCTTCCTCCACTGCGAGTGTTGGTCATCAGGGGGAGGGCAGCCCAGTGTCTGTGACTGGTGGCATCCATTTTGTGATGCCAGGGCTCTTCAGGATTCTACCGCGTTTCCACAGTAGCTACATGTCTATCCCTCTAGAAGGGTGGGATCATACTCCCACACCAGTTACTGGTGTGGGGGTATGATTCCAAAGTGTTTGACACCAAACACGACATGTTTTGATGCAGCCATTCCATAGTTAGCATTTACCGCAAGGATATAATGCACTTAAGAGTATATGGTTTGACTGCATTCACAAACAGCCCCAGAGAATGGACTCTGAGGGCTGCAGAGGGGCCCTGCTCAGGCAGAGGCACCCCCTCACATAGAAACTAAGCACCCTGCCCTCAGGATTGATAGGGCCTGCCTTAGGGGTGACTGACAAGTCTCAATGTGTGTGCAGGAGAGATGTAGGGGACCTATATCTCAGTGAGGGGTGCTAGCACTTCCTCACTCAGGCTGCAGTAGCAGGCCTGTGGTGTCAGATTTAGTCTGCTTCCCAGGGGTGGCATAATACATGCTTCAGCCCCTGGTAGGCCTGTGAAGTACCTATGCCCTTGGTACCTAAGGTACCATATACTAGGGACTCATAAGGTACCACAGTATGCAATCACTAGTGCACCTAGAGTGCACTCCAAGTCGTTTAGAGAGAACAGAGAGGCTGGGGCCCTGATTGGCAGGGTCCCAGCCTGACTATAGCCAGAAACCAGTGTAAACATCAGAAATAAAGTGGGGGCAACATAAGAGGCAGATCCTACTCTCCTACAGTGTCCATATGTAGTGTTATCACTTGATTACTGTATGTGTTCACAAATGCTTTACACACTGCCTCTGAGATAAGCCTGTCTGCTTGTGCCAAGCTACCAAGGGGGTGAGCAGGGGTTATTTTAGGAGTGGACCTCCTTACCCTGACTAGACGCAAGGGTCCCTATTTGGTCGAAGATACCTACCTCTGCTAGGGTGACCAACCGTCCGTAAATTTCACGGACTGCCCATAATTTGGGCCTCTTGTCCGTTGTCCGTGAAGAATTCTTTCACGGACGCCTTTTGTCCGTAATTCCAGACATTCCAGCGAGCTGCCCCCTGCAAGCAGCCTGAGAGTTCTGTAACTCTCACTGCAGGGGCCAGCTCGCGCTCCCACTGTGATAAGTGGCCTGCAGCAGCCCCTCCCATACCCGGCAGAGGCTGCTATCGGCCCATTGTCATTCTGTATGTCGGCCTAATTATCACATACAGAATGATAATGGGCCAGTGACATCATTTGCTGGGCCTCCTCCTACACTCACTGCTCTTTGCACGGATTGATCAAGTGTGCAGCAGTATTGCTCAGTGGGTGTCACCAGCTGCCACTGCCATACCACTTTCATTTTAAGGGGGTCCATTAATGGCTTCTGTTAATCAGGGGCCAGTGAAGCTTTATATACTCCTGTTTATGCTGTACCTCCTACAGGCCCGGTTTAGTTAGTCCTTGAGGAGTGTAGTGGAACTACTGCTCAGCAGACGACCGGCCGAGCAGAGGTATGAATGAAAACTGAAAGCGTTACCGTGGATTTTGCCACAAAAGCGTACATGTACTCTTTCAGGCTGATGCGGGGCTTTCCTGTTTATGTTATTAAATGTCCTGTTTTTTATATCCGCTGTGTTGTTGGGCACTACTGCTTAGGGAACAGCTTTGGGCTGCAGAAACAGGACTCCTGATGCCACACACATGGACTTTTGCACAGATTTGATACTAGGTGGGAGCACAGTCCTTATAAGTGGATAACGGGAATGACATTGAGTTCCAGAACAATAAACAACTGTTATTTGTCAAGAACGCCAAGAGGCAGCCTGGATGGTGAGCGTGCAGTACACAAATAAAGGTAATATTGTGTTAACAATATATAAAAGACAATGATAACTATCAGGTGCCTGTGATGGCAGAAATTAACCCTCTCAGCTATTCTATGTGCACAGATCTTTATCATTTGCAAGTGATTTTATCATCTAATCATTTGTTAAGTAAGAGCTTCACAGTTCTCATTTTTCGGCAGAAACAAACAGTGTTAGTTATCTCCTATACACTCTCCTGTTAAGGCTTAGCTAATGTATGCAGCTATTTGCTTGATAAGTTGCAACAAGTCCAAAATGCAGCCGCTCACATAATTTCTTCCAGTAAGAAACAGCTATTATTAAAGGAACGCACACAATTAAATCACTCTGTATGGTACACAGTGCCATCTGGGCTCAATTGTTTCCTTTTTTCCACGCTTTAAAATGTATAAACCTCAGAAAACACTGCAGACCGCAAAAAACATGTTGCCCTGTGTGTGAAGATTCAGACCAACTAGGCAGAGTGGACATACATTTTCATTTTCTGTGGCCTGGAATGGAATGCCTTTCTGCTGCCTATTAGGGATCTTGAAGTTCTGACTGTTGAAAGGTAGGCTCAAAAGCCAGCTCTTTGAGCAAGCATGTCATCTTACTTAATTCTTGTAATACACTGCACCTGTTTAATATCACTGGTCAAGAAATCATGAGCAAAAGAAACAATTGATGGACGGAATGCTGGACAATGCAAACATTCACCCCCAGTCACAAGGATCTGGGTTAAATCCATCATTCTTTTGCTCACCACACCACCCCAGTTTGGACCCAGCCATATGCAAATCAGTCTTGACCCTGTTCCTTGTGGGAACAGTCCAGCCCGAACTGCCAAGCCAGGTCCTCTCTGGACCGGAAACAAGCATCCTGGGACCGGTTTCAGGGCATCACCCAGGCTAGCTTGAATCCAGTGGTGTAGTGAGCACGGGACCCACGTCTGGGCATACACTTCCCACTTAGGGCGACAAATGCAAAAGAAACAATTGATGGACGGAATGCTGGACAATGCAAAAATTCACCCCCAGTCACAAGGATCTGGGTTAAATCCATCATTCTTTTGCTCACCACACCACCCCAGTTTGGACCCAGCCATATGCAAATCAGTCTTGACCCTGTTCCTTGTGGGAACAGTCCAGCCCGAACTGCCAAGCCAGGTCCTCCCTGGACCGGAAACAATCAATCAATCAATCAATCACGGCATTTATAGAGCGCGCTACTCACCCGGGAGGGTCTCAAGGCGCTGGGGGAGGGGGTAAGTTACTGCTCGAACAGCCAGGTCTTGAGCTGCTTCCTGAAGGAGAGATGGTCCTGGGTTCGCCGAAGGTGAGTGGGGAGGGAGTTCCAGGTCTTGGCTGCCAGGTAGGAGAAGGATCTTCCTCCGGCGGTGGCTCTGCGGATGCGTGGTACGGTGGCGAGGGCGTGGCTGGTTGATCGTAGCTGGCGGGTGGGCGTGTAGAAGGTCATGCGGTCGTTGAGGTACTTGGGGCCCAGGTCGTGGAGGGCCTTGTGTGCGTGGGTGAGGAGTCTGAACGTGATTCTCTTGCTGACGGGGAGCCAGTGCAGGTCTTTCAGGTGTCCGGTGATGTGGCTGTGTCGGGGGATGTCCAGGATGAGTCGTGCGGAGGCGTTCTGGATGCGCTGGAGTCTTTTTGAAGTTTGGCTGTGGTTCCGGCGTAGAGGGTGTTCCCATAGTCCAGTCGGCTGGTGACGAGTGCCTGGGTGACGGTCTTCCTGGTTTCAGTGGGGATCCATCTGAAGATCTTGCGGAGCATGCGCAGGGTGTTGAAGCACGAAGATGAGACGGCGTTGATTTGTCTGGTCATCGACAGGGAGGAGTCCAGGATGAAGCCCAGGTTGCGTGCGTGGTCCGTTGGCTTGGGCGCGGTGCCCAGGGCCGGGGGCCACCAAGAGTCGTCCCAGGCGGAGGGTGATGAGCCCAGGATGAGGACTTCCGTCTTGTCTGAGTTCAGTTTAAGGCGGCTGTTCCTCATCCAGTCGGCGACGTCTCTCATCCCGTCGTGTAGGTTGGCTCTGGCGGTGGTGGGGTCGTTGGTGAGGGAGAGGATCAGCTGGGTGTCGTCGGCGTAGGAGATGATGTTGAGGTTGTGTTGGCGTGCGATGGCTGCGAGGGGGCTCATGTAGACGTTGAAGAGGGTTGGACTGAGTGAAGATCCTTGTGGAACGCCGCAGATGACTTCGGTGGCCTCGGATCTGAACGGGGGGAGGCGGACTCTCTGGGTTCTTCCGGCGAGGAACGAGATGATCCATTCCAGTGCTTTCTCTCGGATTCCGATGTTGCTGAGGCGCTTCACTAGGGTGCGGTGGCAGACGGTGTCGAACGCCGCGGAGAGGTCCAAGAGGATGAGGGCTGCTGTTTCCCCGTTGTCGGTTAGGGTTCTGATGTCGTCGGTGGCTGCGATAAGGGCGGTCTCGGTGCTGTGGTTGGCCCGAAACCCGGACTGCGAGGGGTCGAGGATCCATTCGTCTCGAGGAAGGCGGCAAGCTGTCTGTTGACGGTCTTCTCGATGACTTTGGCCGGAAACGGAAGGAGCGAGATGGGACGGTAGTTCTTGAGGTCGGTGGGGTCCGCCGTTGGTTTCTTCAGGAGGGCGGTAAGCTCGGCGTGCTTCCAGCTCTCCGGGAAGGTGGCGGTGTGGAAGGAGGAGTTGATGATGTCCCGGAGATGGGGTGCGATGGTGGCGTCGGCTTTGTTGAAGACGTGGTGTGGGCAGGGGTCGGTTGGTGATCCGGAGTGGATGGAGTTCATCGTGCGGGTGGTGTCTTCGGTGTTGATCGGGGTCCAGTTGCAGAGGGTGGTGGTGGCGGGCGTTGGTTCGGCGGTAGGGTGCGTGGTCTGTGCGTCGAAGCTGTTATGTATGTCGGTGATCTTGCGGTGGAAGAACGCGGCGAGTGAGTTGCAGAGGTCTTGCGAGGGGGTGATGTCGTTGTTTCCGGCGCTGGGGTTGGAGAACTCTTTGACGATGCTGAAAAGTTCCTTGCTGTCGTGGGCGTTGTTGTCCAGTCGTTCTTTGAGTGCCGACTTCTTGGTGGCACGGATCAGCTGGTGGTGTTTGCGGGTGGCGTGCTTGAGGGCGGTCCTGTTGTCTGTGGTCTGGTCGAGTCGCCAGGCTTTCTCGAGAGTGCGGCAGTTCTTCTTGGATTCCTTGAGTTCGTTGGTGAACCAAGGGGTTTTCTTGCTTCCGGGTCTGCTGGGAGGGTTTTTAGTGGTGCGAGGTCGTCGGCGCAGGCGGTCAGCCACTTGGCGAGGTTGCTGGCTGCTTCGTTTGGGTCCGTTGTGTTGGTGGGTGTGTTCTGGCTGAGGGAGGCGGTGAGCTGCTCGGCGGTGATCTTGCTCCAGCTCCGGCGGGGAGCCTGTTGCGGGTGGTGGTGGGTCGCAGTCTTTCTGAAGCTGAAGTGGACGCAGCTGTGGTCGGTCCAGTGGAGTCCGGTGGCGTGGCTGAAGGAGATGTGCTTGCTGGAAGAGAAGACGGGGTCAAGCGTGTGGCCGGAAACAAGGATCCTGGGACCGGTTTCAGGGCATCACCCTTCAT
The DNA here is from genome assembly GCA_963921515.1 of Calotriton arnoldi. Classification (NCBI taxonomy): domain Eukaryota; kingdom Metazoa; phylum Chordata; class Amphibia; order Caudata; family Salamandridae; genus Calotriton; species Calotriton arnoldi. The sequence goes on from CAWUFW010002732.1 coordinate 479,012, forward strand.
CAGCCAGGCTAGCTTGAATCCAGTGGTGTAGTGAGCACGGGACCCAAGTCTGGGCATACCCATGAGGCCAGTCTCTGAAGTAAGTGCGCTTTATAAGAATCCATGGAGTAACATGTTGCGAAAAAGAATAAATAAACTCTAAAAAAGTAGAAAAAATATTCCTGGCTCAGGTAATAATCTTTAAATATTCCTGGCTCAGGTAATAATCTTTAAAGCTCATGCTGAAAACCAAGAAAACTTGAGACAGAACAAAGTGATACCGGCAACTGGATCAATAACATGACCCCAGCTACCCGCAAGTGCTTGCCATCTCACTACCATCTTATCAAAGTGCCACTTATGGATAGCAAGTTTTGAATCTGCTGCAGATGTAACCATCTCTGTGGTATTGTTAGAGTAAAATATTTAGAAAGGTAATTAGGCGTCAGACCATGCAGTGCTTTCCATACAATGCATAGTACCATCATCTTAGTCTGGGACATCACTAATAGCAGAGACAAAGGCAGTGGCGGCTGGTGACATTTGAAAGTGGTAGCCTTAAACGAACAGGTTCAACAAAATTTGCTTTTGTTAACCGGAATAATGATATGGTGTTATATAGCTTGCACCACATATGGAATTGTGTCATGAGCTTTGCGCAATATAGCTTCTATTACCCCAATGATAGTCATTTTATGATCCATGAAAGGGTGAAACGCTGAAAGGCACCAGCAAAGTGTCTGAAGTATTACTTGCAGGTTATTATGTAAATCACTGCAGCATGTGCTCAGCTATCTTACCGAATAGAAGTAACACTGTAGAATGTTTATGTTGGTATGCGTAATGGGAAGCTAGAGTACTCACTGCCTTGTTTCCTTAATTATGTTGCTTTTACTTATTTTACTCTTCTTTATATTTTGATGTTGTTGTTGCCTACCATTCTGTTGCCTTCTTTTGTGTGGCCTCATAAAGAAGACAGACTAACATAAGGAATGATGTAAGGTAGTCTATCCCACAGTGCATCTAGCGTGTCCCACTAGCAAAAGGTGTGTAAAGGCCTCACGTACAAGGCATTTTTGCGATTCACAAAATTGAATGCCTGTGTGGAGTAAGGGAGTTGGGAACAGAGAATTTTAAGGATAATGTGGATCAATTATGTCACTGTAGGAATGGTTCTGCAGGTTTGTCGGATAGTTCTCTGGATAGTTCTTTGCATGTACAAGAGTTAGTGTGCGTTTGTTGTGAACAGAGGGGCTTATTTATGAGCCCTTGCGTCACTTTTGCGCCGCCGGTGCGTCACTTTTTGTGACGCACCGGCGGCGTAAAAAATGCGCCTGGTTGCGTCATATTTACAAAGTGACGCATCTAGGTAGATGCTCCACTTTGTAAACCCCCTGCGCAACATTATACCTGCGCCAGGTATAATGTATGCAAGGGGGGGGCGTTTTGACGCAACAAAGAGTCGTAGAAGTGACGCAGTGAAATCTATAAGATTTCACTGCGCCATTTCTTGGACGCTAATGCGTCAAAATCTTACGCCTGCCTCATGGCAGGTGTAAGACTGACGCAGGCTCTAACAACATGGGACTTGCCCATGTGAAAGTACACATTGCTGGAGTTGCGTCACTTTTGTGACACACTCCAGCAATGCGTCACTTTACGCCTACAGATACGTCAGAAATACTGACGTATCTGTGACTCCTTGCGACATGATGCGTCATACTGTAAATATGACGCATTCAGCATGTCGCAAGGAAGGCGCAATGAAAAGTGACGCATCGCTGTTTTCACGCAGCGATGCATCACTTTTCATAAATGAGCCCCAGAGTATTTTAGAATGATCTGGAGAATTCACTTACCGTAATGTTCTGGATCTGAGATTTGAGATTGCAGGAGGCTGGGGGTGCAGTGAAGGAGAGAGCACAGGAAGGAGGGATTGCAGGACTAAAGCACTGGAGTCGAAGGATACCCCAGGAGATTGATGCTCCAGAGAGAGAAAGAGCATCAGGAGGAGAGGAAGCATACGAGCAATGCAAAGGTGTCAAACGATAGCACAGGAGACTTCTAGCACACAAACAATGTGCTGGAACTGAGGGAACACAGGCAGCACAAGGGGTTGACTGTCTGGGAACTAGGTGGAGATAAGGGAGAGCACAAAAACAGTAGGACCTGGCAGGAGGGAAGATAGAGGCTGGGGCTCGAGAGGAGCCAGGGCAGAGAGAGATGGGCAGCCATGTCAGACAGACTAACAGCTATGTGGTTATACTGAATAAGCAGCTCCCTACGTCATTATCATATGAAATCTCTTTATTGATGCAGTAACTACACAATTGCTTTATTAACCTTCTTGCTTTCTCAAATATTCTTGAAAAGGCACCATATGCCCACTCTTTTTTCAAACTTTTCTTGGGAGAGAAAAAGCCCCCCTAATGACGTTCAGGCTTGCTCGATGCGCTTGCCACTGGGCACTCATCACGAACCTTTACGCCACACCACTTTCAAATCTCACCAGCCGTCACTGCTCCTGCCAGAGCCCAGGGCATGGCAAACTGTTTTTGTGTATGGGCTCCTGTCACCTCACTTGGGGCCAAGCTCTGGGGGGGGTGGAGGTTTCATTTTGGCTCATGTTACCCAGGTGCATCCAATATGCAAACGCCGGCATATAAGTTTCAGTCCGGCACACAACAGATGCAGTGCAAGGTTCTCTCAACCTAATATAAACTTATTTTGACTTGTGCTTGTGTTGGTTGTCTATTTCCTTATGTAATATTGCGCGACCTCCTCTGATGTGTCTGTAAAATGTACCTTTTGTCCCAAATTTTTGTCCTGAATTCAGACCTTCTGTCCTGAATTTTTGTCCTGAATTTTGACCCTTTGTCCTGAATTTTTACAATCACTGTCCTGAATTTGCACCCATGCCAGTTGGTCACCCTAACCTCTGCCAACTAGAGACCCCCAAATCTAACATTGGTGGGCAACTGTGAGGATTCTGGACTTGCATTTGTGACTCATGTACAGTGATTGGTGAACACTACTAGTGAGTGCAGACCAAAACGCAACCACATACTTTTGGTAGATTGTTTTTTCTGGGATTTTCTATTTTTGCCAAGAACTGCCAAGTTTAACCACCATGGATAAAGCAGCATCCATAGCATCTGTTGATTTTGATTGGGACGAGGAGAAACTGGAATGCTACAATGTGAAACAGCTCAAGCACTTCTGCAGGAAATTTAAAGTTGCTATGACCGGTCTCTCCAAGAAGGATGAGTTCCAAAAGGCGCTGAGGGCCTGGGTGGAAGCAAGGAATACCCCTGAGAATGAGGAAGGGGCTGAGAATGCAGATGAGCAGCTGGAGGGGCCATTGGGTCCACAGGGGAGGAGAGCAACTTCCCCAGTAGGTAGCAGTGTTTCTGCCAAAAGCCTGTCCCCAGGGGAGTTGGCGGACAGGAAGGAAAACAGGATGCACGAATTGGAGCTTGCCAAGCTCAAGTTGGGTGGGCAACTGGAGTTAGAGAATAGGAGATTGGCCCTGGAAGAAAAGAGAATGCAGTTGGAGCATGAGAAAAGTTTAAGGGAGTTGGAGTTGAAAGCTAGAAGCTTAGAGATTACTCCCTCTGGTGGCAGCACACCGTCCATGCCTGTTGAAGCTAGGGTGTATATTCCTAAGGATGTGGTGAGAGAGTTTTATAAGAATGATGATATTGGGCAGTGGTTCAAAGCCTATGAGGTAGCCATGTCTTCCCACCGGGTCCCTGAGAAGGATTGTGGAGCGGGGTTGTGGGGGCGGTTCCTTAGTGAGGGGCGGGACACACTGTTAGACTTGCCTTCTGAAGTCATAATTCTTATAGCCACATGAAAGATGCATTGATGTCCAGGTATGGGTTGACTCCTGAATTGTATAGACAGAGGTTTAGAAATTGCAAGAAGGTGGAGTCAGGTACATGGGTAGAGTATGTAACTTTCTTTTGCAGAGCATTGGATGGTTGGGTGAAGGGTAGCAAAGTGAATGATTTTGAGGGGCTCTTTGATTTAATTGCATGGGAGCACTTGTCAAGTAATTGTTTTCCAGAGCTACGCCAGCACCTGATTGATAGCAGGCTGACTAAGGAGCGGACCGCTGGGTGAGCACCCGGGTCCACAAGAGTCACGTGGGAGACTCCGCCAAGAGTGGGCAGGGTCCCCAGCAGAAGAGTGTGGGGGACAAGGGTAAACATAGGGAGTTCCAGAAAGGGCCCCAAAGTAATCCCCAAGGGAACCAAGGGAAGGGTTCCCAGCCTCCCCCTGAGAAGAAGCACGGGGCCCGACAGGTAGGCCTGTTCCCAGGGGACCCCTGAGGTGCTACAAGTGTGGTGAAGTGGGTCACAAGTCGGTTGATCCCCAATGCCCACAGTTTGGAAAGACAGCACCCACTGGTCTCCACCCTGGCAGATGGTGAGTGTAGCCCTGGGGGAGGAGAGGGGTGTCCAAGGTGGGTGGGGTCCCGCAGAGATGTCCCTTGTCTCTTTAGGAGACTGTGAGGTGGTCCCCAGGACCCAACTGCCTGATAACACTAAGAAGTACAGGCAGTGGGTGACCATCAATGGCCATAGAGTGGAGGCTCTTCGAGACACAGGAGCCAGTGTGACAGCTGTCAAGTGTCACCTGGTGTCTGAAGAGCAGGTTGTCCCCAATGCACTTTACCCAGTTGTTGCCGCTGACAACACAGAGAGCCACTGCAAGGTGGCTCAGGTTCCCTTTGAGTGGGGGGGGGGGGGGTCTCTGGTACTCTTCAAATAGCTGTGAGGCCAGCCATGCCTGTTGACTGTTTGTTGGGGAACAATTTGGAGAGCTCACCTTGGGCTAAGGTGGAGAGAAGGGCTCATTTGGAGATGTTGGGTCTGCCTGACTGGGCGTGTGTGACCACACGGTCCATGGCAGCCAGTAAGGGTGTTCAAGAGGACCTGGAGCCTGAGAGGGAGGCCCAGGTGCCTGCCTTAAAGAGAAGAGGCAGGGGGCGTGGGAAACCGGCCCCCGAAGTTCCCACGGTCCAGGAGGATGTAGACCCTGAGGGGGATGCCCTGGAGCCTACAGGGGAACAGGTAGCTGAACTGGGGGACCTGCCTGAGCTGACCCATTGGCAGCAGGAAGGAGGACCCTCCAGGGAAGAGTTCTGTGCGGAGCAGAAGAAGTGCCCTTCTCTTGTGGGTTTGCGGCAGCAGGCTGCAGACCAGGCAGCAGGTGATCAGTCTGGATCACATTGGATCTACTGGGAGAATGATCTCCTGTATACTGAGCCTAAGGTTGCTGAGCCTGGGTCAGCCCATGTGCTGGTGGTACCCCAGCGCTTCAGAGCCTTCCTACTGGGGCTGGCTCATGATGTGCCATAGCAGGACATTTGGGGCAGGACAAGACATTTGAGAGGCTTGTCACCCACTTTTATTGGCCCCAAATGCGCAGGAGTTCAGATACTCACTGCAGGACCTGTCAGACTTGCCAGGCAAGTGGAAAGAGTGGGAGGAAGCAGAAGGCTCCTCTCCAGCCATTCCCTGTGGTCAGCACCCCCTTTGAAGGGGTGGGTATTGACATTGTGGGGCCACTGGACCCCAAGACAGCCATGGGCAACAGGTTCATCCTGGTCTTGGTGGACCATGCCACCCGGTACCCGGAAGCCATACCTCTGAGGACAGTGACGGCCCCCGTGGTGGGATGGGCACTGTTGGGAATTTTCTCCCGAGTGGGATTCCCTTGAGAGGTAGTGTCTGACCGAGGTACAAACTTCATTTCCAAGTATATGAAGTCCCTGTGGCAGGAGTATGGTGTAACTTATAAGTTCACCACTCCTTACCACCCCCAAGGAAATGGGTTGGTTGAGAGATTCAACCGGACCCTAAAAGGCATGATTATGGGTCTTGAGGAACCTATGAGGCGTAAGTGGGACGTCCTCTTACCATGCCTGCTCTTTGCATACCGTGAGGTGCCACAGAAATCTCTAGGGTTCAGCCCCTTTGAGCTTCTCTATGGACACCCAGTGAGGGGACCTCTGAGTCTGGTCAAGGAAGGCAGGGAGCAATCTCCCAGGAAACCTCCCCAGGATGTATATAGCTACATGCTGGCCTTCAGGAACCAGACTAGGCGTTTCAGGCAACTCGCTGAGGCGAATCTGGAAGCCAGCCAGGAGGAGATGAAGCGGTGGTACGACCAGAATGCCACTCTGGTAGAGCTTCAGCCTGGTCAGAAAGTGTGGGTCATGGCCCCAGTGGAGACTTGTGTGCTCCAGGATAAGTGGACCGGACCATTTGAGGTGGTGGAGCGCAAGAGTCCTGTTACCTACTTGGTGGACTTGCGGTCTCCCAGGAACCCCTTGCGGGTCCTGCATGTCAACCGCCTGAAGCCCCACTTGGAGAGATCCGAAGTGGGCATGCTCTTAGCGACAGATGCAGGAATGGAGGAGGAGACTGAGCCTCTTCCTGACCTCCTGTCGGCAACAGAGCGAGATGGGTCAGTGGATGGTGTGAACCTCTCTTCCACCCTGACACCCGAGCAACAGAATGACTGTCACCAGTTGCTGGGACCGTTTTCTGATCTGTTCTCCCTGATTCCCAGTGTCACTGATTGCTGCATCCATGATGTGGACACTGGAGACAGTCCTCCTGTTACGCACAAAACGTACAGGGTAACTTACAGGGTGAGGGCTTGCATCAAGGAGGAGGTCTCCAAGATGCTTGCGTTAGGGGTGATTGAGTCCTCTAACAGTCCTTGGGCCAGCCCAGTGGTCTTGGTCCCAAAGGCTGCCGCACCGGGTGCCACGCCAGAACTCCGGTTCTGTGTGGACTACCGAGGGCTCAATTCAGTCACGAGGACTGACGCGCACCCCATCCCCAGAGCTGATGAGCTCATCGATCGGTTAGGGGCTGCCCGGTACCTCAACACGTTTGATCTAACGTCTGGGTACTGGCAGATCGTCCTGACTGATGGGGCAAGAGAGAGGTCAGCATTCTCCACACCAGATGGGCACTACCAGTTCCGGGTTATGCCCTTTGGGATGAAGAATGCCCCAGCCACCTTTCAGAGGTTGGTCAACCAGGTGTTGGCTGGACTGGAAGAGTTCAGTGCCGCCTACCCGGATGACATTGCAGTGTTCAGCGCCAGTTGGGAAGAATATCTGCGCCACCTCTGGGAAGTGTTGATGGCGCTGTGGAGGGCAGGCCTCACGATCAAGGCGAGTAAGTGCCAGATCGGGCAGGGTTCCGTGGTGTACTTGGGACACCAGGTTGGGAGCAGCCAGGTGGCGCCTCTACAGCCCAAGATTGAGACCATCCTGGCTTGGGAGCCCCCCAAGACCCAGACAGAGGTGAAAGCCTTTTTAGGACTCACTGGGTATTACAGGAGGTTTGTCAAGGGGTATGGCAGCATCGTTGCACCTTTGACAGAGCTGACTTCAAGGAAGCAGCCCAAGAAAGTGATTTGGACTGACACCTGTCAGAAAGCTTTTGAGGCCCTGAAAACTGCCAAGTGCAGGGCGCCCGTGCTCCTGGCACCCAACTTCTCAAGAGAATTTATCGTTCAAACAGACGCTTCAGAGCATGGTGTGGGGGCTGTTTTGTCACAGATAAATGAGGAGGGCCTAGATCAACCCGTAGCCTTCATCAGTAGGAGGTTACTTCCACGGGAACAGAGGTGGAGTGCGATTGAGCGTGAGGCATTTGCTGTGGTCTGGGCGCTGAAGAAGCTGAGACCATACCTGTTTGGGACTCACTTCCGGGTTCAGACAGACCACAGGCCCCTCAGATGGTTGATGCAGATGAGGGGTGAGAATCCAAAGCTGTTGAGGTGGTCCATTTCCCTACAGGGGATGGACTTCACAGTGGAACACCGCCCTGGTACAGAACACGCCAATGCTGATGGTCTGTCCAGATTTTTCCGCCTTAGTGAAGAGAACTCCCAGGAGGTAGGGTAGTTCTCCCCACATTTCAGCTGGAGGGGACACGTGTTAGACCTGGCACTGTTGGCGTGGGTCTCCCTTCCATTTTTTGCTGTTGCCTCATGTGTTTTTGCTGGTTATAGATGCTTTGGGCACTGTGCCACTGCTATTCAGTGCCACAGTGCAAGTGCTCCCTATGGTAAATTGGTGTATGGATTAGTTACTCCATGATTGGTTGGTTTGGTTTACTTGTCAGACCCTAGTACAGTGCACTGAGTGTGCCCAGGGCTTGTAAACCACATACTGCTGGTGGGCTTGCAGCACTGGTTGTACCACCCACAGAAGCAGCCTGTAAAAGTGTGTCTCAGGTCTGCCATTGCAGAGCCTGTGTGCAGTCTGGTACTGCCATGTTGACTGCGCAAGTGCACCCACTTGCCAGTCCCTAAACCTTCCCTTTTCTTCATATCAGACACCCCTATGGTAGGCCCAAGGGCAGGGTGCATTGTAAGTATAAGGTAGGACATGCCCTGGTGTGTGTGGCATGTCCTAATAGTGAATTACAGCCATTTTCGTTTTTCACTATTGCAAGGCTACCTGTTCCCCATAGGCCAGAATGGGCAGTTTGATTATTACATCTTATAATCCTAACTGACCCAGGGAACATGGTAGAAAAACGAATTTAGTATGCCTGAACTCAGAATGATAAAATACATCTTTTAGTGAAGTTGATTTTAACATTCTGTGTTTGAAAATACCACTTTTAGAAAGTAGGTATTTTCTTGCCTAACTATCCAAGCCTGCCTCTGCTAGGTTGTGTATTCCTTGTCTGGGTTTGTGAGTGACAGGGGCTGGGGGATTCCAGGAGACAGGGTGAGTCAGCACAGGGCTGAATAGAGAGATCTGCATGGAGATGGGTGGGAGGAGTTGCACCTGGGACCTGAATAGGGCTGTGCCTTCCCTCCACAATGCTGGCTCCACCTCCTGTGGTGCGTCTGACGTCCCTGGCCTACACTGTGAAAGGAAAGAAGGAGTCTTGTCAACAAAGTGCTCCAGGAATGACCAGAACTGGTTTGGACTAGGCAAAGGCCTCTCTGCCTTCAGAGAACAAAGGGAAAATGAGTATAAAGAGGGGACCCAAACCCCAGAACTTTAGATCAGATCACTTTGGGAAACAAGAAGAACCTTTGCTGAGGAGAGGAACCAGAGAAACTGAGGAGGAGACTATCCCTAAGCTGAGTGCTGTTTGGGGGATTGGCCTGCAGTGGTTGCCTGACTGCCAAAGAAAGGAGAAAGGAACTTTGTGTGTACTTTCATCAACTTGTAAAAGATCTCCAAGGGCTTGAGAGAAGAGCTGGCCTCCTGCTGAAGTCTCAGGGACAACAGACTTCACCAACCAGCTCCCCAAGAGTCTTTCTGGAAAGTGCCTGCTGCTGTGCTGGACTTTCCGAGGGACTGCGTGTCACAAGGAGCTGGAAGCCCAACTCACGAAGGAGAAGCGTCGCCGCCGCAGCCGAAGCGCCTCGCATCGCCGAAGAAAAGGATCGACGTCGCATCAGACGCCGCCGCATCAACAGAGAAGAGTGTCGCCGCCGCTGCCGCATCGTTGCCAAAGTGCCTCGCATCGCCGGAGAAGAGGACCGACGTCGCATCAGACGCCGCCGCATCACCGGGAAGCGTGTCGCAGGGCCTGTCGCGGCTCAGAAGAATCGTTGAGTCGCCGCACGGCTGTCGCATCGTTGCCGAAGCGCCTCGCATCGCCGGAGAAGAGGACCGACGTCGCATCAGACGCCGCCGCATCACCGGGAAGCGTGTCGCAGGGCCTGTCGCGGCTCAGAAGAATCGTTGAGTCGACGCACAGCCGTCGGGCGTGCACGCATCATGTCGCATCAAGAAGAAGACGCCATCTTTGTTTCATTGCACCGGATCTTCATCGCATCACTGCGTTGCTGGTCGCATAGCCACGGAAGCGCAGTAAGAAACCGACGCATCACCTCCCCACGCCAAGAAGAACCGACGCATCCCCTACGCATCACCGTTCTTGCGTGTAAGGAACCGACGCATCACCTTCCCTGCAACACTTTCGTTGTATAGCGTTACGCATCCTAAGGTATATTGAACTCAAAGTGTCGCATTTTACATCTAAAGAGAACTAAGCTAAGTCTACCATTTTTGAAGTACAGTATTGTGGATTTTTGTCGTTTGTGGTCTTGTGTTAAATCTATATAAAAGATACTTATTTTTAATATACAACTTGTGTGGTGTCCGTCTTTAGTGTTGTCACTTGATTACTGTATGTGTTCACAAATGCTTTACACACTGCCTCTGAGATAAGCCTGTCTGCTCGTGCCAAGCTACCAAGGGGGTGAGCAGGGGTTATTTTAGGAGTGTACCCCCTTACCCTGACTAGACGCAAGGGTCCCTATTTGGTCAAAGGTACCTACCTCTGCCAACTAGAGACCCCCAAATCTAACATAGGCGATTAAATAAACACCAGCGTGGCAGGTTTACAGAAATGCCCACTTGAAGATTAGCTGCTCTCTGTGGGAGGTACTGTCTAGTGGTTAAGTTGTGAACTATAGACCCAAAAGCCTCAGTTTCAATCCCGGCTACCCACCTACGCACCTTGCGTGATATTAGGTAATAACTTATTATTATTAGGCCTCTCTGTTCTCTCAAAATATAAATGTGCCTAGAAACCTCTGTATACAGTTATCAAATTCAACATTTATTGTTGCTGAAATTCTTCTTAGGGCACATATGTGATGAATTATACCCACTGCCCCAATTGCCCACTTTTTTTTTTACATATCTCCAATGTCATCTGGTGGCTCCTCTGCACCTCATTTTTCTACTGACATACATCCACTATACTCCCAACCAAAACACATAAATAAAAAACATTATCATTTACAACGCCAATAAGCCCAACTCCCCAAAATGCGAGACCCATTGCATTGCAATTGCTTGTTTTTCTAAGGCTGACAGATCTAACAGTGACTTAGTGCAGAAAATCTGTCCAAAAGTAGCCCGATTCAGACTGCACTTCCCAAGATAGTAACAACAGATGCAAGTGGGACAGGTTGGAGGGCAACTTGGAGTCACTAGATGTTCAGAGGAGATGGGGTCCTCATGAGTGCTACAAGTCCTCAAATTGGAAAGAGTTGAAGGCAGTACGGTTAGCCTTAACCTGTTTTGTCCATTTGCTAAGGGGTCTTTCAGTCAGAATCGGCACAGACAGTATGGTAGCCAGGCCTCTGATAAACCACCAGTGGGTCATAGGTTCCTGGGAGTTGTTTCTGGTGGCTCTGGAGATAGGGATGTCGGCAGAATCCAATCTGATTCACCTGAGTGCTGTCCATCCACTGGGGAAACAGAAATTGCAGGCCGATCATCTGAGCCACTCATTTGTGACATTGAACTCCTGGTGTCTCCACCTGAAGTATTCGAATCATTAACCCAAAAATTCGGAGTCCCTTGGTTGGATCTTTTTGCTTAGAAGGAGCATTCTCTTCTCCAGCAACTTTATTCTCTGGAACAGTCTGACTAAGCATGGTGACTAAATGCCCTATCGATGCCATGGCCTCAAGGACTACTGTATGATTTGCTTCCCATTCACAGGGCTATTCAGAAGATGCAGGAAGATCATGCATAGATGTTGTTCTTAGCCCCGTATTGGCCTTGCAGGAATTGGTTTCTCTTTCTTCGCAGGCTAGTGGTCTCTCCTCCTTGTTTAATTCCAAGTCATCCATCACCCTTGAGCTTTCCGATCATAGACCAGGCAGCAGTACAGCGGCTACAACTAAGTGTCTGGAGCTTGAAAGGTTAAATCTCAGATCTCAGGGATGCTCTGCTGAGGTAGCATTGGATATTTAGGAATCTAGAGGTCTGGCAACCTTAAAGACTCACTGTTGTCATCGGAGTTCATTTGCAAAATGGTGTGATCAAAAAAGGATTGTGTCCCATCTCGTGTGAGTCTGAAAGGGTGCTGAATTTCTTAAAGGATGGTTTTATCCTGGGGTTGGCAGTATCTACCTGTAGGACCCAAGGGGCTGCAATCCGAGCCTTTAGAGAGGCAGTTGTGCAGGTCTGATAACTCTGGTAGGCAGATGGTTAAAGAGTTACTCTTTGAAGAGGCCTGCGCTACATTTCCTGATACCTGCATGGGATTTGCCCTTAGTTTCAATCCCCACCTTTTGAGCATCTAGAAACGGTGGTTCTTCAGGGGCTGTCTTATAAGGTTGTGTTCTTAGTGCAGTTTGTCCAGGTCATAGTGCTAGGGAACTAGGTGCCTTGCTACGATCTGAACCTCTTTTTCGTGTTTTCTTTCTGAAGGAGTGATTCTATGGCAGGGCCAATCTTTTCTGCCAAAGGTCCCGTCTGCGTTCCATGTTTCTCAGGATCTAGTCCTGCCAGCTTTCCATGTCAATCCCAAATCTTTCGGAGGAGTTTAAATTGCACTTACTAGATGTGCATCGCGCCCTCTCCATTTATGTTAGGAGGACATAACCGTTAAAGAAAGGGGACTCACTGTCTGTGACCTTCGGACGGCCTGGACAAGGTTTGAAGCTGTCCTGTAGGTGCGTAGGTGGTTGAAATCAACTATTGTCAAGGCATATGACTCAGAAGGAAAATCTCTGACAGAGACTGTTCAGACTACATCATGGTCTTTCTTTAAAAGTGCATCGATGAAGCACTTTTGTGCAGCTGCCACGTGTTCTACTCCACACACATTTATGACTCCATCAATACATACTTTCCTCAATAAACTTACATGGTGTAGCAGAGTACATGATGTGCTTTGATACTGGTGTCTTCTATTAACTGTATGTTTGAAGGCTGCTTGGGTATTGATTCCACAGGTAAGGACTGGGGCGAGGAAGATGGGGGGTGGAGGTAATGAACCGGTTCATTACCAGGTATCTTCACTAGTCCGATTCCAGGTCTTCCTCGCCACAGTCCTGGTGAGGGAGGATTCAAACACACCAGTTTTTCTTTCTGAGCTTGTTGATGTACAGCAAGTTTCTCAGGCCTAACCCACTATTGCACACATCAACAGGATGTGGCAGGCATTTTGGTAGTTTTCTTTTTACTTTGGAAGCAATTGGAGAAGGGCGAAGAACTCCACAGTTAAGTGGCGAGAAGCCCTGGAGCCAGAGTAATGAAGATTACTGGTAAGTAACCAGTTCAATATCACTTCCATGCTTGGCATCTCTCATGCGGAAAGTTTAGTGGCTTGTAGTAGGCTTGTCAGACAGTCATGAACATTGCGCGGGGCGGCATTTCACAAAAGCGCAAATAAGATGCAAGTTCCCCAGTGAGCGTAGATATATTACCTGAGGTAGTGCCTGAAGAACGGTGTCCAGCAGTGCTCGTATTCCTACAGCCATCTTTAATAACTTTAGTACTGCAAACAAAAAGTGATATTGTTTGTATCCACAAATGGCATAGTAATTCCGAAATAGAATTTGGAAAACAAAGGCAATGATTATAAAATATAGCGGTATATTTAATTAAATCTAAATCATTTTACATGCATGGGTTTACAAGCCCTTATGTGCAGACATGAAAAGAAAAGTGAATCTTTTATTAGCCAATCAGAAGGCTCCTTTTGTGAGACACAGCTACCCTTATAGGCCGGTAAAGAGAGCTTTCTGAGCGGCCAGGTCCCCGCCCCTCTGGGTGCTCTTCTCCCTTACCTTTCACCTCTCCCCAGCAACAACGAATTCACACGATCGTGGGCGAGGAGATAAATGGCACCTGAAAAGCACTGGCTTTTAAAAAAAAAAAGACTTTTATTGGTTGGCAAACGAGAGTGGTCTCGGACAAACAAAACAAATGCAGCTATTCTTGCACCTTCCCTTCTCCATATCTCCCCTAATCCTTCACCTCCCCACCAGCACTGGATTATTTAAAAGAAGGGGTTGTATGACAGAACCACGCATGTGATTATATCGCATGCCTTAACAACGCAATCTTTACTATGACCGCGTCTTTCCCACACATGCCTTTACCACTCATGCCTTTACAACAAATTTAGTTGTAAAGACATGATTGGTAAATGCATATGCGTGGTAAAGATTACACCCCTGCCCCCTGCTCTGAGCCCTAAAACCTGGCCCCAGCCCTGCAAACAACCACAGCCCTACAAAACGACCCCACCTCATCACCATGAGCCCTAAAAAGCGTCCCCCAGCCCTAAAAACTACCCTGACCCAGCCCCCCAGGTCTGGGGCCTAGAACCAGCCCTTAGCCCTAAAAACCGCCCGACCCCCCCACCCTGAGCCCTAAAACCCAGCCTCAGCCCTAAAAACTACCCAGGCCCCAGCCCCTTGCCATGAGCCCCAAAACCGGCCCCCAGCCCTAAAAACTACCCGACCCCCCCGCCCTGAGCCCTAAAACCCGACCCCCAGCCCTACTTAACAAGAAGTGTCCCAATCCTTCCTGTCCCGATCATTCCTGTTCCTCCTTCCGTTCTCCCCACCCATCCACTTTGAATCTAGAGCACTGGCTTCCTTTACCACTCATATGTGTGGTAAAGGCATATGCGTGGTAAAGGCAAGCATGGTAACGCTTGTGGGGTAACGGAATTCGCAGTCCCGCCCGCATTTCCCAAAACAAGGTGCTGTCTATTTCCTACTGTGCAGCCCACTCCCTTTCCTTCACTTAAGGGCAGGGAAACTGGAATTCTGCTGCGATTTTCGCATAATTATGGATTTGCTGCATTTGCCACATAATCTATAATCTGCCGCAAAATCTTCTGATTTTAACAAAAAATATTTTGTTTCTAGCTCAAACAGATCAGAATTTACAAAACATATGGCGACTCGTGTTCCTGCTCACCAGAAGGCTTTGTGCAAAGCTTGACTGGTTATCTTTCATTTGCTTATTGCTGTATTGGGTATTATATTGGTACTAATTAAGGTAAACTCTTTTCTCAGACACTGTTACCAGGTGTAAAGATGACAAAATAATGAAGTAATGCTATGACAAAATATGTTGCATTATGCCGCATAAGTTGCCTTTTATTGGTGCATAATTTAGTCAACCCTGTTGCATAATTTGGTCCTCCTCTGCCGCATAATTTTAGTGGTCCTGCTTTAGGGCAATGTAAGTCCTAATGGCCAGTAACAACAAGCATTTGCAATGCAATAGGTCTCGCATTTACGCGAGTTTAAGCTATTGGCATTGTAAATGACAATGCGTTTTATTTATGTTTCAAAAACCAAATATAAATAAAAGGCATTGTCATTTACAATGCCAATAGCTGAAACTTGCTTAAATGCGAGACCTGTTGCATTGCAAATGCTTGTTTGCCAGTGCTACACTTTACTGATGCGGACTACTCTGCAAATTATTTAAATAAAGCAGCCCGGCCGCTAAAGTGAAAGCGGACCGCGCTGGAATAAGGACAGACCATTAAAGAAAAAAGTGCTCACCCACTAAATAACGGAGACCGTGTAAGGAGCCAAGGAAAAGATCCATTCGTTATGGGCGGTAACAAATGCAGACAAGGCGGTACCAATGCGGGACTAACAAGTCTTTGTAGGAATCAGAAGCCAGCATTTTCGAAGGACAATGACACAAGCCAATGACAAATATGGGTGGAGAGTGGGCGGGGCTTCCAGTGCATACCCTAATACAGCATGCCTCACAGAGCGAGCAGCGCATGCGCGCTGCCGCTAGGCTCGACCTAAAAACAAAAGGACGTGTTTGTCTATTTTCTACTGTCTATTAGAGCCTACATTCCCCTTAAATTGAAGGAAGGAGCCGGCACAGCACGGCATGGAGAGCAGGTTGTGTTATAAGAGTCGAAGATGTGCAGGAGGTGTTTATCTCCTCTTATAAGGCGAGCTGTATTCACCTCTGGGGGAGAAGAGAAGGTGATGAGGATATTAGCCTTATTGCCCTTACCTTTAGGGCAATAACAGCTACCATCTATCGTCACCTCAGCATGGGGGTAACTGCATGGAGGGTAACTAACACAATCATGCTTAAATAACAGCTAACATTTTTCTTCCTCCGCTCTACATTTAAATATTTTTAAAAAGGACATTCGCCATTTCATAAAAAGCTTTAATTAGCTTATCTTTAAGCAATGACGACTTTGGGGCGGCACGACTGGGGCCGCCACTCTGGGTGCCAAGCTTGTAGGGGATGGAGGGGGTCGGCTTGCCATGTGCACTCTGATGGGAGGGGAGGACAGGGCAGACAGGGCGGCGTGACAGGTGGGACAAGAGCAGCCTGCAGAGGTCTCTCTGTGCCCAGCAATCTTTAGCAGATGATGACAATGGCAAGATAACTCTGGTGGTTAATGTACTAGTTAGATAGGTGTTTTGTCTAGTCACAGTTTATCACAAAGTAGCAGAGAAGGTTAATGTATTGCTGTATAGCACAACACGTAACATGCATTCACAGATATGCATTCTAGGTCAATAGCTCAGAGGGTTACTGCTTTTGGCACAGAGAACCTTTTGTTACTTGCAGCTCAGAAAATACAATCCCTTCTCATATAGCACAGTGAGCTATGAACAGGCATCAAAGAGCTGCCTGCAAACTGCAAGGAATAGGTTCTGAACCATATTGATTTTATTCTCAATCTTTCAACATTCTAAGGGGCATACTCTCAAGAACGTGCGATAATCATCGCCAAAATAGGTTAACGCAAGTTTTCATATCGCCGTCTATCGCGGGAAAATAACTCTGTGTTAACGTCGTATTCTCAACACGGCAGTAACATGCGATAGTCTCCGGATAACGCGTCAAATGTCAGCGATAACATTACCGGGACAGCGATAAAAATCTCAACCCGAACGTGAAAAAAGTTGCAATGTGCCCAATCGCGATAAAAAATCCAGCGATAAGCAGCGCCAGGCCTGCAAGTCCCACAACTCAGGCTGTAAAAATCACTATAAAAGCTGCAACCAAAAACACAAACAAAATACAAACAACTGCGAAGCCCCATGGGGGTAGCCGGAGCAAGTACAGAGGACAACCAGAACCCCACAAGCCCCACGGAGGACAAGCCTGGGACCTCGGGGTCAGGGAAGGGCAAGGAGAAGAAGAAGAGGAACCCGCCTTTCAGTCCGCAGGAAAACCAGATCCTCATTAAGGAGGTGATAGTCCGGGGGGAGGGCCTGGGGGTGGTGGCGGTGGGTGTTGTGGCTCTCTTGGGTCTCCGAGCTGCATGATCAGTAGCTCCATGACATGTGTTGGTCTTCAGATGTGGCTCTGAGCTGGGCTCCCTTTTATACTGCAGGTTGTCCTCCTGCTTTACACCAGTAAAAAGCAGGTGTTAAATCCCTGCTGCTAACGCGCCTTATCGCCTGTTTTTGGATCGCATCGCCGATCTGGCTGGTCGTTGGGAATATCGCGAAGTGGTGTTTTCGTGAATTTTTGCACGGGAACGCCTACTCTGCATCTCATTAGCGTTAGTTGTCGCTCTCATCCGTGGCGATGTTTTCTGCGGCAGCTATCGCTGAGAAACTAGCGATATAGGCAGTTTGCACCAGCTTGAGAATGGTGCGAAAAATCTATTGCCACTTTTGCCGCGCTAAAGTGCCAATAAATCGGCGATAAGTCCTTGAGAATATGCCCCTAAGGTTGGTAAAATGGTTTCTCTGGGTAGTAATACAATCATGAGCGTATAGACAACCCAAACCACTGTGTTAAATGCGGCCCTATCTCAAAATTACCATGACTTTTACCCATGCGTCTGAATCAGTGACCTACCACGAGCGATGCGCAGGACTCTCATTATTCGGATGATGGTGGGGTTAATGGGTAAAGATGCATTGACTTCAATCTCTTCCAATGTGATTCCCATGATCGACAGTAGCACAATGGCCAGGTCCAGCTGGTTCCACCTGAAAACATCAAACAGGAGCTTATCAACTTACCAAAGCAATAGGGAAGACTTTTACTTTAGTTCTAAAAAGTACATCTGGCTGATGGTTCATCTTTCCGCACTGTTTCAAACCTATAAAGAGTATATATTGCATTTGATCACAAATATATTGATGGATTTTTTTCCCAGTATGGTCTCTGCCTGATCAAAGGAAATAATGCTGGAAGACATATATTCATAAAATCTAAGTCATTATGTTTGACCATTTAGTCTGTACCTCAAATCTGTTCAGTGTTTTTTGGCAAAATCAGTAGTATACATCTTTCAAGTATGACATTTCTTAATAGAGTTATTAGTGTAACAAAACGACGTAATCTACTGTGGTACTGCATTCACTTTAGGTGAACAGTCACTTTCCAGCAACTACTAGCTTTATCTCCAGACCGTTTGTTTGGGGAGCGGGGATTTGAAATAGGGTTTGGAGACACCCACTATATTTTTGATTTGTATGACAGACTTAGCTCCATGTGTGGTAGAGAAATGCAGAGTCTGCAATGCTTTTCTTTCATGGCCACCCAGAGTATACCGCAAATTATGTCCATTATGCCAGAGACACTTTTATGCCAGGATAGACACCATCATGCTGATGACACAAACAGTATTACAAAAATGAGCAGCATTATGCCTGTAATGGACCACATAAGGCCAAGGATGGTTCACAGGCCACAAGAACTGCCCTTGAATGTTCCCCACACCTAGAGGTGTCCCCCTGTGAGTTGGTGCTGTAGAGCACAGCAACCACAGATTTCGGTAGCTGGGCAGCAGCCCCAGAAATACCATTTTACTGTAACACCTGCTGAACATCATCACCATGGCTACATCTTGCTTGGTGTCTCAATTGGTGCACCACACCAAGGATCTTTCACAAAGTTTCACCAGCTGGTGGTCTAAAGTGTATCCCTTAACAACCAGATCTTCCTGGCCCTGGCATGCTGGGACTCATAGTTCTCCCTCTAACTGACACCATGCCACTGAAGGCATCTCTGGAATTACAAGTTGTAACAGACCGTAAAAGAACTGAAAACCAGGTCGCTATGTGTGTGGGGGTATGTAGCTTGCTCCCATTTGCTGGCATGCAACGATAATCGGACCATTTTTTTTTTTTTTTTAAAAGTATGTGCTTCAATACTGACGGATGAATACATGAAGCATAGCAGAGGTGCATAGTTATCTCTTGGTGATGCACTTCATCAGCAGCTTACTTTACCTTTATCACATACACCATTACAATAGAACAGGTACGTCTAAACCTAGAATTAGCAATACTGTTAAATGTAAAAGATGTCGGAACACCATTCGCTTTTCCAACAAAGTCAGAAGGGCACATGGTACCAACCTGGAGCTGCTTGTGAATATTTAAAGAATCCTGGTATTCCAGAGAAACCGTTGTATTTTAATTATTCAGAAGATTGATAGGGACTTTGCTGTGAGGACATTAGGGAAGCACTGCACACGCTTTTACCAAACCCATTTTGCTTATTTATGCCTCTAGTTACATATGTTTGACACAAGGCCGGCCATATAAATAGATTTTTGCCTGGGGTGTTAGATGTAGGGGAGTCAAAATCCTTTCACCCAAGAAAAACATTTTTTTACAGTTTAATTGCAACATTTCTAGGGTAGCTGTTTCTCAAAGAACATGCAAAAATATCCGAAAGCTCCTCTTAAAGATGCATATATGCCTCCCAATAGCATATAAGACTTCCGATAGCAGCCTACATTGAGCTGTCATTGAGTTAAAATCCATTCTAGCTGGTGGGGGGAGGTCAGAGCAGTTCTTCATTAGAAGCAGTTATTGACGTACAACGTAAGCCCTACAGAACTCTATGATGGAATGTGGCAGGGTTAGGTGCAAAAGCTAACTCCCCAGAATGGATGGCATTTCTTACTAACTTTCAGATTCTATGCCTCCAGGACACTTGGGCTGTCGAGCCTGTTCATATTACAGTTATAGAACTTTTCATGTTTCAGCGGTACCTCCTAAAACTGGTAGAGCTAAGGGTGGTCTATGTGTTTAGATTTCTAACTATTTGCCATTTTCCAACATTTCCACTGTGACGACCACCTTATATTTTCAAATTATTGTCATCGAAATTTCGCCTTACTATCAGCTTCTGCTTATTAACTTCTACAACAATGCTCTGCTTAGTTACTTATTGATCGTCCTTGGGCAGCTGGATCGAGACTTGGGGCCCGATTCACAGAAGTAATCTGAGACAAAATCCTAAACTTACTACTTTTGGTATTCACAGAAGGCATTTAGCAGTAGTAAAGTTAGGATTTTGTCTTAAGTCTGTCTTAAGTCTGTCTTAAGTCTGTCCTAAGTTTGTCTTAAGTTTGTCTTAAGTCTGTCTTAAGTCAAACTTAAGGCAAAATCCTAACTTTACTACTACTAAATGCCTTCTGTGAATACCAAAAGTAGTAAGTTTAGGATTTTGTCTCAGATTAGTTCTGTGAATCGGCCCCTTGGAGTCCATCTAGAGGAATAATATAAAGAAAGTTACTATACTTTGGGGTGGCGATTTTAGCATTTATTTGTGACCTTTGCCCTCTAACAATGTCTGTGGCTTGACGGACATCCACGATTGTGATCAGTCACGTTTTATTCACAATGGCTATATTGCTAAACTATATGAACTGTTGTTTAAATGAACATGCCTATTGTAATGAACTGTATGACCCTTTAGTCCCTTTTAAGTGGACTTTTAATGGAAGAGGTTATCACATCGTCATCGATTAGATAATTTCATCCCATAGATCTTCCCCATTGTTGTCTAATTTTCTCACACATAGTATTTCTTTGCGTGACCTCTACCCACAGAGTGTCAATTTAAATTTCAGCTGTGTGATGAAACAAGAAAAGGTAGCTAAACCATGCATTGTCTATAATATTGAACTTGTCAAATGTAATGGTATTGGTAATGTATGGTAATGGTAATGACACAGGTTAATACCAATGATCTCTGGATAGATTGGTAGTTAAATGTAAAGAGGCCTTTGAGACATGCCTGGATGAAGCTTGTTGTCCCAGTGATATTCTTAAAGTCTTCGTTATTATTACAGACGGGATTAAGGAATGGCTAACAGTCTCCAGGCGAAAATCAACCTGCAATAGTCAAGGCTAGTTTGATTCCACTTGCTCTAGGGCTCTTAACCCCTTCGATGCGTCGGACGGCCCCCGGCCGTCCGATGTCACAGTGGGCGTGTGCGGAGGACGGCCGGGGGCCGTCCGAACCCCGCCCGAACCCCGCCCACTCAATAAATCACCAGCACTGCGGCGGAATTCGCGCCGCGGTCAAGGTGTTAAACATCTTAAAGAAGCTCTCCATAAATCTCCTAGATGTACACAAGGAGTACAAATGTGTAGATGTGAATACAAACTAGCCCTAAAGGGGAGGAAAAAGCTCTAAAGGATGAAGCTTGGGAGTACCTCATTGAAGCCAGTCTAAATAAGGACAGCGCAGCTTTCTGGTGCACTCTTAACGGTCCTGATCTAGGTGATGATAGTGGTCCAAGCATAGTGATTGCTATTACTGACATCGCCACTGCCATCTCCGACAGCTACAAGATCCAGAGAAAGGACCGTCCGCACCGCCCAGGAGGAGGACTCGCCATCGCACACAAGACCCCCCTCCGACTCTCCACATTCAGCACGAGTGACCACCACTCCAACACAGAACACCTCCACTTCCAGATCCAGACAAACCCCAGGACCACGCTACGCGGCACCCTCATCTACAGACCGCCAGGACCTGGTACCCACCACGCAACTACCATCGCCGAGCTCGCCGCACCCCACGCCATTACCTCCACGGACTACATTCTACTCGGGGACTTGAACTTCCACCTCAACAACGGAAACGACCCCGACTCCACCACTCTCCTCGACAACCTCGCCAACCTAGGATTGAAGCAGCTCGTCAACCCGCCCACCCACAGAGCAGGTCACACCCTCGACCCCATCTTCGCGGGAGGAACAAACATCCGCTTCTGCCACACCACCCAGCACCTATGGACTGACCACCACTGCGTCCACTTCACCTTCAACACCACCACCGCACCCAAACCCGCCCTGCGCCCGCCACAACAGAACTGGAGCAAGGTCACAGAGGAGCACCTCAACACCACCCTCCGTCAAAACCCCCCCTTCGCCACGACCGACACCAACTCCGCAGCCAGGGAATTTCACCGCTGGGTCTCCTGCTGCGCCGACAAGCTCGCACCCCTCCGCCCCCGCCAAACAACGCCCTCTGAAAGCCGCCTGGTTCACCACGGAACTTCAAGAAGCCAGACGCTCCTGCAGATGCCTAGAGAAACCTGGTGAAACCTTAAAACCACGGAAGCACGGAACAACCACAAGAGCGCCCTGAAGGAATACCACCAGCGCATAAGAGACACCAAACGGACCATCATAAGAGACAAAGTCCAGACCAACGTGACCAACGCCAAGGAACTGTTCAACATCATACAGCAGTTTGCAAAACCCACCTGCGAAGCCACGGACGTCACACCTTCCCAGGAACTCTGCGACAAGCTCAGCTCCTACTTCCATCTGAAGATCAAGGCCCTCTACGACAACTTCAGTGAACCAACAACGATCACCACCCCCCTACCCACCGCCACCGATAAGCCGACCATCACGTCCTGGTATCCCGCTACCGTCGAACTCATCACCGCGACCATGAAGAAAACCCACTCAGGAGCCCCAACGGACCCCTGCCCACTGCACATTTTCCACAGAGCAGCCACCGTCATTGCACCCGAACTAGGACGCACCATCAACGCCTCCCTCAGATCAGGCATCTGCCCAGACTACTGGAAACGGGCGGAGGTTAAACCCCTCCTCAAGAAACCAACGGCCGACCCAACGGACCTGAAAAACTACCGGCCCATCTCTCTCCTCCCCTTTGCGGCCAAAGTCAACGAGAGACTCGTAAACGCCCAGCTGACCGCCTTCATAGAAGAGAACTCCATCCTGGACGCCTCCCAGTCTGGATTCCGCAGCAACCACAGCACCGAGACCGCCCTCCTCGCTGCCACCGATGACATCTGCATGCTACTAGATCAGGGACACACCGCGGCCCTCATCCTTCTAGACCTCTCCACAGCCTTCGACACCGTCTCACATTGCACGCTCGCAGACAGACTTCACGACGCGGGAATACAAGGAGACACCCTCGACTGGATCCAATCCTTCCTCTCCGGCAGAACCCAGAGGATCCGACTCCCCCCCTTCCTCTCCAAACCCACGGAAATCAACTGCGGAGTACCCCAGGGATCATCACTCAGCCCAACGCGCTTCAACATCTACATGGCCCCCCTCGCCGCCATCGTCAGACAGCATGGGCTCAGCATCGTATCCTACGCCAACGTCACCCAGCTCATCCTCTCGCTCACAAAGAATCCCGAAGACACCAGACTCTGCTTCCAGGAAGGAATGAAGAACGTGGCAGCCTGGATGAAGGACAGCTGCCTGAAGCTAAACTCAGAGAAGACCGAGGTCCTCATCCTCGTCCCTGCACCTCCGCCTGGGACAACACCTGGTGGCCCTCTGCCCTCGGGAGCCCACCCACCCCTACAGACCCCGCTCGGAACCTCGGCATCATCCTTGACTCCTCCCTCTCCATGAACCGCCAGATCAACACCGTCGCCTCCACTAGTTTCAACTGCCTTCGCATCCTCCGTAAGACCTTCAAATGGATCCCCCCCGACTGCAGAAGGGCCGTCACCCACGCACTCATAACCAGCAGACTGGACTACGGCAACGCCCTCTACGCCGGAATCAACAAAACTCTTCTACACAAACTCCAAACCATCCAGAACGCCGCAGCCAGACTCGTCCTTGGGACACCGCGCCACGAGCACATGACCCAACACCTACGAGGCCTCCATTGGCTCCCCGTCGAGAAGAGGGTCACCTTCAAACTCCTCACCCACGCCTACAAATCCCTCAACAACATCGGACCCAAATACCTCAGCGAGAGAGTATCCTTCCACGTACCCAAGAGGAACCTCCGCTCCGCCGACCTCGCCCTGGCAGAGGTCCCCGCATCCGCAGAAACAGAACCGGCGGGAGAGCTTTCTCCTACATCGCAGCCAAAACCTGGAACGAGCTCCCTGTGAACATCAGACGCTCCCCGACCCTGCACACGTTCAGGAAGGACCTCAAGACCTGGCTCTTCAACTGATCCGGAGCCGCCCTCCCCCCCAGCTCCTTGAGACCCTCATGAGTGAGTAGCGCGCTATATACACCCCTGATTGATTGATTGATTGATTGACTGAAACTGATTGGGCGATCAAGACTGTCATAATCTGTAATCTGCATGTACTATGAAAACTAATAAAAACATGTTTTAAAAAAAAAAACTGAGTGGGCATCCATTTCAACAAAATCTATTCTTACCCTAATAAGGTACTGGCAACGATGGCATCCCCAACTTAGTTCTTGTACCTGTGGACCCACCTAATAGTTCCATTAGCCTTACATTCACTTTAGACAAGGTTACTAGAGCCATTTTGGCCAGCAAGGATGATATATCCGGCGACCTATTCAAGGCAAACGTATATCTTTGGGTTCCCATCTTGACCCGGGTGCTGAGGGCGTGTTGCAGCTGTGGATTTTTAAGTACCTGGTCAGAGTCACTAATTGTTCCTATTTTCAAGAAAGGTCACGGTGCAAACCAAGCTTTCTACCACCCCATTTTACTACTTTATTCTCTGGTGAAAGTGGGAGACCTCACTCTCTTGAACTGATTAAAGAATGGGCTGAAAACAATGAGATTCTTTCTGCCTCACAATATGGCTTCTGAAGTTGACTAGGGACTATTGAACAGGGATCAAACCTCAACATCTTAGTAGGACAGTACACCTTGATTAAAAAGGGACACATGTTTTTAGCTTTCGTAGATCTATCAAGTGCCTTTGATTGTGTTTTACATGATAAATTGTGGTCTATCATGACAGAGCTTGGCAATGACCCATCTATAATACAGTTTGAGGTAACTGTACTTGGGGAGTAGGGCCAGGGTACAGTATTGCCTTAATAGAGAATGTAATTGTTAATATGGGAAATCTCTAGGCAACATGTTGGTCAATCAATTTTTTTTTTTATCAGACCTAAAATTAAAAATGATAGCACTAGACCCAATGTACCATTAATAATTATGAAAAAGTTCAATTTTATTAGTACAAAATGTTAAAAAGAAGGCTCAAAATTCATCAATCAATAAGTGGAAAACATACATAAAACGACAAAACAATGTAACACAATAGCAGACGTAAATAGTGAAAAACGATATCACAATGGAATAGATGCAACTGTAAATACTTTGATATCGTTGTCACGCAATGAAGTATAAATAATCACAAAAATGAATATAACATCACAATGTGTACAGACAATGCACATAACTGAACATGTAATGAGCCATTGAGAAATATAGGGAACAAGGAAAAACGGGGAGTTGATAAAATGATACAATGTTGGTTATTCAAAATATTAATGGAGAATGTACCCGCTCCTTTATTATAGAAAATAGAGTTAGACAAGGCTGTATCCATGCTCCCTATTGGTTCACTTTGTATATTAAGTTTGGGCATGGTCCTAGTGGAGAACTGTAGTGATCTCCCATCGTCCAATTCCAGCCCTTCTCTATGCGGACGATGTTGCACTCAAGGCCCGGACTCCCCTAGGTCTACAATAGTTACTCACCTGTTTCGTCGACTATATTCAGGATCTAGGTCTATTAGTTAACTTGAGCAAAACCTATGTAATGAAGATGGAAAGAAACCAGCAAAGTGTCACAACCTCATGATTGGTGGCACTACGATTAATTTTACTTCCTCATTTTCCTATTTGGGTATCTTGTTTGAGAAGTATGGTTCCTGGAAATGAGCAATTAATGCTAGGAAGCTATCTTTTATGAAAGCTACTATAGCACTGTCTAACTTTGCGACCAAACTTGGCAGGAACTCCCTGAACTAAATGCTAACCATCTACAAAGCCAAGTGTTTGTCAACAGTGCTGTCTGGGGTGGGAGTCTGGGGTTTCAGCAATAGTCAACCACAACAACTGGTGGAAAATTCCTTTTATAGGAATCTCGTCTCTGTACCCAAGAGTTGTTTCACTTTTATTTGCCACTCTGAACTTGGGGCCTCCTTTCTCTCTGACACAGCCAGAATCCAGCCAGTTCTTCTTTGGCACAAGATTTGTACTACCAATTACACAGTTCTAAATTGCAAAATCATCAGATACTGTCTTAAACTGACCTCATGTATTGAAATCCCATGTCTGAATTATATTAAAAAACAGTGTACAGACTTGGGACATCCAGAATACTTCAACCGCCCAGACATATTAGTGTGCATTAGCAGAACGGATTAAAAAAGGACTTTCTATCCCGGTTCGAGGACCTAAGATTGACCTCTGAACTTCTTAAACCCAGTGTGGTCAAAAAGCAAATGATGTTGGTCACTTTCGATATGCAACCATACTTCAAATACATGCATAATGCCTGTCATAGGTTTGTTTTAACCTGATTCAGATTAGACATTTTCCTTCATCTGGTAAGCTTCCCTGGTGTTTTTTTTTTTTTAATATCTTTATTGCATTTCTTTTACTTTGTTGCACTGAACATGAATAACTTTAACATCATGCATAAATCATCCGCTGTGGGAACGGAAGGAAGCTATATACAGTATTGTCATACGTAACCAGATAGCCACCAGGATTAGATTGTAGAGTATCCGCCCCACCCAAGTGACTCCCACATTCGGGTGCAGCTGAAGGCCCGCCTCATTAAAGAACAAAATATGTGTCATTGTTGGGCCTTGAATATATTGTCTAACATCTCCCGTCATTACCTCGAAAGTGTTAGCATATTCCACAAGTATATACTTAGTTGAACTTTAAGCAGAACAGTCAGTATGAACAATAAGAACAACTTCCCACCCCGCTCCCCCACCCATGTGTGTGTGGGTCTGTGTACAGTGCAGAGTCTAAGCGCGGACAAAGACTCCCATCAGTGCCTCTTCAGCAGTTATCGGTTTCATCCCTTGCATACCGCCATGCAGGACCTGGGAGATGGATCCAACACTCAGCCATCAATCAAATCAATCAGATGGAAGGGCCTGGTGGTAATGTCCGAACGAGAGGGGCTCCCTTGTGTATTACCTCGCATGGTGTAAAAGCAGACAATGAAGGGGTACGATTGTCTGTTCCTGTCTCAAGTTTGTCTAGGTAGGTGGGCCAGCATTCTAACAGATACGGCCTGTCTCCTCTCGTGCACAGTCTTTTGCTCACTATTAGCTCAGCATGTGCCCAGCGAAGCATGTCTGTTCGCCAGCGTTCAGTAGAGGTGCTGTGGCCGACTTCCAGGCCATGGCGATGCAGCGTTTAGCCAAAATAAGTGCCAAATTTTGAAATCGCAGTACAGCTCTAGTTCTTTTGGTTATGTGTCCTATGTCGAGCAAGTATCTAAGTGGGTCTAGCGGTAACAGGCTACCTGTCACCTCAGATATCACCCGAGATACCTGTTCCCAAAAGGGACGAATCACCGTGTAGGACTAAACCATGTGAGGGAAGTCAGCGGTGCCGCACCTCGGTCATATAGTAGCTGCATCAGGGAACATCCTGCTAATCCTGTATGGGGTGAGGTATGTCCGGTGTAAAAAATTAAATTGTATGAGGTGAAACCATGCTTTTCGTGATATGCTTTTGACCGATTTCAACCAGTGGTCCCACCATCTATCTGAAATATCACTTCCGAGCGCTAGACTCCACCAGTCTCGCCACCTGGCGTGTTCTGTCACTGGTCCGCCCCGCAGGGCTAAGTATAACTGTGTAATGGCCCCCCTGGTATTCCCCCCCCATCAAAACTGCCTTCAGAGGAGCCCTTGTGGGAGGTTGTTCCAGATCAGACCCCCAGGTCTTACGCATCCCCGCTCGCAGAGCCGAGTACAGCAAAAACTGCTAAGGCCCCAATTCGTGATCAAGTGCCAATACATCAAAGGCACAGAAACCATCTTCAGTCACCACATTTGCCCAAAGTAGGATACCTGCCTTCTCCCAATCTCGGGCTTGGTGTGTGGCCCGTAAACCAGCACACTCCGGTATGGCCCAGATCGGAATACTGGGAGCGTAGGGCATATGCCATTGTCTGTCCCCTATGTACCGTTTCCAAACATATAGTGTCGTCCTCAGTAACACACTATCCGTATATCGAGCAGGTGCAGTGTCAAAAAGTCGATGTAGTAATGGCCTTCCTGACAACTCAGCCAGAATGCCAGCGTGTTCTAAGAGTGGTTCCCCTGCTAGCCATTTCATTGGCAACTGTAATTGCGCTGCAACATAATATAATTTATAGTCAGAGGCCCGATGGGAGCAAAAAGTTTAGAGAGAGCTACTCGTCTTCTGCCATCCCCCCAAATCAATTCTGTCATCACCTTCCTTAGATCTCGGAAGAATGCCTTGCGAATACTCAACGGTAGGGCCACAAATAAAAAAGAAGGCGTGGCAAGACCAACATCTTGGCAATGGCAATTCTGCCCAATGGGGATAATGGCAGCTAGTTCCAAAATGGAAGGGAGTGGCGATGCTACGGCCTTCCCTAAGTTTCCCTCCAGTAAATCACGTGGATCATAATATACCTGTACTCCTAAATATTTGATAGAATCACACTGCCAGTTCAGCTCTGTGCGTGGCAGCACGCCATGATGGTTCTCAGGAACTGGGATTTAACGGAAACAGGCAAGATTTATCCCAATCAACCCGAACGCCCAACAGGCCTCTGAATACCCTTAAGAGAGCCATGACTTCGGGTAGCACCATGGGGTCGGCCCTCAAGCAGATTAACGCATCGTCTGCCTAAAGAGATATTATCTGAGGACAGCCAAATACCACAAGACCCCATTGTGGTGCATAATCACGGAGAATACATGCCAAGGGTTCCATTGCCAAGGCAAACAATAGTGGCGAGAGGGCCGGTCCTGTTGTGTACCTCTAGCCACCGGGAAGGAGTCGGCCACCACGTTTCCCGTACAGACCCTGGCAGTTAGAATAGTGTATAGCAGTATCACCCAACGTATGAAGGGAGAGCCAAAACCCATATGTGTCAGGACTGCTATCAGACAGGGCCAGCCCAAGGTGTCAAACGCCTTCTCTATGTCAAGTTAGGCGACCCAACCCTCCGTCCCGGTGAGTTCCCACCAAGTCCATGATGTGAAATAACCGTCGTAGATTAACAAACGTATTGCGTCCGGATATAAATCCATCGTGATCAGAGTGCACTAAAGAGGGAACCACCGTTACCAGGCGGTTGGCCAGGATTTTCCCAAGAACCTTATAGTCTAGGTTTGAGAGTGACAAAGGTCAACAGGAAATCACATTGAGGAGGTCCCGTACGGTTTAGGAAGGACCATGATCACTGCCTCCCATATAGAGGTGGGCAAGGTCCCAATTGCCCTAGCACATTCTTACATCCTAAGAAGGCAGAGAGATAATGAGCATAAAATTCGATCGGGAGCCCATCAGTACCCGGGACCTTTCCTTGGGCTACCTGGGTGCCTCCTGCCCTTCCTCTAGTGTGAGTGGGCAATCCAATTCCTGGCATTGTAGGGGGTCAACCGAGGGGGTTTTGACTCACGTTAAGTATGTAGCAAGAGCATAAGGGGTTACCACCGAGGGCTCACTATATAGGACAAGGTAATAAATTGCAAATTCATCATTTATATCTTCCTACGTGGTCAATATCCGTCCTGATCACTCTTGGATCACAGTGATCAGGTGTCTAGGTGATTCCGAGCATAGTAACCATGCTAGCAACTGGCCCGCCTTATCACCATGTTCGTGCTGTTGTTGTGTGTATATTTTAAAGTCAAAATTGGAAAGTCAGCCGAGTACCTGTCTGTAATCTTTATGTAATTCTGCTAAGGCCGGGAATTGATTAGAATCCACTAGACAGGCTAGTTCCAGTTCTTGCAAGCGGCTCTCCATAGCTAACACCTCATCATTCATCCTCTTCCGTATCCCATATGGTGTTTTCATGCACAGGCCATGCAGCACGACCTTGAAAGTATCCTAATCGACCCATGCATTCAAAGCTGTCCCCTCCTTCTCCCGAAAATAGGTGTCAATGGCTCACCAATCTGAGTGCAAGCAGCAGGTAGGAATCCTACAGGTAGGGCTGTCCCATTGCAAGGAAACCAATAAGGGATTGTGATCGGACAGGGTCCTACCCAGATTTTCTGCCCTGTGCGCTGGGTTATCCTCTTTTGAGGGACAAAGACCATATCTCGTCTGGAGTGAAGTTTGTGTACTATCAAATAATAGGAATATTCCCTATTTGTAGGGTGTAGTGCGCACCAGAGTTCCCTTAATTGAATGTCAGAAGCCCACATGGTCAAATGTTGGGAAATGGAGCAAGGATGTGTCCCCGGTGGTGGGGTGTAAACCTGTCCATCGCTAGATCAAGCACCCCATTAAAGTCCCCACACCACAGTGCGTGCGTTGCTGGGGCTATAGTAAAACAGGTGTTAGAGTTGTGTAGAACGTTGATTGTCTTGCAGTGGGGTCATAGATCGCTATAAGCGTTAAGGGTACGCCATCCAATAGCCCTCCCACCACAACATAAAGGCCCTCAGGGTCGATCTGAGTATGGAATACCGTGAAGGGTACTCCCGTGGCCACCCATATAAGTGCTCCCCTTGCATAACTGGAATAGGTGGTACCATAGACCTCTACACGCCATCGTCCACACAGTTTTGTGAGTTGGAGAGCTGTAAGGTGTGTCTCCTGGAGAAAGGCGAAGTGAGCCCTGCGTCTCCTTGAATAGGCATAAATCTGGTGGCGTATAGTGTAGGAACCCATTCCTCTCACATTCCCTGTGAGCAACTTATATTCCGGTATGGCCATAGTAAAGCTGAAGTGGGAATCCGTAAATTGCTCCAAGGGATGGAGTCGTTCTGAGTCATTTAGTGCCCAGTACCACACACACACATCAAGTCCCCAACATTGTGATAAACTCCCCTTCCCAGGCCATTGCACAACAGTGCAGCAACAGGCCATAAATCCCACAACGCATGTAAACCAAAAGTGAGAAGAGTCCAGCGGATTGTAGGAGACGATATGTGGGCCACCATGAAATATTATTGCTAAGGAGTCATGCAGCATGTCCAGTAGCGCCTACCTCTATTAAGCTGTTGTCCCCTCTGCCGCCGCCACAATGATATACCTCCCACCCGTAGGCAGACCAATAATGTCATATACATTTTCGGAAAAGGATGTGAGTGCAGGAGGATCAACCAATTAGATCGTCAGTCATTGGTGTGACTACAGGGCCCCCCTGTAGAGCATCCGGTAGATCATCTGGTAGAGAGCCGCCCCCGGACAATGAGTTTGTAGCATCCAAAGTACCAGCACTTGTCTCCGAGCCAGGGGACCCCGTTTGATGGAGCGCGCCCACCATCTGCGCCCTCTCCCGTGCAGCCTGACCCCGGGAATGACGTGATTGGTATTTGAGCAGTGGCAATTCCACACAAGGCGCCAATGTTCCACAGCGTCTCGGTGTTCAGTTGGTGGGTATTCCCCCCTGGATTTCAACCAGACCCAGGCATCTTAGGCAGTCTGGAAGAGGAACAAATTATCCTCTGCCACAATGCGGAATTTAGCTTGAAAAATCAATGAATATTTGAATCCCAGTTGTCAAAGCTTGAGTTTCACCACATAGTAGGAGGTCCTCCTTTTTTGGACTTCAGTTGTGTACTATTTGAAAAAAAGAGAGGGACCCTTGGTAACCCAAAGGACTGGGGTTCAGGCAGAAACTCTAAAAAGTGTCCTCTGGGAGTACTTTATACTAAAAGCCTGCTAAGAAAATATTTCAACAAGCATACAATCTCATCTCATGCATTCAGCATACAACCAGAAAGGTCACTGTTAAAACCAGTGTTTGTAACGTATTGGCACAGAAACCTACAGTTTATACATGTGTGATCACAATTTATTAAAAAAGTTAATACTAAGTTAAAATAGCATTTTATCAACAGTTATAAAAACAGAGGAATCATTGTATCAAAAAGGATTTGTTACAAATATAATCACAATGAAAGACAATGTTAAAAACACAACACAAGAGTTAAAACAGACAATAATCTTTGTCATAAGTCGCCATAACCAACAAAATTGATTATCCAAATGAACCCTGGTGCACTGTGATTTATCAACATCTTGCCTGGTCGGGCAAGCTACCAGGACGGACGTAGACGAGCGCCACCGGTTTAAAAATCCTTAAAGTTGGAAGGAAAGAACAATACAGAAGTGTAGAACACTGAGGACCCTATGATAGACGGGGTCAAACAAATAGTACCAATCGGTTTATTGGATCCTACACCTGGGATTGGATAGATACAGCCACAGATGCCCCATCAGAGAGAGGGGATAACAACAAATTAGGAGCAGACCAGGCCGCGGCATCCTACCATAGAGTTTTGGATCAACACAACATTGTCCAAACAACATCTTGGCACGTCTTTAAATAGCTTACTAATGCTCTGACACAACAAGAGTACATTACGCTATTGTCTTGAAAAAGAGGGTTCAACCTGAATAGACCTTCGAAACGCGTCGACGCCAGCTTGCCATAAATCTACCAAAACTTATGTTACCCTAGATGTTGATAAATCACAGTGCACCAGGGTTCATTTGGATAATCAATTTTGTTGGTTATGGCGACTTATGACAAAGATTATTGTCTGTTTTAACTCTTGTGTTGTGTTTTTAACATTGTCTTTCATTGTGATTATATTTGTTACAAATCCTTTTGATACAATGATTCCTCTGTTTTTATAACTGTTGATAAAATGCTATTTTAACTTAGTATTAACTTTTTTAATAAATTGTGATCACACATGTATAAACTGTAGGTTTCTGTGCCAATACGTTACAAACACTGGTTTTAACAGTGACCTTTCTGGTTGTATGCAGAATGCATGAGATGAGATTGTATGCTTGTTGAAATATTTTCTTAGCAGGCTTTTAGTATAAAGTACTCCCAGAGGACACTTTTTTAGAGCTTCAGTTGTGTACTCCAGGAATATATTCACAGAGTGGTTCTCCTCTTGCCATGGGCCTTTAGTGCATGCAATCTGTAGGATGTTGTCTCTGTCCAGATAATTGAAGAGTCGTGTCACCACCGGTCGTGGAGGCCCCCCCAGGTGGCGGCAGGCAGGTCAGGACCCAGTGAGCCCATTCAACGGAGAAGAAAGTAGATGTCTTGCCTCCCAAGACTGTGTCAGCCACTGCTCTAGGTACAGGTCCATGCTCGGGTCCTCAACCAGCTCGGGGAGGCCCACCACCCGTATGTTGTTAGGTCTGGACCTTCCTTCCGCGTCCGCAGCCCGTCGTTTCAAGACGTCAACTTCTCGTTGTAGAGTAGTCAGAGTAGCCTGTGTTTCAGATACAAGTGGTTGCATTTCCTATATCATAACATCTTGTGCAGATACTCTACTCTTCAGCTTGCTGTGTTCCTTGCACATATGGTCCATGTCTATGATCATGATGTCCAGGTTAGGTTCCAGCGACACCTGTAAGTTTTGTTCGGCCGTCAAAGTGCAGCAAATTGGTATGAGTTTCAGGTGGCACACTGTCAGCTTTGGGGGGCACCCCCACCGGGGGTCCCCCCAGTGCAGGTGGAGCAGGAGTCTGCTGGGTATCCCCAGGCTAAGAGCCTTTAGGTTGCACCATTGTGATTGGGAGGACGCAAGTGGGTGCCACAAATTGGTCTATGTGCGCAGCAGCAACAGGACAGAGTTCCCATGGGCATCCCACCCCTGATGCAGCTTATCCTAGGGCCACGGTCAGCTGTCAATATGTGCTTTTGTGGTATAGATCCTTTGTCGCAATGGGCATACAGCAACCACGTGGAGTATGAGGGGATTGTAAGCGGGGTGTGGCTCACCTTGCTTAAATGAGGCCTGTTGCACAAGGTAGGTCTCATAGAAGATTCAAGGAGTATATGTAGGTCCTCAGGAGTTGTGCATATATTGTGGATTGCAACCGTGTTGCTGCTATTTGTGTTCCCCCTTCTCTGCGCTTTTCTTTTTTTCTGTTCCGCTTTGTTTTTTTTATTTTTTATTTTAACCCTGTGTTCCTTTACTACTGGTCTGCTCATAATGGTCCCGGTGTGGCTCACCGTGAGGACGGTGGGGCAGAAGGAAGGAGCCGGCCACACCTCCCTGTCTGGAACGCTCCTGCGGCGCGCGGTGGGGGCTGGTATTCCAGGAAGGGAGCCGCCAGCCTCTCCTGCGTAGCCCCGCAGCCCGCGTCTCTACTCGAGCCATGACAGCGTCCCAGGCGAGGGGGGGCAATCCTGCCTTCATCACTGCTCCGGGAGACAAGTTGGTACACCGGAGGTCCACCTTCCCCGGAACCGCGTCCCTCCAGTGTTAACCACAGTGGGGAGCCTCCGATAGGCCGCAGATTCCTCAGCAGCACGTCCTCCACAGCCAGTCGGCCGCAGGCCATTCCGGCACCTTTCAGGCCCCAGCTATGCCCGCGCAGTCCGTCGGCGTCCCCCGCTCTCCCTGGCGGCCCCAGGGGAGTCACCAGACTAGGAGGGTGCCGTAAGAGCGCAGCGGGATGCAGGACACCAGCTATTGACCCAGGATTCTATCGGCGCAGAACAGAGCACGCGATTATGCGGCTGCTCCTGTCACCATATTGGCCGCCCCCCCAAGCTTCCCTAGTGTTATTGACTGGGCTGAGATTTTAATAAAATGTCCTTGAGATAACATCTTGAATCAGAGCACTTTGCATGCCATCTTTATTTGTAAATTTTACAAGGAAGAGCTTAAAAGCACCCATCCTGAGAGAATTAAAATTTAAACAATGGTTACTTTTTTTTTTTACAACAGATAAGTTGAGATGGATGGTTTTGACAGACTGTTATATATTCGGATGCCAATATGCACTGAACTTGCCTTAGTAATGGACAATAGGAAAGAGTTAGAATGTCTTTGTCAGTGTATAACTATCAAATATACAGTCCAATAAACAAAGGAAGGCATTACAAAGATGCATAGAAGTACAACTTCACACACTTTAAAATAAAATTCACAAAGGTACTGGTGTAGATCTAGGCCTGTGCTGATCCTATCTGTTATGTGTGAAGTTCTGTGCCAAGAGTGGATAAAACGCTGTACACATGGGCCCAGGTTAACTAATACCTGGCACAGCAGCACAGTGCAGCAACCAAAGTTTCTGTGAGCCTTGCACCAAAGGGAGAGAGAACAAATGGCCCATGTCTACTAAGATATGGTGCATTGTTTCTCTCCCCCAGTGCTGGCTCACTTTTGGTTTGCCATGTGCCAACGCAAGGGTGTGTACTTCTCTAAAGCATAGGTTTTGTACTGGAAAGGGACCGTTTGAGTAGCAAAACTATCCTTTAAGACATTTTCCACTTTGTATGTGTGCTGCTTAATGTAACACACATGCAAAGTTGGAAAAATAAGGCGAAATTAAAATATTTCTCCTCATTACGCCTGCCTCAACGAGGCGTAAGGTTTTGGCGGAAATACCTGTCTACAAATTTTAGTAGATAGAGATTTGCATCAAACCCATGGATAATTGCATGGGATCGCCCATGTACCACCCATGGAACACCCCCTTGATGCAAATTTATTTGAATAACTTTCCAATGTAAAATCTGGTTTGCGTTGGATATTATGTCCCAACCCAACACTTTGCGATGCAAACCGGGTGCAAAGCACCAGTAAATCTGGGCCAGAGTTCTACGTTTTAAGAATAAATGTTGGAGGGGCACAAGGAAGGGATTTCAAAATGGAGAATAACTACTAAAAAATGGGAGGAAGAATAGAAAAATTAATGATGGGCATATGAAAATCCAGCAAATATAAAAACACAACTGCAAAAGGGTAAGTCAGATGCACTTCACCAAAGTTACACCCACATCTACTCCAGTAGTACTACTATAATCCAAAGAGGCTCTTATTTACTCCTGCCAAGACTTGGAGTAAGTTTCACACCACACCTGACCTCTCACAGGCACTGAAAGAGAATCACATAGACATCAATGAGGGCAGGAAATAACACTATCAGCACAATGCGCAACACAGAAAAAAAGAAAACAAGATGTTAATATTACTTAAGAGATTGCATATACTCCTATACTGCACAATGTGCAAATGTAAAAAAACTAAATTAATGTAAAGAAATGCAGATACCTATATAAATTATAGTATAAAAATGAAGACATAACATGCACATACGTAGAAAATTACAAATATGTAAATTGTTAATGAATTATAAAATAAATACGTCTTCTCTCACCTCTAACACTACTCTACACACTCATAGACACATCATATGTTGCATGTCCCAGACACACACATAAACACGATATACTCAATGACACAACACAAGAAGTGTAGCTGGTGTATGGCTCACAGGACAAGAGGAAGAGGATATAGGGCCTGATTAAGATGGCGGTCGGACGTCATATCGGAGACGGGACCGCCCGACTTCCTGTCGGCGGTCCCACCAATGATATTACAATGCGACCGTCTTCAAGGCTGTCGCAAAGTGTATCTTTTGTATTGCGGCATGTGCTGGGGGCTGCAGCACACGCCTCGGTACAAAAAATAGACTTTCAGCATATCCCTGCACTATGTGGCAGGCACCATGTGGGCTTGCCACATGGTGCAGGGATATGTGTAGAGGCACCATAGGTGCCCCCAAAAACCATAACTGTGGGCAAGGGGGGGCCCGCTACGGGCCCCCAATGTCTTTTTCCACCAGCCTTTTCATGCCGGCTAAGCCGCCATGAAACGGCCTGCGGGGAGGGACATTATAAGCCCTACGGCAGTGCCTGGCAGGCACGCCACCCTTGTAGGGATTGGATTTCCCTCCGAGGGTCTGATGTGCTCCTTGAGCCCGTCGGATCCGTGGCAGTCGGTCTATCCAACCGCCACCCATCCGCCCGCCATCCTAATGTGGAGGGAGGAAAACATTATTACGATGGCTGTGGGACCCCCACCGGCAGGCTGTCGTGGCGTCCCACCGTCATTGTAATCAGGCCCATAGTTTGGAGTGTGGGCTTCCAGTGGTAATATATGTCAGGTCAGTATTATTTTCATCAAGTGATACCTTTTTCCCTGTTCTTTTCAATGTATACTTCTACTTAGTGTAGACGAAGACCTCTGCCTTCACTTAGCAAAACAATACTAGACAGATTTACACTGAAAGTACACCAGTAAAGTTACTTATATTAAATTTATGGTCTTATTTTGAGTTGTTAGAGAGTGCGGACATGAAGTCTTACTACTATGCTTAAATCTTTACCTGGAGTTGCTGAATTGTATTTCGGTGGAGATTTATACCTAGGAATAAGTGTAAATCTAAGTTTCTGCCTATAGATTTGCCTTTTTTAAACAGGGCACTTAATGTTTTTTCATGGCTATTAATTAATGCTTCTATTTGATCCATATGTTTTACGTTATTACAAAACTTTTTCAATATAAGTAATTCACAAAACTCAAATACAAATACATTTACATTTATCATTCAATCTAGGTAGAAGGTTTATCTGACTCTTTCTTTTTCTTATGGCTCCTCTGTTACTGGGAGCTTCCCATAGTCACCAGTAACCACGGTAAAGATGCGAATCAATCGTTTCTATGAAAATGTCCAAATCATAAACTTTATGGATCATTATTTGCACACTGTATCAATTTAACGCACATAATGATTTCAGATGACAAGGAACAGTTCCTGTAAGGTCAGGACTGTTACAAGGGGAGGGTAGCTGACATCCTCTGCCCGGGACCCTGCATTTTGAGGACTCCTGTGTTCCTGTTACAAAATATATTTCCATAATAAATAGGCATTGACAAAACCAATAGGTCTTGCCTTTCTGACCTTTTGACTTTGCCAAAGTTGAACAGCATCAGCAAAAAGGTAGTTGCTGATGGTGAAACGCATTGGCAAAGCAAAAGAAAATGAAAATGTAATTTTAAGGAGTGCTACAGCAGAAAATTGCAGCTACTTGGCCCCCAGAATAAAAGGAAATAAAAAAAAAATAGAGGACAGGGATGGGTAGGGGGACAAACTAAGGAGCTGCGGGGGAGCAGCAGAATACAAAAGAGCAGCATGGTGTGGACTAATGGTAAATAGGGTGAGCAACAGAAGAACTGGGGGCGAGAGGCAAAATGAAAAAACAAGCAAAAAAGCTGAGTGGGACACGAAGGGGCGGGGAAAGAAACACTGAGAGCCTGGCGCAGGGTTCAGAGAGGGAAACCCGACCACAGAGGAGCAGAAGACAACACTAGCACTCCAATTCAGTACAAAAGGCACAGGAGCATGTAGTACCTGGAATGTAAGAAGTGAAAGGATGAAAGCCATCCAATAAAAAGCATGGTACAGGCAGCGGTGGCCATCGCCCCGTTGCTTTTCAGCAGTTAAAAATGAAAAATAAAATGATAATAACAAAGCTTATTATCATTTTATTTTTCCTCGCTCACTTCCTGCAGCAGAGCAAAGGGTGGGGCAGGGCCGTCCATTCTGACACAACACAGCTGCAGGAAGGAGGAGGAGTGGTGGCACTGCTTCAAGTGTGCAAGACAGTTTGGACGGCCGTCTAAGGCCAGCCAAACTGTCATGCGCACTTCGAGCTCTCCACCTGAGCTGTGTTGTATGGCTGGCTGGAGAGCAAGCAGAGGGTCGTAGTCCCTTAGTGAGCGCCTAACTAGGGCACTCACAGCAATCACGGTGCTGCTCTCATGCTGGGCAATACCAGCATGAGACCAGTGTCTGGATTGGCGTAAGGGAGCCTGTGGCAAGCCGGGAGTCGAGGAGCAGAGACCAGAAGAGCACCGACGCTGCAGATGGCAGGTAAGCATATTTTAAATTATTTTCCTGTGCTCTCCCCCTGCACTGCCTTTCCCGCGCTGCAGCACCACTATAATGCCCCAGCAGCCGCCACTGGGTACAGAAGCTATGCTCCATGAGGAGGGGCAAACACAAGAAGGCAAGCCACCAAACAAGAAGAATGCAAATAAAAATGATAAGGAAGCCAACCAAGGATCAGCAACAGGCTGGTACAAAGTTCCGTGTAAGCATAACCATTTTACATAAAAGGTATTTTGACAAATGAGCTAAACCTGTCTGTAAAGAAAACCTACAAAAGTAGGTCTTAATTATTCCTTCATATTGCTAATGTGGCCACACCAATAGGTGGTGCCAAATACTGTGTTTCTCTTTCTCTATTGAACATGTTTTCCTAATAAAAGGTGATCCTTGCATTACAAAACAGATCTTTTGCTCTAGCCCCACAAAGGCTTCCAACAAGCCTAATTAAGATGGTAATTATTAAGACTCTAAACGAGCACGATTATTACCTGGGTACTAATATTCACCACTAAACAAGTGCTACACTGGACTGAAATAAAAACATGGCTCAAAAAACTGCTTTCAGCCCTGGGTGCAAGCGCAGAATAGTCACATTTTGCCCGCTTTTCCAAGTTATACTAACTTGGTTCTGTAACCAAAGAATTGCATTTCAGACATGGAAGGAGACACGACTCTTAAAATGGCAAGTCAGCTAAAGTATTATTAGTGAAAGTAAGTGGAATCATACCTGTCTTTAAAGAATCTGCGGAAACCAAAAGCAACCAGTTTGAGAACTGACTCCAGCACAAAAATAATTGTGAAAATATAATTGCAAATTTTCAGGGCTTCGTCGAGCACCTAAAGGAAAGAAAGAAAATAAAAGGGTGACTTTTTTAAACTGCAAGGAGCCCTTTATCTGCTCTACCTTTTCATCACACCACTTCCATAGTAGACAGAGTCGTTTTCCACCTTAAAATATGGATCACTTGTTTGTGGAAAGAAATAAAAAATGGAATAGCACAGATAGTACAGTATTTGCAGTGTTCCACCTTTGTACTATTTTGTCGGTCAGTCACAAACTAGTACTACATACAACTTCTTTAATGGGCTTAATTTATTGGGACCACGATCTCGTCCCCTTTAAGAAATAGCCAACATAAATTCAGTGTTACTGGATAGCAGCATATAAAACAAGAAAAAAACACAAGGCTTGAGAACAAAGGGGATTCTGGTGCCATTGTTCGTTCTGTTAAATTCCAAAGAAACCCCTGCTTCCCATCCTCAAGTCAGCTTCAAATGTGTAATGCTACTTGAGCAGAAATAAAGAATGTTAGGAAAGCTACTGTGAGAACCATCTTTTATTTAGATCTGCGTTATTTTTATTTAGAGAGATCTGACCTTACTATTCCAGCCATCAAGACAACACATCTAGGGATATTACGTTGAAATGTCTTACAGCTGTAATAGATTTTCCCAACCCAGTTAGGTAAAAAACGAGATACAGAGGAATGTCTGCTGTCAAAGCAAGTGTATTTTTTCTACTTCAGTTTTTTTTATCCTATGTGGACTGTTAATTTTCCCATATCAGACCGGTGGCCTTCTATGTTTTTCATCATCGTAGAATTTGTATTTGTTTGCCTGGTGCTTAGAGGTGAGGCTTTGGGGCCCTTCATTAGTGACTTTAAGACAATCAGCATTACAAGCGAAACACTCATCTATTCATAGTTAAAAGACCCTTTTCACTAGTTGGCCCACAGGAGCCATTTTGAAGAAAGGCACAAAGTCTATTAGCTGAAAGTCTAAAGATGGAGTTTATAGATGTCAAGTTCTACCACAGACAATATGCAGTGGTCAATCCCTGAAATGCCATGTTGCCATGGGCCCCACTGCACCGTTTTACAATTTCTGCCACTATCTAAATTAGCTTTTTGGGCGTAATTGGAAAGGGATGTTGCTGTATTCTACACAGGTCGAAGTCAGGACGTTTACTAGTATTCTCAAGTTATTGGAGGCTCTATAAGATCTCATCCACTTCTGCATGAGCCCCACGAGCTCACCTTGTATTAATCCTAAACATGTTGCTTTCCGCTCATATTGGTCTATATTCTATTTCACCTTCAGCTCTTTCTACATGCTTTTTCCATATTGGCAGGGGAGGAGTAAACGGGTGTGGTCTTGGTCTAAAAAAGCCTATACTACTTTGTACATTGTAGATGTTGGTACTGAGTGGGATATCTTTAAAATGGAATGGAGTACTAACTTCATTCTAGTAGAAGTTGCAAGGAACAAAATGGTGACATCCCAGTATGATTTTGATATGTGTGCTTCTTGGAGAAAGAGAGGACTGTGGTCAGATAAATCTGGGTACAAAAATGTGACTTTCATACACTGTAGCTCCGTACCCTAATATGTTTGTTGGGTGCATAAATGGAGATGGGACAGGCTCTCATTCAGGCTTTACCACACCTGGATGTCTCTCCCTTAAAATATCTGGCTTTTCCCTAAGTCCTGTTGGAGTAGCATCCATCTTGGTTACATGCTCTAGCTTGAAGAATCACCAAAATAATGCTGACTCTGACATTTGCAGAGAACCTTACTTCGAAACATGTGCACTGTGGAGGTACTCAACAAATCCATGTGTGGTGTTTGGGTTTCATTATTTAAAAGTGTAATTTTTGTTAGTGCTCTAGCTTTACAGATTACTTACGGAATTCTACTTTCTACCTGTGCATGTATTCTATGTATTATTACTATTGGAATGTATGGGTGATGGTCTGGAACACTGCTGTGTCCGTTGGATCAGCCATCCTGAGCCCTCATTTCATCTGTACCTTGCTTATCCTGTATTCCTCAATAAAACCTTGAAAAACTACTGAAGATCTCTGGCGAGTCTCTTACAAAGATTGAAAACTTTTGATGACAACCAAGGAACCCACTTCAAATATGGCGATAAGTTTGGGAATACATTTGTTTTTTAACCTTCCAGTGCTTCATTCTGCTGCCAGACCTTTGCTTCTACTTAAGGTACTGTACGTCCAACTTATTTACATTGAGGGCTCGAGGATTTTTTTTATTACTTCCGACGACATTTAGAGTCATTCAAATGGGACACTGTTCGTTTCTCTAAGTACTCCCAATTTTCAGCTCCTGGGCTCTGCGCAGCTATTCTGCGTGAGTGTTTTGACCTTTTATCACTCACTATGCTGCCGGCAATATTTCATTAACTTTTGGCATAATTCTTCGTGTGGGAAATTCATCGTTGTTTATTTCATTTCAACGAAGTTTCACCTGTTCGAGCGCACTGAGCATCGTCATAGCAACGTGCAAGCTGTTATCTCGAGCGCTTGCATTCTCTGTTTTCTGGAGGTCGCGCTGGAACCCGTTTCTATGACCAGCTCCATGCGCTCAGACACACGCGCTGGAGCTCGTGTTTGCATCGAGTGATTTTGGAGTCTGATTCCCGGCGCGTATACCGGCGCGCGTCAGACAAAATTCCTCACTTCCTCTTTTTAAAAAAAAGAGAAAGAGAAGGAGAAATAAACGTACCCATTCCTCAGGAGTACTTGACTTCTTTTACTGTCTCGACGTTCACGACGCTCTATGATTCTGAGCAAGGATCATTTCCGGAACCGGCTGAACTTGCCTGTTCAGTTACAGCACACCTTAAGGCGTTGCATGGTACTACACTCTTCGTTTTCAGATTGGATTAACTTCAGCGATTAACACACTATGCCGTCGTGTTGATTCTTGTTTATTATTGTCATTAACACATTTTAGTAATTTACTTGGCTTCCACAAATCATTTATATATTTTTTTTTCTCTTTTCTTCCTACTCAATTTTTTTTTCTCTTCTTCTTCCTTTCCTTGTATCTTTGTTCCTTCTTTTGCTGGTATCATGCAGTCTGTCACTCCTCCTGCACACTACTTGCAAGAACCTGGGGAACCCCCTATTAAATGGCGTTTGTGGTATAGATCTTTTGAGGCGTACCTAGGCGCTATTGATGGTTTAAAGTTTAAACCCGATAGGAAACGTAGTCTTTTGTACTATTATTTGGGTGTGGAGGGGCAGAATGTCTTTGATCATCTGCGGTTTATTTAGGTCAAGATTTAGGTGATCTTGATGAATTTCAGTTGGCTGTAAAGAAATTATCGATTTACTTTGAAGGAAAAGTTAACCTGGTAGTTCACAGACATAAGTTCTTTACTCGCATTCAAAGTCCCAATGAGTCTATTGATACTTACATAACTACTCTGAAAGTTCTGGCTGGTTATTGTGATTTTGAGCATTTTACGTCACAACTAATTAGGGATCAATTAGTTTCCAGATGTTATTCAAAGAAGATTCAACAAAGATTATTATCTTGCAAGAATCCTTCGTTGGATGAAGCTATTGACATAGCAAAAAGTATCGAATCCTCTCAACTTGATGCTAAACAATTAGAAGTTCAACCTTCAACTACTAGTGTCGTCAATTCTTCTTCTGGAGCATCACACATCCCTGATTCTACTTTAAACAGGTCTAGAGGTACTTATTTTTCCAACACCAGAGGTGTATCTTATGGCCGTGTTAAAATACAATGTTTCAGATGTGGTTCGAATTCTCTTGTGTCAAATTTTAAGAATTGTCTAGCTGCAGCACAAGAATGCTGGAAATGCAAAAAGATTGGCCACTTTGGCAATGTTTGTAGAGGAGGTAAACGCACTCCTGTTCGGTTTGTTCAAGACAATGTCATCGACAATGAACATGAAACAGTAGAAAAGAAGATTGAAGAGTTAATGTTGGCTGTTGATTGTGTAGATATTAACAATATCCAAGCTGATAATATTATCAGTGATCCATTAGTTCAGATAAAAATTGATGGTGTTGACATTCCCCTGCTCATTGACTCTGGTGGAAGAATAACTATCATCTCTGTTGATAAATATAAACAGAATTGGGCACATAAAGTTCTATTACCTCCTGACGTGGTTACCACTACGTTTGAAGGCAGTAAAAAATTGATTTGGCTGGTTATTTTTGTGGTAATATTACTTTTGAAACCAAAACTATTCATGGTAAGATTTATGTAGCCTATAAAGGTATCAATGTCTTGGGTTGGTGGCATCAGGCAGAATTTGGAATGATTATCAAACCAGGCCATAAACATCCTGTGTCCCTTACAAATGCTGTTTCTGATCACACTTCATGGAAGGAAAGATTTTGTGAGGTGTTTTCTGATAACATTGGCCTGATTAAAAATTTCACCCACATTATTAAAGTTAAGGAAGGTGTCCTTCCTGTGAAGCACAGATTGCGTAATGTTCCTCATAGTGTAAGAAATGAATTATCTCAAATGTTAAAAAAGATGCAAGAAAATGGTATCATAGAGAA
The DNA here is from genome assembly GCA_963921515.1 of Calotriton arnoldi. Taxonomy (NCBI): domain Eukaryota; kingdom Metazoa; phylum Chordata; class Amphibia; order Caudata; family Salamandridae; genus Calotriton; species Calotriton arnoldi. Next base: position 523,063 of record CAWUFW010002732.1, read on the forward strand.
AGTGGATGCCACACTTTGGCTTTCTCCCATTGTTCTTGCCAAGAAGAAGAATGGTGAGTTACGCTTATGTGTGGACTTACGTTCACTTAACAAAGCTATTTGGGTGGAAAATTTTCCTTTACCATGCATTGATGACTTAATCACAGCTGTGGGTCAGTCCAAATGGTTTTCTAAACTGGACTTACGAGCGGCTTACCATCAGGTGGAATTGGATGTTTCATCCAGACATTTGACAGCTTTTGTCACTTCTGATGGGACGTTTCAATTTCGCAGAATGCCATTTGGACTGGCGTCTGCCGCGTTCGTCTTCCAAAAAGTTATGACCAATATATTTCAAGGAATTTCAAATGTTGTTGTTTTTCAAGACGATATTTTAATTCATACTGTGTCAAAGGAGAAACATAATGATGTAATTGAGCAAGTTTTGATTATTTTACAGAATAATTGTGTCACCAAAAGGGAGGATAAATGCATTTTTGCAGTGAATGAAATTGAATATTTGGGACATGTACTCTCTAAAGATGGTGTTAAACCTAAACCGAGTATTGTGGATGGTATCGTTAATGCACCACACCCCACTGACAAGGAGCAGCTTCGTTCTTTCATTGGTCTGTGTGAATTTTATTCAAAATTTATCAAAAATGTTGCCACTCTCACTGAATGTTTAAGGAGTTTATTAAAAAAAGGATCTGATTTTGTTTGGACATCCATTTGCCAGGCACATTTTCAACTCATCAAAGATAGCATGCTTTCTGCCCTGGCTCTTCAAGCATATGTTGAAGGTCGTGATACGTACATCACTGTTGACGCCAGTTCTTACGGCATGGGTGCTGTTTTGTCATAAATGATTGGCAATAATGAGGTGACTATTGGATTTGCCTCAAGAAGTATGAAAGATGTGGAGTTGAGATATTCTGTTATTGAAAAGGAAATGCTTGCCTGTGTGTTGGGAGTAGAGAAATTCAAATCGTATTTGTGGGGGAGAAAGTTTTGGCTTAGAACGGATCACAAACCGTTAGTGGATATTCTATCTGGCAATAAAATTAAGAAAGCCACTGCCAGATTGGCTAGACTTGCTACCAAATTTTTGGAATTCAATTTTTCTGTACAACATATAGCTGGAGGCAAGAATGTCAATGCTGACTTCTTGTCCAGGCTTCCTGTCCAAGATGCTAAGTTTGATGAAAAAGAGGAGGAGGACATTGAAGAATGCATTATTGCTTCTGCAAGGACACTGTGATTTGTGCCAATATGGAAGATTGGTGTAAGGCACTAGAAAATGATTCAGTTTTAAAGCAGGTAATGAGTTTTGTTGTGGAAGGTTGGCCCAAAGAAAAATGTATTGATCCCGTTTTACAGCCTTTTTGTAAGGTTGCCAACGAGTTATCTATTGAAAACAATTTGTTAGTCAAAGAGGGAAAATTAATTCCTCCTTCTTATTTCAGGAGAAGAATTCTGGAAACTGCCCATTCCGGTCATTTAGGTATAACTGCTACCAAACACAGAATCCATAATGATTTTTGGTGGCCTTCTGTTGATCGTGAAGTTGAAGTTTTAGTGAATGAATGCACCCAATGTTTGTACCGTGATAAACATTTATCTACTTCCTCTCCATGTCCCAAACCCACAGTGTCTCCAAGCAAAGTGTGGCAAAGAGTTGCTATGGACTTTCTAGGACCATTTCATGTTCTTCCCAATTGCATGAAATATTTCATTGTTTTGATTGATCATCTATCCAGGTGGGTGGAGGTTAGAGGTGTTTCGGAGCCCAATACATAATCTGTTGTTCGTTTTCTTCAAGATATTTTCAGTAGAGAGGGTGTCCCTGAAGAACTGTTAACTGACAATGGGGTACAATTTACTTCAGTTTCCATGCAAGAATTTCTAGCAAAGATGGGTGTCAAGCATCTTCGCACTCCTCTTTATTGTCCCCAAGCCAATGGTAAAGTTGAAAGATTCAACAGAGTTTTAGTTGAATGTATACAAAGTGCAATCAAAGCGAGAGTGGACTGTGAGACTGCTGTCAGAGATGTTGTATGGGTGTACAGAACTACTCCTCACTCTGTGTCGGGTTCTGTGCCTTATGAGTTAATGAGAGGGAGAAAAGTTGTTTCCACTCTTAACCCATTTTGGAAAATGGAGCTTTCGAACAAAGAGTGTAATGTAATAGAGGATTCTATCAAAGCAAAAATTTTGAGTGATGAGGCTAGTCTCCGCAGGTATGAAAGATCCAAACTTCCTGTTACCAAAAAGGAGGTTAAATTTGCTATTGGGGATTGGGTGTGTGTCAAGGATCCTTTATTGTTACAGAAGGGAAAATCAAAGTTCAGAGATCCTGCATGCATTGTTAGTATTAGGGGTCAAGCTGTGAAACTTGATAATGGTCAATGGTGGAATGTTGGCCGCTTGGCTAAAAGCAAAAGAAATGATGTTCGTTATGGTTCACAAATGAATGTTCAAAATTATTCTGCTGTCAGAAAAAGTTCAAGAGTTAAGAGAATCCCCAGTAGATTCATTGATTAATTATTTTCTTGTTTCTCTCCTTTCTTCTCGTTAAAGGGGGAGATATGTGGTGTTTGGGTTTCATTATTTAAAAGTGTAATTTTTGTTAGTGCTCTTGCTTTACAGATTACTTACGGAATTCTACTTTATACCTGTGCATGTATTCTATGTATTATTACTATTGGAATGTATGGGTGATGGTCTGGAACACTGCTGTGTCAGTTGGAGCAGCCATCCTGAGCCCTCATTTCATCTGTACCTTGCTTATCCTGTATTCCTCAATAAAACCTTGAAAAACTACTGAAGATCTCTGGCGAGTCTCTTACAAAGATTGAAGACTTTTGATGACAACCAAGGAACCCACTTCACCATGTTTCACTTTGCAGCTCAGGCTGGGCATGGGCAAGGCTTGGACCTGGTCGCAAAGCTTATAAGGATTTTATGGCAAGACAGGAGGCTAGCATTATGCATTAATCTTTTATTCACTCCTTCTGAGCAGCAACACTTAAAAGTTCAAAGAATCAGAACACAGAAACACATCACAATGAAAAAGAATCTTCAATCCTATAAAATGTTCTTGTCATCCATATTCTTCCTCTTTTGTGTGCTGTTTGAGCAGATAAGTATTATTTGATAAGGAAAATATATTGATTAATTTTGTGTGTGTATTGATTGTTTTTCATGTATTACATGTGTAAAGATTACCCAATTTACACGTAGTATGCTGTTTTATCTTCAATACTGATTTTTTATAAGAGAGAAATGGTATTTGTTAGCCACTTTGTTAACTGTATGAATAATTTGAGTAGTAAAGTTAGTGTAATTCAATAGAGGCAAATAAACTTAATTGCTAGATTAATAATAAAACAGTATTTCTAAATATGTTAATCCAAAAGGTTTAAGTATTGTAAATGTTACCTGGAGTCGCCTCGTGGACACCCGTGCAGCAGAGATCGTTTTCGGCAACCGCCTCATGATCGCTAGGAATTCTTCAAAGTAGTATGGGCAGCAAGGCATCAGCAGCATAAAAAGTGTTAACTGTCATATTTAATGAGGGCACGCTTCACGTATGCCATTAGACGTTAGAGCACATTGTTTTTAAAGGAGATAGGCCTTCTTTGAAACAAGCAGATTTGCTTCGGAAGGAATTAGCATATTGCATATTGGCAAGCATCCGTTGCAGGATCCTGAATCACGATGGTTGAAGAATTTGAGTTGTGGAGGAAAATACAGAGAAATTAGTTGAAAACTGAGAGATATTAAAGAGAGTAACACTGGAAGAGCCGGAGGCTGGGGAGACTAGCAAGGAAAGTAGTATAAGACATTTTTTATCTCAGGGACTGCATTATGCAGTTCAAGAGACAGTAAAAAAAGTGCTTAGCAATAAGAGAGAATTCATTAATGTGGATGAGAACGTATATTTTTCAATATCAGAAGAGGAAGGCAGAGTAAGTAGAGTCCAGGTGGCAAATGTATACAAAAGAGGATGCATACTGAAGTTGCTTCTAACAAGATGGGAGTCCTAAGCGGCTCAAGGAGGGGCAGTTTAACGCTGCAGATGAGGAGAATCATTTTAATGATTTGGAAAAGAGAGGTGATAAGGTTAATTTGGATGAGTATATTTTAGACCTGAATTATACGGATTGTAGAGAAGACGAGTTTGGTGAAGGTGTAGTCTATAAGACTAAGGAGAAAAATTCAGTTATGGATCCATTAGGGGAAAAATGATTCGATCCAATTGATAGAAGACACCCAAGGAATAAAGATTGGTGGCCGTTAGAGCATGTGGCTGATTTTCTTTTTTTACTTTATTGGATAAGAAAGCCTTTAGAAAAAGAAGAAAGGAATATTATGAGGACTGAATAGTCACGACCTCTGATAGATGAGAAGGTGACTATTACACCAAATTTGCATCCAGAGTTCATCACTTATCTTTTTAAAATGGGCAGAGATCCAAGAAAAGGCTTGGAAAGGTCATTGAAGCAATGTCAAGATAAAGTTCTGGATATACTGGGACCGTTAGCAAGGATATTTGATTTAGTGGAAGAGGCTTATTTGAAAGGAAATGATTTGACTATTCAACAGAGAGGAAGCCAAAGGTCTGTTATTTGGGAAAGGAATGGTTAAGTCAGTTTGAACAAGGAACAGTTTTCAATGCAATCAATCAATCAATCAGGGGAATTGTAAGCGCGCTACTCACCCGTGAGGTCTCAAGGCGCTGGGGGCGGGGGTAAGCAGCTCCGTTCAGTCGAAGAGCCAGGTCTTGAGCGTCCTACAGAAGATGTACAGGGAGCGGACGCGTCTGATGTTGAGCGGGAGCTCGTTCCAGGTCTTGGCTGCGATGTAGGAGAAGGTTCTTCCACCTGTTCTGGGTCTGTGGATGCGCGGGATTTCGGCGAGGGCGAGGTCACTGGATCGGAGGTTTCTCTTAGGTACGTGGAGGGAGATTCTCTCGTTGAGGTATTGGGGTCCGATGTTGTGGATGCATTTGTAGGCGTGGGTGAGTATCTTGAAAGTGACTCTCTTCTCAAAGGGGAGCCAGTGGAGGTTCCGTAGGTGTTGGGTGGTGTGCTTGTGTCGAGGAATGTCGAGGATGAGTCTGGCTGCGGTGTTCTGTATGGTCTGGAGCTTGCGGATAAGAGACTTGTTGATCCCGGCGTAGAGGGCGTTTCCGTAGTCCAGTCTGCTGGTGATGAGCGCATGGGTGACGGCCTTCCATGATTCGTGGGGGATCCACTTGAAAGTCTTTCGGAGAATTCGGAGAGTGTTGAAGCAGCTGGAGGCGACGGCATTGACCTGTCGGGTCACGGAGAGGGAGGGGGTCGAGTACGATGCCAAGGTTTCGGGCGTGGTTCGTGGGTGTGGGGGGGCTGCCGAGGGCGGTAGGCCACCAGGTGTTGTCCCATACCGAGGACGTGGGTCAGAGGACGAGGACTTCTGTCTTCTCCGAGTTGAGCTTCAGGCAGTTTCTGCTCATCCAGGATGCGACGTCCTTCATTCCTTCCTGGAAGTTGAGTCTGGTGGTGATTGGGTCCTTGGTGAGGGAGAGGATGAGCTGGGTGTCGTCGGCGTAGGATACTATGCTGAGTCCGTGCTTTCTGACGATGGCGGCGACGGGGGCCATGTAGATGTTGAAGAGCGTGGGGCTGAGCGATGCTCCTTGGGGCACTCCACAGTTGATTTCCGTGGATGAATGCAACAAGTACTTGCAGGAAATTGTTTTTATGGGAAGGCTGGGTGGAGAGGGCAACCTCTTAACCATGGAAATTATAAGTCCCAGTACATAGCCAAAATGGTGGAAATTACAGAGGAAACCAGGAACTTCTGGGTTTTAATCCCCAGCGAGGGAGAGGAAGCAGAGTTAGAACAGCTAGAGGACGAGGCCAAGGTGCTAATCCAGGAGAAGGTGAATACGAAGACAGTTTCTGGTTCTATCCAAAGAAAGGCGAAGTGAAGGTTGAGCTTTTTTCAGGATCAATGGAGAAAGATAACAAAGGATCCTTGGGTTTTGACAGCAGTAGGGGGTTACCAAATATACTTTGTTTCAGAGTCTCACAAGTCAAATTAATCACACAAATACATTCTTCAAAAAGAGTTGGAGGATATGTAATAGAGGAGGTTGCACAGATGCTAGCAAAAGATGCAACAGTAAAGGTGGGATTTGTAAATACCCTGTTTTTAGTGGAGAAAAAGTACAAGGGTTGGAGGCCAGGGATAAATTTGAGGAACTTAAATCAGTTTGTGAGATACAGACATTTGAAAATGGAAGGGATTCATCTTTTGATGGACGTGCTACAGGATTTGGATTGAATGGTGAAAATGGATCTCAAAGACACCTATTTCACGATTCCAATAGCTTTGGATAGCCAGTGCTAGTTGCAATTCAGGTGACAGGGACAATTATACCAGTTTCAATGTCTCCATTCGGGTTTGTCTGTGGCTCCATGATGTTTTGCGAAGGTTTTAAGACCAGTAGTAATATTTATGAGAGAAAGAGGTGTAAGATTGATTGTTTATCTTAACGACATTTTGATAGTGAATCACAGTTTAGAAGAGCTGAAGAGTCGAATGAATTTTGTGAAGGTTTTTTTTGGAATCGTTGAGTTTCATAATCAATATGGAAAAATCTATCATTGTTCCATCTCAGCGTTTAGACTTTCTGGAATTTGTGGTGGACACGGTTATAAGTCAGTTACAAAAAAAAGTAAGACAGATAAGACAAGAATTCTGTTGAAAAAAAGGAATTGAAGTTGAGGGAGTTGGCACTTGTGATCGGTCTGTTATCTTCTTCAATACAGGCTGTTTTTCCAGGTCCCTTACATTAAAGGGCCCTACAACACCTAAAGACTTTGGGCCTTTCAAAGGGTTTGTGATACGGGGACAAGATACCCATGACTCTCGAAGTTAGGGAGGAGCTGATGTGGTAGATGGAAAATTTGGAAGCCTGGAATGGTTGGGCAATATTTGGATTAAAAGCAGATTATGTTCTGGAAACAGATGCGAGCAAATCAGGATGGAGTGCAATGTGTTCAGGACAAGAGACTGAAGGTTGGAATGTGCTGGCAAGGGAGGAACACATAAATTGTCCAGAAATGAGAGTGGGATTGCTTGTCTTGCTCAGTTTCAGAAAACAGCTGCAAGGAAATTCAGTTCTGTTGAAGATGGACAATGTAACAGCAGTAACGAATATAAACAAATTGGGAGGAAGCAGGTCAAAGAGACTGTCAGATTTAGCAAGGGAATTGTGGAAGTTTTGCTCGGAACACGAAATTGGTTTGAATGCCGAATATTTACCTGGGGCTCACAATTTGATGGCGGACTGAAATTCAAGGAATTTGACAGATTACAGCGACTGGAAATTAAAGGAGGAATGTTTTCAAAACACTCAAAAATGTATGGGACCGCTTTGGGTGGATCTCTTTGCATCCTGGTTAACATTCCAGTTGCAACATTATATCAGTTGGAGACCTGATCCAGGGGCATTAGCAGTAGACACTTTTATGCAGGAATGGAAAGGGATGGAAGGATATGCTTTTCCACCTATTTCAGAGGGTATTGATTCAGGTAAGGAGACAGAAGTGTCGAATAGTGTTAGTTACTCTGTTATGGAGAACGCAAGCTTGGTTTTTAACTGCTGTGGAGATGGCTGGGGAAATTCCTTATTTAATAAAGTCATGCCAGGGACTGCTACGAGGAGTGGAGAAGGAAGAGCATCGTTTAGTAGAGTTGGATTTGCTCAACCTTCTAGATTGGGAAATTTCAGCCATTCAGGAAGATTCTCAGAACTTTCGGGAACAGCTGCAGAGCTGCTCAATGAATCATGGACTCCGGGCACTAGGAAGAAATACAGAGGTGCATGGAGAGTATGGTTATGTTGATGCATGGCAAGGGACTTGGATCCCATGGAGGCTGATGAAGTAGAGGGGGCACATTTTTGGGCAGAATTATTTAAGAAAGGGTTGACATACAGAACATTAAATTGCTATAGGTCAGCGGTTGCAGCAGGACATTCTTCAATACAGGGGATGGGAATTGGTAGGAATCCATTGATTTGTAGAGTGATGAAATGGATTCACTTAAAGAAATCACCAAAAGCCATGTATGAGTCACTTTGGGATGTGGATATGATTCTGAAGCTATTTGATAGATGGCCAAGTAATACATTTTAGGAGTAAGAGAATTAACATGGAAGTTAGCTACTTTGTTGTGTTTGATTTCCTTCAGAAGGGTGTCGGATTTAAGAGTATTGGAGGTGTCCAGTAGATTTTTCCAACCTAATGGGGTGGCATTTGAAATTTGGTAGAGGACTAAAACTTTATCTGGATTAGTGTTTTACCCTAGATTTGACAATTATTCAAAATTGTTTGTAGTAAGATGTATAAAGGAACATGAGGCCAGGATGATGGAGGAAGGTGTGCTGGAGTTGATCAGCTGTTTATTTCACATGTGAAGCCATTAAAAGGGGTTTCTAATTCAGCCATTGCAAGATGGGTGAAGTCGGTAAATAAGGAGGCAGGCATAAATTTAGCTTTTTGTAAGGTGCATCCTGTAAGGGATGCTAAGGCAAGTAAAGTTTTTATGTCAGGAGGAAGTCTAGAGGAGGTATTGAAAGTGCCAGATTGTTCTAATGCTGATATGTTTAGGACATTTTATTTTAGGTCTATAGAAATGTTTCAAGCTGTTCTTTGAAAGACTTTGAACATGCATAATGCTAGCCTCCTGTCTTGCCATAAAATGATGATGCTTAAAGGTTAACTGCATAAAGAATTGCGATTTTATTAAAGACAAGGAGGCTAGCATTATCCCACCCTCCCTTCCCGTATTTAATTGGAAAGGAGAGAAGGGGAAGACAATTTGAAAGTGATTGACAGTAAAGATGTATCAATAAGGTAGCTTATAAGAGGACGATGCAGATGTAAATAATAATTATTTAAGAGAGAACAAGAAAAATTATTTTGAGAAAGAGAGATGATTTTAATTTGTTTTTCAGAGCATTAGGAGAAGAAAGAAGATATCAAAAGGAGGGAGAAGATTGATTTAGAAAGGAGAAACAAAAGAAGAAGAAGAATATGGAGGACAAGGACATTTTATAGGACTGAAGATTGTTTTTCATTGTGATGTGTTTCTGTGTTCTGATTCTTTGAACTTTTAAGTGTTGCTGCTTAGAAGGAATGAATAAAATTAATGCATAGTACTAGCCCCCTTGTCTATAATAAAATCGTGATTCTTTATGCGATTAGCCTTTAAGAATCATCATTCTCTTCTCAGTTTCATCTCCTTGTATCATAGGATTACACAAAGGCAGAGATTGACTCTTTAACCAAAGTGGTTAGAATCAGTAAGGAGAGTTGGAGAAATGGAAATAGGCAATGCTCTTTGATGTAAGGGAGATGATGGCATGTTTTGTGGGAAAAGGCATGACAACTGAAGCTAGAAAGTTGTTGAAGAGCCTTGCTTGTTAAGATACCCTATTGTTGAGGCATTCCTTTAGAGGCCAAGTTGGTATTGGTCTAGGGCACCAGTTTAACATTTTTGGTGCTGAGTAACCTTTATTGCAGAGTTCCCGGTATGAATATGCATCTGAAAAAGGGTGGCATGTGCAGTGGATAATATATCCAACTACCAAGGGCTGTAACAGTGGTTAAAGGCCTGAACCAGAGTTATAGGCCCGAGCCATAGGCGAGAGCATATGACAAGGGAGAGGGCCTTTAACAACTGGTATAGTCCAAGGCAGAAGGGCCATAAGGGTATTAGAACATTCCCCCCACTGAGGGTAGACTGTTCTAAATTAGAAGGAAGAAACAGAAATACAAACGGTGGAATGTTGGAGCAGAAGGCCTACACCAGCCATTATTGGCCTTGATGCAATCAGTTGTCTTCGGTGGGGCACTCAGCATTTCAACATTCCAGCATTCCAATCAGAGTTCACTTGGGTAGTAGGATCTATACAGAAAAAGTGGGCATCTGCTTTTTTCAACCTTTCTCTACCTGAACATTTTATGTTAGAGAAGAAAGTGGAGTCTATTTAGACTGACCATTCCAAAAACTAATGTATCAGTAGATATAAAGTGTGAACACTTTCATTATTGAACTACTGCATTTATGAATTATGAGTGAGTAAATGGGGGAGGGGTGGTGCAAGGATGGTTTTCCAATGGAAGGCACCAAAGCCAATCAACTAGAATTTCCTTATAATAAGTCGTGAGTGAGTGAATAAATGAGTTAGCGATTTCGGGGATGATATATGTTGCTCAGCAGCACTCAATCAGATAATAAATAAGGAAACATAAACATTGGAATGTCTTAAATGTTGGAGTTAGCATTAACAACAGAGAAAACACAACCATCAGCCACTCAATCATGATTTTTTCGACTATGACTCTGAAACCTTAGTTGAGAATACATCTTAATTTTTTATGATTGTAATTAGGAGTTATATGTGCTTATCTTTAGGAAAGCTGCTGCTACCCAATTTATTACAGAATAGTTCTGTGGTAATTAAGCCACTCGTATTGGCTTCCAAGTAGAGTCTGCCCCTTTAGCTCAATCGATCCCATTGTGCTTAAGATCTGAGAGTGAGCAATACCTGTAAGGTTGTAATAACATCAGTTCTCCCACTGAAACGTGTAACAACATACAGAATTGACCATTTTTTATTGGGGCCATATGGCATGGGTTCTCACATTTTCTATCTTATAACTCAGGATAAGGTCAAACATGCTGGCCTGAAGTGGACGATAAGGAATGCTGTACTGCCCCTCCCATGCTACCTTGGGTTGTTGGAAATGTTCCATGGCCATAGTGATGACGTTCAGACCTATCACTCCGGTGATGAACAGGTCAAGGTAATGACTGGTGCACATTTGATGGATAACAAGTCGCATCGGGGAGTACTCTGTGTAGTACGGTTTGCACTGGGCCTCTGTGGATGAAAATGATGGAAAAGCAGATCAGGTAAATTCACACATACAGCAATCACATCACCTTGAATGCAGAACACGAATTCTAGTTTAGGATACTTTGAGCTTAAATGGATACCGAAAAGCAGCCAAAATTGAATAACAACTAGCTAGAGTTTAGCGTGAGCAACTGTTCGCTTTCTATAAAATTATTGACATGAAAGATGGGAAAGAATGTCTCACAAATACCTGTTTATATGTAAATTATCTATAATTATATTGCATTCCAGTTTTTTTAAAGCTATTAAATGAGGTTGAGCAAGAAGAGAAAGAAGGTAAAATGAGGAGTTAATGGTTAAAGAGAATGTTTAGGGTTTGAATGTTTGCAATTAAAAGTTTAGAGCATCATATGATCTGACTACTCTGGAAGTATTAGGATTACATATGTTATATGAAGAAATTGTGCTCTAAGATTGTTCTAACTTGTAGGAAAGGAGTGTGTAAAATATACTAACATGTAAACAAACACAACAACACACACCACTATGGTGTACACACAACAATAATACATTGCATGCTGTTCTGGTGTTTGATGCTGCCTAGAAGTATATTTTCTTAGAAAACTAGAATTCTTCAGAGCCATCATTTTATTTGAAATATTTGTCAATCAGTTTTAAGCCTCGCCAAGATAACAATGTTACTTCTGATATTAGGTTTGCAAGCAATAGAAACAGCAGGAAAGTATGGGCTCAGAGAATGCCATGTCAGGAGCTTTACATTTTACAATTTAGAACTTCTAATATTTAGAGATTCCAAGCAGTATAATGGAAGTAATAGGACTAATGCACAGATGAACTAGCTATGCATTTCCACAAATCACATTTGTGTATTGCCATGCATTAGAAGCTCTGCAAGAAAACACGGAGTATTAGATGAAGGCAAGCTGTGCAGTTAGAAGCATGTTTAAGTAGCTCTCTAAGAATGATTGTTGACGTGCTAGGGACTAGCAGCTGTTTCCTATACCGAGTCCTAAACCTGGTAAATCCGAGCATCAAGTAGGATCACATTCTCAATCATTCATTGTGACCTGAAAACCTGGAACGTACTCCAACCTTATCTCCACCATGTCACTTTCCAAACCCTGTACCAGAACTATCGAAACACTTGGAAAAAAAAATATTCCTTATGAACATGTCATGCCTCAACAATTTCTTTTTAAAGATTTTCCTCATCAGGAAGTCATACCTATTTCTCAATAATTTTTTTTTTTAAGGTTGTCCACCATAAGGAAATCATATTCATTTTTCAACAATTTATTACCAAAATATTCCTTGCAAGGAACTCATACTTTTGCATAAAAAATTATTTTTAAGATATTTTTTATTAAGCGGTAATGCTCATGCATCAACACCTTTTTTAAATTATTCATTAGGAGTAAGTCATGTTCGTGTCCCTCCCCTACTGCCAACAACTAAGGACATTCTTTGAGTCCATCTGACTTAATCCTCTAGCCGTACCTTGCTCGACTGGCAACCTACTTTAGTGTACCTCCTAAGCAGCCCTGAATCCTTAGGTGGGCACCTTCCTCCACTTACTGTCGTGCTCTAGTCTTGTGTGTATAACCAGGGACGTTTTAAGGATTTTGGGGGCCAGTCTAAATGTATTTTGGGGGCCCCTCTTCGGAGCAGCTTTGATCTTATGATCCAGTTTCAGCTCTTTCATGCCCTCTTTGGTCAAATTCTAAATGTGTTACATCTGATATTCAGGGATAGTGATGTGTGTTTTCGGTATTGTAACAAGCAGTAGCTCACTAATATTACTGCAAATAATCTCTGTCGCACCCTCCCATTTCTCATATGTGAGGTCTTCATATCTGATCTAAAAGAAACTTTTTATATGGATGTTGCATGAAACAAACACATTTTGTCTGCAAAATGTCTATAATAGACTCTCGCACATTAAAAATAAGTGATAAAAAAACGCTACTTACAACAATCTTTTAAAAAATTATTCAAAGTCATCAGGGCAAGACTGTCAGCAGAACATAGCCAGCTTCATCACGGGGCCCCCTGAAAGTCTGGGGCCCTGGGCCAGAGCCCACTTTGCCGATGCCTTAAAACGTCTCTTGTGTATAACTACAAGTAAGTAATAGTAACGGCGTGCCCTGTAGTGCCTCTGCCTTTACTGACGTTTTCACAGTGTCTACCTGGCACTGTGTTCATTGATGTCACTCTCTGAATAATTGGTTCTCCTAGTGCATCCTGTGCTCATCTACTCATAACTTTATACGCATTTACTGTTGATCTTAATCACTAGCTGGCCTGTGTGTAACATCAAACTATACAAATCAAAAAAACTAAGGGGCATATCAACAAGGGCCGGCGATAAATATCGCAAAGCGCGCTTAGCGCTTGCATATTTATCGCCGGCTATCTCTGTAATTTATCGCCCGGTTAGCGCGTTATCAACAACGCGCATCGCCGAGGCGATAAAATTGCAGAGATAGCGTGGATATCGCCGTTTTCCATTGTGGAAAACGGCGATATCCTAGATGATAGGGCCTGTGGTCTTAGCCACAGAATCCACCCCCCATGTAAAGTATGCCTTAGTCAGGAATTTAACAGACGTTAAATTCCTGCGTTAAGGCATACTTACCGCGATTTGAAACATCGCTACCCACCCTTGTTAATATCGCGAAGCTGCCTTCGCGATATTTTCCCTGGTTGGTTTCACAGCCACGCCTACTTGGCATCTCATTAGCGATGCAAAGTTAGGCGTGCTGGAAACGGGGCTAAGCCAGCAAAACACGCGATAGCGTGTCTTTGCTGATAAGGCGATGGAATTTTCGCCGCTTTTCGCCCGAAAACGGACGCAAAAGCGGCGATAATTCCATAGCGCCGCATTGATAATATGCCCCTAAGGGGCATATTAGCAAGACCCACGTTAAAATTATCGCCGTTTTAGCGGCAGGAAACTGCCGCTAAAACGGCGATAATGAGCTTGCTAATATGCGTTATGGAATTCCAATAGAAGCCCAGGTTAGATGTCCTGCACATCTAACCTGGGCTTCTATTGAATTCCATAACGCATATTAGCAAGCCCATTATCGCCGTTTTAGCGGCAGTTTCCTGCCGCTAAAACGGCGATAATTTTATCGCCGGTCTTGCTAATATGCCCCTCATTGTTTAAATACAGGAATGAAATAAACAAGGGAGGGAATAATAGAAATTACCCTTTTTGCAGCAAGTCCAAAGGTTATTTCAATTAGAGAACTTAAAGTTTATTCATGAAAGCTGTAAAAGAGGTGTCTTAGGATATCAGAATGACATCAAAACAATGGTGTCATTTATCTATATCAAAAATTGCAAAGCACATTTGTAGATTCTTTGCCAAATGTACACATGCCTAATTTACGAAGATTGCTAGCTCATTTTGCTTGGCCCTGAAGCACAGTATACATGTTTATAGGAGTGAAGTATGAAGCCAGTTCATGTGCACTCTTGCAGGAATCAGTTAATGTGCACCCTTACAGATCAGGGATACTGGCTTGGGAGTGGAGAGATGTAGTCATGGTGCCGAGCAGGGAAGCTGTGAAGCAGGCCATTAAGGTAAAACAAATATGGGATAAACCGACTGACTGTCTTCACCCTTCTGTCCCAGTATCTGTACTCTGAAGTACTGGTAAATCGCAGGTGTAAAGAGTTTTCACTCAGCCTTGGCAGCCAGGAGAGGATTGAGGTTTCTTTAGGGAGTCACAGTACTTGTTCCGGGGCTTGGAAAATGAAACAAGCTCCTGGACTAGGTCAGCCGGTAAAGAGCAGGTAAGGTGGAGAGGTCGAAACAAGACTGCTGGTGGCTTAAATGACTGAGAAGCCACGCGGGAAGGCCAGTGAGTAAAAGGTTGAACATACGTTTATGCCAGAGAAGGACACACAGCCTACATCAACATGCTGCCTTTGGAAAATTTGAAAAAAGGACAGAGGGAAGAACAGGAAGTTGCAGCTTGAAACAGAGAAACACTGAAAGTATTAGCAAAAAACGGCAATTAATTGCTGTCATTGTGGCAGCTGGAATAATTGTGTAACAACAGTGTCAGTGATGACAACTCACAAAAGTAACACTATAGCTGGAAAATCACAAATAATCAGATAACTGTAGACAACAGAGGAATCAAATTTTGAATACTTTTGCCAGCTCGCGCGAGATGAACACAGCATTCTGTTTTCTTGCTACAACATGAGTTCTCCCTATTATCAAAGTCTTGGTACAGGCACCCTTGCTTCAACAAGTGGGGCTACAATCAGTAAAAAACACATAAGTGATTCCAAAACCAACCTCCCCATGCTTGGCTAATGGATACATTTGTCGGAAATTTAGAGGGATCATAACCACTGAGAAAAGCCTGTGACCATAATAAATGTAGCCCTGGTTTCTCACCTTTGGGATACATACACCATTGGTTGGCCTGTTGGGCTGTAGTGCACTCCTTTACACGAGTACACATCACATTATGTGTTGCAAGTAACCCTAGTGTGCATGTGTGCAGGTTTATGTCAACCACCATAAATCATGTCATATCATATTGTAAGCTTGTGTCTTCTCTTGGTGACCGTGTCCAGGAAGCCAACTTCGTACAACAAATATCTCCCCAATATAGACTCACAAACGGCTGGGTTCTATGTGCTGGCCTTTATCCTCACAAAAAGGGTTCTGCCACTTCATGTACACGAGGCATAAAAGCCGTCTTCCTGAACAAAACTCTATATAATACATAGCTTGGCTCAATAGGACTGTGCTCCACATTGCTTCTGACATCTGACATTTCGTCACCTGCACTGCACCACGTAATTAAATATCGATGCAGCAGTAGGTGGGGAAATGCCTGAGAGCAGGTTGGGAAAGGAAGCAGGAGTACGATGGGACACCCCCGTTAAAAAAAAAGAAAACATCAGTCATGGTGGGGCGAATACCGGCATCGAGAGCGAATTCATGTTCGCCACGTGATGAAACGTCTGAAAAGCCTCAATGGGATAACTATGTCAACATATAAGACAAGTGTCACACATGCAGGCTCACATACAGCAGCATCAATTTTTCTGGAGATGTTTTGCACACACATATACACATACATACATTATCTTTCTCTCTCTGGGGCATATTCACAAGGACTTATCGCCGAGTTAGCGGCACTTTATCGCAGCCAAAATGGTGATAAATTCATCGCAACATTCACAAGCTGGTGCTAACAGCCGATATCACCAGTTTTCCCGCGATAGCAGCCACAAAAACATCGCCACGGATGACACCGGCAACTAACGCTAATGAGATGCAGAGTAGGCGTTCCCGTGCAAAAAGCCGCTGAAACACCACTTCGCAACATTCTCAATGACCAGCCAGATCGGCGATAAGATTAAAAAACATGCGATAAGGCGCGTTAGCAGCATGGATTTAACACCTGCTCCTACCTGGTGTTAAGTCGGACGACAACCTGCACCATAAAAGGGAGCCCAGCCCACAGCCACACCAGAAGAACAACAGATGGCATGGAGCTACTGATCATGCAGCTCGGAGCCCCAAGTGGGCCACAACACCCACCGCCACCACCGCCAGGACCCCCACCCCTCCCAGGACCCCCCCCCTGGACTACCACAGAGGCAGCGCAGACAAAGACACCGGACGTTCCGAAAACGCACCAGCCTCGGAGACTTAACGCCAGAGGAAGTCATTGCCCACTACAGGTTCAAAAGGACAACCATCCTCCGCATCCTGACCCTCATTGCCCACAGGCTGACGGTACCAACACAGCGGAGAACTAACATCCCTCCGCAGACAAAGCTGCTGGCCGTGCTGCACCTGTTGGCCTCTGGGACCTTCCAACCAACAACTGCCTGAGTCGGAGGAGTCTCACAGCCAGCCCTGTCAAAGTTCCTCACACTTTCTTGGATGCCATCATCAGCTTGGTACCCCAGCAACTTTACTTCCCACACACTGCGCAGGAACAGCTGGAGATCAAGCGAGGCTTCTACGCCATAGCTGGCTTCCCGCACGTGTTGGGGGAAATCGACTGCACACATGTACTCCTCGTGCCCCCTGCCGCAACTGCACACAATTACCGCAAAAGGAAACACACGCATTCCATCAATGTGCAGGCAATAGTGCACCACCGGGGACTCTTCACCAATGTCGTCGCCAACTACCCAGGCAGTGTGCATGATTCCTTCATCTTCCGACAGTCCATCATCAACCAGCGCTTTCAGGATGGCACCTATGGAAATGCACTGCTCGTTGGTAAGTAACAACTGAACACACCACACACCTCAACTCCACCAACATACAACTCACAACTCTGGGAATGCACACATCACAAAATCACATACAACATGACAACCAACATCCCCACATTTCAGACACGACAACACAACTCACTGTGGCAACCTGGGCTAGCCATCTACACAAGCCATCAACGGCATGGCACCTCAGCCACACAATAGCAGAATGTGGGGAGAGGTGGAAACCAGGCATGTGCGAAGGAGGCAAGTGACCCATCAATGTGAATGTACACAATGCCAAGTGTGGCGTGGATGTGCTGGACAGACTTGAGTATGCAGACCACAGACATTTCAATGTCGACATACACTGCTGGTGTCTGGAGTGTACTGGACAGTGGACGCAACCATGTTACCGCAGCCAGTGGGGAAGATCACGGAAATGTAGCTTGTTACGTCCCCCCCTGTAAGCGTGAGCGGAGTGGGCTGCCCCGGCGTACGCCAGGCCAGCGTAGGGGTGTGAATAAATAGCCCGTTACTCTGGGCGTGGTTCTCTTCCGGAATGGCCAACGTGTCTGCCAGTGCGGCGCCTCTCACCCCGCCACGAGGCCGACGCCGTGAGCGGCGGTGCCTGCGAACCTGTGCGCCTGCTTCACCCCAGGCCGCTGGTCCCAAGACCAGTCTTGCCCGCCCCAGCGCACCCAGGCCGCACTGCTCACCTGCCGACACCGGCGTGTGTCAAAGAGGGCCCACCACGTGCCGGTGCAAGCTCCAAGCCCGAGGCCCGCGACACAGGCCCCCAGTACTCCTTTCTCATTGACGTACTCCACCGCTTCCTCCGGCCTACACTGCGGTCCAGCAGGCCTCACACCAGTCCAATCCAGTCCGGACCAGGCAGAACACGGCATCGTCACAGGCTGCACACACGCTCAGCTCTGGTGCTTCTACCTCCGTCAACCGCAAATCATCGCCACATGGCATTCCAACGTCGTGTGTGAGAGTACCAGGAGGAGCTGCCTGAAGAGCGTTTGGCCCGCGCCTCCGGCCTACACTGCGGTCAAGTAGGTCACACATTTGGAACTGAGTCTTGATTTTTCAATGGCAGAGTCCATATTGTACGCAAAGAGAGGAGTAAGAGGAAGACGCGGTTCAGTCCGGATGAAAAAAGGATCCTCGTTACGGAGGTGACCGAACACTACCAACAACTGCTCTGGTGCCACTAACTCTGTGCATCGCAAGCCAAGGGCACGTGGCTGGGGTCCCCTGCTGACCGCTGCCTCCGGCCTACACTACGGTCAAGTAGGTCACACATTTGGAACTGAGTCTTGATTTATTTATGGCAGAGTTTATACCATTGTACAGGCCTCATCGCAGACTGCATCCCCTTTCAGCTCTGGTGCCACTGACTCCGTGCCCCGAAATTCATGGACACTCTCTGGTTGAACTTTGGTGGCGTCTGAGTCTATGGCCTGGGGGTTGTCTTCATCATCATGTAGCTGATACTGACTTGGTGTCAAAAATTAGTCTGTAGCATTCATCTCCTCCATATTGCCTGTGTCTGCTTGGTACTGCCCTCTGTATCGTGCCCTGGAAGAACACCTTCCACTGTCCCCCAAAACCCTCCGCGACATTCACCTTGGACATCGACCAGGACCCGCTCAGCTCTCGTGGCGCTACCTCAGTGCACCGGTAGTCACCGTCCCGTGGCGGTGTTCCATGTGCCGGCCGCTGTGCATCCAGGGCCACTAACTCTGTGCAGCTCAAGTCATGGGCCCTTGCTGTTTGAACTGTGAACATCTGATTGTCTGATCACTGTTGTAGTTGTTGCCAGCACCAACCACTCCTGGAGGGCTGGCTCACACTCACCCCACACCCATCCAGCACAAGCGTCACTGGACATGTGACCCTGGCAATAAAAGGGGCCGGGCGCACGTGCCCGTAGCCAGTTCCACAAACTATCTAAGTGTGTCCGTGTGGTCATTGTGTATGCATAAAATAAAATGTAAATCCAGTACTTGTATAGCACACGAATCCCCCCCGAAGGGGTATCTCGGCGCTGGGGGCCGTTGGGAAGATTAAGCGAGCTATTGCCCAGAGTCGCATGGTGCTGGGCAGACCCCTGCCGCCGGAGCCAGGGATTGAACCGTGATCCCCAGCGTCCAGCGTCAGTCGCCCTTGCCGCGGCGCCACACCTCTTCCATTTGCCATATGCATGAGGGCCCCAGGCCCTACCACATTGCATTGTGCTGTGTACAGCGGACGCAACCATGTCACCTCAGGCAGTGGGGGAGACCTGGGACATGTAGCTGTGTCGTACCCCCCTGTAGGCGTTGCCAGAGTGGGCTGGCATACGACAGTCCAGCGTAGGGGTGTGGATAATCACCCCGGGGCTCTGGGCGTGGTTAAGTGTTGGGCTTGCCAATGAAGTACCTAATGCGTGTGTCTCTGTTGTAGTGTCGGCGCCACCCCTCCCGCAATGGACAAAGTTGCAATGTGACATGCCCCGGAGTGCGGGCTCGGCCGAAGGGATAAATGAATGAGCGCAAGCCCGCTCAGGGACTGGGATCATACATGCCAACTGTTGTGTGTGTATCGCTATTACTGCAGCATAAGCCAAAGGTCTTGCCTCGACCGCATTGCGAGTTCAGCCAGCCATGAACTCTAATTCTGTGTCCGCCCTATCCTTACCATAGGCCTACACACACGTGGCCGCCCACCTTCAACGCACAACATCACAGTGACGTTGTCAGGCTTGTGGACATGCGCAGACAGGCATGACACTGGTGTGCCGTAGGAGTGCAAGTGATGCAACTGCGCAGCGCACACAAGTAAATAGGCTCGGGGGGAGGGAGGAGCAGCAGTGAGGCTACGTAATACACATTGATGGCGCTCATTTGCTACAAGCAGTACATGTCAAACAGGAATCACCATGACACACATATCACACGCCAATCAACTAGTGAGCCTGCCAATACATGATGCAGAACCAACTATTGACTCATGTGTCTCTGCACTGTCACAGGTGATCAAGGATATGCACTCTGCCCTTGGATGATGACACCCCTCCGAGCCCCGAACACACAGGCCCAGAGGCAGTACAATTGGGCCCACAAACGCACCAGGGGCATCGTGGAACGCACATTTGACGTGTTGAAGTCACGTTTCAGGTGCCTGGACATCACAGGTGGGAGGCTCCTGTACAGCCCAGACATCGTGTGCAAGATGATCGTTGCATGTTGTGTGTTGCACAACATATGTGTACGCACCAATGCCCCATGGTTACAAGTGCCAGATGCACCGGACGATGATGAGGAAGATGAGGCAGGTGGACCACACCCCACTGCAGCTGCAGCAGGAATAGCCCGTAGGAACAACATCATTGACAATTTCTTCACATGAGGACGTCACATTGTGACAGTCCTTAGCAATAATGAGACAGTACAAAATGACCACAGGCACAGCATGTGCAAATAAATTCATTTCAACACACATTCCCTGAGTTTCTGTATGTGTGCTGCAGTGTGGCACGGGGATCAGGGACATGATCCAGAGTCATTGTGGGTGTGCAGTGTGCTGTACTTAATTGTGCATGTGTGCCATTGTGCCCATCTCCCCCCCGTCCCCCACAGTCCCTGGTCGGTACTCACTCTGTTGATGTTGTGTCAGGTCATGTTGAGCAGTGTCCTGATCCCCAACTCCTGGCACAGTATCCCGACTGATGACTGTGGCCACCATTTTCTCAATGTCATCCAGCTCCTGGTGTGCCGCTGGTCCCCCACCTCCAATCTGTGTTGCTGCTTTCAGGTTGGCATCGAGTTTCTTCTTGGTTTTGCCCTTCACATCATTCCAGCGCCTCTTGACCTCTTCCATTGTCCTCCCCGACACTCCGACTGCATTCACGTTGTTCACGATGTACTGCCATATTTCCTTTTGTGTTGCCGATGACACAGTGGAGGTGACAAACAGTTGTTGGTAGTGTTCTGTCGCCTCCGTGACGATGATCCGGTTTTCCTGCGGTCTGAACCCCATCTTCCTCTTCTCCTTGCCCTTCCCCGGCCCCGGGGTTCCTTGCTGGTCGTCTGTGGGGCTTGTGGGGTTCGCGTTGTCCTCTGCACTCGGTCCGGGTGCGTCCATGGTGCTACGCAGTTACATTTTTTATTTTTTTTTTCTCTGCTTTTATAGTGCATTTTCCCGCATGTCGCGTGGGAATCGCAGGCCGGGCACTGGTTATCGCTAATTTTTGTTTCGCGAGTTGGGACATCGCAACTTTTTTGGCGTTCGTGTTTCGCATCTTTTCGGCATTGCGTTAATTTTAACGCGGGCATTTGTCGTGTTATCGTGAGACTATTGCATGGTGAGAATACTGCGTTAACACTGTGTTATTTTCCCGCGATAGACTGCAATGTGAGAAGTTGCGTTAAGCGAATTTGGCGATAGTTAACACACGTTCTTGAGAATATCCCCCTCTGTCTCTCGCTCCTCTTATTCTTCCTCACCACTGTGGTAACTTCTGCCCTCCCAAGTGGTATTCCAGGAGTATCTCTTCTTTTCTAAGGGTAGCGAACACTAAGCAGTAGAGTAAAAGAAGGATGAGTGAACTGGCGTGAGTGCCCTTCCTCCTAAGCCTTTTTAGTGTCCACTGAAAGTGAGACCTGTAAGGTATAGGAAACATTAGAGGATTACCATGTCTAGCGACAGTGTTTGAACTGTAGACATCCTATAACACAGCACCCGATGGCCCGATGGGCAATTTGTTCAAAATAGCTGATGTACTGCCATTCCATTACACAGTGCCTGAGTAACTGTAAGTCTGACAATGTTGGGAGTGTATCTGATGGGTATTTTGTGGCACTGCACCTTACATACTTGCATTATGTGGCACTTGTGGGCAGGCCTCCTGTAGCACAGTACTTAATGGGCAACATGAGCAGAGTAACTGTTGGACAGGCATTTTGTGGTAAATGGGTTTTTGGAAGTAAGCGCTTATAGTCAGACATTCCTCAAAGCTACTCCTTTGCCAGTGGAGATAGCCTGCTCGCGGCTCCATCGGCTATCTCCACTGGCAAGGGAGTAGCTTTGACAAAAGTCTGACTATAAGCATCCCTTCCCCCGTTTGAGCTCATGAGGCCTTATTATGGCATACACATATCTAAAAAGAAACACTACCGATTGGGTATTGTATTGTATATATTTTCTTGGCATTTATTAAGGATACTCACTTTAGAGTTGCTTACTGATAGGAGTGGTAATAGGGATCATTTGGTGGTCCTGACAAAAAGCCTTGGGGTAATGGCTTGAAACATGTAGACCCTGAAATGCATACACATAACCGTGTCCCTTTCAATTTCCCCTTTTTGAACCATACCAGCAAGAGGTCTGAATAAAAGTTTTGTTCCTACTTAGCCAGGTATTTTTAACTCTAGATAAGACCCTCCCACTCTTATACCACCCAATTCTTCATAGTATATGACAAAAGTGCTCCAACGTATTCGTTGGTCACATCACGCCCCGTTCCGCAGTGGGACGGGAAGAACCCTATGATGAAGCATGCAACCAAGGGAAATCTTGGTGGGTGAGGGTTATTTTAAGAAAACGTTCTGTTTTTAATCCCAAAAAAGAGTGGAAAGATAGTCCAAGCAACACGGACGGACTCTTTTTGATTGTTACAGTATGTATAGGAGGCCGAGTCATCTGTTTCCTGACCTCTGTCTCCCTCAATCTTGATTAATATATTCAAGGTAGCCTGAGGTTTTCTTCACTAGTTCAATAGAGAGAAAATATGTCATTAAAGTGCTTAAGGAACTCATGGCTGGGGAAGGGTTTCCGCACTCATTGCTGATGGTTAATGGGGTGCAACTCACCTACAAAGAGATGGTTGTATTTTAGAATGACAGTGGGATAAAGAACAAAAAATGTGTGCTGCACCAATCCCGAGACGAATGGAATGATTGAGAGGCTGAACAGAATGCCCAAGGAAACTATATCTTTGGCCAAGTTGAACACGTTGGATTGGAAGGAAGAGGTAGTCAAGGTGATTAAAATGTACAGGGTCACCCCTCATTACACAACTGGGAAGACTCCCTTTGAACTTTTTCGGGGAAGACTTCCCAATAGATTTGTGGAACCTTCTCGGGTCAATAGTTATCAGTCACAGCTGGGAAAAAGGTTTGTTGTGATTTGTAGCGCCAACGTGAAAAGGAGAAGGTGAGATTGAGGTAAAAAGAGTTTGATACTAGGAAGGCTGTAAAGAAAACAGATGTGTGGGTAGGTGATTT
Organism: Calotriton arnoldi; assembly: GCA_963921515.1. Taxonomy (NCBI): domain Eukaryota; kingdom Metazoa; phylum Chordata; class Amphibia; order Caudata; family Salamandridae; genus Calotriton; species Calotriton arnoldi. The sequence goes on from CAWUFW010002732.1 coordinate 546,505, forward strand.
CATTATTATCAAATGTCCTGGGAAGGGGAATGCCGTCCCTAAGTTTGCTAAACCCATTCAAGTCATCAAGACTTTTAATAATGCGGTTAAGACCAAGGATTATCGGATATGGAATCTCAATAGGGTGGTCCTATACAAAAGGTTGGAGAACAACAATGATGAGGAGAGCAAGGCAACACGGAGTTCTGGCAGAGCAGTGAAGAAACCAGAGTATTTGAAGTACTATGTCTGACTCTTTGTTGTACCCTGGATGTTCTTCAAGTTTAACTTATATGTATTCCTTCCTCTCCACCTTTTGTTCCTAACATCGTTTGTTTGGCATATGGCAATTCAGATACAGTTAAAAAAAAAATCATGTACAGTATTTAACTTTTTGTTAATTTAGTAAAGGAAGGAGGTGTGTGGTAACTGGGTTATCTAACCTGGCAACAATGGGTCTGCTTTAGCATGGAACACCATGATGTCATCTGGGGTGTCATGCCAGCAGATAGAATGTGTTATGGTTTGAAGGTTGGTCAGTTACTCCAGTGAGCTTCTGACTGCAGGATGGATGGGATCTTCTTCTGGAATAAATCATCTTAACTTGGCAGCTACTCAGATCTCCCGTGTCCTTCATTGAGCCAAGTACTTCAATTCCACACATTCTTTGGCAAGATAACGTCTCTTGTGACACAGCAGCTTATGGACCAGTATCCAGTGCCACATTACATGATTGCCATTCCGTGCAAAGTAACAGAATGGCAATCATTTTGTGGCTCATTACCTAATAGACATTTTGTGGCACAGTACCTGAAGGAAGGACAGTCTGTGAAGGATAACAGGTGGGCAGACATTCTGGGGCACATTACTGGATAGATAGGCACTCTGTAGAAAAGTGACTCTTGGACCGCACCAGTAACTGGTTGTCATGTTCTTTCTTCACAGCAGCTCCCACTCGTATCCTTATTTAAAAACATTTTTACAGTTGTATAGTATAATTTGCTAAAGAGCTTTGTAGACATTCTGTTCCATTCTGCTTCTAGGAAGTCGGTCTTACTGGTAGATTCCATTTTGGCTTTCACTTCTAGATTGGGAGCCACATGGTCCGCTCTCATTGGCCATTTTATACACCTGATCTGCATTCATCCTGCCTCCATTAATAGTATTATCTTCAGCATCCTGGACTCTCTAGGCATGCTCTTGAAGGATTTCCAAGTCTCCCTAGATACCTTAGTTAGTCTGCTGTTAGTCAGGAATTGCCTTTTCTGAATATCGTACACGTCTTGGGGTTTCTAAAATGGTGTAAATTTGCAATTGGCATACAGGTTGGTCATTTTGATGCCTAGCCTAGCCCTTCAGTCCATCTCGCAACTGTAATGTTCTTGCAATTTGTTTGAATGCTGGTGGGCTCAGCAGAACCTGCAGGGCAAACAAACTATGCCTGAATATTTTTCAAATCCATAGCTTGCCCATAACCCTGAATAATGATGGCAAACTTGACTATGTAGGTCTATCTGCCATAAAGCGGATTCCCAGGTGACAACATCCCCTTGTGGTATTCAGCAAGTATCAATCAGTTCATACCTCCTTGACAAACCATCCCACATCAAGCTGAAGTTGTACTGCCATATAGTATGCTTCAAAGTAAGGGAGCCCCAGTCCGTTATTTTCATATGACGATTCAGGGCACCTAGTTAATTCTATTTCAGGCTCCCGGGGCCATTTAATGAGTAATTCATGCAGTTCTTTGAATAGAGGGAAGCAGCAAATGCATCCCTGGAAAGCATATAAACTTTAATGCCCTCATTTCGATGTTTTTCCCACTTCTGGAGTTAGCAATACCAGGCATACTGGTAACTTCGAATGGTGGGGAAAATCCTGCAGATTATGAGTTTGAACCTGAGTTGGAAATGGAAATGAGGAATTACTGGGGGGATCTATAATTCCAAGTCTGATATCCCCTTTAAATCCTCCTTTTTTCCAGACTTTCACATGGAGACTTCAGATGTTTTCATTAACCAAAATCTCTGTGTAAAAGTTACATACTTATAATTCCATAGAACCAGTAACTGCTGTTCAGACCTCATCAGAATTAAAAGGGCACTTTCAATGAGGGCCTCAGGCAGCACTATTTAGTCATGACGTTCATCTCATAATTCACAGCGGCAAAGAGATCCAGAAAGCAATTTTTTCTCAGGACTTCCATAATTTTGTTCACTGTTTTGTCAAGTCCATTTCGGCTTGGCAGATCTGGATATTTAGGTATCTAAAAGAGGCAGTTTTCTACTGAGAACCAACCCTGGCAGAAATCCCTTCTGTTGACCTGCTAGGCCTTTCATCAGGAACAGTATCAACTTGCCCCACTAAGTCAAACCTGATACAAAATCCACCTTGTGTTTTTCCCTCGAGAGGGGGAGGGGCTGACTCAGCAGGCTTTTTCAAGTAAATAAGCCCATCTTCTGCATCTGTAGATAGTGTATGTTTTCTGGAGCTTCTCTATATGGTCTGTAAACTTTTCTTTTAACATGCAGAATGTCACTCCATAACCAGAGCAACCAAGATAGGAGTACCTCTGTTAGATCTTTCTTTCTAATTACAATTCACCTGGCATTTCTGTTCCAGTCCAATTTTGTCTGCAAATCTCTCCTTGGCTTTGGGATTATGGGTATCATAGCTATCTTTATTGTGGAGAGCTATATTCACAATCCCCAGCCTCTACATAGACCTCAAGCAGTTAGTCAGCCAATAGGACCACAGGTAGAATTCTATCAGGAGTCTCCAACTACCAGATGTTTTAACAACCATCATGTCTTATATTGCACTTGAATGTCATTACAGTCGTACCTCTAAAATATATTTCTCTGCTTGGGAGAGGTTTGATATATCACTCTTCTTTATTAACTCCTGAACCTGTTCCTCAGTGGGCATTGGCTGCTGGGAATGTAACTATTTCAGGTAATAACGTAAGGCATTGGTGATGCTTTTTTGAGTGGTGTTCCCTACCCCATAGGGATTAATTATTCCCATAACATTTAGGTCTTGAGAAACCAGGCCACCAGATTCCCTTTCTTATCTCTTTTCCTGTACAACCGTTAGCTATATTCAGTAAGTGTGAATTTGCCTAAAGTTTTTTATATTCTTGGTACCAGCTTTCTTCCCCTCTCCCCTCTCCCTTCTCCCTTATCTCCACTTCATTAGAAGCCTCTCTGTCCAACTTTTTTGTTATCTTTCTGTTGGGTAGCTGTACCGTCCATCTCTACTTTATTGTTATTGGACTTTGATGCATACTTTTCTTTCACAAGATCAACCACACCTGCATCCCCTATATGGTTTGCACACAATTTTCCACTTTGTAAGCTTTACTGTCTGATTACCTGACCATTGTACATCTAGGCTCAGTTTATTAAATGTGATTTACCTGTGAAGACTAAACTATGTCATTGGGTGATATAGTCACTTTGATTCTGATATACTCTACTTTGGTACTAGTTATAAGTTCCATATGTAATGTTTGCCTTGATTTAAATGTTATGGCTGTGAGCCAATGTTGATGTTTACTCTTAATAAATAGTTTTTCTGGCATAAAGGTGATTGTTCTGCTGGGTATCAGGGTGTTTGACTCTCTTCTATATTGCCTCTCTGTACCATGGCTTCATATTTCTTCTGCAAGCATCTCATTTTTCTGGGACCTTACTGGAAGGGGATGGAATGATGTTAACTCTATCAAAAAACTATATGCCCACTGTGACGATAGCCATAAAATTCAGAAGGCACCAGTATTACACCACATATAGACTATTTTGTACATCTCTGAAATGAGATAAATTTACTTTAGTGAGAGGAAAAAATGTGCAAAATGGAAGTCGGCCAAATAGTATATAATTCTGCTATACCCAGCAGCCAGCGAAATAGCACATAATCTCTGTTATTTAGCCTGCGGGTGGATCTTAATATCTGAAACTTCAATGTTTAACAAATAGTGTGAAGGAGGTCTTGATTTAGCTGCACATGAACAAATATGGGACACCAGCAATGGCAGGGAGGTGGTCATCTTATAATGGTGGTGCAGTAAAGTGTGCAAAGCATTTGAAAATAAGTGCATACACAAATGTACAAAAGAATGTTCAAAAGGATGTGCATGAATTAAGTTTACTTGTTAACAAATAAAAAAAAATCCTTTGAAATAAATACATTTTTGGTGGTATAAAGTTAAAATAAAAATAGATATCAAACCTGCTTCAGGAGCTTCAGGTTGTGGCACAGAGAGATTCCTTGCTGCAGTCTGAGAGTATTTGGAATAATGAGTTTGCTTTTAATGAATATTAATTAAAAAAATATTTCACTTTTGCATCTTTTGCTCCACTTACTGCTTTGCTTTGTTTGCATCATGGTCTCTTCTGTCAGTTTTTGCCCCACCTGCGCCAATCTCGTTTTCCCACCTTGCCGCTCCCGCTGGGCTTTTGCGTTCTTCCCGCTGGACTTTCCTGCTCTTGCTGAACCCATGCACCGCCCTGTGCTTCTCCCACTCTCCAAGGCCCTACTTAATTAAGTCAGCAGTGCGACCCCTATTGAGGACGTGCCCAGACGTCTCTCTTCTGCTTCAGTGAGACACTGACCTCACCTTGCCCTACTGAGTCGTGTTGATGTCTGTCTCCTGCTGTTTTTCCTGTTAGCTGCTCGTTCTGCCCCCAACTCGGTAACTACTCTCTCTTTGCTTGTCCTGTCTTTTCTATCTGCCCCCTGTCTTTGTGTAACTACTCCTTTTTGCATCCTTTGTTCCTCTTAAATGCCTAGTTTTGCATCTTTTGCTCCTCTTCCTGCTCTGTTTTGCATCTTGGTCTCGACTGTTAGTTTTTGCCTCCTGACTGGTTCCGCCGATCGTGTTCCCTCCCCTTGCCGCTAGGAAGAGCAACGATCAGAGCTGCACTCCCATCATCAACACCTCCCTCAAGACAACCACCTTCCCAGATAGCTGGAAACACGCCACAGTCATCGCCCTCCTCTAAAACCCTTACGTGATGCTCAAGTACTCAGCAACTACCGACCCTTCTCGCTTCTCCCTTTCCCAGCCAATGTCATTGAGAAGACCATCAAAAGAAAACTCTTTGACCACCTAGAACACCACAAACTCCTGGACTCGCAATTAGGATTCAGAAACAATCACAGCACTGAAACATCCACAGATGACATACGCACCATCTTCGACTGTGGACAGACAGCCGCCCTCATCCTCCTTGACCTCTCTGCCGCCTTTGACACTGCCTCCCCCCACACACTAATCACCAGACTACACATAATGGGAATACAAGAACCAGCTCTCAAATTGAAAGCCTCCTCCCTCTCTGAGGAACTTAGTGAGCCAGGCTCACGCTGTTCATATCAGAACCCAAGGACCTCATCCGCGGAGATCTCACACACAAAGGTGTGGAGATCATCACTCATCCCTACACTTTTCAACATGTGCATGACTCCTCTGGCTAACATCATCAGATCCCATGGAATCAACATCATCTTCTATGCTGACAACACCCAGCTAATTTTTTCCTTCTCAGATGAAACTGTCACCACCAAGACAAACTTCAAACAATGCATAACCAGCGTGGTCAAACAGATGAAAGAAAACTGCCTTAAGTTCAACACCAACAAAACTGAAGTGCTGATCTTCGGGAATAAGAGCTCACCTTGTGACTCCACCTGGTGGCCTACGAAACTCGGACCCACACCCACCCCAATCAACCAAGCTAGGAACCCAGGCCTCATCCTGGACACCGACCTCAGGATGAAGTCCTAGGTGAACGCTGTCACCTCCTCATGCTTCCACATCCTCCACATTACGTAAAATCTTCAAGTGGCTCCCATTGGACACCAGACGTACCGTCATGCCGGCCCTAATCACAAGCAGATTGGACTACGGCAACAAACTCTACATCGGCATCCCAACCCATCTTCTTCACAGACTTCAAACCAGCCAAAAGGCCACAACCAGAATAGCCCTCGACCTCCCCCACTGCACCCTCACCACACCACACCACTCCTCTGAGAGCTCCACTGGCTCCCCATAAAGAAGTGCTGCCAGGTCAAACTTCACACACACATTCAAGTCACTACACAACATGGGACCCGCATAACTCAATCACGGGCTTCACTTTCACCAACCCACCAGACATCTTGGCTCAGCATCACTCTCACTTGCACACACCCCGCATCCACAGAAGCAGAACAGGAGGTTGATCATTCTCCTACCAAGCTGCCAGATCCTGGAATGACCTCCCCCAACACATCAGGGCCTCATCCTCACTTCTTGAATTCTACAAGAAGCTGAAGACCTGGCTTTTCAATTAGTCTTCTTGCGGAACCAGGAGATAAACTGGGTGAGATATAGTAATGGGGAGTCCTGAAAAGTGAAAGCAGGTGGAAGGTAAGCAAAATATCTAGGTAATTTGGGAGGGAAAGTGTCTATTCACTCAGCTGACAGCTGAAAAACTTACCTTTTGACACTATTCACCCAGAAGAGTGGGTTGCAGGCATAGATACTTAGTGGTTCCCTGTGATGAGTGGCCCCGTCAGCCACACTGGCATTTTAGTCACCTACCCAGTGTGTCTTAGGAAATGTAGTTTTGTTTTAAACATGGTAAGCAGTGTTTTAAATGGGGTGGGTCCTGTTGTCTCTACTTGGCCCTTATCTCTGTCCTTAACAGTGATGTGTCAGCAAAAGAAATCCAGAAGGCAAATAAATATTGTAGTGCCAGGTTTGGAGGCTGTACTCGGCTAAAGTCACTGTGGAGGGTACCTGGAGAATGGAAGGAGGAGGACACATGGGAGGAGGATGATAACAAGTAGGAGGGTAAGGGCCAGGAGGTGGGCCTACAGGAGGGCTAGGATGTCCAGCACCTTGTGGACCAGGACAAGAAGACCCAGTAGCAGGAAGACTTAATCCACAAGGACCAGAGCGAGCATAGCCAGAAGGGATCAACAACAAATGGGTGAAGAGGAACAAAAACAGAAGTGGCAGACCCAGGAAGACAGACCCAAGAAGACCAGTACCAGGAGAAAAAGTAAAAGGAGCACCAGGGACAGGATGCCATTTGCTAAGAGATTGGTGCACTGCTGCCTGATGTTGAGGCTGCGATGCAAGGTGAGCTATTGTCACTGTAGTTACAGATGCCCTAATCCATCCTAGGTGGCCTAAAATGTTGAAAATAAACACCCACTGGAGGGCCGTCTCAGAGTCTGCAACTGCTGATACCAAAAACCCATTTGCGTCGTCCACTCTGGAAGGCCATACCTGCCGAAGATGAGCACCCACAATGTAGGTCTGCCATGTTAATGTGCCAAGTGAAACTGCTATTGAGGTCCCGCATAATCAAAGTCACTATGGCAGGTGCAGGGTCACAGAATGCACCTGCCAATGCCACAAGATCAACATCTTCACCAAACTGGTAAAATGGGGCCTAGACATGAGAAGACCGAGACACTGAATGTACAGAGGAAAATCTGCTGTTAAGAACCATAGACTGCCTCTGTGAATTCATAAAGGTAGAAACTGTTTAACTGATCTACACATTTGCCTGTCAATCAGTGACTTTGCTCATACTTCATATTAGGGAGAACTCGTAGATCTGGGAGAGGGTGCCGTTGGGGTGTAGCACTTCACTGAAATTTGTAGATGAGATTACAACCCACTATCTGTATTCCTATATACACTGTGCAGTATTTCATTTTGCTGTGAGCCTAAAATACTTTCTTTGTATTAAAATAAGCACAGGACTGGACATCACATTGTAGTGTCTGTTGATTGACTACTGAATTCAAAGCTCTGGTTCTCGGAGAGTTTTCCCTCAGAAATTGGACCAATTTATAATGTCTACCAAATTTAAATAAGGATCTGCATTTAAATATTTTCTTTAAAATCCTTATGTTGCGATTGTCAAAAGTGTTTGTGATTACACTATTAATAATCACAAAGATACATATTTTAAAAAGTGTTGCTTTCTACTTTTGAAGATTATCTGTTCGAGAACTGTTGATGATATAGCTGGATATATGAATGCTGCATCACCATATTTAATATTTCCAAAGTTCTTTTCTGAGAATTCAAGTTGAATATGCTGCACATATAGATTAATACTTGGAGAGCAGTCATTTTAGTGTCAACCTTTTTTTTAAAGAAAGCATTCTCTGTGTTTCATTACCTAATACTGACATATAATGGGAAAGTATCTGTGAATTGAGGGAACAAATGAGTCAGTCACTGTGAGATATGTAAGCAATATCTGGTTAACCACCCAGCACATTCTTTGTATGCTTATATTGTGTTTGAATCATAGAAAGTGTATTGTTGGTGAGATAGTACCACTTTCTCCTGTTGGAGACTCTCTGCTTTATGGCTTCACTAAACGAATCTGAACTATTGCAAGCAACCTGCACGATTGTCACATGATTGGAGCATTTATCTGAACCTTCCACGTCATTCCTAATTCTTTTCATATAGGAACCAAGAAAATGGTGCATGTCTAAATGCAACTCTATCTCTCTTAAAACCCTCTTCTTCACTTCATGCTTAGGCACTCAGTGCTGGGAAGCCTTCGGGTAGATATGCGCTTTACAAATCCATATAGCATAGCATCCACCAACTACAACTGGTTTCAAGGAGGTGGGCTTAAGAAACAGTATGTGCAGGCTAGCATGTACGCCATGCACTTAGACAGCCTACTAAGGGAGGGCCACAAACTTGTGCAGCTCGTATGTGGGCTCAAATATACCCCACCATTCACCCAGTATCAGTAAACCACACAAAATGACCTTCTGTTCATGAGGCAAGAATCCTGTTTGTGCATCAGTAAAGCCACTAGCCAGTCCCACCAAATGATACAGGTTAAAAGTCTTGTTACATGCTGTAATAATTTGTTGCTACTAGGACCTATCACCTGAGTCAATGAGCAAGCAGCCAATCTCACTCAGAATGGGTAACATTTGGGTGCCCCACTTTAATTAGGGCCCGACAACCAGAAAAGCAAAAGTTTTTCTTGCAGAGGACATACATTATTATTTCTCTTGGAGGGAAACACAAAGGGTTGACCAGAATAACTGACCTGGTAGAATGGTATAGCATTTCCAAGTTATACAGAGGACGTTCGTCCCATTAATTTAGTTAAACATTTCTGATTTTGGGAGTGCAACGAAGTAATTTATGAAATAATCACAATATTTTACTCCCCTAGTCTCAACCTCTCATGGTGATTATTCTGAGAACATTCCAAATGTTTCAGGAAGGCTCACCAATATATTCTTTGTAAATACCACAAGTACCACAACACCGGCGTAGAAGTGGAAGAAATGATTCATCCTGGGTCTATGAGACATAGAAAGTGGCATGTTGAAAGACTGCATGTATCTTATGTACATGCAGAAAATATAAGGGGCGCTGAGACTCAATGCAGCATACCTACGTGGCTGTACCTGTTGACTCTGTAGTTTGAGTACTGGCTGTTTGAAATCAGTGCTACATTATTTGTTAAAACTCAAAGTATTTAACAAGAGAGTAATCAATACCCATAAGTTTGGAACTTCAACTGCATCAACCAGTCTCTAAAGGCAATGCACAGAGGCTGCCTTTTAAGAATCACGTGCCTGGAAATCGGACTATGTAAGATATGTTCTTGATCCACTGTTCCTGACACTTCTTTTTAAAGGAATTAGACTCAAATGATAAACTCATTGACAACCATGCAGTTATTTAGTCATATTTACTTGTTGGACATAGCTATAAGGGCATCTGACAAAAACATTGAGTATCATTTGGCTATATGTATATATTCTATTATTTTAAAGATATAAAGTTTTTCTTCCGTTATGAGATTAGAATGAAGGCTCTCAATTAAACAGCATTGGTGATTTGCATAAGGGCCTAACACAACTGTTTGTGTTTTGAAAAGATCACCTTACATATTAGATGCCACTTTGTCACTGGTAAATAACTTTTCCAATTCTGGCCTTTGCTTTTACAACTGGACCATAAATACTAATTCCGAAATGCACTTATTGATTGCATGAAAACTCAGGGCAGAAAAAGAGGTGTTTTGATAACATAGAGCCTTTTGATAACACTATATCTAATACGTCACGACTTTGTGAGTAAGAGTGAGTACATAGCTGTAGAATAGTAAAAAGCTTCACCTAGTCTTGCAAATGATCTAATCACCTTTTCATTAGCCACCTCTTCAGATAAATTAAAGGAGCAAGAGCATTTTTGAAGTACATGACAGCTCCATAATGGCCCTCCTATGTCCTGTGTCTTGCCCCTTAGTACAACTGAGTGGCATTCTGTGCCATGTCTTCCTAATGAACTTGAAACATTCAGACATTCTCTTCGATGGCTATGGAGTCCTTTAGACCTATCAGTTAGTTCTGTTCGGGTGCAAAGTGCATTTAAGCCAGTTTTAGCACTAACTTGCATAAGGAGATGGGCCCTAACTGTGTTCACTCCTTGGTGGCAGTTCTACATGGATGTATGTGCCTGTTGAAATCTGAGCTAGGCACAATAATGCATCATTTCAGCTGTTTAGACAATAGCTGGGTAAATAGTGAAGTTCTCTGCTATTTGTATGGACACTGGCCAAATTGTGCATTCTGTCTGCTAATTAGGCAGCCACCATGTAAATAATGAATCTTCTTTGCTATCTGAACAGCTGCTGGACAAATAGTGCATAACATTTACTATTTAGCCATTGACTGGTTAAATAGTGAAGTTCATTTGCTATATGATCAACTGCTGGTTAATAGTACATAATGTTTGCTATTTAGCCACAGGCCAGGTAAATAGCAAGGTTCTTTGATATTTGCTTGTCTGACGGCAAAACAGTACATAATTTCTTCTGTTTAGCCAGCAACCAAGTACATAGTGAAGTTTCCTTGCTATTTGCATGGCCTCCAGTGTCTGTTTTAGGCGCGAGACAGCTAAAATAAAGCCATTATTATCTTTGAAAAACAGAAGTCTCCCGCCAGAAGTGGGTCAGATGACATGTATAGATTAGACCTAAAGTTACTTGTTACGCAATTAGTGTGTTAGATAATGCTGCTGTTTATTGTAATAAGAATTTTGGTTTGATACTATCCTACAACCCAGATTTGATGTGAATTTAGTAAGGGTGAATTTAGTAAGGGTGAGCTTGTCGATCAGAACATATGCAAATATTCTCTAATGAAATTTGTAGTACGCACAATTTTCTCATGCACAATTAGTTGTCTGGACTACTTTTCATTGAGATGGCATTCCTAGTCTTAGAATTTAGTAAAACATACCATCATTTCCAACGACTGCCTTTATGTTTTTTGTATGGTGTGCCACTCTGCTAAGAGTACCAACTACCCATCAAAATGAGTGAGTTGCACCATGAACAGACACGTTGACCCCTGCGCTATTGTTTGTACTAACCCTGAGCATAATACTTTGCTACGCTCACGGAGCATGCAAAGTTTGTGTTACTACGCAAATTGCACGTAGCAGAGTAAAAAACTCTGCTAATCGACGTAGCGTAGCAGCAGTATATTAAACACATACAAATGCTTTGTTAAAACAATTTTCTATGCTAAAAAGCATATAACAAATTCACAAAAGTGAACTTTGACAATGAAAATATCAAGCAATGAGAGAGGTGATGATTTTGGTCTCCCCTAACCTAGGGGAGGACCAAGCAGATGCCTTGAACACAAAAAGCATATCATGTGAACGATTCAGTGGTGGTCCCTTCCTCCTAGGACCAGCCCAAGCACAGTTATGGGCAAAATACAATCCCAACCAAAGGCCCTGCAAAGCATTATGGGACGAGATTAGCAGTGGGCAGTGAATATTATAGTTCCAATATCAAAATAATTCTACAAAGAGCTGCAGTTCAACTAGTCGTTACTAGATGTCCCTCACGAGTCAAATGCAAAAGCATTGAAATTATTAATACATCAAGCTGCAGTTCCACTAGTCGTTACTAGCTGTCCCTCACGAGTCAAATGCAAAAGCATTGAAACCCTTTCATGAAGCTTTTGCATTTGACTCGTGAGGGACATCTAGTAACGACTAGTGGAACTGCAGCTCTTTGTAGAATTATTTTGATATTGGATACTATAATATTCACTGCCCACTGCTAATCTCGTCCCATAATGCTTTGCAGGGCCTTTGGTTGGGATTGTATTTTTGCCAATAACTGTGCTTGGGGTGGTCCTAAGAGGATGGGACCACCACTGAATCGTTCAAAAGATGTGCTTTTTGTTTTCAAGGCATCTGCTTGGTTCTCTCCCTAGGTTAGGGAGGATACCAAAATCATCACCTCTCTCACTGCTTGTTAATTTATTGATTTCATTTTTGTGAAATGCTATATGCATTTTAGCATATAAAGACAGAGATACTTATTTTATCTTAACTTGCACTGTGCAAGATGCCTTTGGCAATTATTGTACAGTGCAGTCAAGCACACAGCTACGCACTACGCAATTTGCATAGCTATGTGTAGTTCAAAATGTACTTCATGTAGCTACGTGAAGTGCTACTACGCAAACTATGCCCAGGGTTAGTTTGTACCATTACTAGACTAGTCCTAGGACGTTTTTCTTGTTTTGATTGATGTGAAATGTGCATACATTTTATTTCATGCATTGAAACGAAATATGCTTGCACTCTCATCCGCATGAAAACTGTATGTGAAGTATATCCTTGTATATAAAAATCAAACAAGAGTCTTGCTCAGCGCATTTTCCTTACAGCTTCTACTAGTATAAAGTGGGGAACGTTGCTACTCATGCTGCAACTGCACATTTCCAGTTTTACGATTGACACAAGGCATATTCTGCACATTCCAGTTTCGCGTGTTCAAAAAGTACATAAAAAAGCAAAAAGGGGAGAAAACAAAAATTACGCAGAACTCATTAATTAGGGTCTAGGTAAGATTACACTTACTTAATAAAGATTTTACCCAGGCTTAGTTCCCATGTGTTTTCGCTCAATTAATACAATTTACACAGACATTCTTTGATATTGTTCAGAGCCTTACCCATCTGGCAGTCCTGCATGTTGAATTTAGCTGAAGGGTATACAAACCCTGTGGCTGCAAATTTTCATTATTGCTTCCTCTTCCCTAAAAACACACTAGCTCACACTCCTACTGGCGTATTTACTTCTGTCCTTGCAAGAAGTTGATGGGTATTTCCAGCATTTATAGGGTGCAATCCTTTTTGAAAGACTTCTTTTCAAATGTAGGGCATATTAGCAAGACCCACGTTAAAATTATCGCCGTTTTAGCGGCAGGAAACTGCCGCTAAAACGGCGATAATGGGCTTGCTAATATGCGTTATGGAATTCCAATAGAAGCCCAGGTTAGATGTCCTGCACATCTAACATGGGCTTCTATTGGAATTCTATAACGCATATTAGCAAGCCCATTATCGCCGTTTTAGCGGCAGTTTCCTGCCGCTAAAACGGCGATAATTTTAACGTGGGTCTTGCTAATATGCCCCGTAGTTTTTTGGGCTTATGTTTGATGATCATTCTATTATCAGCTCCAGTTTGTGTTTCTAGCTTTTTCTCTTTTAGATTGTACATGAAATAAAGGAGGGACTAATTTATCACGATGAAGCAGTACAAGTCATGCCGTTAATAAAGTGATCAGTACAAATAATGTATCATTAAACTGGGACGTGACAGTAAATGCATATATGACGTTGTTTGTGTTTTGTTCCTTTAAAGAAATGTCATGGTACTATTCAAAGCCCTGTATTATCCGCATAGAAATTATATTTAATAATTTTAGTCAATAATAGAAATTCAAAATCTGCTAAAACGAAACTGCAGTTGTTACATTTCCTGTAAGCGAGTAAAAGAGATTAGACAGCATTTCAGTGCAATGTTTTTGCAATAATACAAACACACAATATAAGCATGAATGCCAGCCCCCATGTATATATATAACAATATAACAATATATATATATAACAATATAACAATATATATATATAACAATATATATATATATATATATATATAACAATATATATATATATATATATATATATATATATATATATATATTCTATAACAAATATATATATATACCGAAAGAGAGGGAGCGCGTGCGCAAGGATTTTTTGCATTGAATTGAGACTTTTAAACTTCTTAGCGTGCCCTGGTAAGGGCTTGACTTCTCATTGTTTTATGGGGACTGGCAGTCTAAATTATATATCGCATCAGCCTCCATTATACATGGCATTGTATCATTCTCGCCATGCCATTCATGCATTCTAAAGCAACCACTGCCTAATCTTCACATGGACTTTACATTGCTTTAGGGCTGCAAAAGCAGAGTTCTCAAAGCATATCAGGAACATTTGGAATTGAAAACATACTAAGATTCTCTGTCCCAAGCCAGAGAGGGTGGCTCATTTACTAACCGTACTTAACATATTCAGTTCTAATATCTTGCACTTATCGCGAAGGAAAGTCCATGCCGGTTTTCACACTAAATCACTGTTTTCTCTTAAATTTCTTGGGAAATACAGACAATCTGTTTACAAATATAACCTCCAGAAAATTTCAATTCCCTCTGCTAAAAGCAGAGAAGTCCACCGATTTGCGTCGCTGCTCAAACAACTGAATGTGTAAGAGGTGGAAAGAAAAGATAATGACATCTGGCAGATGATAGGATTGTACTCCCAGTTTACAATTGTAAGAAGTGAATTTTGAGAGAGGATATGAAGGCCTAAGTGCAAAATATCTATAAATAGTACATTTATATTGTTCTGCCTAATTATATATGGAATAAAGTACCCCCTTACAAGGATATTGCAAATCACAGAGGAGTTCCGTGACTATAAAGAGGAACAAGTCCGAAGGCTGAGTTCCTTTATAAGATCATGGAACTCCGTGGTGACTCGCGATATCCTTATCATGTATGGTGGGGTTACTTTATTCCTTATAATACATAGCCACACTATCACTCTTCCCATAGAACGCTTAAATCCTTGGTCTGTTGCTCTTTCATGTGAAAGAGATAGGATGTTTAAAAACATTAAGAATAAAATTAGAATACTGATGTAAAATCAAGCACACCAAAAAGCAATACGATATTTTTAGCAAATTTATATTACAATCAGTTTATCATAAGTCTGATTTTTCAAAAACGCTGTAGTTCAGAATTTGTGCAAACATGCAGAGAAATTCTGGGCCTTATTCATGACCTGCACTTTTTAATAAGTATACACTTTTGAGTAAGGTTCCTACTTTTTGGTATTCACAAACTGCACTTTTATAGTCATTTACACTTTTGTAGTAACTTACACTTTTGTAATAGATCCAGCACTACACATAGCCAACCAGTGGTAGTGCAACACCCCCCCCACAGAAAATAATGCATGAAGGGACTTATAATAAAACCCAGTCGGAAATAACCCTCCATTATTTTCTATGGGAGGGTGTTTCAGTACCAGTGGGTGGCCGTGTGCAGTGCTGGACTTACTACAAAAGTGTAGGATACTACATAGGTGCAGTTTTCTTTTTCCTCTTATGTCAACAGGCACACCGCGCCACACCAAAAGGTGTCCACTGACCATCTGCCATTATCACTGCTGAATCTTAGAGGTGTGCGAGAAATAAAGGATGGGGGGAGCCCTCGTACACCACCTCACATCAGCAAGTTAGGCTTAACCATAGGACCAGAGGAAGTAAGGGTTGTTCTCTCTCTATAGAATGTACGCTGTCCAAATGTCTTCCATCTTCCAGCTACTCTTACAGTCCAAATCCAATTTACAAACTCTACCCACCATAATCACCCAACTCCTAAGAGCCGGAGGGGTGGGCTTCAGGCAGTTTATACAGATCGGCCTCCCCGCCAACAAAATAAGATAGAAAAGCAGGCATGTTTGTCTGTGCAATATGCACAAATCAGGTTGAATGTTCATTCCAAACAGAATCAGGAGGGGCACACTGTGATTTGTTCTCCAAAAATCCCAGAAATCACTCTCAACACACTCTCCCAAAAGATGCTCAACCTTCGACAAGACACGAACATATGAATATCGTCCACCTTTTCCTTCCTGCATCAATTACAAGGGAGGGCACCTACAGCAATTTTTAGCTATTTCTTCGGACTGAGATATAGTCTGTGCCAGGTAAAAATATGTTTTTTCCTAAGCGCTGTTGATTTAACAGTAGAATAAAGGAGAAGTGAAGAAGATTGGCAATATTGGGATGTTCTTCTGACGACTGATATCCATCCCAAGGATGGACAGGTATTTTACATCTCTTATCATCAGCTTCACAAGCTCCCAATACCAAACAGAGATTTCCTTTTTTATTGGCTTGGGGTCCTGTAACAGATCCTCCAATGATTATCTCTCTCTGCCATACCATTAATGCCCAGACCCCCAAGAAGCCAATTGCAAATATTTGTACAATGACAGTGTGTCCTTAGTTTCTGCCCTTAACGTCTCCCACAAGATTACCACGGAACCTTCCATGTAGTTGGCCCCATCGATTAATACCAGCTTTAATCAATGGGATACTGAGCTTATTCAACAAAAAAGAGGGCGTACCAGGGGAATTCCAAACTGGGGCAAACTCTGAGTAGTATGTAATTCCAAGGATTTTTCTCATGCAATCCCAAACATCGAGAAAGCCCCGCAGTACTTTCAACCTAACCTTTTTGAAGTGCTTCTGGTCCCTGAACGTATGAAGGAAACCATCTTGCCCAAATAAATTAAACAGCCCGCATAGGTTCTGCCCCTGTTAGTTCCTAAATTGAAAGAAGAGATAGTAAAGGAAGACATCTGGCAGTGCCACCAAGCCCTTAAACAACTTTCTCTCTAGTTTCTTCCAGCTAGGGCTAGGACTTTTAGAGACCGTTATAAAGCTCCCTATCATCCCTGGAATCTTATCTAAACTACCTTTAAAAAAGGAGAGCAGGATATTGTCAAATAGATAGGTCAGCTTTGGGAGGATTGTTATCTTCACTAAATTTGCCCTACCATAAAGGGTCAAGGGGAGACGACCCTATCTAGATAACAATGCCTCAATTTCCTTCCTCACCCTCCTCAAATTATATTCCGGTACCTCTTCCAATTTAGGCAAAACTGAGATGCCCATGTACCTGATCATCCTGTCACAGTGCACGCAGTACTTGCTGTATTCCATACCATCACCTTGGGATTCATACAAGGCAGTGGCCCGAGGGATCCTACACAAGCAAGAGTTTCAGTCAAGGAAGCTATTTGCCATGGACAAAAGTTATGAGGAAGAGATAGGGGCAATGGGAAAATAATTTTTGGTGTCCTCTTCAGAAGCAGGGGTGGAGGCAGTGAAAAGGAGGCTAGCTGAGAAACGGGCAGCTTATATTCAGGTAATTGAGAATAGGATCAGAGCAAGATGGTATGCTAGCAAGCTGTTCCACTTTGAGTATGGTGAGTGGTAGGCTGTTAGCCTGGAAGTAGGGGTGGGCGGTAAACTCAGCTCCACCGGCGGACTTTTGCCCACTCCACGCTCTGCTTGAAGTTTGGCAAAAACTCAGCTAACTGCCGCATGGTGGAGTTTTTCTCGCGCTAGCCCGCCTCCCGGAGAGATTTCTCAACACGGGCAGCTACAACAGATCGCTACCGCTCATGCTAAGAAAGTTGCCACTCGTGTTGCGAAAGCTGTAGCTCGAGTAGAAAATCTATTCAAGCAGCAGAAAGAAGCAGCGCCCCCTGGAGTGCTGCGTTGGTGCTGTTCGCTCTGATTTTATAGTGTGGGACAAGTTGCCACTGCTAAAAATCAGCACAAGCAGCATGACGGACCGAAATTCTGCCGCTCACGGAACTCTGCAGAATCTCGCTGAGTTTTTAGGTAACTCCGCGAAATTCCGCTGACTTTTTAGGTAACAGCAAAATTCCACAGATAAAACTCCTTGAGTCCACCCACCCCTACTTAGAAGGCAAGAGTGGCTAGAGGGTGGAATTATATAGAGAGCCTGATAGTGGATGGCAATGGCAAGGTATCAGAAGATGCAGATGAGATCGCAGAGTGTTTTCACAAAATGTTTGAGGATTTATATTCTGAGAGGGGCACCTTCAGGGCAACAGATGTAAGGGAGTGGTTAGCAAGGACACAGTTACTGGGCCTGTCTAATGCTGAACAACAAGGTCTTCTGGAGAACATCACGGAGGAGGAAATTATTTTGCAAATTGATAAATCCGAGAATGAGAAGGCGGCCAATCAGGACGCTCTCCTGTGAGTATATTACAAGGGTATCACAGAAAGAATAGTCCTAATATGGAAGGAATGTTTTAATCTACTATTTGCAGCAGACTCAGAAATTCCTCCATCCTGGAATGATGCCATGATAGCTTTGCTTTTGTAACCACAAAAAGATCCCAAGAAAGAGGATTCATACCAGCCTATCTCCCTACTAAATTCTGATTATAAAATGTTTGCTGCCATTTTAGCGAGGAGGATATCCTTAATTATTGTAGAACATCCAGATCAGAAGGGTTTTGTGCCAGTTAGGCAGCTGCATGATTTGGCACACCAGATATCTGCAATAGATATGGCAACAGCGAACTTAAACCCATTGTCTATTGTCACCATCGATGCCGCCAAGGCGTTTGATAGGGTGTGCTGGGCTTATTTGTGGGAGGTCTTTGAGGTTTTTGGACTCCACTCAATGGAAGCATTAGGGGCCTTCTTGGGCTTTTCTATAAATAAGGATAAGACAATGGTGATGGTATGGAATATAAATGGGCAGTTTGTGAATACCGAAAAGTGGTAAACTTACAGTAACCTCAAATGGATTTTCGCCATGCTTGAGTTATAAGACACCTACAATGTCTTATAACTCAAGAATAAGGCAGCTGTAATGTGCTTTAGAAAATTCAGGGGAATATTTACAAGGGAAGGGCGGAGCATGGCGTTTTAGCACAAAATGCTAACGCCGCGCATCGTCATTCCGAAAACACAGGGATGAGCCGTATTTACAAATATACAGCACATCCCTGCGTTTTTTCTAGCGCTGGTGCTAAATTAAGCTGCCTAGCATCAATGCGGGCACCCTCGCACCATAGTGCAAGAGTGCCTGCGTTGAGGGAATTATTGTTTATGTGCAGGAAAGTGCCTCTTCCTGCACATAAACAATCACAAATGGCGATTTGAAACGTCTATATGTGCTGCATTGTGCAGCACACATAGAAGTTGCGAATCGTCATTTTTGTAATGATTGTTTATGTGCAGGAAGGGACACCTTTCTGCACATAAACAATCATTCATGGCGTTTTGCTGTTTCCATGTGTGCTGCACAGTGCAGCACACATAGAAACAGCAAAAACAAAGAGAAAGGAAGCATTTCTCCTCGTTTCGCCATGTTAAGACCAGGATTTCCCAGGTCTTAACTTTGGCGCTGTCACCTATTTATGCCACCCTTGTAAATAGGGGGCAGCGTCAAAATCAATCACCACAACACCCATTGCCCACCCCTTTCACGCTAAGTATAGCGTGAAAAGGTGCCTTATTTACAAGGCGGCGTGAAGCCACGTTAAGTAGCTTAACACCTTCTTGTAAATAAGGCAAAGCCCCTATTGCCACAGGAATGTTGTTAAAAGTGACGTTCCTGTGGCAATAGGGACTTGTAAATATGCCCCTGAGTTTTGTATACCTTAACTGGGTCAATGTCATCTAGAATACTTTATGGAGTTTAGGAATATCAGTGGAACAATGTAACAAAACAATCTGGAGATTACAGCATGGGGGATTCCTTTCTCAACAGTATTTACTTGTTGTCTGAAAGCTTCTACAATGTTCTCTCACAATCCTCAGGAAACAAAACGCAATTGCTTGTAGCAGCACATTGCCCATAGTAAGTTTGTAAGTCAAGAGCCAGTCCAAGACATGTTGATTCTCATGTGGCAAAACCACTAGTGAGTGAACTGAAAGCCCTCCAAACTCTCAACATAGATTAATCATGATGGGATTGCCTCAATAATACAGGGCATCATTGTTTTTCCTCCTTTGGCCATGAGCATGGACAGGGCTTCAAAAAGAATCAGCTACTATGGATGTAGGACCTTTTGGAGGTATCTACATTGTTTACTAGGTATAGGACCTAGTTGGAGAAAGTTGAAGTTTGACAATCAAAAGCTCAAAAGAAAAGTATTGTTTTGCTTCATTGCAGGTGAATGATGAATAAAAATTACTTAAAAAATAATTCTCCCCCGTCTTAATTTTAATGCTGGCAAAATACAGATCATGTCTGGTGACAGACAGCAGCTCTGTTTAAATGTTCTTTCCTCACTATTAATGGGTGAATGTCCTTCCTCTGGTCTCAAAATTTAAAACTTGGGTTTCTCATTGACCCACCTTATTGCTTTCCATCTTCAGGGTGGTGGTAAGAACCTGTTTCTACTACCCAAGAGTTGTATTTAAGTGTTTAACTCAATTATTTTTGTTCCATCAACAACTTTTCACCTAGGTTGGGAAGTTTTACATGCCACGCACTTATTTATGCTGCTGATTTAGTTTTATTAGCTATGACTCCCATTGACCTACAAAGAAATTTAAATGCACTGTATAAATATACTGAGAAACATTTTGTTATAATGTTTAAAAAAGCAAAATTCTTGTTTTCTCTGAAAGAAAGAAAGCATCAATGCTTGATTGGAAATTAGGGAAAAACTGTTTGATTTGCAGAGTTAGATACAAATTTACGTATTGCACATTATGGCTTCAAAGATCTAATCCATAGTGAAGCAATTAACACATTTTATAAATCTGGTGCGAAAAAGCTTTTTAAACATTTGATAAAGATTTTTATGTCCAAAATTCCCCGAACTCTGTTTTATGGGATTGAATACATCCCTTTTAAATATTGGTTAGTAGTACAAAGAAACAGAGGGGAAAATGTTTTGCTCTCTTCTTAATGTTGCACCTACCACACCAGTTCATGTTCTGTGACTAGAATTTGGGATCCCGAGTACCTATATTTTGTTTTGTGCTGCTGTAGAGCCGTGGCCGTTTAATTATCTGCACTCTAGAATGGGCTCCCTGAGTGGTTTTTAAAGGATGAATTGATTTTGGAGTAAAAAAAAATATTTTTAAAGATAACTTGATAGAAGCATTAGCTACATTTGAAATTCCCTTTGAATACTTGGAATATAGCAACTTGAAGCTTATGCTAAAAAGAAAAGGGCCTGATTATGGATCTTGGCGGACGGGTTACTCCGTCACAACAGTGATGGATATCCCGTCCGCTGAAATAGAAATCCTATAGGAGATAATGGGATTTATATTTCGGCAAAAGGGATATCCGTCACGTTGTGATGGAGTAATCCGCCCACCAAGATCTAAATCAGGCCACAATTCTCACCAATCATTTTAAATTGGATAAATTTCACTGCAGAACATTGAAAAGTTGTAAAATTATTTGAAACATAGCATTACTGGGAAAGATGCAACCATATTTAATGATGGCCATTGAACACTGTATTCGAAGAACTATGTATTTATTGAGAGCTTACAGACTGTCTCTTATTACACTAGTAGGGGCTTGAAGCGGTATTACCAATGAACAACATGCATGTCCTCTTTTTTAGCGATTGAATACAGGGTCTGAATC
This sequence comes from Calotriton arnoldi, assembly GCA_963921515.1. Lineage (NCBI taxonomy): Eukaryota > Metazoa > Chordata > Amphibia > Caudata > Salamandridae > Calotriton > Calotriton arnoldi. Next base: position 568,098 of record CAWUFW010002732.1, read on the forward strand.
ACATTGTCTTTCACATGTACCCATTTTCAGCATTATCACATGCATGTTCAGTTCCCAGCTTCCTGCATTTCAACGTATCTAACAAATGTGATATTTTACTCTTATTATCTCCCACTACTGAAAAACGATGTTACTGTATAATCAAATTTTTAAAATGTTTTTGAAGATATTTAAGGCCACTGTTTCACTACACAGTTGCACTTTATTTTACTTGGTCAATAACCTGTCTCTTTTATTTCTATTGTATATTGTTGTCTCAAAAAGGGGGCTAAATCAATAAAGTTTGACTGACAGACTGATACTACCTATGAGTGCTCATTACATTTTCCCACACGTTTTCCTTCAACAACAAGCTGTGCAAGTGTGGTTAATTTCTTGGTTGCTGAAACAATTTATACTTAGGGATGCAAAAAAATTTAAGGTGGGGCTTACATCAACTGAAAAATCAGCATCTCACTGAGTTATCGTTAAAAAAAAACTTGATCACAATTCTGATTGCCTTCCAATAGGAAAGTGGAATATGTAGACTATTTACAATGTTTATAGTGCCTTTCCACGAAAAAGCACCACCCTTGCTTAAGGAACAAATGCATTTTCTGTAAGTAACTGTTGATGTAAGTCTCTGCTACAGCACATATGCTCGAGTGGTAACAACTCCTCTTTTTAAATGCAGATAAAGATATTATTTGCCGAGAGTTGCAACTGTCCACTAAGGCATTAGGGAGCACAGGTTATTATTTACAAATAATGATGTAACAGAGCAAAAGCCTACAATTACAGGCTGAAAAATGAAGAGTAAGATTGCACTCAATAAACAGAAAACTAAAGGCAGGGTTGAACATGAGAGAGCTGAATGTTCAGTCTACATTATCAATTTATTACAGCTAAGCCTCCTAAGACAAGCTATCCTGGTTGCTCACCAGTCTGCAATACAGCTGCTGGCCTACAATTGTGCCTTCTTTTAAGGAGATCTTGAACTATCCTAATCCCAAGATATAACAATAAATGCCATGAACACAGCATCACTAGATCCACATCAATTTCTACACGTTAATCCCTAGTACAGTTAATTGTTAATTTTCCGGCTTATCAATCGAGCAGAATTTCTGTTTTTTTTTAAACTCAGATAAACATCTGTCAAACTGTGATTTGATGATCAAATTAATAATCAATACAAATACAAAACAGAGACAAATGGCATGCCAAAAAATTAAGATATTACAGATATTTATACTATGGAAAAAATCTGCTTCACGGCAGCCAAAAATGGAATACGTGTGCAATGAAGTAAACAAACAAGACTTCACACACAGTTTAGTGGGACGCCTCACATCAACATCGGACAGCAGTTAGTTACACAGCACTGCCACTGAACTCAGACGAGACGTAAGACTTCCCAGTACCTTCTACTGCACTGGCTGAGCTGTCCAGCATTACATCATCCAGCATTAGATCTAAAGGAATGAAATGATATTATTCATCAAGCAGTATGAACATCACCAGCACAATCTCTGTTGGCCTGCTACTCTAGAGTGTACAAGCCGAGCAACGATGAGGTATTCTTCAATTCAGTTTTTGCCAGCTAAGTTTAGGATTTCACTTTGCTAGAATGCCTAAAGACAACCATTTAACTTTTGCAGATGATCAGGATTGCTCGAGGGCTAGTCATAGTACTTAAATCATCTTAGTACCCCAAAATGTAATTGGGGCATGCCTGGAGGTAGACCCAAAGCCATTATATGGTGAATGAGGAGTTTAGACGCAACATTAACTAATTTGTATTTGAGTACATACACGTTTCTTCCTATGATCACTATCCAGTGCCATAAGATCTGTTACCATTTCTGAACAAGATATATAAGTTCTATGTTTATTAAGTAACATGAAGGAGGAGTCCTGATTTAAGTTCCCCAACTCAGATGGGATTATTCAAAGCCTACTTGGAGTACTGGGACATGCCAAACAATATTGGTATCTTGATCAACTAGGCAGCATAAATGATGTTTTAAATTGATAATTCATCCTATTGTTTTGAACATTTTAAATATACGTAACAGAATTTAGTCTTAGTAATTGATTAGTTTGCCATCGATGTTGTATCTTTTCAATTCCATCCGACAGAAATGCGTCTGTATTAGTTTCCCATGTTACAACAATTTCATTTCTGAGAACCAACTTGTGTCCTTATATATAATTCAAGGCTCACTGCCACTTTATTAGATTATTTGATGTATTAGATTTAATTAGCGCAAACGCTGCAATCAATGGAGATATTAGGAAGAAAGAATGGATTATGGATTCAGAAAAAGGCAGAAGCATGAGGCGAGGAAAGATGAATTTAGGAAATAAATGAGGAACAGCAGATGTTAGCAAGAAGAGAAAGCATGAGAGATGAAGAGTACCTCTGACCTCTGACCCCTGACCCGAATAAACGGTCCTGCCTTTGTACAACTAAATCTAACATGAAAAGAAAGTTCTTTTTTCAAGGGATCCAAATCTTGTATTTTTGAGTCTAGCATATTTACTAATGTTTATATCATTTACATTTAATTCCGCCATAATTCTACAAAATTAATTAGATTTCAGCCATTTTCAAGCTATGTTTTCACCATTTATCTGTATTTCTCAAGTAGGAGCATTGACACATGTATAACTGTATCAGGAAAGGGTGCTATGCTTTTATTACATCCTTGAAACTAATGAGTCAAACTATAAATTAAGTTAGGCTAATTATTTAATAAATAGGATAGATGTATTCATTTTTAAATTAACAAGGAGTGTAATAAACCAAATAGAGAATACACTCAGCAACAGCAGCTGTAGCTTCACACCATTAATGGTTGCAAGGCCTGGCCCTGCTGATCTGAGCCATTGTCGCTATTTGTCCTAATCTACGGTCTATGTAAATGCTACATGGAGCACTACTTTTCACTAAGGCAACATAAATTGACTATTGGAATCATGCTGCCACAAAGAAAACTCCGTGGCTCATTGCTCAATCTACAATGCTAAATTTTGCTCATGCAGGTTCCTGTTTTGTCATGCTTGGGAAGAGAAGCTTCCCCAGGCTCAAGGCATGGGCTTGTGTCATAGGTCAAGCAGGACTCAGAAAGATGTGGAAAGACTACCGACCAGCCCGCTCTTTCTCCTTACTCCTTCTCTTTTTCTCCATCCGACGAAGCCTCTTCTCTTCCCGTCTCTTTGCCTCTTCCTCCTCTTGATGTTGTCGGCATTTATGGAAGTTTTCCACCACTACCCCCACAAACATGTTGAGGACAAAGAAGGCCACAATGAGGAGGAATGAGATGAAGTACAGAAGCATCCAAGGGTTGTAGTTCATGATAGGCTAAAACGACAAAGAAAGGGGGAGTCCATGGTCAATGCACAAAATCACTGCTTACTCAGACCACAAACCTTCTGACTTCTCATTAAAGCAGAACATCACTATAATAATGCACCATGACCACTCCATGTCTGATACAGGTGGCTCAGGGCATTTATCTTCTAGACCTCTTAACTATTATACATGCAAGCTATTTGTAGGGTTAGGAATAGGACAGCTGGAACATAATTAGGAAAATTATTATCTGCTTAATAATATACCAGTGATCCCTCACCCCCGGCATGCTCTGAATTTGTTGTATTTTAGATGGAACATACTATTTCATTTTAACTGTTAAACTTGGATATTTGTTTGGATATATGCTATATGTGCTGTCATTAAATATTGTGATTTATGTTGTTCTAATATACGTCATCAGTTACTATATATGTCCTGCTACGTGTTGTTTTATGAGACCCTGCATCATTGCATTTTAGCATTCCCAAAGACCGTCACATAGAGTGGAGTGAAATGTTTCATTAAATATAAAAAGAGGACTGGGTCTCTTTGATGGGCATGCAGGTTCTGGCCGCTTCTCAATAATTTTCGGCTAGTGACCTTGAAGGCCTAATCCTATTGTTCTAAGTAGCATTGATATTCAAGTAAATGAATACATAAACTTGGTTGACCAGGCCACGCCTAGGCTTAGCTGCAATGTTTTGATCTCGAGGTTATTATGCTGTTTCACAGAGCTTGTTATATTAATTTGTGTGTCAGTAACAACACGATGACAATATAATCTAAGAGGCTTGGTCAGATAGACTGTCTAGATGTCTCATGGCAGTAGATGGGTCATCAACTAAATGAAACAATAACCTTGATCCTAATAAAATAAAATCCTGTTGACTGCTCTGAGGAAACATCTAGTCACAAGTACTACTCCAGAAGGTCACTATGTCACTGAGCTGGCAGTGAACAATGTAGTTCTGTTATTCACAGCCTTGTGGTGCACCGTAAAGGGACAGGTAACCCTTTGTAGGTTGGATTAGTGTAATGGATTAGTATTTATGAGACCATGCCTGTCACTGACTCAGTGTGCAGGTTCAAAAAGTTGTGTATAGGCCCTAGTCAATGAACTGGTTATAGATGTGTGTGTTTACTATTAAAAACAGCAGCACATGCTTCAAACGCAAGGGCATTTCCCTGTCCGCCTCTATTTCCATGATGCTCCTGTTGTAGGTCTTGCAAAGCATCTGTATGTGAACACAGCATTAAGGCAACTGTACTGGGTCCTGCCCTATTTAAAGCTGTAATAAACTAAGACCTCAGGCAAGACAGAAATAAAATGAACAACCACAGCAACACCGTTATTTGCCACAGCACCTATTTTTAAATATTGGGAGTGTTACTGAAATAACCTATCCAGCGCAGATCACTCTCTATTAACATGGATACATTTTTTTTCAGGACACAAGGACAGAGACCCACATCCTGTAATGGCAACTGTAACAGAAATTTCTGTTGACAATGAAAGCCTTAGGGTTTGCGGCCCTAACTCTGCGTCGACCAGAGAAAAAACTCCCTCATCCAATGAAATGTATTTATTTTTATTTTTTACAGTTGGAGCCGCAATCTGCCCTCAAATTTGTGTTTGCGAACAGTTAGCAAATTAATGGTGTAGATATCTATAACTTTTAACCCTTTAAAGCCCATGACATATTTTTGTAAAACTAGTTTCTCGAAAACTGCTGAAATGGTTTACAGCACTCCATGGAAAGGCACTCCTCCGAGTAAAGTTGTAGTTTCAAACAAAGCTTAGGGTACTTGTGCTCTGCATGTTTTCTTCAAGGGAGAGCAAAGTTTCCTGTGGGAGTTTCACACTGCTTTTTTGACTCTATTTTCTTTCCTTGGATACAGCTGTTCGAACCTTGCCATACATGACCTAATCCACATAATTTTTTAGGACATTTTCCTGCAGAAAGTGTGTCAAACTTATTAGCAAAACCAAACCAGCTTTTCATTGGAAAGTCTAACCTGACCCTAACTACACCGTTGCTATCACTCTGTAGTAAATATGTGTAGATATGTGTGTGTGTGTGTGTGTGTGTGTGTATATATATATATATATATATATATATATTTTATTTTGTTGTCACTTGAAAAACCAAAGGTTACATGGACGTTACAGTTAGAAAATAGAATTTAAAAACCTTAGAAATTCACTGAAGAAACCAAAGGTTACAGGAACCTTATAGTTAGGCACAGATTTCACTCGTACAAAACCAGTGAAATTCAGCAGTTATAGTTATCTGAATTAACTATAACTTACGCTGCGACAATCCACTGTTTATGACCTCACATATTACATCACTCATGACATGGTCAGTGACATCACTGATACGCTATATATATATATATATATATATATATATATATATATATATATATATCCTATGTACTTAAGAAGTAATTTCCATAGGAAGAGTGATATATATATATATATATACATTCAATTCTTCTGCTCCTTTCCTCCAAATCTGGACAAAAACGGGCACGGACCTCACAGTAAGTGCAAAATAGTCGATTTATTTAGTCAGCCATTACGCGTTTTGGCCCATGCGGGCCTTGATCACATGACAAACGCTGTGGTGTTTTTTTTACCCTTTTTAAAGTGACGAGTGCAAATTGAAAAGAAAAACAGTCATAAAAAGCAAAAACATACCAAGCATTCCTTCATGACATGTTGATGAACTTTATTTAACATTGATAATTAAAATCAATAATTAAAAATGTTATTGAATAAATACATTCCTGAAAATATATTCATAAAAACGTGAGTTTAAGTTTTAGCTTGAATGCATGTTTTTTCTCCCCCAAACATAATTGGTGGTACATGATTATAGTCTTCATAGTGTCATTTGCCTATCATGGCAAAAGCTCTCCATTGATTTAGTGCAAGACTGTTCTCTCTGACATTAAATCATATTTGACAAATCAACATTAAATGCCAATGACTGTTTGAAGTGCATGTGCAAACAATGTGCAAAAACTGTCATTATATAAATCTTCACCTGATGCTTATAAATTAAAGTGCCCAAGTGCTAATATTAAAAAACCATTATATATTAGGTTAGGGAGTATAGCAGCAGATATAGACATGTGTGAACATAGCCTCTTTTTGGTAATACTGGTCTAAATACCTATATTTTCTGAAATGATGAAATTTTCTTAAATCATTAGTGAAAGATACATTTATATCAGTTTTTTGCCCCTCCCCATTCGTATATTGTTTGGTAGTACCTTTGGTTGTATGACAATTGGCCATAAACGTTATCATTGGTTTGTTGGAGCCATCTTAGATAAATGGATTTAAATACAGGTAAACAGATCTTCTGTCGTATTCAGACCTCCTGGGTGTTTGGAGTCTAACTCCAAGATATAGCGTGTTTCCAATTTTCTCCACGTCCCTTCTCTATGGCCCCCTCTTCTGTTAAGTGGCACTGCATCGATCAAATAGTATTTGAAATGTTCAAGGTTTTTATTATGTTTTTCCTTGAAATGACGGGCCACTGGGTAAGTTGGATCTTGGTTGACTATGGCACGTATGTGCTGGAGTATCCTTTTGTGGGCTTGTAATTTGGTACTACCCAAGTAGCGTAAGCCACAGGAACACTCCAGCACATAAATTGCATGATCCGTTTTGCATGTTAGTGGTTTAGAGATTTTGCATTCTTTGTTGCCAAATGGAATATTATAAGATGTTTTATTTATCCCATATTGGCAAGCCTTGCAGGTTTTGCATTTGGCGAAACCCTTTCACTGTGTAAACCAGGTATTCCGCTCCACTACCTCCGGTCTACTTTTTACGAGGCAGTTACTCATAGAGGGTGCCCTTCTGTATGTGATTGACAGTTTTTTTGGGAGGGACTGGCCGATTGTGGGATCATTGAGAACTACCGGCCAGTTACGTCTGATGATGTTTCTCAGAGCCTTGTCTTGTTGATTATATGCTAATATCATTCTCAGTTTGATTGTAGTTCTTTTGAATTTCTCATTGTTTTCAGTGGTTGAGGAAAGTGTTTGACTAATGCTGCTAGAATTTGATAGTTTTGGCGCTAATAAGTCTGACCTATTGAGGGTATTGGTTTTGGCAATGGCGGCATCTATGGTTTTTCTCAAGTACCCCGGTTCTAGAAATCTCACTTTGCTAGCCTGCTGCGTGTTCAATAAATCCCAGTGGTTACTGCATATTCTTTTTAGTCTAAGCATTTCCCCATAGGGTATGCCTTCCACCAAATGCCTGGGGTGAAAACTTGTCGCGTGTAAGACTGAATTGCCCGCCGTTTCTTTGCGGTATATCCTGGTTTCTATTTTTTCATTTTCAATGTACACCTGAACATCAAGAAAATGTACCATTTTCTCATTTATCATAGCAGTAAAATTCAAATTAATTTCATTGGTATTGATAACAGATACAAATTCCATTGCACTTGATTGTGTACCTTTCCAAATTATAAATAAATCGTCAATAAAACGAAGCCATAGTTTTACATTGTTCTTCAGATAGGTACAGCGTATGTTTCTCAGAACCAGCTCCTCCCACCAGTCCATGTGTAAACACGCGTAGCTGGGGGAGAAGCTGGCACCCATGGCAACACCATGCATTTGCTGGTAAAACGAGTTTTGAAACATGAACACGTTGTTATTCAAACAAAAGTTAACCATACTAATAAGCATCTTATTGCGTTGGGACATTTGCATTGGTCTACTATCTAGGTAAAATTCTAGTGCTCTTAGTCCATCTTTGTGGTTTATACTAGTATATAGTGACGTTACGTCTAGTGTCATCAGGAGATAATCTTCCTGCCAGACGAAATTGTTCAATTTCATAAGAAAGTCACTAGTATCCTTGATATAGGATGGTAACTTTTGTACGTGTTCCTGTAAGAAAAAGTCTACATATTGAGATGTATTTTCAAGTAGACTATGTGCGCTGAAATTATCGGTCTTCCCGGCGGTTTCTTGGGGTCCTTATGAACTTTGGGTATAAAGTAGATGACTGGTACTGTTGGATTCTCCTTTTAAAGGAATCTGTATTCTTCCATAGCGATCAGGCCTGCACTTTTCCATGCTTACAGTTTAGCAAAGAACTTGTTGTAAATTGCCCGATGTGCCAGTACGTTACTTATTTTGTAACAAGACCTATCATTAAGTTGAGATAGAGCTTCATTCATGTCATCCTCTTTTGCCCAAATAACGATGTTTCCTCCCTTATCTGAATTCCGAATTACAATCCGGTTATTATTTTGCAACTTCATCATCAGTTGACGGTATTGATGGTTCCGTTTGTTGAATTTGGGTTTTGTGTTGTGCACTTTATGGTTTAAAATCTTCATTTGTGCTACAACCTGTTCACTAAAAATGTCAATGAAGTCCCTTGGTGCAATAGGGTTAAATGTTGACTTAGATTTACAGGGAGTGTTGATTTTGCCTGTATTTGTAACAGCAGAGCCACTATTGGTTTCACGGTTGCTGCTCACTGTGATATTAAGGTTTTCTTGGGAGCCGGCACTGTCATGTTCCTCCTGCAGATCTTGCAGGTCCTTTAACAGAGGCATGTCCGAGACTCTCAAATTCATTGGTGATGAACACCCGCTTAGGTGATTGTCCTCATTTGTTGTATTTTCCTTTGTCCGTAATAGGTGGTATTTTTTCAGTTTTAATTTCCGAACAAACCGGAAAACATCCATTTTTGTGTGGGCGTAGTAAAAATGACTTTCTGGACAATAGGATAGTCCTAAGGACAGTAATTGTCTTTCAGCGCTGTTTAGGTCAATGTTGGCCAGATTGATTATGGTGAGGTTGGTTTCTGGGCTTTGTATTACTTGCGTTTCCATCTCCCAGTAACTCGTCTCTTGGTGTTTGTTTCGTTGTCTGCACGCTTTTCTTCTCTGCCTGCGCTTGGCATTTCACCTTTTTCTGTTTTGTTCCTATATATATTTTTTATTTTGTTGTCACTTGAAAAACCAAAGGTTACATGGACGTTACAGTTAGAAAATAAAATTTAAAAACCTTACAAATTCACTGAAGAAACCAAAGGTTACAGGAACTTTATAGTTAGGGACAGATTTCACTCGTACACAACCAGTGAAATTCAGCAGTTATAGTTATCTGAATTAACTATAACTTACGCTGTGACCTCACATATTACATCACTCATGACATGGTCAGTGACATCACTGATACGCTATATATATATATATATATATATATGGCAGTTCCTCGCTTTCATCTGTTGCTCCTTCAAACATACGAGAGTGGACCCAGGTATTGTGCATATTTTCTTGGTTTATTTCCACACAAACAGCCTCGCCATTACGCGTTTCAGCAGTTGCCTGCCTTGATATATATATATATATCCAATTGTTCCGCTCCTTTCCTCCAAACCGGGACAAAAACGGGCACGGACCTCACAGTAAGTGCAAAATAGTCGATTTATTTAGTCAGCCATTGCGCGTTTCGGCCCATGCGGGCCTTGATCACGTCAAACGCTGTGGTGTTTTTTTTACCCTTTTTAAAGTGTTGAGTGCAAATTGAAAAGAAAAACAGTCATAAAAAGCAAAAACATACTAAGCATTCCTTCATGACATGTTGATGAACTTCATTTAACATTGATAATTAAAATCAATAATCAAAAATGTTATTGAATAAATACATTCCTGAAAATATATTCATAAAAACGTCAGTTTAAGTTTTAGCTTGAATGCATGTTTTTTCTCTCTCTCTCTCTATATATATATATATATATATATCGTATGTATGTACTACCTACTGGCGGTTGCCAGTAGGTATAGTTAAGAAGTAATTTCCATAGGAAGACTGTTTTATATAATATATGTATATATATATATATATATATATATATATATATATATATATATATATATATATACACACATATATATATATATATATATATACATATATATATATATATAAACAATCCAAGTCGGTGGTGATCCTGCCACTTACGACGGTGGGCTCACAGCGAGGTAGCGAACCTCCCAATACTTTCCAAAATCACTTCCTTGTATATGCCAGAAGAGACAAGCCGCAGCCCAATTCCTTAGAGCGTGATGAATTTTATTAGTTATAGCGAAAACGCCCGATGCATTTCGGAGCTGACTGCTCCTTGCTCACGGGTCCTGTATTTCAATGGCTGTCACAGTGGCTGTATAGGTTTCTAAATGGGTGAGACAGTGTCTGTATAGGTTTGGGAATGGGAGTAACACTGTAAATCGGTGTGACAGCGTCTTTATTGATATTTGAACAGCTGTGACAGTGCCTCTATGGGTTTGTGAATGGGTGTGACAGAGAGTCCATGGGTTTGTGAATGGGTGTGACAGTGTCTGTTTAGGTACGTGAATGGGTGTGATAGTGTTTCTATGGGTTTGTGAATGGGTGTGACAGTGTCTGCTTAGGTACGTGAATGGGTGGCACAGTGTCTCTATGGGTTTGTGAATGGGTATGACATTTTGTGTATGGATTTCTGAAGAGGTGAAACAGTGACTGTAGAGGTTTGTGAATGGGTGTGACAGTGTCTCTATGAGTATGTGAAAGGGTGTCACATTGTCTGTATGGATTTCTCAATAGGTGTAACAATGACTGTATAGGTGTGTGAATGGGTGTGACAGTGTCTGCAAGTTTCTGTATGGGTATGTAACTGGATGTGACAGTATCTGTATGGGTATCTGAATGGGTGTGAGAGTAAGCCTGAGTGTAAAAATTAATATATATAGTTTTTTCCCCCCACTCATGCTAAATCCGTAGATCACCCGCGGAGGTACATGGGGGGCCGCGCTGAGCCCCGTGAGGAATCCGTAGATTTCGTGAGTGGCCCAAAAAACACATGCTCACCCCTCTTTTATAATATGTACAAGGGGTCAGGAAACCTCTCATGTGACCCCTTCATTGAGTTTGCCAAGAAACTTTCAGCCCCGGGGACCGTTTCTCTGAAGGTGCGACTAGCCATCAGAAGTCGCAGGGCACGTGAGTCCGTGGATTACCCGTGAATGGATCCACGAGTAATCTGCATCCCCAGATATACAAATTTGTTCTCCATTTAATATCTCCACAAATACTGAACAGATTTACACCAAATCACAAAAAAAAACCGATTTGTGCACCAATATCTACCTTACTGCCAACTTTGGTGTAATTCCGTCCAGTGGTTCAGGCTGTAGGCTTGTTCAAAGGTCCTTTGGGAATTAACATGGGGACCACGTGGTTTGGGATCCCCCCTTTTTTCGCGGCCCCCCACTTCACGGATCACCCCCAAAACTTTCCAAGCTCCATCTGAAGTACTGGGCAAAAAATATTTTGGGAACATTTCATGGAGATTCAACAAGCGGTGCCAAATATATAGGCACCTGAAAATTACCTTTTCCTATGGAAACGCGGTCCTAACTATAACTACCTACTGGCGACCGCCAGTAGGAGTGTGTATATATATATATGTATGTATGTATATATACATATATATATATATATATATATACATATATATATATTCACTGAAAAAACCATAGGTTTCAGGCACGTTATAGTTAGTTGGACATTTCACTCGTACAAAACCATAGAAATTCCGCCGTTATAGTTAGTTCAGCTAACTATAACTCGCGTCCCCGTAATGCACTGCTGATGACGTCACATATTACATCATTCATGACATGGTCAGTGACATCACTGATGACATCTCAAATGACATCACTGATGACATCATCCACATGAAAATCTGATGCACCTCCTCACACTCTAATATAACCTTTGATACACCCACTGCAAAATACAGACTACCATTTTCGAAACCATCGACACACCAATACCAGTTACTACATACGCACTCACTGAATCCTAGGTCTACACACACATCCACTCATTCACCCATACAATCACTCATACATGCAGTCACTCATCAATACAACACTATCATATGCACTCATACAACTATACAGACACTCACACACCACCACTCATCCAGAGTTACTCACACACCTAGTCAGTCATGCAAAGAATCAATCACACTTCCATTTACTGACCTATATAGTTCTACACACACCACATCACTTATTCAAACAGAAACAAACGCATACTTACTCTCTTATACAATCACTGATACAAGTACACACTCATCCATACAGCCACTCTCACAATCACTGACTCTCACGTATAGTCATTTATATACTCCAAGTCTCACATACACTGCCTTTTACATATGTAGTTACTTGGACATGTACCACTGAGACATCCATTCACTCACCAACACACCCATACACACACTCACCCACCCATACAGCTGTTTCCACATGCACTCTTGAACCCATACACCCAGTGAATCAACCACTCAAACATCTATGCACAAAGTCACACACTTCCCACCTACCCACACACACACTCAGGCACCCATACAAATACTCAGGCAACCAATCGATAACCCATATGGACACTCATGTAGCTACTGACCAACCCATGCAGCAGCTTATACAACAACAGACAGACTGATACAGACATTCACACAGTTTAGTCACTAACCCATGCATTCAGTAAGACACATGTAATCACTCACTTAAACAGTCAGTCACGCACCTACTAAATCCTCCATCCAGACACTTATACACCCACTCATTCTTCAATACACCTTGGCATATATATAATACATATTTAAACTTTAAAGAAACACACAGTCACTGGATGATGTCATCAGTGATGTAATCAGTGATGTCATTTGAGATGTCATCAGTGATGTCATCAGTGATGTCACTGACCATGTCATGAATGATGTAATATGTGACGTCATCAGCAGTGCATTATGGGGCGCGAGTTATAGTTAGCTGAACTAACTATAACGGTGGAATTTCTATGGTTTTGTATGAGTGAAATGTCCAACTAACTATAACGTGCCTGAAACCTATGGTTTTTTCAGTGAATTTCTAAGGTTTTTTAAATGCTAATTTCTAACTATAACGTGCCTGAAACCTATGGTTTTTTCAGTGAATTTCAATGGTTTTTTAAATGCTAATTTGTAACTACAATGTCCCTGAAACCTATATTGTTTTTAAGTAAATTTTAAAAAGACGTGCATACTTTTTGTAGTGAAAAACTAACTGTAACAGTAGTCTGTTATAAGTTATAATTTAACAATGTTTAAAACTTAATTAGCACTAATTAACATATAAGTGTGGAAAAAGTGTGACGCAGCAGCTATGATACCTGACTTAGAACAACAGCGTTCACAGTTCGATTCCCGGCTCCGGCGGCACGTTAGCCCACCACTATGTCACTGTGGGCAATACCTTGCTTAATCTTCCTGACGCCCAGAGTGCCGGGACACCTCTCTGGAGGTAGCTGTACGCTTTACAAATGCTGGCATTTTTTTACTTTAAAACCATAGTGATGAGAAATATTAGCACATATTTTTTTTTTCTATTCTGAACGATATTTTTTTTTATGTCTTCTATTTAGAATTACGGCAATTAATAGATGTTTGTAGTCATGAGAATGGAAATGACACGGTTTGCCGAGTAACAGTTTTTAAGCTCTCCAACGTATGTACATATTAAGGACCTTATACGTGTTAGGATCGAAATCGAAACCTTTACCGCTTGACATTTTGTAACTTTTCCCAACACGTGCACAAGTTAAACAGTGAAAACGTGATCTCGTGTCAACTGTAAAACGTGACATCTAAATGGGCGGAGCCGCATCTTCCTTCCATAGACTACTCAATAACCAAAAAGTATATAAACCACACCCGTTCTTTGATTAGTTTCGTTTATGCAACTTATTTACGCGTGTCCATTCTGCGATGCATGTTCCCTTTTCTAGCGTCGGATTCTTGTTTTGCGGCAACAAAACATATTCCAGAGTTGTAAGTTGTTTGATTATGGCATAGTAGATATTTATAATACGTAGCTATTTGTCAATATTTAAACATTTGTATTTAGAAAAAAGTGTTATTGGTTGTTTTTGCCATTTATATGTAACGTCAGCAGCTTGTTTTCAGAAACAGACAGAATACAGCAAACATTGTTCCTTTTCTGGCTCCTTTGAGATCATATAGTGTGACTTTGTATATTATAATATTGACACTGTACTTGACCTCAGAGGTGTTGGTGACCCGTCGGCACGAAGACTAAAGATTTATATGTAACTTCAGCAGCTTCTGGTTGTTACTCTGTTTCCCCCTTGGGATCATATAGTGTGATTATGTATATTATAATAACCACCCATTATGATCTCAGAGAAGTTTATGACCCGTTGGCGCGAAGACTAAAGATTTATATGTAACGTCAGCAGCTTCTGGTTCTTACTCTGTTTCCCCCTTGGGATCATATAGTGTGAGTATGTATATTGTAATATTCACAGTCATTATGATCTCAGAGGAGTTTATGACCCGTCGGCGCAAAGATGAAAGATTTCGAAGTCCCGGATAAAAGAAGCTCTGAACATATTCACCGCTGGAAAGTATTTCGTTATTGATCTTGTTTTGTGTTCATGACTTTATTTTCCTTTTCCTTTTGTGTGGCATCAGTGTCACTCTCTATATTGTAGTAGAGTGTCATATTTTCACACAACAGGAATTGGAGATTTGTCGCCGCCAGGAGTAAACCATCTGAAATACAGCTTACTGACCTTTATAACTTACTTGATCAGATATTTTTACAGTGAGAATATTTTTCGAAATTGCAGTTTAAAAAAGATTGTTTGCATAGACACTTTCTTACTGAATGCCTTTGATAAACCCTACATTTTTGAATGATTTTTTGGTATTTCTCTTTTTCTCTGTTGTGGTTCCTATTCTCGTTCTCCCTATAGAATTGATAGAAATAGTAATGTATATATTACTACTATCCTATATGTTCTTAAAGGAGTCCGTGATCTGTTAGCGGAGCAGTGAGCGACCTCTAAGCACTACGACTGAACTTTCCAGAGTTCTACAGAATAGAAATTGTAAAAATGATGAAGCGTACATTTCTATGTAATATAAAGTAATTTGTGTTTAACAGTTTTTTACTTGTTATTGTTCTTGTGACCTGAGATGATGTAGTGCGGGAGTGTTTCTTGTAGCACTTCTTTTCTACTTTATCTAAAAGTAACTCATGCCCTCTTATATTATCAAGAATATGGGGCATCACTTTTACAAAGTATGGCAGAAAAAAAAGGGAGGGTGTGGCCACGCTTAAGGGATATTTTATGAATTGCGTTTTTATTTGTCACCTCTTTGATATATACAGCTTCAGTTTTCGAAGAAAGTTTATTTGTAATTGCTTGATAAAAACTGTTTCAAACCTAGACTGAAATTTTTGCTGCGCAACCACACCTCCCCGTCAGAAAAGTAAACACCACATTCTAAGTAAATAGTGCTACTGGGAAGTATCCCACCCGCAAACTTAATAAAAAGAAGACCGCAACACACTCTGTTATTTTCCCGCCGTGATTTGTACACCCCACGCCAATTATATAAATGGCCCTTAAAATATATAAAAAACAATTTTTACCTTCACAATCCCTGTTCACCACCTTGTGACCACTTTACAGAGTTAATAGTGTTCCTACCCTCCCCGCTACTACTTTGTTTTCCCGTACTCCATTGAAGTGCGTCACAAAACGCTTCACAACAGTGAAAACTTCCCAACCAATAATGAGCAAACTTGTACTCGGAACACTTTAGCCAACAAAATGTCCATGGTGTTCCGCAGAGGGGGAGGGAATCGCTGCCAACACTTCTACTTTTAATGCTTCACAGCCAATGAACATTACGCTTGGGAAGGTCCTGCTTGGAACACATTACCTAATCAGATGTCCCTGATGCTCCGCGGAGGGGGAGGGAATGGCTGGCAACACTTCTACTTTAAATGGTTTACAGCCAATGAACATTAAGCTTGGGAAGGTCCTGCTTGGAACACGTCAACCAATCAGATGTCCCTGCTACTCCGCGGACGGGGAGGAAATGGCTGGCAACACTTCTACTTTCAATGGTTCGCAGCCAATGAACATTAACCTCTGGAAGGTCCTGCTTGGAACATGTGAGCCAATCAGATGTCCTTGTTACTCCGCGCAGGGGGAGGGAATGGCTGGCAACACTTTTACTTTTAATGGTTCGCAGCCAATGAACATTGAGCTCGTTGTTGGAACACCTCAGCCAATTAAACGTTAATTTTGTTCACTGTCCGTGATAAAAGTGAACACCGCATTATAAGTAAACATTACTGCGCATTATATTAAAGGAAGGTAAAGGAAGGCTGCAATATGGCGCATTGTTATTTTCCCAATATGATTTCCACAGCCTACTGAACATTGCCGCAATACCGCGCATCGTTGTTTTGCGGACGTGATTTCCACAGCCTACGCATTTCCACAGCCTACGCAACATTCACACTACCTGTGTGTGCACCCTACACACTGCTTGCCGCAATACGGCGCATTGTTTTCCTGACGGGATTTCCAGAGCCTACGCAACCTTGCCGCAATACCGTGCACCGTTGTTCTGCGGACGTGATTTCCACAGCCTACGCAACATCAAACTCCCTGCCTCTGCACCGTACAGACTGCTTAAACTAAGACCACAGTGTTCCTACTATACCCTCTTATACAATTATTCTCTTATTTTTTCCCCCTACGCCTTTCAACTCAGTCACAAAATGGCTGCCAACACTTCCTAGTTTCAACAGTTCGCACCCAATGAGCCGCACACTCGTGCGCGTAACGCCTCAGCCAATCAGATGTCAGAATTCTCAAATATTGATATCTGTAAATTTTGATATTTCTCTAAAACTACTGAACGGATTTACCCCATTTAAACAAAAGTGTGCTTTCTGGACCAAGACCTTTCTCCCTGCCAAATTTGACGTAATTCCGTTCAGCAGTTTGACCTGTAGCCTTGTCTAAAGTTTCCTATGGAAATTGAATGGAGTAAACATGTTTTGGGACCCCCCCTTTTTTCTCAGCCCCCCCTTGATGAATCACCCCCAAACTTTCAACATAGGAGCTGATCTGAAAAGAGAAGTTTTTTGGAACATTTCGTAAACATTCGTCAAACGACGCCAAAGTTATAAGCAAATCAAAAATGCTTTTCCTATGGAAACGTGGTCCTAACTATAACTATCTACTGGCAATCGCCAGTAGATAATATACATATATATATATATATATATATATATATATATATATATATATATATATATATATATATATATATATATATATATATATATATATTTATTCTTTTTATACAAACCAAACTTAAACTACACAGACATTAGAAATTCTACAGTTATAGTTATAACTTGAATTTATAATTTACGCACCACCTTCAAATTACTATATGTCGTGCGCCTCCATACATAGGGGCCGATTCCGATTCGGGCAGGAAATCTCTCCGACCGAGCCGGACCCGGAGAGATTTCCGACCGAATCAGACCCTAGCAGTCCGACCGAACGAGTACGATGCGTTTGCATGCTATCGGACTCGATTCGGTCGGACTCCCATTGAAGTCAATGGGAGCCGGTCGTACAACGCGTACGCGGGCTCCCATTGACTCAATGGGTGCGAGGTGAACAAGGGCGCCCCCTATAGCAGGTACGCGTCGAAGCGGGTCGCGCCGTACACGCACAGGTAGGGGCGATCCATGGGTCCCCCCAGTGTGCGACTCGCGCGGCTAGGTGTACAGGGGGGTCCGACACGGACCCCCAAAGTGCGGCTCCGACTGCTCTTTCGAGCCGGACGGCGCGAGTCGGTCGGATTGCTCGCGGCGCGCATCGTACTTACCCGGCTGGGGAACGTCTCCATTGCGCGGTGCGAGTCGTGTCCGTGCGAGTCGGTCGGAGCGGTTGGGTCCCGCGAACGAGTCGGTCGGCGATTTCGCGTACGTTCGCATCGTACTCGCTCGCCCGGATGCACGTCCGACTCGGTCGGAAACAGGGCGTCCGAATCGGATCCGGTAAAGCCGAATCCAATTCGGAGCCCCACCGGCCGAGATCGGAATCGACCCCATAGTGTTGTCACCTCACTCGCCACACTCCAGTAGAGTGGTAAAAAGTGGAGCGGCTTAGAGTGGAGTGTGGTAGAGTGTAATATCGTACAGTGGAGTAGTGTAGAGTGGAGTGGCATGGAGTGTATTGGCATACAGTGGAATAGTGTATGGTGGAATGGCATAGAGTGGCACAGCGTATAGTGGAGTGGTGTAGAGTGGAGTGGCGTAGAGTGGAATAGTGTAGAGTAAAGTGGTGTAGAGGGGAGTGGCATAGAGAGGAGTGGCTTAGAGTGGAATAGCATATAGTGGAGTGGCGTGGAGTGTATTGGCATACAGTAGACTAGCATAGGGTGAAGTGGCATAAAGTGAAATATCGTATAGTGGAGCGGTGTAGAGTGGAGTGGCATAAAGTGCAATAGTGTAGAGTGGAGTTGTGTAGAGGGGAGTGGCATAGAGTGGAGTGGTGTAGAGTGGAGTTGCGCACAGTGGAATAGTGTAGAGTGGAGTAGCGTAGAGTAGATGTAGCGAATTGTGGAGTAGCGTACAGTGGAGTGGTGCAGACTGGAGTGGCATACAGTAGAATAGCGTAGAGTAGAGTGGGATAGAGTGGAGTGGCATACAATGGAGTGGTGTAGAGTGGAATAGCGTACAGTAGAGTGTTGTACAGTGGAGTGGCATACAGTGGAGTAACGCAGACTGGAGTGGTTTAGAGTAGAGTGGGGTAGAGTGGAAAAGCATACAGTGGAGTTTCATCTAATGGAATAGCATAGAATGGAGTGTTGCAGAGTGGAGTGGCGTAGAGTGGAATACTGTACAGTGGAGTGTCATACAGTGGATTAGCATACACTGGAGTGGTGCTGGGTGGAGTTTCATTCAGTGTAATAGCGTGGAGTGGCGTAGAGTGGAGAGGCATAGAATGGAACAGCATAATGGATAGAGAAATGTATTTATATATTTCTTTATATTTTTACAGCACTTTACGGAGAACTGCATTTTTAAAACATTTTTGTAAGTAGCGCAGTAATTTTTATGTATAACCACATACTTTTTTAAAAGAATTAAATATGTAAAAAAATTGTAAACTGTAATGTAGTACAGTGTATTTTAATTTTTTTTACTTTTTTTAAGTATTGCTGTACTTCCTAGGAAGTACTGCGGTACTCCGTACATTTTATTTTCCCTACCTATTACCACTTTAATAAAGTGGATTTAATTAGGGAAAAATATAGAACCTAATACCTACTTATATCTAAGGGTGTAGAACACAACCAAAGTGTACTAAAAATAACATGGCTGCCTTTAATTTTTGCAAAGGTAGTCATTAGTCAATCACATAATGCCTTGTCATCGCTATGTACAGTGGTAGTTTCGTGAGATACCACGAACTACTGCAAAATATGGCGAAACTACTGCACCAACAGATATCACCAAGTTTAAATGTCTTATAACTCAAAAAATACTACCCTACTTACCTGTAGTATCCAAAAGGATCATCTGCACACCATAATGTATAATCCTGCCAAATCTGATCGAAATCCATTCAGCCGTTTTCATGCTGTATGCTCAAAAGTCTATGGAAAATGCATTGGTGTGAAAACCACGTTTTGGGACCCCCCCTTTTTATCTTTGCACTCCCTTGACGAATCACTGTGAAACTTTCCATCCTCCGCCAATGTTGAAAAACTATGGATGTGAAAGTTTTGTATGTATATATATATATATATATATATTTTTTTTTTTCTTCACTGATGGTTAGGTGTGGCAATGATATATTACCTTGCATTGAAAAACAAAAACGCAGATGGGCGTGGCTGGGTGGCCAAAATGGCAGCAGCAACCTAGAGGTGCTCCACGCCAGCCTCGTCAAAAGCAAAATAATCCTACAGCATCCTGCATCCTGTAACTACATTAGCAGAAGCAGAAAATGTCCTTTGCTCCAAGGACGTGAATCCGGCGGTTCTGGGATACCCGATGCCATCTTCATTGAGGTGGCTCCTTCTGATGGATAAGGGGCTTGGCAGCTGCATGCAGCTGTGGCTGCGGACCATGATAACCTTGGTGCAGCGGGCCAGGTGGAAAGGTGGCATGAGGAAGCTGCGGCGGGGAGTGCTTCCTTGGACAGATGTCTAAAGGCGGGTGGCATTGAGGAGAGAGCAGGTGCGCCGGGAGGCAGGGACCAGATCCATATGGTAGGAGGACTGGCATAGGGTCAGAGGATGACAGATTACTACTGACATGAACTGAAGGGGCACAAATTAAGAGACAAAGACGCTTTCCTTCCCTTTGTCCATGATGTGAAGAGGACATTACACCCTCTGTCTCCTGCATTCATAGGTGTACACATCTCTGGTGATTCAGCTGTAAGATCCGGTCTGACGACAGCGGGACAGTGTTGCATTCTGACCCTCATCCCCCTCTTTGCCCAATATGATACCTTCTGCGTGACGGAGGCCCTGGCGCAAGAGGCTGTTTGCTGCTGGGGGATATCTGGAGGTCTGTTTGTGCCCACCCTAGCACCCTGGGCAGGTGGTGCTGGGGCCAGAGCTGTGTCTGAAGTGCTGTAAAAAGCAATAGCGGGAGAGGACAGGCCCCCTGCCATGGTCCAATAGGGGAAAGTCAATACATAGTTGTGGTCTATACCCATTAAATCGGTGTCGCCTGTGGTTCTACTGGGTTGTGCCAATTACCCAGTAGAGGAAGCCACATCCACGGCTACAATCTTACAGGTGATCCGTGACACTCATCTTGGCATTAACGAAAAGTTTGACGGAGTTGGGGTGGAAGTAACCCTGTTCAAATTAGACCTATGAAACCTGTTGCAGTGCACTAAGGAAGCCTAAAACTGTATCGGTATGGTATTATATGATGTCTAACCTTTTAAGTTTAAAGAAAAAAAACTTCAGGCTGTAATTATCTAGCTTGATACAAGAGTGAAGGATGCAGAAGGAAGATCTCAGCACAACAACCTGAGGCTGGCAGTCATCCCCTAGGGGTCAGAGAGACTGCATCCCGAGCAATTTTTGATGCCTTTGTTTAAATTATGGATACTCGAGGAGGATCTCTCGATATGCTTTGTACTGGACAGGGCGCACTGTGCATTGATCCTGAGGCCTCTTCCTGGCGCATCACACAAGTGATAATGATAAGACTCCGTAACTATGTTGCTAGGGGCGTGATTCTTAAGAAAGCCCACCAAACGTCGGACATCCACTGCAACTTAGCCAAAATAGTTAACTTTCTGGACTGTACGGCCAAGGACAACAGCAACAAAAATCGTATACTGAAGTTAAGCAAAAGTTATGAGCTATGCAACTACAATACATGCAACTATTGCTGACCAAACTAAAATGCCTACATGAAGGAAAATCATTATTCTTTGATAGTTCTGAGTTAGCATGGGAATGGGTAGCTGAGCAGAAAGCTATTCAAAAGACCGGCAATGGGCCACAAGTGGCAAAGGACCTAAAAGACAACAAAGACCTAAATGCTCAGAGTGACAGAAGGTGGCCTTGCAGGAATAGGAAGCAACTAGGCTAAGAAAAAAGTAAGACTTATAACGATGGAGGGACCTCCAAAAATTGATCTAGCAATGAAGATAATCCACACCTCTCCTAACAGCCACACAGCCTAATCATGCATAACTCCTTTCATTTTGTCCAGTTATGCTTTTTACATGAGGTACAACCAAGGGACCGCGGAAGTCCATTATACGTAAACTGTAAACGAATGTCACTATTTAATAGATTTACACAATATGGGCATGCAAAATGATATATTGAAACCGGTTTGCTATTGATCAGTTTGGCGGGATATAGACAGGGCCACTGGAATTGTACGGCAGGGGAGGGCCAAATGATGTGGCAGGGTTGACTAAATTATGAGGCAAGAAAAGGCAAATTATGCAGCGCAATGCAGCACACTTTGCCATAGTATTACTTCATTATTTTGTCATTTTTACTCATGGTAACTCTGTCCGGACAAAGATTTCACCTTATTAGTACCAGTTTAAGACCCAAATACAGGGATAAGCAGCTGAAGGATGGCCAGTCAACTGAAGAGCTTTCCACTATGCAGAGACACGTGCCACCACACTTTCAGTAACTTTTGATCCGTTAAGATAGAAACAAATTATTTTTGTTAAAATCTGCAGATTATGCAGCAGATGATGGATTGTGTGGCAAATCCATAACTAAGCGAAAAACGCAGCGGCCACAGAATCACATACTTCCAGTGGCCCGGGCTAAAGATAACATCCCAAATCAATGCTCCCAAAACTGTTGTAAAAACTCTTTTGTTACTTCTTTCTTTTTTTAATTTTTTCATTGTTGTATATTGTCATGAGGGTGACAAATACTACATATTTGGAAATGTGGGGAGGTGGGAGTTGGGATTTAATTGAGGTTGGTTTTCAAGGTTGACAGCACATCACCCGAAAAGGCTGGAGAATGTAGCGTTCCACCTGCCGTGACTGCAGCAGTTGAGACCTCCGGTTATGGCGTGATTTCCTGGAACATAAATAGATTGACCGATAAATGTATATCAAGAAACTTTCCACTAAGGCGCTTCTCATGCAGGAAACTTGCCTACTTGGCACTAACTGTGCTTCTTAGGGTAGATTTGGTTACAATAGATTTTATCACTCAGGGTAAGTCACGACTTGCAGGGGGTGGCTATCCTTTACACAAATCCTTTCCGATGGTGGCATCCGAAGCGCACAATGGCCCTCTGGGAAGATTAATACAAATCACAGGACTACTAGTCGGGGCCATCTGGACAATAATTACTGTCTATCCCCGCCAATGCTCACTGACAAAACCTAAGAGAGCTTTCATATTTGCTACTTGGGACACCATATGAGACTAAAGGTGGGCTGAACTCCCGAAGTTTCACTCTGCAGAATTCTGTAGATTTGCAGAAAAAGTCCACGAGATTCCACAGAATTCCGCCAACGGGTGGAAAATATGCAGTTCGCGCTGCAATTTAGTGGCAGTATCACGAGCAGCTCTCAAAATAAGTGCGAACGGCACCATGTGTTGTAACAGAGCACGCAGCCATTCGAGTTGATTTTGCTGCTGCTCGAGTTGAAAATCTACTTGCGCTGCAGCAAATCTACTCTGACCGCTCACAAACGCTGGTGACCACCCGCGTTTGAAAATCTAGCATGGGGATGCAAAATCCCCCTCGAGCTCACCAGCTCGCATATTGTGGAGCCTCGTGAGAGAAAAATTCTGCCATGCAGCAATTGGAGGAATTTAGCCAGAACGCAGCGTTGAAAGAGTAACGCGGACTGACCGAAATTCCACCAATTCCATGGGCAGAACGGATTATTTCGCCCACTCCTACATGAAACACTAATCCTGGGCTGGGGTTTTAATACAGTTATGGACACACAGAGGGACACTAGGACAGCAACCTCTCGTAAGAGTTCTACAGTATTATCCAACTGGTTGCCTTGCTGGGGCTCATTGATCTTTGGTTACAGTGCACCTGCATAAGTCTGAATTCACTTTTTATTCACACTTACACCAATCACACTTGAGACTAGATTAATTCTTCGTTCCACCTGTAGAGCTGGCAAGAGTAGTAGAGATACATATTCTCCCTCGCAGTTTATTGGACCATTCACCCCCAGAGATGCAGCGGAAGAGTACATAGAGAAGAAAAAGGCCCAATGGAGACTGCCCACAGGCTGATTGTCGGACGTTAGACTGCTCAAAACAAGAGATAGACACCTATCTCAAGCTCAATTTTTATTCAGCTCCCTTGAAGCAGCCCTTTGGGAAGGTTTGAAGTGGTAATAGTGGGACGAATTATATCCCACATGGCTGGTCCTAAACTAGACAGAAAGAGGGAAAATTCTTCCCTCAAGAGCAGGATCACCCAGCACAAGGCCCAGTCTTTGGAGTCCTCAGATGCAGAAAACCAGCACCGATTGGTGGCATTCCGAGAAGAGTTGAAGTGTTGTCTGACTGAGGCAGCCAGAGGAGCTTGGGCTGCTTCTGAATACGACCTGCATGAGCATGGGAATAAAATTGGGAAATGACTGTACTGGCTAGCGCACAAAGATTCATACCAATGGTCATATACCTAACAGGAGGGAAGGCACATGATTTATTAGATACAACAACTGACTTTGCAAACTTTTTTGAAGATCTGTATGCCTCGCGCCAACCAATGCAAGCAGAAAGAGAGAATCCCATAGTGAAAGACATGGTGATGCCCAGGTTGAGTGCAGAGGACAGAACCAACCTCGATAACATGCTTAGTGAAGAAGAATTGAGAGTGGCAATTCAGAAAATGCTGGCACAGAGGCCGTATTGGGTTTCGCCTTGAGTTCACAAAAAAGAATGCTCCCTGGTTAGTATTCCATATTCTAGTAATGTTTAATCAGACCTTACAGGTCGGCAGACTCCTCCAGGATATCTGTGGCCGCAATCACAGTGATACCCAAACCAGGCAAGTCAGCGACAGTGTGTGCATCCTGCTGACCAATTTCCTTACTAAACATCGTAGTCAAGCTGATAGCAAAGGCACTGGTCAATAGATTGGTCAGAGTGATCCTTGCTTTATTCAACTGTAATCAAAATGACTCTATACCAAGAAGGCATTGTCTGAGGCGGTTGTAATTGGAACTGTCACAGGCACAGTGCATTACGGAGCAGGCTGTGCTGGTGATGGTAGATTTTGAGAAGGCCTTCCACTCTGTCAAGTGGCCTTTTCTCCACCAAGTACTTAAAAAATGAATTTTCACGCATACTTTCAAGCTTGTGTTAAATTGCTTTATGGCACATTCGAGTGAATGGGCTGCTCTCTTGGTCCTTTCCGATAATGTGAGGTATGAGGCAGGGCTTCCCCCGTCCCCTCTACTATTTGCTTTAGTTATTAAACTATTAACAGAGTAAATAAGGAAGGATGCACAGATGTGAGGGGTGTGGTCGTTGAACAATCTGGGGGGCCACACTTCTCTGTAAGGTAATGACATACTGTTAACAGAGATACTTTGACGGCGGACTGATTCTTCTGCACCTCACGTTAGTTTCATTTATATCAGATGTCCTTGCATAACAAGCCCTGGCATCAGCCGTCAATTGATGCCTCTGTAAATCAGATCCTAAGCGGTAGAGGGGTTGGGCGTGCGCCATGTGATGAAGTCCAGGAAATCAGATTTTAATTTTCAAGCAAGTCTTTATTTGCAATCAGTTAATTCACTCGAAATTGGTGATTTTACGGTCAGCCAACGCGTTTCGTTCTCAAGATGAGAACTTCATCAGGGCTCAATGGATGTGTGTCCTTATGGTAAAGTAAGATTTATTGGAAATTAATGCCACTCCTAAAGTACAGTGGGCTGACCGTAAAATCACCAATTTCGAGTGAATTAACTGATTGCAAATAAAGACTTAGTTGAAAATTAAAATCTGATTTCCTGGACTTCATCACTTGGCGCACACCCAACCCCTCTACCGCTTAGGAAATGACATACTGTTACACTTGCAGAGATCTGCTGAATCCATCCCATGAGCAATCCACATACTGGAGATTTATGGAGAGGTGTTGGGCCTCAGGGCCAGTTTGGACAATTCCACCACAAAACACATTGTGGGTGGGTCCGACTTGTCGATTCCAGGGATTCTGGTGTCACAATATGCCAACACTCATTTCAAGTTCTTGGGTATGCATATTTCTCAGGACCAACAGACATGCTGGAATCTGAACATAGTGCCCCAGCTCGGTAAAGTCAATGCTCACATGGAGGCATGGCGAAAACTCCTTCTGAATATCATGGGCAGAGGGGCCTTGTTTAAAATGGCTGTGCCCCTGCAGCTTCTCTATATGTTACAAAATTACCCATATTGACTCCCCGACAATTTCTTTTCCATGCTGCAAGCCTCTCTGACTAACTAAAGGTTGCATAGAGAAAGTGCGTCCAGTGTGTGGGGGCCTCCAAACGTTGCACAGAGAAAGTGCGTCCAGTCACCCTTTTGGTGGCAGGCTAGAGATAGTCAACATGAAAATATTCTGTTGGGCCATCCAGCTCCTCCCTATCAATGATTGGATGCTTGGAAAGAGGGACGACTCTGCCTTTTGATTAGAGTTGGAGACTCTGGACACACAAGGTCTACTGATGCTTCCATATGGAGATGGGATCCCCTTAGGGATCCCACAGGTTACTGCTATCCCCTTGGAGTGTTGGCAGGGGGGTCGTAAAGTGAATTTGATGTTACGGTCGGCTGACACTGGAGATCCCGCTATGGCAGTGAACCTGGCTGAGCCTGGAATGGTAACTAGTCACAATATCGAGAAAAAAAATATCGACTGGACAGAATATCGAGTTTTTAATATAGAATGGACAGAATATCGAATTGCAAAAATATAGTGGTGCAGAATATCGAAATGCAGGTAAGAAATATCGAGTTCCACAATATCGAAGTCAGTAATATCGATTTTTTGTGTGTGTTTTAAGTGTTAGTATATGTGTTAAAAGTATGTATTATTTTTGTAATGTATGTTTGAATTTTGTAAAAGTAATGAATTTTATGTTAATTAATTTTTGTGTAATTTAATTCCGTAGCGGGTTGTGGGTTTATAGGGGAATAGGGTGGGAAGTAATTTAATTGAAATAAATTAATTTATTATTTTATTACTTAATAATTTAATATTTAATCATTTATATTGTTAATTAAGTTAATTAAGTTATTATTAATTAATTAATTACAAATTGCTTAATAATAATTAATTGGTAATTATGTTAATTGTGTAATTTTTTCATTAATTAGATATTAATTATTAACAATTAATTTGCAAATATGTTAATTAATGATATTGTTAATTGTAATTCATTAATTAATTAATTGCTAATTAATTATGTTAATTTATTAATATGTTACAATATTGTAGGTGATGTTTATAGGGGAAAATGGTGGGAGGTAAATTAATTTTTACAAAATAATTAATTGTTAATTAATGTTAATTATATTGCAGGAGTGGGTATATTAAATTATTCCCCTACGCTATCCAACACTTTCCTTACTGTTGCACTCACTGGAGTGGGAATAGTAATTTTTACCCTCCCGTTATCCAACGCTTTCCCTACTGTTGCACTCACTGGAGTGGGAATAGTAATTTTTCCCCTCCAGCTATCCAACGCTTTCCCTACTTTTGCACTCACTGGAGTGGGAATAGTAATTTTTACCCTCCCGCTATCCAACGCTTTCCCTACTGTTGCACTCACTGGAGTGGGAATAGTAATTTTTACCCTCCTGCTATCCAACGCTTTCCCTACTGTTGCACTCACTGGAGTGGGAATAGTAATTTTTACCCACCCGCTATCCAACGCTTTCCCTACTGTTGCACTCCCCGGAGTGGGAATAGTAATTTTTAACCTCCCGCTATCCAATGCTTTCCCTACTGTTGCACTCACTGGAGTGGGAATAGTAATTTTTACCCACCCGCTATCCAACACTTTCTCTACTGTTCCACTCGCTGGAGTGGGAATAGTAATTTTTATTTACCCGCTATCCAACATTTTCCCTACTGTACCACTTGTTGTAGTGGAAATAGAAATTTTATCTTTTACGCTATGCAATTTTTTTAGTATTGTTATATTTAATGTAGTGTAAAATATATTTTTTTTTAAATTAATTTTAATGTTTTAACTTATTATATATAATTTATTTATATTATAGGTTTATTTAAATATATATGTAATTATATTTAAAATTATGTTTTTAACATTTAATAATTAAAAATATTGATTATTTTTAAATATTATTACGTTAATATATATGTAATAAAAAATAAAAATGCATGTTTATTTTTTTTTAACCTACATTTATTATTTATTAATTTTAAGGTGATTTAAGTATTTTTAAGTATGTTTTACTTAATTATAGTTATAATTTCATTAATTTTACATTACTTTTAAGAGATTTTAAAAAGTCGATATTTTAGCAAACTATATTATTTACAACGATATTTAGGATTCGATATTTTTGTACTTACCTGTTTGTAGATAGGAATTCGATATTCTGGTAGTCTATATTTTGTCTGCGATATTCTGGCAGCTCGATATTTTGATCGTCGATATTCTGTCAGTGATTCCCTGGAATATCTAAGATCAGGGATGTATGGATCTCAGATGATATGATTATCTTTGAACAGTTGGCGGAAGAGTTTGATCTCTATAGGTTGCAGTTCTTCTGTTACTTGTAGATGCCGCAGACACATTGTAGAGATACAAAAAAGGCTCGACCCAGTCCCAGACTTCAACCCCCTGAAATCAAAAATAATAATAGAAAATTAGAAGCAATGGGTATGTCCAGGTTATATCGAGCTAATAAATTCTCCAGACCAATTTCAAGCACTTAGAGAGCGATAGGAACAAGATCCGGGTACCCTGCAAAACAACAATGGGATTGAAGCTAAGATGGCAGCCGGACAAGTAACTAAATCGGCAAGGATGTGTCTCATCCAGTTCAAATACTTTAACAGAATCTACTTCACATTGGAGAGGTAATGCAAAATGAGAAGGTGAAAGGAAACAAATTGTTTGGAATGCGGGATAACTATAGGGGCATTTATGCACACAGTGTGGGACCACTAACTTATACATCAGTATTGGGTCCATAATGAGTCTGAGGATGGTGACCGGCATGCCAGCGGAAAAAATCCCAGACTCACTATTCTTCATAAAATGCAGAGCTCGGAGGGGGAATGAGGGTTGGAAGTTATTGGTGGAGACTGGGCTAGTAGTAGCCAAAAGGGACATAGCCAGCTTCTGGAGATCCCCTGGGCTAGTAGTAGTCAAAAGGGACATAGCTAGCTTCTGGAGATCCCACTTGGCACTGCCGGTAGCTGAATGGCTAGGAGGATTTGACTATTGTGCCTTGGTTGAGAACTCAGTATATAAGTCACAGGGCTGCCCTCACTAACACAATAAGGTTTGGGTGCATGGTGGAAACACAACAGAATGAGATCGATCTCCAGTACCAAGGAAGGAAATGCATAGTAGTCATGGTCCGAGGGGAGCAAAGGGGGTGAGGGAGAGATGGCATGGAAACAGATGCGTACAATGTTCCTTGTTGTTTGATGTGGGGGGTATTTTTAGGATGTGCTGCTTTTCTTTTATCGTTTTGATTCAGCTGCACTCTGTACTATATTCAAATTCCAATGAAAAGGCATTCCAAAACAAACAAAAAAAGACCTCAGAAATACACTTAAAAAAACAAAGTTTAAAGTGACGTTATAATTAGGTGAAAATGTCAGTTAATAGGCCACATTTTAAACTAAAAAAAACCACTGAAGTCACGAGTTATAGTTTACTGTGCTAACTAGAACATGTGCCCCTACCATGCCCAGTGTTTATCAATTATGTTATTTGAGATGTTATAAGTGATGTCTTCAATGATATAATTGACCATGTAGTTACTGATGCAGTCTGTGAGGTCATAAGCAGAGAATGGTGGGGCACAAGTTGTAGTTAGCTCTGTAAACTATAAATGGTGAACTTCAGTGCTTTTTTAGTTTAAAAGGCTAAGTTTCAACTCACATTTTGTCTAAATATAACACTGAGTTCTTTTTTAACGTAAAGTTAAATCAAATTACCATTTCTAACTATAACGCCACTTTTACCTTTGTTTTTTTCAGTGAATTTCAGCGTTTTTTTTAATGTATAGTAAGATCTAATTACCTTAGCCAACCACTCATGGGCTGCTAACTCCCCTCTCTGCACGGCTTTTAAGCACACACATTCAGTGGCCTTGTGCAGCATGGTGTTGGTTGCAGGACATGGCCTGCAGCCAAGCTCTTTACCCAATTGCCCGTGGACTGCCAATCCCCCATGAACACCCACCCCACATGCTTTTTGTAATTCATTTTCCCACTCCCTCGAAAGTCCTGTGGGAATCCTGTAGGATTGCAGCAACTCCAATTAATTTTGGGCCTGGGAGCAGGGTCTTGATGGAACTCCCTCCAAAAGATCTCAGGGGGTTAGAGTACCCCTACCCTGCCCCCTTAAATTGTATTTTTTAAACATTTTCAAGACCTGAGGACCGAGTCAGTGTGTCCAGTATTGCAGCCACCGACATTTCTTATGATGTTTTTGCCGACCAATCAGAGAACTTGCTGAGCTCTTATCAAAGTCTGTTTAAGGTGGCTAGTGTCTACAATTAGACTGATCCTCCTCTGTCAATGACCTTGGAAGTGAGTTATAGGGGAAAGGGCTCAGGTGAAGGAACACATCTTACTTTTTGGGCTATCTTATTAGCTCTGTCCTTGATATAAAGGGCTGATTATTATTTTTAGAGCAATGCAGTGCAACACCCAAAATTCCTATGCTGCATTGTGTAAGGGGGAGAAACCAGCGCAGACCCATATTTATTGAAAGTGTCGCACTACCTCAGTGCTGGTAAACAAACAGGCTGCCACACACAACCTTTGCACAATAGTAGAGAGGTGTGTATGTGCTGTCTAGACAAATTCTTAAACATTCCACACATCATACGCATGCTGTACATTTCAGCACACATAAAATGTAAGAGAAATTAAAGTATATCTCCAAAGAAGTACATGATTCAAGGATGCTTTCTTTTTTGACACAAAGACGAGTCTGGCTATCTTAGCAGATCAGGCTTTGTGTCAAATACGGTGGGTAATTACACTGATCAACCAAAGTTAAAACCAAGTAACGCCCCCTTGACACAAAGTGGCAGAAAGCAGTGCACACCTTTCCAGCACACAATACCTTTTGCTCTGGAAAGGAAATACCCTTCAAGAGATAATGCCACTTTGAGTGATTTTGCACCAGTGCAACCCCTTTCTAAATCTGGCCCATAGTGGTATTTCTCAGTAGGTGTCTTTTTGTGTGGTGACAATAAGCATGGACAAGGAGATGGAGCGGGATATTAATATTCAGGAAGTACAACAATAGAATTGAGGGATGCTTCAAACATAACCCTGGAGAGGTCTAATCATTTGTGTGTTGGTAACTGTGTTGCGCAATATTTAGCAGTTTAAAGTTAGCAGCTTAAACAAAAAGAACATACCTGCTGATCCACTCCGGTAGCATCTAAGCCATCATACATAATGTCCACCCAGCCATCTTTGGAGGCCAAGACAAAGAGAGACATCAGGGCCTAGACATAAAAATAGGACTTGGTTAGAGGTCAGCTCATGCTGCCTTCTCACTGTGTGCTTTCTTTCAGTGAAGCCCTCGCTTCCAGCAAACATAGGGGCATATTAGCAAGACCCACGTTAAAATTATCGCCGTTTTAGCGGCAGGAAACTGCCGCTAAAACGGCGATAATGGGCTTGATAATATGCGTTATAGAATTCCAATAGAAGCCCAGGTTAGATGTGCAGGACATCTAACCTGGGCTTCTATTGGAATTCTATAACGCATATTATCAAGCCCATTATCGCCGTTTATCGCCAGTCTTGCTAATATGCCCCATAATATTTTACTCCATGAAATCCCCATTTTGCATTCTTTACTATTACAAGTCTTCCTTGACGAGAAACCCAACCCAATCTCTTGTCTCTGCCCAGAGATCTGGTGTTAACCAAGAAGATCTAAGGATATATCTCACATTCTGAATTGTGTACCAGAAAATTTAAAACTTGCCCATCGAAACTCAGAATGTTTCTTATGAAAACAATGTCGTTTAGTGAAACGTGCAAAATGTGCATTCTTGTTTACTCCTGTCTAATACGTATTATTAGTCAGACTGAAAAGACACTGGAGTTGAATGGGAAGCGGATTGTAATGTACATGTCAGACTCACCTGCCCTAGATTGTCAAAATTATATTTGTGCCTCGCCCACTTGTACTTGGCATCCAGACAATCAGATTTATTTGTGACATTTCTCGTATCTTCTCCAAGACAGTAAAAAAACTTTCCTTTGAAAAGCTTAAAAGACAATAAACAATGGTAAGCAACACTGTTCCAGTATTTAAATCTAATCTATAATTTGCAAAGTTAATTAAAACCATAGCATGTAAATGCTAAAAAAGAAATAAAAAGGTCATTCATAGCAACAATCCATGCCCTTAAAAAGAAGCTAAAATATTTTGGTACTCACAGGGCACACTTTAACTCTAATAAAACAAAACCCCGAAGTCCCTTCGAAGTGGATAGGGGGACAAAGTGACACATGAAAGCCTCTCTCTAAACTCGATAAGAGCCACAGGACTCAACCCCCGGGATATGCCGTATCCGCCAGGTGCTGTCAGTTGTATTATATTGTTTAGGTTAACGTTAAGGGAAAAAGCGAAATGACTAGGAGGGTAAAAAAGTAAATGGAATACTCTACAAAACCAAATAGATAATGTAACCCGAGCAGTCATGGAACCACGCGGGCTCTACACTGCATGGAAACTGGTGAGGGGCATCCCCATTTCATGTGTAGGCAGGATGGACAATGTAAGGTCGAGATGACCCCCATGGGCATGTCAGATATGCTGTATCAATGCGGGGGCGGGGTACAACAATGTTATGTGTACATGATATACCTAACCGTGCCACATTGTAATTGTAAAAGCCATGATTGCGCTGCCCATGCAGGGCAAACATATAGTAAGAGATGCGTTGAAAAATCTTTTACAATGATCCTGTTTCCTAATTGTCAATAAAAAAAAAATAATACAAAAAAAAATCATTTACACATTCTTTTTATTCCATGATATAACTAAAATCAAATCAAACTTATGTAACAGACTTATCAACAATATGCAACATACATCATCACGAAAACAGCCAACACTGGGAAAAAAAGTATTCATATAATATTGATTTGTTTTATATGAATGCATGGTTTTACATAATTTAATATTTGTTAATTTTTTATCACATTCTCTGATGTTCTACAAAAGCAAATTTATGTTAAAATGATATGTTGTGACAGATTCAAGATACTACTATGTTGCAGCCTGTTGCCGGAAAGCATATGTGGGAGTGTGTCTGTGTGCGAGTAATAGAGAAGAACAGTTACAGGTGGTGTGACGGGCTGCGTACCCACGTGTGAGTCCACAGTCGATATTTGTTAATTGGAAAGAGATAATCCAGGAGTGACATATGGAAAAAGAGGACATGGCGGCCCTTGGCTAAGGTACAGAAGAGAGGGAAAAAGAAAAGAAATATTGAGGAAAATCGTAAGAATGGAACAAGCCTGTGGGGCCACCAGTACTCATTTTTGGGGACCGGGACTTATTTTTCCTGATCTGACATTTTCCGAAATCAAGACAGAGAGACAAAATTATACAAAGGGGAAAGAAGCAGGAAGAGAAAGGTGGAAAAACCATCCCAAAGGAACCTGCAAGAGTGAGAAAAAGGGAAAGAGGTGTCTGGTAGAGGATTAAAGAGGCATGAGGTGGATTGAAGACTTTGCAGCCTTGGTGTTCGGTGCACAGACATTCAATAGCGCTGGACGCTGGATTTTGAGCAGAGCTTTGGGCATCAGCACTCATTCATTTACAAATTAAGCACTGACCACGTAGAAGATCTCCTCTAGAGAAACAGATCATTTTGCATAATATTTTTGCAAAGTGAATAATAACAAACATCCATCAGAGCACAGACCGCAGTTATGGTTCCTATGAAGGAGATCCTGCTGACATGGTAAATGATAATTAATAACGTTGCTAATAATATGCTTGCTTCATCTCTAAGAGCATGAACCAGCACATCTGACCTTTCACCCGTTTTGGCTTGGTCCATGTGGGATATATTTTGCAACTACTAGCCTTTATTTGTGACTCTATTGTTTACAGTCTGAATAAAATTCTCTGGGTTTTGTGAACTCTGGAAGCATACCACTGAACTGTCTGTAGCTTCTTCTCTCAGATTTAGAAGTTCCTCCTGTGGGAGTTGGCCCAAGAGAGACTTTATGCTGGGTCAGACCTCTGCTCCTCTTTGCCTCCATCAATTCAACATATATTTAGGGAGACGAGGGTGGCAACGGTTCTTAACGTGTCTGAGGTTGATTTGCAGTTGATCTCTGCATCCATGCATCCATTCATCAGAGATGATTGTAACAAGACAAGACACAACCCACCACTAGAAGTGGCTCGCCTTTGCAGCTACGAAAATGCAACAAGTTGCACAATTTACACACATGTGAATGCATGCACAGCTGCTTCTTCCATATCCTCCTGCTGCCAGCAATAAAGTAACAAAATAACTGCCCCAAAGTGCTGTGATAACCTGAATCTCCCAACCACTTAATATAGACACCAGCAAAGAATAAAGCCCACAAAAAACAGGTTCGACAACCACACATCTAAACACAAACATCCATGATGTAATTACAAAACAACTGCCACAACACACAAAGGATAATGGTACAAAAAGTTGCTTAATTCTGATAAAAGCAAGAATAGCAACCTAGAACTTAGCACAAACATGCATAGCAAATGAGGCAGAGTGCATATTATACTAAAATGACGTATAATCGGACTTGTCTGCATTTCATCATTAATTCCCTGTGGCAATCATCTAAATGAAGTACAAAAGCACAACTAATACCATCTACACCACTCCACTCCTGCAATGACCATACAGAGCTGAGTGCGATGGACTAAGCTGATGCAGACAACTTGGACGATCTCAACCTCCGAGAACCGAAATGCATATTCATGGATAACTCAGGGTTTTCGCTGAGTGAGACACTTCTTCAGTGACCATCTTTTCAGGTAGTACTTACCCGTCAATTGTGTCACCATTAGGCTGTTTTGCACTTGGACACAGAAGGGATTGCAGGTGTCACTCCATGTGGCTTTCTGTTATGTTTTTTCAGCCAGAATTGTATGACAATGTCACATTTAGCTCTTTGTGTTGTGCCAGTTTCTTCTAAAGTGCTGCCTGGCATCCTGCTGGCTGTAGCCTGTCTGGTTATGTTATGCTTCAAGGTCAGTGTCATTGGTTGGTCACTGGTAGTAGAGGTGGCCCAACTGGTGCTGTATTCTGTCGTAGTGCATTCCGATTGACTATCCGTGAGTTGTGTTGTAGGGGCCCCTAGACTACTACCTGTTGGGGCTGTTTAGTAAGCTTCTCTTTGGGCATTCTTGTAGCGGAGAACACTGCCCGATCCTAACTTACAGTATCCATTTGTGAGGTAGGTCTCCACAGCTCTCTGAGGGTTTTTCCTTTAAAGGCCTATCCTCGATACCAGTGTTTTTGAATCATTGGCAAAGTGTCTCCTTCATGCTTGTTTCTGTGTTCTACTCTTAATGTGCTCTACTGACTAGTTAAACTACTACCATGTAAGTTCCAATGAAAGAATAGATACAAATAGGGCGTACATTTTAACACTACAAGGAAAAATATATGTTTGTCTGTGTGTGTGTGTGTGTGTATGTATATATCTATGTCACATACCTGGACTCCAAGAATTCCAAATATAATGAAGAAGGCACAGCATATTACCACGATGTTACCGATTGGTTTGAGGGAGGACATAAGAGTTTCCACAACCAGCTTTAGCCCTTGTGCTCGGCTAATAACCCTATTAGAAAAATAAGAGTATCACATGTAAAAAGGCACACTTTTAAAGCAAAGAGACAGATAAAGCATGTAGACAATTATTTGTTGTATATTGAGA
Organism: Calotriton arnoldi; assembly: GCA_963921515.1. Classification (NCBI taxonomy): domain Eukaryota; kingdom Metazoa; phylum Chordata; class Amphibia; order Caudata; family Salamandridae; genus Calotriton; species Calotriton arnoldi. The sequence goes on from CAWUFW010002732.1 coordinate 604,044, forward strand.
GGCCGTACAGGAAATACCTTTCACAAGAATGCTATTAAATGGCCAGAAATGTAAAATTCTAGATAAAAAATAATTCACAATGGTTGTCAGCTGACTCCGTGTTCCCACCTTATAGTTAGTTCCTCTTTACTTGTAAGTGGAAGATACTGAGCATCAATCAATATTGTGAGCGCGTCCCATTAAAACATAGATGAAGTTTGGAAATATGTAGACGTTAATTAGAAATTCAACAGAAAAGATGACTGCAGAAGAGGAAGGACCTTAAAGAAAAGAGGAAGCATGGTACATCACTTAATGCAACAAAACTCTGACTGCATCCTCACCACGTGCCCAAACAGAAGCACTGAAGTGTGACTGAAAAAAAGCATCTTCTGCTACTTTCCTCCTGTACAGTGCAGTGACCAAACTATTGTTTCGCATGAAACTGATGAGTACGATTTTTCAAATAGAAAAATAATGGTTTAAAAGCTATATTAAACAACATGAATATGTAGCCAGAAAAGCGTTAGGTTGAATGAGCCCACCCTGTTTAGGAGTAAGCCGTGGTCACCCGTGGATCCTATTCCTTCCCTTTGGCGTTCTGGGAGTGGGGGCAAGAGATTATGCGGGTGCCCCTTACAACCAGCTTGCTACCTCTTTCTCTCTCATGAGGGTCTACCAGGTTTCTTGGGAGGAAGGAGGGAGTGGGGGGGGGCGATGGAAGGGCATCACGAAACGGTAACGTGATCAAGGGCTGGTAACACAAGAAGGATTAGGCTATTAAAGTTGGCGCCATCTTGTCATCAGTCTTTCCTTCCCATAGTTACTGTTTTGCAGGACCCTTACCCGAGTGCTGCGCGAGCAGGTATGCAAGAAACAAGCCCAATCTCTTTGTGTGAACGAGAGCAGGATGATGATGCCGAACATAAGAATAATTCTGATTTTATTTGGTGTGATAAAGCTGCAAAGATAATGGGGGTTCCTGGGGGTGGCATCCATAGGTTGTCCACCCCCGCGCTGCTTCGGGTGGGTGGTGGATTCCGGCCAGCCAGGTGAGCGGCGATTGGCCGTTAGGTATGCAGGGGCGGGGCTAACAAAATTTTGCCGGTTGGTAACGTTTAATGCATTACTTGACGCTGTGGTCCTTCAGGTAGGGAGATTATTTTAGTTATCCAGTCAGTCAATAGATGTAAGTCTTGTTTTAGCATGACTGACAAAGCTGAGGCGGTTAGAAACACCTTAAAAACACTGGTGGAGTCAGGTAGGGATGATTTAATTAAACCCGGTGTCCTAGAACAAGCCTGGGTTGGTTACGTTAGACCGAAGAGGGCTGCTTCCAGTGGCGTGGCAGCCGCTGTAATGGCATGCGCGTCGCCTGAGGGGACAGTAATTAATTCTAAGACATGTGCCAAGAAACAAAATGAGGAGCTTGACTGCGATGGTAGCGGTGAGCCGTGTCTTACGGCTTCGCAGCAGAAGCCGTTTTCTTCTGTCAGAAGAGAAAGAGGGCGCACGCGCATGCGCGCATCTATTCAGAAACGCCTGTCGAGTGAAAGGCGGGCCCCGGGGGATTCCAGCCATGGGGATATTCCAAAAGAACAGCACGCTTTATCTCTCACGCCCCCAAGACGGAAAACAGTGGAGGAATATCAATATGGGGCTGGTGAAAATCCCCCATAAGAGTTAAGACAGTAATCATGCCCATCTTTAAACATACTTTAAAGAAAGCTGTTAAAGAGGAACAAATGTTTTCAAATGACAGGAGCTTACAAGCTATAAAATGTTCTGTGGAGAATGCAGACATGGATAAAATACATGATGTTGAAATATCTCATCATCAAATAGAGGATAATGACATCAGTTCATTGGATTATGACGTAGTAGTTAGTCAATACTTACAAAATTTCGAAGATAATAAAGAAGTATGCAGTGATCGTTCAGTAGGCATCAAAGGACACAAAAAAGCCTTAAAATCTGGGAAGTGGATTTGGGTGCTCAATGAGACAAATTTGATACCAGACGTAGGTTTAGAAAGAGGGCAGAGGACCACAGCAACTGCAAGTTTTGGCAACTTGCAGAGCAAGGGAGGGAAAATACTGCCAAAAAATCCTAAGGGCAGTGAAAACATGCCGGTTCGGTCTCGAGCGTACTTAGTGGGCTGGCCCAAAGAGAGGGAGAGGTTCAATGCAGCCGTCCCACCTACGCGGGAATAGAAGATTTCTACAAAAGCAACAAAAATGGTTGATTGGTAAAAATATGATGGGGGTGTGAGTGATGGGGAATGTCCAGGGGTGAGTACTGGGATAATGGATGATGGGGAGAAAAGGGAATGTGAATTGGATTATGATGATGAAATGGATGAATTGGAAGAAGGGGAGATACCTAGTTGGGAGAGATATAGCAATGACAAAAAGGCGGATGGGATAGAAAGAGGGGGGTTTGCTAATGAAAATTCCCTAAGTCATATGTTTCAGGAAAAAGAGGACAGAGCGAGTCAAATGTTCAGAAAGCAGAATGAGAAGAAATTACAAGATAAAGGCCACAAGAAGCGGGTTTGACCAGAGACAGCCAGCAAATTGAGATCAGGTGAGAGCCAGTGGTGGGGTACTTGGGTTGGTCTTAAAGGTCATTTTAAAAGAATAATGTCTCCCAGGTTGGGGGATAAAAGTGTAAGTACTGAAGAAAGAGGGAAAGAACCAGGGGATGCAATTAAAGAAAACAGCAAACGATTGGTAAGAGATGAAAACAAAGGTGAAGGGGTTTCTGATGGGGTTGATCAATTGATTTTGAAGAAAGACGAAAAGGTAAAGGATGATGATGGGAAGGGTAAAACCGAAGGCTTAAAACGTTTACCTTATATGGGTTTGTCAATGCCGTTGGGTGATAATTTAAATAAGACGACAAAAGAGAAAATCTTGAAGGGGGAATTTGGGGACGTTTTTAAGCTACTTCATAGAGAAATACAATCAAAAGAAGGGTCCAGGGAAGAAGCCTGGGAATTGGCAAAAAGACCAAGGGCGCCTACAACAATCGATTCCTGGACATCGGCATTCTTGATATTTGCCAGTGTCTACTGCGAAAAATTTCCTGACAGGGCTGTATCTTTATTTAAATATATTGACACCATTCGCAAAGCACACATGGGATTTGGGGGGTTTGCTTGGCTTCATTACGATGAAGAGTTCAGGCCACGTATGGTTCTGATTCCTGAAAAACCATGGGGAGAAGTGGAAAATGAATTGTGGGTTCAATGGATGTATCCACAAAGACCTCCACCCACCACCCACACAGCCAGCGGGCTTGCGGTTCCTCACCGGCCGTTTCTGGGCAGACCCACCCCGGGGGGGTGGGGTCATGGAATAGAAGCCAAAACCCCAATTCTGGCGCATGCTGGAGTTTTAATAGGGGGTTCTGTCCACGAAACCCATGCAGATACAAACATGAATGTTCCAAATGTGGGGGAAAGCATGCAATCCTGCACTGTTTCGGGGACCAGACAAACTTTGGCGGGAGTGGTCAAGGGAGGGGCAGAGGGGGCGCATTCCAACGTGTTTACAAAGGCTTTTACACCAATTAATCTTGATGCATTAACTTATTGGTTAAAAGTTTACCCTAATAGTGAGGATGCAAAAGCTTTGGAAACGGGTTTTAAGGACGGTTTTATGTTAGGTTATCAAGGCCCGAGAGCACGTAGGTTGGCTGACAATCTAAAACCAACTAAGGAATACCCTCACATTGTAAAGCAGAAGTTAGTTAAAGAGGTGCCAGAAGGATGAATGGCAGGTCCTTTTAAATACTGGCCGCTTCCTGACCTTATGATTTCACCTTTAGGGGTGGTGCCTAAGAAGGCAGCTGGAGAATTTCGGATGATTCATCATCTGTCATGGCCCCATGGATCATCAGTGAATGATTTTATATCAAGGGATGATACTGTAGTGCAGTTTGCTTCTCTGGATGTGGCCATGGCGTTGATTAGAGAAATAGGTCCAGAGGCTGAGTTGGCTAAATGCGATATAAAATCAGCATTTCGCTTGCTGCCAGTTCATCCGTTAGATTTTTCCCTGTTAGGCATTTACTTTGACAAAATGTTACCAATGGGCTGTTTGATTTCTTGCAAACTTTTTGAAACATTTAGCACGTTTCTTCAGTGGTGTTTTACTTTCAGAACAGGCCATGAAACTGTGACGATTTTTTATTTATTGGCACAGCGCGTTCTCAAGCTTGTGAGAAAACACTCCACCATTTTGAGAACATGGCTCAGGAATTAAGTGTACCGTTGGCTTCTGAGAAAACGAAGGGGCCGGCCACATGTCTGGAATTTCTAGGCATAGAATTGGACTCAGTAAAAATGGAAGTGAGATTGCCAGATGCAAAGGTGCAGGAAATAGTTGGTTTACTTGAAGAAGCCATGTTGTCACCAAAATTGAGATTGAAGCAAGTTCAATGTTTACTGGGGCATTTGAATTTCGCTTGCCGTGTTGTCAGAGCAGGACGTACTTTATGCAAACGACTTGGTTTTGGGATGTCTGGAGCCACTTTACCGCATCACAGGATCAGAATCACTGCAGCAATAAGGGCGGATTTGGAGGTCTGGTTGATGTTTTTGAAGACGTTCAATGGAGTCACAATGTGCTCTTTGGATTTGGATTTTGTCTGGATGGTGCAAATATATTCAGATGCAGCTGGTGCAAATGGCTTTGGCTTATTCTGGGAAGGTAGATGGTGTCGGGAAGATGTACTTCGGTTCATTATGAGTAGCATAGAGAACAAGCATTGGCATAGCCAATAGGTCTCGCTTTTGGGACCTTATAAGTATTTAGTTATGCAGCACAATATGCTTGGTGCAACAATATCAACGGCTGCATGGCTGAACACTTATAAGGTCCCAAAGGCGAGACCTATTGGCTATGCCAATGCTTGTTTTCTTTATGAGGTGGAATCAAGCCACAAGTGACAGAGACGCAAATCGGTTATTAAATGGGAGTCTACCAATTGTTTAGTGTGACACACAAATACTACAACGGAAGAACAGGTGACTACAGCATATGGTGGCCTGGTAGGTGGCATAGATATCCCAAGGATTCTGCTTTGCAATACTTTCATAAGCGAGTCGGGGTGACCAATGTCAGACTTCGTGGAGAAAGGCAGCAATGAAGGGCATAGGGGATCTGTGCTGGAGGCGCGGCTATCACTTTCATAAGGGAGTCGGGGTGACCACTGTCAGACTTCGTGGAGAAAGGCAGCAATGATGGGCATAAGGGATCTGTGCTGAAGGTGCAGCTAACACTTTCATAAGGGAGTCAGGGTCTTTCCTTGTTTGTGTAAACTTGTGGTAAACTCACTCATGTCTAGCTTCAGAGGTTTGGTAAGCTCAATTTTTGAGTGTTTCGCAGTTTAGAAATTTAATACAATTCTGTTGGAAAAAGAAATTAAAATTAAACTCAGGTCATCTAACGATGCAGGTAATGGTGGGAGGTCTCAGTGCATGCATTTGCCTCTCCTGAGGCTTGGCGTAGATACACAGCATGTTGATGCAAAAAGCAATCACAAGAAAGCACCCATAGGGGTTTCATGCAAATACCCCAAGAGTCCTTATGGCAGGGCCCCGGGACAAAAACGTACGTGCCTCGTTATTCCCAAGGGCAGTTGGAAGCCTGAGCAATTGGGGGCATGCCTGGTAACACCCTCTCTGTGCAGGAGCTCTTTTCCTAGTCTGTGGGGTCCAGATTTGGAGTGAACCCCCAAAAGGTTCAGCAGTGCTGAATCAGCACTGGATGTTGTGTATGCCTGGTCCTCATTGGCTAATCAGGCAGGCAGAGAGCTGAGGTCAGCTGTTTACTGCCTGCCCTTGAATCATCTGTAATTTAACCCGTTACTTTACCAAATGAACTTGCAACACAACTTTCTCCAGACTAACTAGCCAATGCTCTGTGAACCGTATTTCACTTTCAGTAGTTACTAGAAGATATTCGTGTGTTAGAAGCATGTTCCAGCGGCCACCATTGTAACCAGATATAGAGTCAACATGATCTGCAGGCTACAAAGTGGTGCAGTAGTAACCGAAAACTGCGAGGACTACAGAATCGGGCATGCTGGGGGCTGACCTTTCTTACGACCCGGAAGTTGTTTTTAAGTTTGCGCGTGGACAGGAGGCTCCCAAAGAAGTGTGCATAGTTCCTGGTGTTTCTGTTTTCCACAGTTTGTTTGAGGGTAAGTTGAACATATGGAAGTGATCCTTCACTTTAGTAAGACGAACGGATTTACTTTTGGGATCGTGGAGAAGCGCCCCACGGAGGAGAAATGAAAAGTTACGCTGAAGTGTGACTCGGAGCCTGGCGGTCATGCATTAAAAGTGACGGCTGTTACGAGCTCCATTGGGTGGGGGATAATTCTTAAATATGAGTGGCACCTTGAGAGCAGGTATCGCGGGAGGCGGTAAACCGCACGTGTAAATAACAGGTCACTGTTGAAGTCGATTCATTACATCCTCTTTTCTGCTCGTTAAGCCATTCTGCCTCCTAGGAAGTGATGCTGCTCATGAATATTGAACAGCAGCTCCAATTCAGTTTAAACCCGGCATTTGTGAGAGCACACATAGTGCCGGCTGTGTTTTGTAGCGCTGACGTGGCAGCGCTCAGAGGCACTTGTATTCAGGAAGCTGCGCTGTAATCTGAGACTTGCCAGTCTGCTGAAAGGGCGAGTCACTTCTGTGACACACTCCCCCATTATACGCGGTTAGAAAAACAAGCGCGGCCGTGAAAATGAAAGCGACGCGCACTCTTGTGGAGGTGGGGTGGAGGGGACACGCCTTATAATGAAAGCGGCAAGGTCTGGAAATGAAACCTGACCCAAAACAGATGGCCCCTGCGCGCCGCTGCTGGCTCCCAAGAGCAAAACGCTCTGGGAGTAAACATTTCCCGAAAAGCTGGAACATCCACATGCCTTTGGCCAATTGCGTGCTAAAGCCAGACGCAAAGGCCAATAGCGTGTGAGCACCACACGCACGAGCTTGTAGGAGCTTGTAGAAAAGCTGAAGTGATTCCAAGAGGCTGATTTCCTAGAGCAGCGCATGCGCGCTCGACCTAAAAAGGTATCTTCTACCATGATTGCTGGCAAATTAGCAGGCTTGACCTTTTATGGAAAACTTTTCTGGGGCTATGAACCCTCAGCTGGCAAAATGGGAAAACGCATTTTACAGGGCTGGGCCAAAGAAAAGAAAAGAAGACAATTTGTTAGAGATCCTATTTCGTTTAAACTTTTGTTTCGTATGGTTAAAAATCTTTCTTAGATTTGTTATTCGAATTTTGAATTTTTACTGTTCAAACTATGCATGTGTTGGCTATTTTTTGGGGCCTTTAGGATATCAGAATTATTGGGTAAAGTGGACAATGTGACAGCTTCAGATGACAGTACTCAAATATTTTTAGAATGCTCAAAAACAGACCAAACAGGTAGAGGCACAAAAATTAATCTTGGAAAAATGATCGGCATAATATGCCCAGTAGCTGCTTGGCAGAATTTCCGAACTGTAGGAGGTGCAAAGGCAGGTTTAGTTTTTACACACCAAGATGGTACACAGCTGTTAGCTAAGCAGGTGCTGAGAGTGATGAGGAAAGTTCTTGTGAAAATTGGGGAAAATCCGTCTCATTTTGGTACTCATTCATTCAGAATTGGGGCAGCGTCCGAAGCAGCACGGTTGGGGTTTTCTCTGGTCGATATTAAAAACCTAGGTCGTTGGTCATCAGATTGCTGCTTGAGATATATCAGAAAGATTGAGAATGTTTGAAATGTTTATGTTTCGTAATACATATTTCTTTTCCAGGTTGCGTGTCGAGCCCTGCAGCTGCGTTCGTTTCCATTTGGATAATTGGACACTCTTTCATTAAGTGGGCAGCTAAGCAAGCAGAAAAAAGGCCTTTTGGAAAAAATCTGGGTTTCCGCAGCGACAAAAATAAAAGTGATTGGTGGGGAAAGAAGGGCATGAAATGGGGACAATTGTTACCATGTTTATCTAATTTAGTGACTGTTAGGAGCTGCCCTGATGCATTACTACTACATGTAGGTGGAAATTATTTAGTTCAACTGTCCGGGTTGGGGTTAATAAAGAAGATGAAGAAATATTTAGAAATCATAGTTAAATCATGGGCAGGGACAAAAATAATTTTGACTGCCTTAGTTCCCAGAAGAACTTGGCGTGGAGCTAAAAAATTCACAGCAATTGAAAGGGCTAGACGAAAAGTTAACAGAGAAATGCAGCGTGGTTTTGTAGCATAAATAGTGCAGCTTGGTTGGAACACAATGATATAAAAGTTGAGGATTTTCAGTTTTTTAGACAGGATGGGGTCCACTTGTCATTTGTGGGTAATGAGCTGTATTTACTTAATATCAGGGAGAGATTGGCATTAATGTTGGCTATTCAGAGGTGGTGTTGATAATTTTATATGCTGTTTTGGCGACAGCCAAACAAGTTTTTTATATAAGGGCAATCATTTTAGAATCGAGCTGTTTGGGCGACAGATGCAGTGATGTTTTGCTATGAAATGTTTTTTGCCTTTCTTTCATTAAAATGCTATAGATGGAGATTTATTGGCTCATGTGATCTGTGAAAGGGTGGTGGTGGGGGGGGGGGTTCAGGAAAAATGCCTTGTCAGGGTTTTTTCCTTGTGGCAGAAATTGAGGAGCTTGAGACAGGCCAGAAGGGTTGAGGACATTGCAGAGTAGGTGCGGGCAGAGGGAACACACGGGAGCGAGGGCTGAGGCATGTGTGAAGGTCAGTGGATGAAAGAAAGGGGATGGTGAGGATGGTATCTTTAAAGTATGGTTTGGGGATTTTTATTGTTGGGAAGGCTTTAGGGTGGGGGGGGTTAGGATATACTTTGTATTAGTGAGGCATTGAATTATATTTTGTAATATGTTGATCTGCATACCTGTCCTAATAAAGCGACCTTTGGCTCTCATTGGGTCTGGTTATTTACCTTCCTGCCCGATGGGGGCTCCTGGGGGTGGCATCCGTAGGTTGTCCACCCCTGGGCTGCTTCAGGCGGGTGGTGGATTCCGTCCGGGTGGGCGGCGATTGGCCGTTAGGTATGCAGGGGGCGGGGCTAACAAAATTTTGCCAGTTGGTAACGTTTAATGCGTTACTCAATGCTGTGGTCCTTCAGGTAGGGAGATTATTTTAGTTATCCCTCCTTCCCTTTTTCATAGTTTAGATATTTATTTATTTATGCAAGAATCAGTTTATGAGCTTTTGTTGGGTTTTTCATTAGATGTCGCTTGGACAGGTGGCAGAAATTGAGGAGCTTGTGACAGGCCACAAGGGTTGGGGACATTGCAGAGTGGGTGCGGGCAGAGGGAACACACGGGAGCGAGGGCTGAGGCATGTGTGAAGGTCAGTGGATGAAAGAAAGGAGATGGTGAGGATGGTATCTTTGAAGTATAGTTTGGGGATTTTTATTGTTGGGAAGGCTTTAGGGTGGGGGGGTTAGGATATACTATGTATTAGTGAGGCATTGAATTATATTTTGTAATATGTTGATCTGCATACCTGTCCTAATAAAGTGGCCTTTTGCTCTCATTGGGTCTGGTTATTTACCTTCCCGCCCGATGATTTGTAGAAATAACAGAAAACGTGTTTTGGTTTTATTATGTTTTCATTAAATATGACCGGTATTGTACACAACCGAATTGCCTGGGTGCCTCGCTGGCCTGGGTGCCTCGCTGGCTGCAGTAAGGGGCTTCAATCCCTAGATTTGTGTCCACTTGAGATCACAGTTTGTAAACCACCACTACGTTACACGATACACTGGCCTGTCCAGTCGTGAGGAAGATGCTGTGGGGAGGAATGGTAACTTGTGGCTTATTCACTGACTGCCCGATCCAGACAGTCACTGTCATTGCAGGAGTATTTTAGATGACAGATTGTCGGCACCACCCACAATGAAGTCAATTGTTAAGCGCCTAGTATTTATACATGCATATTTACAAAAGGACCTTGCAAATCTTTGTTGTGGCAGGCCAGCAATTACGGTTCCTGTTTCATTGACGTTTTATTGAGATTTAAAACTTAGTAAGGAAGATTGCTTGAGGACACAAGAGTTCGTCATATCACTTAGAACTATTTGTGGAACTAATCACTTACACATTGCAATTCAGCAATACTGTCTGTAACAGGATAGAAGTATAATCACTTTAGGAAGACTTGCCAGCAAGATTTACTTATAATGGCAGACTTTCACCCTACCTATCAAAAACATACTTTTCCTGTGCAAAATAATACAGAGATGTGCAACAATCTATTTGTGTTCCCACACTGCAGAAAACTATCTGTAGTACAATGTTTTAGGTGCAACATCTGAACTGAGTACAGCACATAAACAGCCAGCCTGGGGATCACTGCTGACAGTACGAAGGGATTGGGTGTGCTGGGACACAATTCCCTATTTATCCTGCTCTTTTAGAGGCTTTTGACACTACTTAATAATAGGTTCCTAATTACAGTCCTGAGCTCCTCTGTGGACACGGTTCCTTCTGTTTAACATAGTGTGTCCAGCTTTAGCAATTAGGTATGGCCCAATATTGTCATCCAGATAAATCATTCTGTACATAGAGGACTAGAAGCCTCAGTGTGCATTGTGATGATACTTTAGCTATACTTCACAGAGTTGTCGGCTAAAAAATATTACTTACCTTCAGTGGTGGCCGACACAATCAAGAAGTGGTAGGGAGGGTGGAGGGGGCGTGGGATGGGGAGCAGGGGGGTAGTTAATTATTTTTAAAAAAACACTTACCTGAAGCTGCCAACCGCCTTGCTCCTTGCGCCTCGGTGTTAACCTTCTTCCTGGTCCCAGCAGACACTGGGACAGCATCACAGACTCCCTGTGCAATCCCCGCGCAGCTCTCAAGTTATGAGAGCAGCGCAGGGATTGGCCTGAGTGCGCTGGTTTGATGTTCCGCTCAGGCACAGGGAGTCTGTGCTGTTTCTCCAACCCAGCTGTTCCATACAGCTGAGTTGGAGAAACCTAACTGAGCATGTCTGTTTGGCCGGCCTAATAAGGCCGGCCAAACAGACATGTGCACTTAGAAGTGCACTCCACTCCTCCATCCCATGGCCCGCTCCCCCACACACGCTGGCTCAGTCAGCATGTGAAAAATAAAACGATAAAATATGGTTTTATTTTTCAGCTGCTGGCTCTGAGCAGGTGGGGCGACGCTCCTCCTCCATTGCGGAGGAGCCGCCGCTGCTTATCTTTCTCTATTCCTGAAAAACGACACCAGTTAAAATAAACCATTTATTGATAGCTCATAAAAATACAAAGTTACACTTCATGGCTAGGGGAGCTAAAACGTGGCCATGCCACTACTACTAGAAAGACCAAGGTGAATCCTCAGGCTGCACATTAGAAGCTGCCATGCTTCTGGATCTACACAGTAATGCTAGTAGCTCCTGCTGAGACGAGATGCCTGCAACTGTGCATGAATATTATGGCCATGTAGCAGTCTAGGAATTGGACAGTTCAACATGCCAAAGCTTGACTAATACTAGGGGTGGGCAAAATATTCCATTCCGCTGACGGAATTGGTGGAATTTTGGCGTCTCTGCGTTACTCTTGTAATGCGGAGTTCCTGCCAAATTCCACCAATTGCTGCATGGTGGATTTTTTCTTGTGCGCAGCTCCAGGACAGTAAGTTGGAGAGTACGAGCGAGATTTGCCATCCCCTAGTGCGATTTCCGGTCGCTAGGAGGACATCCCGCAAGATTTTTCTAATGCGGGCGTTCGGGGTCAGAAGGCTGCCACTCGAGCAGAAAATCTACTTGCACTGCAGCAAAATCAACGCGAGTAGCTGCGCCCTCTGGCATGCCGTGTGGTGCAGTTCACGCTGATTTTTTAGCGCGGAACGCGCTCCCGGTGCTAAATCACAGTGCGAGCAGCACGACGTTCCTATTTCCACTCATTGGCAGAACTTCGCAAAATCAAATGGAGTTTTTATGTAACTCAGCGGAATTCCACGGAGTCAAATTCCATGAATCCCGCCCACCCCCAACTAATACCAAGATCTGGAAAATGTTTAACACACCACCAGTTTTGCAGAAACTGTATTTGGCCAAACCATAAGGCATCCTGTCCCTTTTTGCAAAAGACTCACTGTCTCACTTTAACAATTATTTAAGCTGCTCTGCTCCTAGAATTTCTAGTCCGAAAAGCCAATCCACTCTCTTTGCAGCAACAGCCTAAACATGTGACATGTTTGGGCAAATTAGACTTCCTGTTCCCCGGAAAATTCTTATAACCTTTTAGATTAGAAATATTTTAGCAACAGAGTTCGTTCTTTTTGTTTTTGAGCAGTGGGGGCCAGATCTATGAAGGGTTTTAGCATGGTAAATCAGAGGGTTTGTGAGTGCTAAAATCCTTTTTCTAATATAGTTAACCGATTTAGTGATTCCGAATTTTTTTCGCAGATTGTTAAACGGGTTTAGAAATGGATACTGAATCGCAGTTTGGAAGGGGGGTGTTAAAGGCATTCCTTCCAAATTGCAATGCGGGACCTAAGTTATCATTGGTTAGTAATTGTAATTCAGGAAGCAAACCATTGAAAAGTTGGGATGGTAACTCATTCGGAAAAGGGAAGGGGTCCCCGTTGTACCCTATCCGGGGGTGGGGGGTCCAAGGGACCACTGCCAACTCTCAAAAAATATATTTTTGAACGCATCCCAAATTCCTTTAAGGAAATTGTGCTGCTTAAAAAAAAAGTGTCATTTAAATGCAATCACAGACATGGTGGTCTATTGACCCTTTCAGGCCACCATCCCTTTGATTGGATCCAATCGGACTGAGTAACAATTTGCCACCTACTTAATGAATATTAATTAGGGAGGTAGGATAGTGACCCACTTCGACTTAGCATTTTACCAACCTATTAATGCATATGCTGGTTCGCAAAATTTAATACTGGTCACAAATTGCAACCAGAGTAATGAAACATCTGGCCTTTTGTCTTGTAGCTACATTTTGGCAAATTTAAAACCAGAATACTATGTATTTTTCCTATGAAGATCCTACATTTTAATTTTTGTGACTTTATGTTCGGTCACAATTGCTGTAAATCGACAGTGATTTTGTTTCTGCTCAGGCAACATTCAAACATGTCAGCGATGCTACCTACATGCTGGCCTACACCTTTCTCTAAGTAGATTTACTCACACTATTAAAGAATGATTTGAGGCCATCTCCGTCTCCCAAAGAGGATAATAAAGAACGTCAATTGAGAAACGTGAAGGAAGAAATTATCCAAGCAAATGTGGTGATTGTGTCAATCAAAAAAGAATAATTTGTACAGAAAATATTTCACGTACCTTAAAGGTCGGAGAGTTCGAAGCAGACGTAAAACCCTTAACATGCCCAGGATTTTAGTGCCACTGTCAGAAACCATCGACACCAAAATATCAATAACAGAAATCAGGACCAGCATCCCATCCAACAGGTTCCAGCTGCTCTTCAGATATGACTTTTCACCAAGACACAATCCTAGAGCCACCACCTGCCAAGCCACAAAATCAGTTGAAGCAAGTTATCAATGATCACATCATTACTTTCAAACAAACTACCAATAACATCCTGCTACTCACTCATCATGTGCCTAAATATAACCTGCTCAAGAGATTCCGGAGCCCGCATGTTAATGGCCCTAAAGAGCGATGTCAGGTAATAATGGACAAATAGTGCCAATTTTGTAGCTCAAAAATACTTGCTAATTTAGTAATTTAAACCACAACATTCCAATGATTGTCTTGAGAGTGTATTATTGATCTACTGCAAATCTTTACAGTGCAAAGGACTAGATCTGAAATGCAAAAGAAGCAGCAAAGCATATTGAGGACATCAGCAGTAATGAAAAGCACCATAAAGAAGCAGCCAGCGCTGAGAAAGCATCATCAACAAAAAGTGGAGGGCACCAAGAGGTTGCATGCACTAACTGAAGATAAGATTGGGGTGCATTTACCACAGGGAATAAAATTCTGAGACTGTACAGAATAAGCATAGTTTTGATAACAGTTGGAAATAACCCTGAGGATGCGTACATTCACTGTAGAATACCCTGGTATGTACGTATTAAGGGGAGAGCACCCTGATGATACGCACACTAGGGCTGGATGCAATGTAGCTAACACAAAGCATCCAGGTTGGTATTGAGCCTGAAAGCATTTGAACCTTCTAAACTGGCATCGATAAAAACCTTAATTGTATCCAGGCTAATTTCCATAATAAATTTAGAACACTGTGTGATATATTTACTAAGTTTTAGCATCGTGTTTGCGTCAAAAATGTGACGCAAATCGACACAATATCTTTTTTTTATTAATTTACTTTCCAGCGCTAAACTTATTTAGCACTGGAAAATCACTCAAAAGTAATGCAAACCAGCGCGTAGCGCTACTTTTCATTACTTAGCGCCAAGGGGTCGTACCATAGGTGGTGCATGGGCGTTCCCATGCAATGACCCAAGGGTTCTGACACTGAGCCCTATTTACTTAAGAAAGTAGACAGGGTTTAGGGTGAGAAAATAGCACCCATTTCAAAAAGGCGCTATGAAGAAGAAATGCTGATATTTCTCCTTTTTTTCCGACTTTGTATGTGTGTTGCACTGTACAGCACACATACAAAGTGGGAAAAGGCTTCATGTTAGTCTAAGCAATGTATTGTGTACTTGGTCCTTGCTCTCAGAGAGGAGTAAACAGAGGACGAGGCATGACAAATGCATGCCAGGGACAAATGGGGAGAAAGAATAGGAGAGTGACAATGGGGCCAGCACATGGCAAACGTATGGGTGGGCTGAAGCTCCGAAAGTACATACAACAGGTCTTTTTTCAAGACAGTGCATGCACGCTGTCAAGAGCCGAGACCTAAAAAATGCAGAAAGCAGGTAGAATGCACTTCAGCACAAGTATTCCACGTACCATGCAGTGAGGACTGAACAGATGAACTTTCCAGAACTGTAAGGGACCGTGCAATGTAACTACCTTAGCGATAATTGCATTGAGATATTAAGGGCCTGATTATGAGTTCGGCGTTAAGGGAACCGCTGTTGAAAAGGTTTTGGATTCCCCGCTGCACAGTTGATGGTCCGCCCACCGAATCACGATGTTGGTGGTCTGTTGAAGGAAATACCGCCGGAGTCCCGCTGACGCACCCAGCCATTCGCAGACTGCCACGATGGCGGTAGGGGGAAAGCAGCTGTCACAGGGCGGTACAGACAAGTTCACTGCTGTCGGAATTACAAGTTGGCTTTCCGTCGAGCTGACCTGGTGGGAAGACCGTCTGCTTCGAGTCAGCCAAATCGAAGGAATTGGGGTGCATACTCACCCATTTCCTTTTCTTCCCTTCAGTCTCCCAAGAATCCTTTCCTCCAGGGCCGCCCTTCACAGGAGTATCCCAACCCTGAAGAAAGCAACACTGTTGGCGCTGAAATCCAGGTAAATCTGTTATGCACTATTTACCCATTGACTGCCTGGGCACATATGGTCCGTACTCCAGCAATAGAAAAGTACTCGTAGTAGGTATTTTTTCATATGTCATGCATATGTGTACATTTAACACTTGTGCAGTCAAAGTATACACACCTGCATCAACACATATGAAAACATATTCCTTACCATCAGAAACACCGCAGCTGGGCCAGCAGTGACATCTTAATTCGGCGGGCGGGAGACCGCCGCTTCGGCGGTCTTCTTGGGACTACATAACACTTGTATTTGTAAAGCACACTTATCACCCATGGGTCTCAAGGCGCTGAATAACAGATGTTTATTGTTACCCAACTCAATGGTACTCATTTTATTGACCTCAAATGGATGAAAGGCTGAGTGGACCTGCCGGGATTTGAACCTGTGACCATGAGGTCGAACACAGGCCCCTGCAGTGGCTGCATTAGTCCACTAAGCCACCAGACCCGGCTACAGCCATGGCAGTATAGCGGTAAGACCACCAAACTCATAATTAGGCCCTCAGACTGCCAGTGGGCAGTGTGTGAAAGCAAGTCCATAGCAGGGAAGACTGTGTGTGGCTGCTGCCTGCTAAAATGCCAGAAGAGAATCCTTGAGGCAGGCTCCACACACAGGCTTCCTTCCTAGGGAGCACTGTGAGTGAGCTCCACCTGAATGTCTGCACCAGGTGAATCAACCCAGTGAGCTTTGACATAGCTATTATAATCTGGGACCTGCATAATACAGTTATATCTATGGGAAGTGCATATATCCACCATTTAAAACAGCTGCTTTCACCTGGTAAATTGAATTATTTTGTGTGTATTTTTATTGACATAATGCTTATATAAAAGTGAGGAAGTTTAGAAACGCAGTCATATATCTGGAAGCTTGGCTAATTTCTCTATTTAACACCTTAATATGTTTTTTTACAGAACGTTGCGCCATTGGTAATAGTTCATCCAGTCATGCATCGTTTCCTTAGTCCATCTTCAGCTGTTGTCTTCCCACGGATAACAATAGAGGACATTCTGTGCCTTTCTCCCTCAGCCTTGGGCAGCTCAAGAAGAAGATTAACCTTTGAGGAGAACATTTTTTTAAAGTCTTGTAACTGCTCTATATAATGAAAAAAATGTAGGAATGCAGTTCTTAGCGTTCACTACCCACTTTGACTGCTGGTGGCCACAAATGCCTAGCAGTGGCTTGTCTGTTGTAGCTCTAAGGTGCGAGCTCTACTCCAATGGTTTTCTAAATGTAGCTGAAGGCCAAGTTGATCTATCTAGTCACACTCAATGAACCCTGCACCTACTGTACCATGACCTTTCACTCTCCTCTTCAGGCTGCTCATTTTTCCTTCTCCTGGGTTGCAGCTGCCCCCCACATACTACATTGTTTGGTTTTCCTCTGTTTGCTTGGTGCTTGTAAGCATTTGTCACTGTTTATAGTATATTATTAAGGGTCAATAAATAAAATTGGGTGACCACACTGAAGATGCATACAGTAGTGGGTAAGGGTTGCAGCAGTAATGGTCAGAAACCATGAATGCATAAAGCAGCATGAGACCACGGTATGGAGGCATGCATTAGCTCTCCAACAGGAGACCTGATACCAGATAATGAAGAGTCAGAGCATGCATGTGTGAGCTTGCCAGACTTCTGCTGTGTTTTTGTTATACCTGAATTGCAATTGATATTTACATTTAGGCAGTTAACTGGAAAGGGCCAGATTAGCCCCCCTTCCACCAGGGTGCTAAACAGAATTAATTGAAATAAACTATTCATTATTTAGGTGTTTTGTGAATTGTAGCTACTTCAGCATTCTCTATTTTGCCAGTTTGCGGTGGTAGTAGTATGGTGATGTGTATAGGTTATGTACTTGCTGATATGCTGGGCCCTGTCTTGGCACAGTATTCCCAGATACCCCGCTGTATGCTCAAGGTAGTGAGAGCAATTTGCTTACAGTGGAGCGATCACTGACCGTATGTTGGCCAGAGAGGCTTCTCATATTGGCTTGCAAGATGAGGATGGGGAGTGAGTCTGCTATATCGTGATAGCACCGAAGAAGGTCTAATCCCATTGCTAGAGTGTGGTGAAGTCCTGTTGCATAGACGAACCAGCCGAACGAGTGTTTGAAGTGGCATGTCTTACTGAATAGGAAATGGCTAGACTTTGACGTCAATAATGTATCTAACATGCCCCACTACATTGGTTAAAGTGCATAGAGTGACCCTCCTCCATGTGTATTATTTTAAATAGTTTTTGGGCAGATTGGAAAGTGTAGCTGCAGTGAAGAGTCATGGATGGCACTTAGTGTGGTGCCCTTTTTTAGGTCGAGCCTAGCCAGTGCGCATTCACTGTCTTTGAGACATGCTGTATTCCGTTTGTGGACTTTGAACACCCCCAGCGCTTTCCATTGATTGTTTACCCTGCCTTTCGAAAGTCCTTTTGTGTCATTGGATGAATATTTTACATTTGTCCCGCCTTTTGGCTGTTTTGTTCCCGCCCTAAGACTGCTCCTGCTACATGGATCCTTTCACTATCAGCCATATGTTTCGTTTTGGCGCAATCATTTTTACTTATTTAGGCTTTGTCGTCCTTCTGAAGTCGGCATAATCTTGTGTGAGCTGCTTATTGGTACGTTTACGGTTTTTGCAAATAATGCTTTCCGATAAGTGGCCAGCATGTTACTGTAACCATGCAGCCTCTGCTCGTGAAGTTTGCTTTCTATGTGACAAGCACTGAATGACTCAAGGACTTGACATAACCCCACCCCTCTTTACAATCCCAGACTCCATAGATCCCCTGTCCCTAGCTGCAAGCTTCATTTGAAGCACACGCTATCAAAGCGCCCCTCTAAGGCTCACTGGGTTCAGCCGACAGAAAGTAACCAGAGCAAGGTCTGCCCTCTCTTTAAGGCTCCATCTGATGAGGAGTCAGCCGCCTGAGGCTGGGCTCATGATAGAACAAGTGCTCTGGAGAAATGGGGGCTTCTCTTCTACCCTCAGTCCTCGCATAGAATGGGGGAAAATGTAGAGCACCCCCAGCGCCTCACCCAGCTTTGCACAGAAGAAGCACGGGAGATTGATAGAGCTGAGCGACAGCCCGGCTCTGGACCAGGGTCGGATTGGGATCACAATTCGGCCCGGGCACTCCTAAAAAAGTGGCCCACATTCCCAGATTGTGCCTTTTCATTAAACACCAATTGATTAGTCTCATTGGCACATGTTTATAGAAATGTTTGGTAATTTTAACATTGTATAGCTTATAGAGCCAGTAGCGTGGGTAAAAACTAGGAGCACTGAGTTTTGGCCAGATGGGCAAGGTGAAATACAATGGTCCAAAGGCCACAACACCTGCTCTGATGGTAATTTTAAAATCCTGGCCTGTACAAAAATGACAAATATCACCAAAATCCATTATTGTTCCCCCTAATCCGTATGTATTTTAAACTTTTAATGTAAGGCAAATGCTCCTTTATATTGATTTCTAAAGCTGCCTTAATGATCCGTGACGGATCGTCAAATTAACAAAGGCAGAAAAGCCATGTTAAAAAAAAGAATGAGGTTTTTATTTTATATAAAGATTCGTCTTTGATTATCATGCAAACACCCCCCAACCCCCTCCCCCCCCCACACACACACACACCACCTTACACTCAGCACAGAAAGTCACTGGGGCTGAGAAGACAACTCCTGGCCCCCATCAAAGCCCCTGAATACTCTCTCCCTCCCCGTCCACCATAGCCTCAATGTGATGTGATCAGGGCTTTAAGTGGGAAAAAAAACCTGGGGGTGCTCTAAAAGGGGCGGGGCAAACCTCTTAAAGGGGTGTGGCCTATTCAAGTAGGGGCGTGGTCTAAATCAAGATTACTAGCATTGTGTGCTTAAGAAAATCCCCTCCAATTATCCTACCTTCGGAAAACACTCTCTTTAAAGGATTTCCCTTCCTCCTACAACGCGGCTCACCTAGCATGACGTCTCCACTTCTCAGTAGTGAGCAAAATGAGCATGCGCACATCGATGTACATGCTCTCACTGCAGTCCAATAAAAAAAAAAAAGAAAACGGACTACCTTTGCGAGGCTCGAAAATAGAGCCCGATAGAGACCCGTTTCGAGGCCCCCTGAAAATAACTGCCAGTGCTCAGACCCGGCCCACTTAAAGCCCTGCATTCATCCATCCTAAGCTCTACGCCATCCAACCATCTTTCAATGCATCCATACATTCCTACCTACATACATACATACATCTGTCCCTGCACCTATCCTAAGTATCTATCAGCCCACCCGCCTATCCTAAGTACTGGTCCATTCATCCTTCCATTCATCCACCCATCCATCCATTCATCCAGCCAGCAATCCATTCATTCATCCATCCAGCCATCCATCCATCCATCCATCCATCCATCCATCCATACATGTGTCCCTGGACCTATCCTAAGCATCTATCAGCCCACCCGCCTATCCTAAGCACTGTGCCATCCATCCATCCATACGCCCATACATCCATACATACATCTGTCCCAGAACCTATCCTAAGCATCTATCAGCCCACCCGCCTATCCTAAGTACTGGTCCATGCATCCATTCATCCATACATTCATCCATCCATCCATCTAGCTATCCATTTATCAATTTATCCATCTGGCCATCCATCCACGCGCCCTTTATTCACCTATCCGTCCTTCTTTCCGTGCACCCTCCGCCCCCGATCCTAAACACCCCGAATTATACTCATCCACCCGGCCTCTTAATGGGCCGAAAAGGCTGGTGATAACCATTGACAGGCAGATGTTTCTGATAAAGAACAAGAAAGCTTTCAGTTGCTCTTTGTGGACCATAGTTCACCACCCTTCTCTGGTGGTGTTTTAAACAAAGGTTGATCCAGCAAAAGAAATGTAAACCAGCTTTTCAGTGTAAGACGCTAATTCAGAAACATAACCTTTTGTCCATTTCTATATAGGAACACTGCTTTAAATTGGCCGTGAATGACAGATACTGAATACCTGTAGTTCTTACATTTGAGAGAGTATACCAAACAGCTAATTTGTGGTGGTGAGTACCTGCCCTTCTATATTTCCATGTGAAGCACAGTATAGGAATATAAAGGTAATTCCAACGCTACTATCTTCATATTAAAGAGGGGGTGTGAGAACTAAGTGAGCCAGGCAAAGCGTGTGTTTTCGTAGAACTAAAACAAGACACTGTGAAAGGTCAGAGCAGGGTCGTGCTGGAGCAGGCTGCCTGTGGTGTCTCCAGAGGCGCAACTAGAGCCAAATTTCGGAAGGGGGGCGCTAAGAAAAGATTTCGGGGAGGCTAATTCTTCCAGCAATAGGCAGAGTGGGGATGCAGGGGCTCTAAAAAGGGGTGAAAAACAACAGAGCCTCATTTACAAGCAAATGGTCTTTTAAAGACCTGTGAAGTACTCGGGTGCGGCTGTGGGCGCGCCCGGGAAGCTGTCTCAGCCCGGGGCAATGGGCGTTGCACGCCTGGTCGTCTCTCTCCTAATCATCCCACGACGAGGTTGCTCCTGCGTTTTAAAAAGAGAAGGGAAATCCTGAGAGAAAATGGCTCTCTTTAAAGGATTTCCCTTCCCCTACAACGCGGCTCACCTGGCATGACGTCTCCACTTCTCAGTAGTGAGCGATGTGCAGTCCAATTAAAAAAAAAGAAAACGGACTACCTTTGCGAGGCCCGAAAATAGAGCCTGATAGAGACCCGTTTCGAGGCCCCCTGAAAATAACTGCCGGTGCTGAGACCCGGACAGACCCGGCCCACTTAAAGCCCTGGATGTGATGGCCCAGTGGGGGAGCGGCCAGGGGAAAGACAGTGATTTTGGGCTGGATCGAACCCAAGCGGGTGAGGTGAAAAAACAGCCAGAAGAACAACTGGCCCCCAGGGAGGCCTCTGGCTGCTTCACACTCACATCCTCCCCAGCCCACTATAGCCTTGGGGCTGTGGCCTGGCAGAGGAGGAAGCAAGCAAAGAACAAAGCTTCTGGGACGGCCTCGGAGGTGAAGATGGGCCATCGGCTGTTATCACCTGACACTGAACCCCCAGTGAGGCTGCTTTATTCGTCCAGTCCCGTCTGTTTGACAGCCCAGCAGGGGAGAAGGAGCACTGCTTTGTCTGTGCAGCCCCCCAGGGGCTAAGCTAAAGTCTGCGACGG
The DNA here is from genome assembly GCA_963921515.1 of Calotriton arnoldi. Classification (NCBI taxonomy): domain Eukaryota; kingdom Metazoa; phylum Chordata; class Amphibia; order Caudata; family Salamandridae; genus Calotriton; species Calotriton arnoldi. The sequence continues at coordinate 625,666 of CAWUFW010002732.1, forward strand.
CAGGCCTAGTGTCCCAAGTCTCTGCTCTGATAGTCAGTCTGCCTGGCTGGGGGGCTGCAGCAGGCTCTCCCCTCTCAAATCCATCCTCCATTCAGCAGCTCGCTTCATTTCAGGGTCTAAACGAAGCGACCACATCACTCCTATCCTGTCCTCTCTGCGATGGCTTCCGATCGAGGCAAGATCTATTTACAAAACTGCCTGCATCACACACAAAGCCTTACACACGTCCTCCCCTTGTTACCTGGCGAATAAATTGAAATTGTCCGGTGGCTCTCGCCCTTCTCGCAATGCGGAAAAGCTTCTGCTTGAGCCCCCATCTTCAAAGGGAAAGATCGATGGCTCAATCCTTCTCGGGCAATGCGGTGAGAATCTGGAACTCGCTTCCCCCACTGCTCCGTGCCACCTCCTCTACCCGGATCTTCAAAGCTGACCTCAAGTCTCTTCTATTCCAAAGACACTTCCAGAACTAATACGTTCGGTCTCAGGCCCCTCTAGGAAGCTCGCTCGTCAGTATAAAGTTGTACTTTTGTCTGTTCATCCCTTATTTTATGTGTTGTGTTGGTTTTTATGTGCGTGTTCCCCCATTTTAAATCCCCTGTGAAGTCACGCCCTCTCTACTACCTCAAGGAAGCTCTTCCATGATAGGAATTCTGTATTCCAAGCCTATAGAAGGGCCTTCTCAGTGTGCTTTGAGTTACTGCCACTTATTACAGTATTATGCCTTTAGTGGTATTTTGTACCCCTTGTATCATATATTTTGTACCCCATGTACCCCCTGCTGAATTCACGCCCTCTCTACTACCTCAAGGAAGTTCTTCCACTATAGGAAATTCTGTACTCCAAGCCTATAGAAGTGCCTTCCCAGTGTGTCAAGTGTGAATGCCACTTATTGCAGCATTATACCTCCATTTGTATTTGGTATCCCATGTTTCATGCACATCTGTCACTTTTTCCTATTGGAACTTATTCCTCTTTTTGTATTTGGTTTGTTTGTTTTTGCACAATTGTCACTTTTTCTTCATGCAATGTAACGCTTGCCTTTGTATTATGCTCATTTGTATCCTCCTCCTTATGTAATGTTGCTGATCCTGTTGTGAAGCGCTCTGACACCCTCGGGTAAAGTCCGCGCTATATAAAAACGCATAAATAAATAAAATAAATTGCAAAGTTCTGTGGGCCAGGTGACACAGGGCTTTAAAAAAACGGCCCACATGTGACACTTAGGCGCCGGCCCATCGGCCAATGCCCGACTGCCCGCCTTGCCAATCCGACGCTGCTCTGGACGGTACATGAGGGCTACGGGGACACAGAGCTTCCTTCCAAGGCTTACATTTCTTTGGCCTTGCCCTGGAGTTATCACAGCTGTGTTCTTAGGGGAAAGGATAAGCTTTGTAGCTGTAAATTAATAACAGCTCTAGAGTGGGGCCATGGGATGTTTAAAGGGACAGTAGCCTATTTTTTACTACTTGACAGAGGAGCTGTGTCGCACCCATTAATCTGCAGCACTTGGCCTGTACCAGATTCATCCGCACTTCCTGAACGGGACTTTAATGCGCCTCCACCCTACAGGGTGTTTACACTATTTACACTATCAGGCAGAGGGGGGAGGGGAGGGTGACGATCAAATCTGAAGCACCATCTGTGAGTTTTGAAATTACAAGCCCAGGCAGAGGGAGAGAAAAAATGAAGGCGTTTTCATTCTCAGCGGACCAACTGTGGCCCATGATCACACAATTATTGACAGTTCTTTAAAAGGGTATAAGATTCTACGCCTCATGGTTACACCATTTCTTTTAACTGCCCATTTTTGTTTTGCAATGTGTGAGAAACAGAAGATGATTCATGTTTATTTTGCTTGAATACCTCACTTGTTACCAACGAGATCTTCGATGTCATTAATGGATGTATTTGGCTTCCACTTATGTCTGTTAGTTCATTATTTGTTTTTTTTCCTTTTCTATTTTGGCGGGCCAACTTTACTCTTTGTATACCACAATCGTCAGCAGAGGCTACTTTCAGAAGTAGCTATCAGAAAATCTAAAACTTAAATCAGGGCCAAAGCGTGTCTTTTGAGTGTAACTGAGATTCAACAAGCATAACGTGTGGCCAGAATTGACAAAAATATGAAAAAAAGAGGGGCATGTGTTTTTTTTTCTTTACCAACAAGTTCTTCATTACCATATTCTGAGCTGAGATGGAAGCATTCTCTTAGATTCAGTTGTTAAGCCCATTAAATGACCTAGTTGGAAAATGGTGGCTTATCAATGTGAAATCTCATGTATGTGTTATTCTTTAAAAAGAGACCACATTTTATTTTTTCACTTTTGGGGGGTGTTTTGTTTGCAGTAGGTCACTGCTATGTTAGTTCAGCAGTTACCTGCAAGAATATATATATATCGTGCACATATCCAGTGCTCTCTTACGTTGGAGCAAGAGACTCCTCATACCCACCCAAATATTCATTGTTTCTCTCTATGTCCCCCCGGCCCCTGTTTCCGCCTCCCTCTTTTTTCCACCCCTCTTACGAATTTTCTCTTTCTTACTCTCTCTCTCTCTCTTACTCTCTCTCCTCTAATTTCTCGTTTAAACGTTCCCAAGCAGAACTCTGGTATGTGAACACATACAAGCTGAGTCAAAGCATACATTTTAGATACCTATCGGTGACTGGTGGGTGGTTTGCCCCTATACATCTCAGAGGGGGTCGGAGATGAAGGTGACAGGGCCTTGGGCCTTGAGAGCTGCCAGCCATTGGCAGGATATTACTCTCACCAAAAAGCACAGCACATTCTTGTGGGATTGTGGGGTCACCGTGGGACGGCCCTTGTCCCTTTCACAATATCGCTCCATGGCCTCTCTTTCTCTGTGCCCTGACTCAGATGGCACCCAGTGAAATCCCTGTGACCTTTTGTGGTATGGGTGCCTTCTCCAAGCCCCACTGCCCAGTAATTGGTTTCTGTCAGAAATGACGCAGTAAATTAGGTAATTTTGGCACACACCTTCGGCCAGGTTTTGTTGATTAACAGTTGCACCTCATTAGAAGCCCAGCGTCAGAGTCAGGACTTTTTGAGGCTCCTCGAATTTCAAGTAAAGGTGAAAATACAACCTGCAATACTTATCGTTAGTCTATTCAGGCACAGGGCTTCCCTGTCTTTTTTTCATTTCTACCATGTGTGCATGTTATTTCTAGATTGCTTTGAGAAATCCGTGTGGAAGAGGTAATCCCCTCTAGATTCGTCCCTCCTGTTCTCTGATTTAAAGAAACTACAGGCACAAAGTGGGACGTTAGGAAATCAGGTGGTGCTCATGGATTTTTTTTCCAGCACTTCATATCTAGCTTTCCTTTTTGTGTTTCTATTTAATTTTACCCTTCTTGTCTACCATACAAGATTACAAGAGATATGTTGATCTGACCCTTGATTGACTAGTGAGCCACTTTCCTCTAGGCATGTCCTGAGTCAGTGTACCACCCCTCCTTTCCCTCATGGTTCGGTATCCACGCCTCATCTCCAGTAACTCGCTGTTACATGAGCCATTAGATATTCAGAGATCATGCTGGAAAAGAGATATGCATGTTGTATAGACTGGCTTCTAGTGCCCATTGCATCTGACGTCACATGAGCCTTCCCAGTGTTTCTTATCATAATGCTACCCAGGAAGAAGCACACGGCAGAGGCAAGCATATATTCCTGAATCAGACAGCATGACCCAGTGTGTAGTAATTATATAGCTATTCAATCCATGGCAGCACAGCACTCAGGATATTGTGCTGAATGGCTAAGCACTTATAAGGTCCCAAATCAAGACCTATTGGCTATGCCAATGCTGGTTCTAATAAGTATTGATTGACCTTGTGTGATACGTGCATACAAAGTGAGATGAAGCTGTCATCTCATGGAATCTTGGAGGGTGATGATGTAATGGAATGTGGGAGGCCAGGGGAAGTTGGCAGTTAGTGAGGAAGGGGCTGTTTGTCTACCAGTGTGGCTGGATAAGACTTCTTGTTTGGAGAATAAATACTTTGTCATCTACACTGTGTGTCCTGCAATCTTTTACATGAAGCTTGTCACACCTTCCTCCAGTACACTTTGTGTACAGTAGACTATGAATTCTATTCCACACTTTATTTGAAGCCAGTAAACTGGTTTCAGAACAGGGGATACACGGGTGTGTTTTTTTTTTTTTAGGTTAAACCAATTGTTGTTGCCTTATTTGAGAACCTTTGCAGTTTCTCGGTCTGTCGTTTACGAAAGCTTAAGTACTCTCAGTCACGGTAGTAAAACCTTGAAAGGATGAGTGATTTTTCGACTTGAATCTGGAGAAAGGTTGCTCATAGCAGCAGTACCTTCCTCGGAATGTTTAGTTAGTGTTTGTCACCCATCATCAATCAATCAATCAATCATGTCACTTATAAAGCGCACTACATACCCGCGAGGGTCTCAAGGCGCTGGGGGAAGAGGGGGGTGGTGCTGCTACTGATCGAAGAGCCAGGTCTTGAGGAGTCTTCTGAAGGCCAGTAGGTCTTGGGTCTGTCGGAGGTTGGTGGGGAGGGTGTTCCAGGTCTTGGCGGCGAGGTGGGAGAAGGATCTGCCGCCGGCGGTCGTTTTCCGGATGCGGGGGACTGTGGCGAGGGCGAGGCTGGTCGGCGGAGCTGGCGGGTGGGGGTGTAGAAGCTGAGTCGTCTGTTGAGGTAGGCTGGTCCGGAGTTGTGGAGTGCTTTGTGTGCGTGGGTGAGGAGCTTGAAGGTTATCCTCTTGTTGACAGGAAGCCAGTGCAGGTCTCTCAGGTGGGGTGTGATGTGGCTGTGTCGGGGGATGTCGAGGATAAGACGTGCAGAGGCGTTCTGGATGCGTTGCAGCCGTCTCAGGAGCTTAGCCGTCGTTCCTGCGTAGAGGGCGTTTCCGTAGTCCAGCCTGCTGGTGACGAGGGCCTGGGTGACTGTTTTTCTTGTTTCGGTGGGGATCCACTTGAAGATCCTGCGGAGCATTCGGAGGATGTTGAAGCAGGATGAGGAAACGGCGTTGACCTGCTTAGTCATGGAGAGGGTGGGGTCGAGGATGACCCCTAGGTTGCGTACGTGGTCGGTGGGTGGCGGGGCTGTTCCCAGTGATGTTGGCCACCAGGAGTCGTCCCAGGCTGAAGGGTTGGAACCAAGGATGAGGACCTCCGTCTTGTCCGAGTTCAGCTTCAGGCGGCTGGTCCTCATCCATTCGGCGACGGCCTTCATTCCTTCGTGGAGGTGGGCTTTGGCGGTGTGAGGGTCTTTGGTGAGGGAGAGGATCAGCTGGGTGTCGTCGGCGTAGGAGATGATGTTGAGGTTGTGCTGTCGGGCGACGTGGGCGAGGGGTGCCATGTAGATGTTGAACAGCGTTGGGCTGAGGGAGGAGCCTTGGGGTACGCCGCAGATGATCTTGGTGGCCTTGGATCGGAAGGGGGCGAGGCGGACGCTTTGTGTTCTGCCAGAAAGGAAGGATGTGGTCCAGTCCAGGGCCTTCTCTTGGATCCCGGCGTCGTGAAGGCGTGTTCGTAGTGTGTGGTGGCAGACCATGTCGAAGGCGGCTGATAGGTCCAGGAGGATGAGGGCTGCTGTTTCTCCGTTGTCTAGCAGGGTCCTGATGTCATCGGTGGCGGCGATGAGGGCGGTTTCGGTGCTGTGGTTGCTGCGGAAGCCGGACTGGGAAGGGTCCAGGATGTTGTTCTCCTCGAGGTAGCGGGTCAGTTGTTTGTTGACGATTTTCTCGGTGACCTTCGCGGGGAACTGGAGCAGAGAGATGGGTCGGAAGTTCTTGAGGTCCTTGGGGTCTGCCTTGGGTTTCTTGAGTAAGGCGGTGATCTCGGCGTGCTTCCAGCTTTCCGGGAAGGTTGCTGTCTCGAAGGAGATGTTGATTATTTTCCGGAGATGGGGCGCGATGGCTGTACTGGCTTTGTTGAAGATGTGGTGAGGGCACGGGTCTAGCGGTGAACCGGAGTGGATGGTGTTCATGATCTCGCTGGTGTCCTCGTCGTTGATGTTGGTCCAGGAGAGCAGGCGGTTGGTGGTTGTGGGGGCAGTGGTCTCGGTGGTTGCCGGGGCGGTCGTGGTGTTGAAGCTGTCGTAGATGTCGGCGATTTTGCGGTGGAAGAAGGTGGCCAGTGAGTCGCACAGGTCTCGCGACGGCTGGATGTCGTTGGTGTTGGAGCTGGGGTTGGAGAGTTCCTTCACGATGTTGAAGAGCTCTTTGCTGTTGTGTGCGTTGTTGTCTAGGCGGTCTTTGAGTGAGGCCCTTTTGGCGGATCTGATGAGGTGATGGTGACTGCGGGTGGCGCTCTTGTGGGCGGCGTAGCTGTCCGCTGTCCGTTCGTGGAGCCAGATCTTCTCCAGTTTTCGGCATGTTCGTTTGGAGGCCTGGAGGTCTTCGGTGAACCAGGTGGCTTTCTTGCTGGTGTGGCTGTTGGGCGGATTATTGAGCGGGGCGAGGGTGTTGGCGCAGTCGTCGATCCACTGTCTGAGGTTGCGGGCGGCGGTGTCAGGGTCGGAGGGTTCGACTGGTGGGCTCAGGGCGAGGGTTGTGGTTAGCTGGTCTTCCGTGACTCTGCTCCAGCAGCGGCGAGAGCATTTGTTCGGTGCGGTGGTGCGTGGTGGGCTTCCTGTAGGTGAAGTGGATGCAGTGGTGGTCAGTCCAGTGGGGTTCGGAGGTGTGGTTGAAGGAGACGTGTGGGCTTGCGGAAAAGATGGAGTCTAGCGTGTGGCCGGCGGCGTGGGTGGGTGTAGTCACGAGCTGTCTGAGTCCGAGGGTGGCGAGGTTGTCGATCAGGGTGGTGGAGTTGGTGTCCTTGTTGTTCTCGAGGTGGAAGTTCAGGTCCCCGAGGAGGATGTAGTCCGTGGAGGCGATGGCGTGTGTGCTGACGAAGTCAGCGATGGAATCGCTGAACTGTGGTCGGGGTCCGGGGGTATGTAGATGAGGGTTCCTCTGAGGGTGGTGTTGGGATCGGTGTGGATCTGGAAGTGCATGTGTTCGGCGGTGCTGAGGGTGTCGTCGGTGTTGGTTGAGACTCTGAGGGTGTTCCTGTGGACGATGGCGATGCCTCCTCCGACTCCGTTGGTGCGGTCCCTGCGGGTGATCTTGTATCCGTCCGGGATGGCAATGGCGATGTCGGGGGCTGAAGTGGGATTCAGCCAGGTCTCCGTCAGGAATGCGACGTCTGGGGAGGTTGAGTCGAGAAGGTCCCAGAGTTCGATGGCGTGTTTGCGGGCGGAGCGGGTGTTGAGGAGGATGCATCTGAGGTAGTTGGGTTCTTTCCTGGGCGGTGGTTTGGCGGGGCGGGTGCTGGCGAAGCTGCAGTTCCGGCAGGTGAAGGGCCCTTGGGTGCGCTTCGGGGTGGCCTGGTAGCAGGCGTGATCTTTTCCGGGGTTGAGTGCGTGGAGGGTGCTGGCGTCGTATCGGCGTCTGCTGATGTGGCGGGCGCGGGGGATGCCCGGACCAGGGGTCTGGCGCTGGGCGCGGTCACGGCGCGGACGGGCGCAGACGGGCTTGCCTTAGGCGCGCCTTCGGCACGCCAGCGGCGCGGCCGCGCCGCGGCCGCCAAAAATGGGGAGGTGGGAGGGAGGAGCAGGGAATGGGGCAGCAAATGGGCAGCGAGGGGGCGGGGCCGCAGGGCGCAGCGGCGGGAAACAGGCACAGAAGGGAAAACGAGCACAATCAGGGCATCAAGGGGGCACAGAAAGGAAAAAAAAATGAGCACAATCAGGGGCAGCAAGGGGGCACAGAAAGGAAAAGCGAGCACAATCAGGGGCAGCAAGGGGCACAGAAAGGAAAAACGAGCACAATCAGGGGCAGCAAGGGGGCACAGAAAGGAAAAACGAGCACAATCAGGGGCAGCAAGGGGGCACAGAAAGGAAAAAACGAGCACAATCAGGGGCAGCAAGGGCGCACAGAAAGAAAAAAAAACGAGCACAATCAGGGGCAGCAAGGGGGTACAGAAAGGAAAAACAAGCACAATCAGGGGCAGCAAGGGGGCACAGAAAGGAAAAAACGAGCACAATCAGGGGCAGCAAGGGGGCACAGAAAGGAAAAAAACGAGCACAATCAGGGGCAGCAAGGGGGTACAGAAAAGGAAAAACGAGCACAATCCAGGGGCAGCAAGGGGGCACAGAAAGGAAAAAAACGAGCACAATCAGGGGCAGCAGCAGGGCACACAGACGGAGCTGTGTGGTGGGGGAGCGACCTACCAGTCAAGGTCAGGGGTCGCTCTCTTCACCACGCAGCGGCCGCCATAAATGGGGAGGTGGGAGGGAGGAGCAGGGAATGGGGCAGCGAATGGGCAGTGAGGGGGCGGGGCCGCAGGCGCAGCGGCGGGAAACAGGCACAGAAGGGAAAACGAGCACAATCAGGGCATCAAGGGGGCACAGAAAGGAAAAAAAAAATGAGCACAATCAGGGGCAGCAAGGGGGCACAGAAAGGAAAACGAGCACAATCAGGGGCAGCAAGGGGGCACAGAAAGGAAAAAACGAGCACAATCAGGGGCAGCAAGGGGGCACAGAAAGGAAAAACGAGCACAATCAGGGGCAGCAAGGGGGCACAGAAAGGAAAAAAACGAGCACAATCAGGGGCAGCAAGGGGGCACAGAAAGGAAAAAAACAGAGCACAATCAGGGGCAGCAAGGGGGTACAGAAAGGAAAAACGAGGCACAATCAGGGGCAGCAAGGGGGCACAGAAAGGAAAAACGAGCACAATCAGGGGCAGCAAGGGGGCACAGAAAGGGAAAAAAACGAGCACAATCAGGGGCAGCAGCAGGGCACACAGACGGAGCTGTGTGGTGGGGGAGCGACCTACCAGCTATGTGAATGGCAGGCGCTCTCAATCACAATCATGTTGCTGGATTTCTCTGCTGGGTGGGCTCCTCACTCGTGCCTCACAAGTGGGGGCCCTGGAAATGTGCTGCCAAAGTGAAGGTGCATTTGCAAGTGTCCTTGGCATACTGGAAGGTTTCTCCCTGCATACCAGGGACAGGGGTAGGGCTTTCCATGTGAAAATAACTTTGTTTAAAGTGGCACATGCAGACACAAATGTGGTGAACTGGCAGGCCGAAGTTAGTTAGCAATGCTGACGCTATCAATTGCTGTCTGGAGATGAGAAGGGGCCTATTTCAACGTTGATTCGAAGGCCCCTATTTATACCTGGGACCAAATGTTGCCCACAGGTATGCTGTAGCAAAAGTAAATTGCATTGATATGAAACATTTTGGGCCAAAAGTCGATGTGCAATTTCTCTACTGACTGGTTTTCAAATGGAAATGCAATTTGAGTTTCGACATATGAACTAATAAGTTCCATTGCAAATGGTCCATTTGCAGTGGATCGCAAAATGACCTGCCTAATGATTGTTTGGAATGTAGAGATCTGTGACCCCTGTGATTGACTGTCAATTTTGGGATAGTGGCGTGCAAGGCATAGCAGGCCACTATCCCTGCATTTGTATTTCCAAGCGGAAAACATTTTTTTTTTAAAGCCGCCCAAGTCAAATAAAGGGACAACTGCTACTTTAAAAAAACATGGTTCCATTTCGGGAACACTGACACGAGCAGTCAGGGCTCCCCTTTAGGCCCCCAAACAGTTCGTAAAGAGGAGAAGCTGCTGCAACTCGGGGGTCGGTTACTGATCAATAATTTGTGACCACAATTGCGAGCACACCTTTTATACATCTCACTGCAACTCCCAAATTGAGGGGGTACACTACTTGTATGCACCCTCCTAGGTTCATAATGGATCACAAAAGTAATTTTTTAAGTCGGACTTTTCCAGCTTTAAAAGGGGCTACGATACACTGTAAAAAGGTGTTCTTTGGTTGGAAATACGGGGGCAGATTTACAAGGCCCTTGCGCCACTTTTGCGTCACTTTTCCCATGTTAAAAGTGACGCAAAAGTGGCGCAAGGGGCTTGTAAATCTGCCCCACGGTCTTTTAGAAAATCGTAGGCTCTATGACCACCCACTTTTAGCGATGGGGGATTGTGCATTCCTGTTAGTCACTTCTTTTCAGACAGTCAGTCATTTTTTTCATCTTACCATCTCCCTTTTACTCTATATTACGCTGCCACTACCTCACTGCCACGTTATTCTTTCTCTTGGAATGTAGATATCGCTATCCCTTTTTCCTGTCTTTCTTCTTTCTCTTTTTCACTCTCGTCGTTAGTTCCCTGCCACTCTTTCTTTTTCAGTCACATTTTTCAGTCACATTATGATGCATATAAAAAAAGGTTCTTTTTCACATATGTAGTGTTCAAAAATGCAGAATGTGTGCACTGTTGTAGCGTAATGTACTCATTCTTAAGTTCAGCTGTGAAATCAAGAACTATTCCTCTCGCTCAGTGTCTAGGTTAGGCCTGGCCATAGTTAGTGGAGTTCGAGGAACTCCGCGAACTGACAAAAAACTCAGCGGAGTTACGCAAGCGGCGTAGTGCAGCGTGAACTGCCGTTTGCGCTGCTCTTCCTGCCGCTCGGGTAGAAATTCTACCCGAGCGGGAGCTCGCTCTCACCAACTTACCGTTGGAGAGCACCAGCAGGGGAAAAATTCTGCTGTGCTATGTAGAGCGTAGTTTTCTGCACTCCGCAAGGTCGACGGAGAGCGGAGTGCAGAAAACTCCATAAACTCCGCGAACCTAGGCCTAGTCTAGGTTTGTACAGAGAACTCAGTTATATTCCTAAAATACATTCCTGTTTTTCCTATAAATTCTGGTACTTGTAACTTTGAATGTGGAAATACAGAACTACAACTACCAGAATGTGGAGGCAAAAATTTACTCCTGGCGTACAAGAACTTGAGATCTCTGTGATATACTAAATACATGATAATGGAATACAGTTAAAATGACAATACGCAGTCATGTGATATGTATCACTTTATAAAGCCACATCCAAACACAAATTGTTTTTGGTAAACCAAAAAACAATCACTTTTCTTGAAAGCTAAGACAACGTTGAACGTTGAAGAAATAACTTTTTGTTAGCATTTGTGTTTCTTTGGAGGATATTAAAGATGAATCGTTCATGTGTAAGATAAGCGACTTTCTTTGAAATGCAGATGGTAAAGGTCCATAGCATGAGGCCTGTCCTCGATGAAGAATACACGTCAAAGGATAAAGATTTGAGCGCTGACACCTAATCAGTCACTAGGACACCTTCAGAGCCAGACAGAGCCATCATCAGCGGATAGGTGACCTTAAAACCTTCAGCACCAGCATTGCAGGCCCTCTCTAACTGTTGATGCAGTTATATTGATTCATGGAGGTGGGCCCCACAGGATTCGGAGCAAATTTCACATGAAAGACACCATTTCCTGCAATATCACGACTACCTGATGATCTGCCTGATGGTGAAGCCAATGACAGCTCTTCCAAGGTGAACACCACCTTCACAGCACTCTAAATGGGGTTGAGGAACACAGATGTGGGTGTGCAGAATACCAGCCTTTTTTACAAGGATATCTTTTTGCTATCCATATTTACATCAGGCACTAAGGGTTGACTCCTTGCTTTGTGGAACACTTATACTGTCTATCCAGACAAAAAGGTTATATCCAGGTTGTAATATTTAATACCTGGAGGATTATTCACTGGGTGCCTTATAACTTCTTGAAGGCTTGCTTTCGTTATAGTAATCTTTAACAAAGACTATATGTTGAACTCGTATAGAACCAATTTTGACCCTGATTCTAAGTTGTGTGCAATACGATGGGGTCTTTACCACAAAAGAAGCTGCCATTATCCCACGGTGAGGTTTTTATCTGATATGCTGAATGCCTCCTTTTCAAAGTTTTCAACAGGAAATTAGGCATAACATACAGAATTGTTTTAGCACACCGAGCTGTGTATGCTTCCTTTTTTTCTGGACCGTTCTCCTAATAAATTTCAGCAGCTTTGATCTGCTGAAATCTTTCAAGGGAAAACAGTGAGGTGTGATAATTATCACACAGCTCATATTGCATTTACTGAAAGACGTATATGTCACGACTTTTTGATGAAAATGGAACAGTTACCCTCTTCCAAAGCAGTAATTGCTCTCGTTAAATAGTCTCTAGAGAAAAGCTTTTATTGGTCACATTTCTTGTGCTGAGAAATAACACTAGAGAACCCTCTAGACGTTTACATATCTACTGTAAGGGATGATAAAGGTGAAAATAAATAGGTTGCTGTTAACCCACACTTAGAGAGCACAACATGGGTGCAGGCTTTAAATGGCAGTATTTAGGAAGACAAGGGTGCCCCAATGTATGAACCTGGGGTAATGTAGTTTAAAGGAACAATGGTTCTAGAGTGGCCTAAAGGGTCCAAGGGGAAGTAACCCTGTAAAGGGCACTGAGAAAAGTAAAGGAATAGAAACTTAATTCATAAAGGAGAGCAGTAGGAAATATAACGAGGGACATATAGGTCAATGTATGACAAATATTTATTACAAATAGGTGGCAAGCAACCTGCGGCTCTACACAAGACCAGTGGGGCATCTTGTAGGGGAAGACAGTAACAGAGCAACCTGCGGCTCTACACAAGACCAGTGGGGCATCTTGTAGGGGAAGACAGTAACAGAGCAACCTGTGGCTGTACACAAGACCAGTGGGGCATCTTGTAGGGGAAGACAGTAACAGAGCAACCTGCGGCTGTACACAAGACCAGTGGGGCATCTTGTAGGGGAAGATAGTAACAGAACAACCTGCGGCTGTACACAAGACCAGTGGGGCATCTTGTAGGGGAAGACAGTAACAGAGAAACCTGTGGCTGTACACAAGACCAGTGGGGCATCTTGTAGGGGAAGACAGTAACAGAGAAACCTGTGGATGTACACAAGACCAGTGGGGCATCTTGTAGGAGAAGACAGTAACAGAGAAACCTGCGGCTGTACACAAGACCAGTGCGGCATCTTGTAGGGGAAGACGGTAACAGAACAACCTGCGGCTGTACACAAGACCAGTGGGGCATCTTGTAGAGGAAGACAGTAACAGAGAAACCTGTGGCTGTACACAAGACCAGTGGGGCATCTTGTAGGGGAAGACAGTAACAGAGAAACCTGTGGATGTACACAAGACCAGTGGTGCATCTTGTAGGGGAAGACAGTAACAGAGAAACCTGTGGCTGTACACAAGACCAGTGGGGCATCTTGTAGGGGAAGACAGTAACAGAGAAACCTGTGGCTGTACACAAGAGCAGTGGGGCATCTTGTAGGGGAAGACAGTAACAGAGAAACCTGTGGATGTACACAAGACCAGTGGGGCATCTTGTAGGGGAAGACAGTAACAGAGAAACCTGTGGATGTACACAAGACCAGTGGGGCATCTTGTAGGAGAAGACAGTAACAGAGAAACCTGCGGCTGTACACAAGACCAGTGCGGCATCTTGTAGGGGAAGACAGTAACAGAACAACCTGTGGCTGTACACAAGACCAGTGGGGCATCTTGTAGAGGAAGACAGTAACAGAGAAACCTGTGGCTGTACACAAGACCAGTGGGGCATCTTGTAGGGGAAGACAGTAACAGAGAAACCTGTGGATGTACACAAGACCAGTGGGGCATCTTGTAGGAGAAGACAGCAACAGAGCAACCTGTGGATGTTTGCTCTAATAGGGAAGCACCTCGTGGATGCATTTGTCAATAGTGGAACAGGCTGTGAATATAAACAGTAATTGGAAAACACTCTGTGGATCTCTAGAGTAATATTGGGGCATTTTGTTGATCTCTCTAGGAATATTGGGACTCTGTTGACGCATACGGGAATCTCAGTGCGCTCTGGATGTTGACAGTAGCAGAAGAGATCTCTGTAGGTGTGCATAGTAGTAGGAGAACAACCTATAGATCTACGCAGTAGCAGGAGAGTAACCTGGTGATGCAGACAATAAAAAGAGTGCACTCCGAGTATAAAATAAGTGGAGAGCATCTCAATGGTGCCCGTAGTTATGAGAGTGATGACACTTGTGGTGTATGGGCGAGCACACAGTAGATAAATACAGTCTAGTGGAATGAAAGCACCCTGAGATAGTTTCAATTTTGGGTTAGCACCATCAGTGTACCAAAATAAACCAATGCAGAAAAACAATGAGCACTAAACGCAAATTAGCAGTGTACGGATTGTATAAGCATAAGATATTACCTTCACGGTCATCTCTGCCAAGAAGATCACGGTAAAAACATAGTTGGAAAGTGTGAGGAAAATTCTTTCCTGTAAAGGAAATAAGATGAGAGATATTATAACCATGCCATTTGATCTTTGAAATAATTTTGCTGCTTCAACTGTGTATCAACTTTGAAGCAGTTATATCGATTTCACTGAATTTGTTTAACAATGAAATACAATCAATTTTAGGATGGTGTAAATATAGGAGTCTATTCTTAAAGGCATGTTGTAGTATGTAATTTGTGTACTCCAGGGACGATATAATGTAAAGTACCCAAGGAGAGCGATGGTTGTGCATGCTTGCTTTCTGCTCTCTCAGGGCACTTTGGTATTACCGGTGGGGACCACAGACACTTGCATGTCCCTTCTTTAATACAGATAGCGCCGGTGTACATATAGCGTCAGTACTATGCTAAAGAGGCATTCCCTCATTTGCATGAAAGTGTGGCCTTAAATGAGGGAAACACTTGCCTATGCACCGCACCATATTATGGGTGCACGTACAGAGGAAAATAGGCCGTCAGTCGAGTTCTCCGAATGTGCAGCCAGTCGATACCCAAATCGGTCCAGGGCTTTATATCGGCTCCCTCTAAGATGTGTCTCCTGCATCATCACTACATCTGGGGAATGCCGCTTGATATACTGAAGAATAAGAGTCCTTTTGATTTTGTTCCCCAGACTGTAACATTCCAGGTCCAGACCCGGATATTAGTTGCATCTCCTACTCTTGCAGTCAAAACAGTCGTTAGTCATGGATCGTCCCTCCACCCCGGTCAACACAGCATTAACACACATCATGATACGACTATGTTCATCTTGAGCAACGGTGCAATAATAAACAAAAAATTTAAACAAGTTACCCAACGCTGCCCTCCCTGCAACCCTGCTAGGTGAGTAATTAACCTCCCACCTCCCCAACATGCAGAGTGCCTGTCGCCCTAGGTGTGTAATGTTAACAATTGATGAGGGGGCGGAAGCCAGCCTCCAGCATATGGTCAAATAATTACACTATCGGACTGTTCCTTACCCCATTGGCCCTAATGAGAGCTTCTCTGTCTACATGCCTTGAGCAAACAAGTTATGCATTGAACAAAGGCACCGCGAGTTTCTACAACCATTATTACATTGACCACGCCCCAGTGTCTCATCACACTTATCATTTATCATATCCACCTTTGCGACCCTGTATGCCCCCTCTCCACCCCATGTAGGGACGAGAAAGTCACTGGTGGTGATAGACTTCCCTCACGGTCACTTATCTGGTCTTTGCCGCTGGGTGGGGTTATCTGACGCGGGATCTGCTTCTTGCCGCTCTGAGTCCTGGTCTTTTACGGCGGACCTCCAGGGCAATCTCCCTTTTTGCCCCTCCGCCCGCCTGCCCTCCAGCCCTCCAGCCAGTCACTCGCCTCATCTGGTGTCGTGAAAACATAAGCTTTCCCTACGTCGAGAATCTTCAGCTTCGCTGGGAACAGCATCATGTACTTCACGTTCTGTGCCCGGAGGGCTCTTTTCACTGCATCAAAGGTGCGTCTTTGGCTCTGTACCTGCAGCGTGAAGTCAGGAAAGAAGCGAATGATGGCATTGTCATACTGTAAATCGCCCACCTGATGTGCCGTCTGCAGGATAGCATCCCTGCCTCTATAGTTCAGTATCCGCACTATGATTGTTCGAGGGGGGGTCCCCGGGTGTGGACGAGGTCCCAGCGCTCGGTGCGATCGTTCCACAGAGAAGAATGCGGACAGGCGCTTCGGCTTGAGCTTGTTCAAGATGAGGTACTCCAGGAAGAGATCCATCGATGGCCCCTCCATTCCTTCCTGAACCCCTACCACTCGGATGTTATTTTGACGTGCTCTGCCCTCCTGGTCCTTCAACTTAGCCAGGATTTCTGCCTGATTTTTGGTTAACGTATTCACCTGGTCCTCCAAGCGTTTCGTTTTGGACTGCAGGCCCTCGATACTTGCCTCTGCGGTGTACATCTTGTCTGCCAACTTCCGAAGTCCGCTCGAAGCAGGTTTATCTCCTCCGTCACAGAGTCTAACTTTCGTTCCAGTGTACCCCGCAGCTCCCTGATTGCTAGCATAATGTCTCTTAGGGAGGGCTCTTCCTCTCCAGCCGGCGAATCCGCCCCGGCAGCGCCCCCCTCTCAGCTCACTGTTACTGTGTACTTGTCTATTTGATCGGACTGGCCTGATCCTGCATGTTTGGTCCGAACCATTGTTCTGGATATCCGGGACAGTAGAATTCCTGGGGGCAGGACTCGGCCCTCAGTGAGGTACCTTGTTTTCGGGCTCTTTGTCACCTGGATGCCTCCGGAGTATACGCCCGGGCCCGCAGGGCATCGCCGCTCTGTCCCCACTCACTTCGTTCCATGCTACCACTCTGGGAAGTGCACGCCTTTCTCTTCCCGCCCGCTTATCTATGCGTCTGTCTGTGCGGGTTCCCTCAGGCCACGGATTTAAGCCCCCCAGAGAAAGGAGGAAGCCCCCCTCAGCGTCTCCACCAGGAGGTACGACACACCTTGCCTGGCCTTGATTCGCTGCCCCACTAGGCCGCTTCAATTGTTTAGCCGCTTGTTGCTAAGGAGGATCCCTTGTCTACTAAGAGACAGGGCCCGGGCCTGTCCAGTCCGGTCTCTGGCTCCTGTAAGGGCCGGGTTGCTCAGCTGCCCAGCCCAGGTCTTCAATATGTCTTCCTGCAAACTCCAGGCCTAGGTGTGGGGCCAGGACTCAATTTCTGGGCCTCTCTCTAAGACCCCAGCTCTCGCGCTTTTAGACGGCCCACAGTCAGCCGCGCCCTTTCACGGTTTAAGGGAGCCCGGGCCGGAACACGGGGCCCACACGCGGCCTCTGAGTCTCTCTCCCAGGCCCCGGACTCCACGCCTTTACGAGGCCCGTCAGGGCCCTCCATGCCCAGAGTTCACCAAGAATCGCCGGCTCGCAACTCAGGGGACACGTTTCCTAGAGTCTCTCTGGCTGGCTCAAGGATGACGGCCGTCGTCGCTGTGTTCGGGCGGGCGATCTCCCCTCAGGCAGGTTCCGCGGGCCTCCACGTCTCCCGCTACCAAGCCTTCCAGTCTCACTGCGCCCTCGATTGTATTTCCAGGGTCCGCCACTACCAAGACAAAATTTCGCCGGCCCGGAGGAGCCTCAACACAGCCTCCCGTTGTTTTCTGTAGTCAGTGCTCTCGCAGATTGCGGATTATGACGGATTTAATGGGGTTTAAGGCTGGCGGGTAACGCAGCTTGTTTAGCTTGCGCCCATCTTCGCCTGGCTGCTAGCCACGCCCCCTGCTTCATGAATACATGACATGCATTTGAGTAGCCCTTAGAGGCAAAGCATGTTCAGCTAGTTGGACCACTGCAGTGTTTACAGAAGAATTGTGAATAATGCAGAGCTGAAGAAAGGCCCTCCTACATGGACTTCTGGGGGTTTCCCATTTCAGTTGAATGGGAGATGACAGCCTGCACTTGCTTGTGGAGTTTCAGAGTGTTGGTTACACTCTCTGCATGATCAACAACACACTTTACTCTCACCACCGTTCATGTTTGTTCTTTACCTTGGGTGTAGTCCATCCTCTAAGAAAACGATCCGCCATCGAAGTAGGACACGTTTCACAAACGCCTCATCCTGACGTTCCACCCCAAGTAACAAGCTAAACTAATAGGCCCCGCTTTAATGTGCTAGTGCGTGCAAACACACGCACGTGCAAGTGCACACATATTCATGTCTGTGTTTTTATGTAACAGATTCTGCCTGGTGCAGATGGTTTTTACAATGTTGTACAACAGTTGCAAGTTCCAAAGCACCATTGTTCACAGATTTAAACATACACCAGCCTCTTTGTGCCTGGACCTGAGGTATTAGTTACTGCGGTTAAAAAGGTTCAAGGCCACTCAAGGCACTGGAAGGAGTGCGGCCAACAGAGAACACTGAAACGCTTTCTCGTAGTCCACTTATGAGTGAGGGGAGTCCTGCTTACGATGGCCTTCTAGCCTCGAAAACAGTAAACACAGTTCATATTTAAAAGGAGCTAAACTGAGGGTGTTTGCTGAGCCCCTTATCGCACTGCCGCTGTACAGAAGCATGATACATTGTTCATTCTCTGCACCGGCGGTTGGAGCCGCCGAGTCTGTTACAAACAACTCCAGCCTCTGCGTGAAACGAACTCTGCGCGTGGCACGCACTTGGAAGCTTCACCCTTCCCTGCAACAGATAATCTGGAATTTTCCATCGCTGGGTGTCGTGTTATCTGCCCGGCAGCTCCGTGGTTGTGACTGCTTTGCCACCCGCTGCATTGTATTCTGTAGTGGCTGTGTGCAAGTTTAAAATGAGGCGGTGTCGTGGTGCGATAACACACGAGGGCGGACCATGCTGCCAGGTTTTTCCGGGCCTGTTTTGTAAATAAACCCGTGAAAACCCTGTGCTCGAGTGTAAACAGACCCATGTTGTCGAGGCTGCCCTTAACCTCTCACTGGGGTTACTGTTCGTGTGCGGAGGAGAGCGGCAGCAACACGTTCCTGGGCAGCACCAACTGCCCCCGAACCCCCCTGCCCCCCCCACCCCCGCCTTCATTGGTGCCACCGTCGTGGTGCCTGAGAGTCTGTGACACTCATGGGTGGAGGCCGCTGTAGCATGACATTGACTGGTAGTCATCCTGAAAAACCCAATGCCTAAATAGGAATATTTTTCACCCAACGTTAATTTAACAATAGGAAAAGGTGTAAATATCAGTGAGATGACGTGGGGTGATATCAAAATGTGTAAGACACCACGGCGATCGTATGGCTGAAGAGGGCTGATCAAAGCCCCTCACTGAATATTGCCTGGCATATGTGCTGACATGAGCTCTGGCAATCAGACAAAGATGTCTGTATGATGACTTAAAAACAAGATGGTAACTGCTGATATTCGCTTCCACGTGGCACATTTTAAGAGGTGCATTTTGGAAGAAAATCGCCAAACCTGGTTCAAGTAACTAGATTCTATTGCAAATAAAATTTAATTGATACAGCATGGCTACCAATCCTTGCCAAAGCCAATAGCTCTCATGGGCATGACTTACTGGCTTCACCATGCCCAGAGTTCACCCAGAATCGCCGGCTCGCAACTCAGGGGACACGTTTCCTAGAGTCTCTCTGGCTGGCTCAAGGATGACGGCCGTCGTCGCTGTGTTCGGGCGGGCGATCTCCCCTCAGGCAGGTTCCGCGGGCCTCCACGTCTCCCGCTACCAAGCCTTCCAGTCTCACTGCGCCCTCGATTGTATTTCCAGGGTCCGCCACTACCAAGACAAAATTTCTCCGGCCCGGAGGAGCCTCAACACAGCCTCCTGTTGTTTTCTGTAGTCAGTGCTCTCGCAGATTGCGGATTATGACGGATTTAATGGGGTTTAAGGCTGGCGGGTAACGCAGCTTGTTTAGCTTGCGCCCATCTTCGCCTGGCTGCTAGCCACACCCCCCGCTTCATGAATACATGACATGCATTTGAGTAGCCCTTAGAGGCAAAGCATGTTCAGCTAGTTGGACCACTGCAGTGTTTACAGAAGAATTGTGAATAATGCAGAGCTGAAGAAAGGCCCTCCTACATGGACTTCTGGGGGTTTCCCATTTCAGTTGAGTGGGAGACGACAGCCTGCACTTGCTTGTGGAGTTTCAGAGTGTTGGTTACACTCTCTGCATGATCAACAACACACTTTACTCTCACCACCGTTCATGTTTGTTCTTTACCTTGGGTGTAGTCCATCCTCTAAGAAAACAATCCGCCATCGAAGTAGGACACGTTTCACAAACGCCTCATCCTGACGTTTCCACCCCAAGTAACAAGCTAAACTAATAGGCCCCGCTTTAATGTGCTAGTGCGTGCAAACACACGCACGTGCAAGTGCACACATATTCATGTCTGTGTTTTTATGTAACAGATTCTGCCTGGTGCAGATGGTTTTTACAATGTTGTACAACAGTTGCAAGTTCCAAAGCACCATTGTTCACAGATTTAAACATACACCAGCCTCTTTGTGCCTGGACCTGAGGTATTAGTTACTGCAGTTAAAAAGGTTCAAGGCCACTCAAGGCACTGGAAGGAGTGCGGCCAACAGAGAACACTGAAACGCTTTCTCGTAGTCCACTTATGAGTGAGGGGAGTCCTGCTTACGACGGCCTTCTAGCCTCGAAATCAGTAAACACAGTTCATATTTAAAAGGAGCTAAACTGAGGGTGTTTGCTGAGCCCCTTATCGCACTGCCGCTGTACAGAAGCATGATACATTGTTCATTCTCTGCACCGGCGGTTGGAGCCGCCGAGTCTGTTACAAACAACTCCAGCCTCTGCGTGAAACGAACTCTGCGCGTGGCACGCACTTGGAAGCTTCACCCTTCCCTGCAACAGATAATCTGGAATTTTCCATCGCTGGGTGTCGTGTTATCTGCCCGGCAGCTCCGTGGTTGTGACTGCTTTGCCACCCGCTGCATTGTATTCTGTAGTGGCTGTGTGCAAGTTTAAAATGAGGCGGTGTCGTGGTGCGATAACACACGAGGGCGGACAATGCTGCCAGGTTTTTCCGGGCCTGTTTTGTAAATAAACCCGTGAAAACCCTGTGCTCGAGTGTAAACAGACCCATGTTGTCGAGGCTGCCCTTAACCTCTCACTGGGGTTACTGTTCGTGTGCGGAGGAGAGCGGCAGCAACACGTTCCTGGGCAGCACCAACTGCCCCCGAACCCCCCTTCCCCCCCACCCCCGCCTTCATTGGTGCCACCGTCGTGGTGCCTGAGAGTCTGTGACACTCATGGGTGGAGGCCGCTGCAGCATGACATTGACTGGTAGTCATCCTGAAAAACCCAATGCCTAAATAGGAATATTTTTCACCCAACGTTAATTTAACAATAGGAAAAGGTGTAAATATCAGTGAGATGACGTGGGGTGATATCAAAATGAGTAAGACACCACGGCGATCGTATGGCTGAAGAGGGCTGATCAAAGCCCCTCACTGAATATTGCCTGGCATATGTGCTGACATGAGCTCTGGCAATCAGACAAAGATGTCTGTATGATGACTTAAAAACAAGATGGTAACTGCTGATATTCGCTTCCACGTGGCACATTTTAAGAGGTGCATTTTGGAAGAAAATCGCCAAACCTGGTTCAAGTAACTAGATTCTATTGCAAATAAAATTTAATTGATACAGCATGGCTACCAATCCTTGCCAAAGCCAATAGGGCATGACTTTCTGGCTTCACCAATGCTTGTTTTCTTGCCCACACCCCCATCCCAGAGACCAGAGGTATGCAAGCCAGACTGAGCTCAGTTCCTATAACAATAGTTCAGTCTGAACTCTCAGTCAAGGACAACTCTAGACTGTAGGAAAGTGGCTCTGTATATACTGTACCCAAGTAAGGTTCAGGGTGTACAGAGTCCACAGTCCCCAGAGGGTTGACAGAGGCTAAAGTTAGATATAACCTTACTCTCCAAAGTGGTAGCTTGGTCGAGCAGTAAGGCAGTATCAGAGGACTGTGTAAAGCATTTGTTGTACCCACTCAGTCAGCAAATGAAGCCACACACCCAAGAACTGAACTCTAGGCCAATGGTTTGTATATAAAAAAATATATGCTTGTTTTATTTTAGAACCAACAATAGGATCAAAATATACTTTCTCAGTATGAGATGCTTTGGTTATTCACCTTACAGATAGGCAGTAGACTTTTTTGATAGTGGTTATCACAGTTGGTGAAAGAGGCAACACAGGGTCAAATACAATGCAACATTGAGCTCAATGGAAAATTATGCTTAATTACAATTGATTACTTTGCAGAGCACTTTTTCTAACCACAGGACTGGATCCTGGATTCAGTCCTGGGACACTTCCTGTAAACAGGTAAGAAAAAGCGTTTTGGTTATTGTAGTGATTTTTGAAGAATATTACTATATTTCAAAAGCTGACACTTAGAAACTTTTCTGGGTAAAATTACCAATGTTATCCTATGAAAGGAAATACAGTGTGCAAGCAAAGTATGTTTACGTTACTTTTGTAATCCAGTGCTGGACTCCTAGGTTCAGCACTGGGACATTTACTTAAAACAGGTAAGTAATTACGTTTTTGTAGTTTGTACGATTTTTAAAGAATATTTGTAAAATACAGAAATCGACACTTAGAAGAAATTTCACAGAAAACCAGTCAATGGAACCCTATGGAAGAAAGGTGAGTTATCGGATTTCGGGTAAGTACCTCGACTGGCAGGGTTAAGGTTCTGGGTATAGACTCAGGGGTCCCCCAGGATCAGGTAAGTACAGTTTTACACCCTCAGCGGCACAGGGGCGGCCGGGTGCAGAGTGAGAAGGCCCAATGTTATCCTATGGCGGGCGGGGGTCCCGGGTTGGTGGCTGCTGGCAAGCAGGCCACGCGACTGTGGGAGCTGGGCTCCTGGTCACTTGCTCAGGGCAAGTAGGGAAGTAGGTTAGGATAGAGGTTGCACTTCCAGGGGCACTCGGGCGGCTGGGTGCAGGGGTGCTTTTGAGCCTTCGGGCGCTCAATGTTAAACAATAGAGGTCGTGAAAGGTGAAGAAAGGCTGCAGGCTCGGGGACGGTGATTCTTCAGGGACGACCAACACTTCAGGAGGTAAGTTGGGGTCTTGGAGGATAGGTAGACACCCAGGAGTTGGGCACAGGGGGCCGTGGGCGCCGGGTGCAGGGGTGTCTTTTGAGGTCGGGAAATCTTACCCCCTGCTGGTCGCGGTTGGAGGGGTCCCTTGTCCTGAGGCTGCAGGCGTCGTCTGGGTCGCCGAGGAGGGTCCTTGGCCACTGGATTCCAGGTCAGAATCGCCGGGGGGACGTCCTCGAGGTCTTTGGTCACTCAGGCACAGGCTGGACTCGGCGGGTGCAGAGTGTGCAGGTTTCGCGGCTCCGTGCCAGGGCCGGGTCTTTGGTAGGTTTTCTTTTGAGCAGTACCACTGCTCGTGGGAGTCCCTGGGTCGAAGGCTGTAGCACAGAAGTCAGGTCCTCCGGGGTTTGTGAGGTTGCTGAGGCCGGGATTCCGCAGGAGCAGGTTCAGAGGTCGACAGGCCGGTAGGGCTGGGGCCAAGTCAGTTGTTGTCGCCTCCTTTTAGCAGCTGCACGGCTGGTCTTCTTGCTTCGTCTTCTCTTCTTGTTTTCGGATTGGGGAACTCCGGAAGGAAGGTTCAGGGAGCCCCTAAATACTAAATTTAGGGGTGGTTACAGGTAGGTAAGGGCAGGGACCAATGGGTCCCTTCCCTGGGGTGGGTACACCCCTATTCTGTTCCTCTCCAGTGGGAGGGGGCAGGAGCCTGTCCCTGGTTGGCCAGGTCCCCCCATCCTCAAGATGGCGGGGACTCGAGTTTGTGCTTCACCTCGCCTCCCCCACCTTAGGGGTGGAGTTGGCAGAGGTGGGCACAACCCATTTCCTGCCTCTGGTTTTCCACCTGTTCTCCCGCCAGGAGTGGGGGTAGAACCAGTGGGGACCAGTTTGCTGGAAGCAGCAAATGGTCTGGGGAAACTCCAAAGGCGGCAGGCCTTTGAAGCTCCCCCTGCCCATCCTGGGGGAGGAGGCTTTGGCACCTCGTCCCAGGATGTGCATTGTTTCAGGCCCCTGAGAGCAGAGGCTCTCGACCCAGGGGTCCAGAAACATGTCTGGTGGTGGCAGCCTGGGCAGCCACTCAGTCCGGACACTGGAGGTCGGGTTGGTTTCAGGGGGCATCTCTAAGATGCCCTCTGGAGTGCGTTTACATTAAATCCCACACTGGCATCAGTGGGGGTTTAATGTGCTGAGAAGTTTGATACCAAACTTCTTAGTCTTCAGTGGGGCCATTATGGTGCTGTGGAGTTCGTAATGACAGACTCCCAGCACCATATACTCTTAATGGCAGCACTGCACTTACAATGCCCAAGAATGGACTTGGGCACTGTAGGGGCACAGGGCTCATGCCTCTATGCCCTCACCACTGGCATAGTGCACCCAGCTAGAGGGGTGGCTGACCTAGGCCAGGGCAGTGGCTTGTAGGCATGGCACACAGGGATGTGAGCCATGTCGACTCTTCACTTTTGTTCTGCACCAAGACACGCAGCCTGCAAAGGCAGTGTGTGTGTGTAAGGTGCAGGGTCCCTAAGGGTGGCACAACAAGTGCTGCAGCCCTTAGGGCCTTCCCTGGTCACAGTGCCCTGGGTACCCATGGTACCATTTACCAGGGGCTGACCTGTGGCCAGGGATGTCAATTGGGTGTAGGTATCAATGCAATTTTAGGGAAGGAACACAGGCCCTGGGTACCTGGTTGGCAGGAGCCCAGGGCACACTCAGTCAAAGTACATCAGCCATTCAGCAAAAAGTGGGGGCATACCATGTAAGAAAGATGGCACTTTCTCACACAACTCCCCCCAAACGAAAGATGATGAGACTAACCTTGCCCTATGGAGTCTTCATTGTCTAAGTGGAAGAACCTGGAAAGGCCATCTGCATTGGCATGGGCAGTGCCAGGTCTGTGTTCCACTTCAAAGTCCATTCCCTGTAGGGAGATGGACCACCTCAACAGTTTTGGGTTTTCTCCTTTCATTTGCATTAGCCACCTGAGAGGTCTGTGGTCAGTTTGAACTAGGAAGTGAGTTCCAAACAGGTAGGGCCTCAGCTTCTTCAGGGACCAGACCACAGCAAAGGCCTCCCTCTCAATGGCACTCCAACGCTGCTCCCTGGGGAGAAGCCTTCTGCTTATAAAAGCAACAGGTTGGTCTTGGCCTTCATCATTGGTCTGGGATAGGACCGCTCCTATCCCTAGCTCAGAGGCATCAGTCTGCACAATGAACTGCTTGGCATAATCTGGTGCTTTTAGAATTGGTGCTGAGCACATTGCTTCTTTCAGAGTGTCAAAAGCCTTTTGGCAACAGACTGTCCAGTTTACTTTCTTTGGCATCTTCTTGGAGGTGAGTTCTGTGAGGGGAGTCACAATGGACCCATATCCCTTCACAAACCTCCTGTAGTACCCAGTCAAGCCAAGGAATGCCCTGACTTGGGTCTGAGTTGTTGGAGCTACCCAGTCCAGGATAGCCTGGATCTTGGGCTGTAAGGGTTGTACCTGGCCTCCACCAACCAGGTGGCCCAAGTACACCACAGTGCCCTGCCCTATCTGGCATTTGGATGCCTTGATAGTTAGGCCTGCAGTTTGCAGGGCCTTTAAAACCTTCCCAAGGTGGACCAGGTGATCCTGCCAGGTGGAACTGAAGACAGCAATATCATCAAGATAAGCTGCACTAAAGGACTCCAACCCAGCAAGGACTTGATTCACCAACCTCTGGAAGGTGGCAGGGGCATTCTTTAAACCAAAGGGCATAACAGTGAACTGAAAATGCCCATCAGGTGTGGAGAATGCTGTTTTCTGTTTGGCTCCTGGGGCCATGCCAATCTGCCAGTACCCTGCAGTTAAGTCAAAGGTACTCAGGTATTTGGCTGCACCCAATCTGTCTATCAGTTCATCAGCTCTTGGGATAGGGTGTGCATCTGTCTTGGTGACAGAGTTGAGACCCCTATAGTCCACACAAAACCTCATCTCTCTCTTTTCACCCTTTTGATGAGGTTTGGGGACCAGAACCACTGGGCTAGCCCAGGGGCTCTCAGAGGGCTCAATAACCCCTAGCTCCAGCATCTTGCTGACTTCAGCTCTGATGCTTTCCTTAACTTGGTCTGACTGACGATAGATCTTGTTTTTGACAGGTGCACTGTCACCAGTGTCCACATCATGGGTACACCAGTTTGTCAGACCAGGGGTCAAGGAAAAGAGCCCAGCATACTGCTGCAAGACTTGCTTGCAGTCAGTCTGCTGTTGGGCAGTGAGGGTGTCTGAAAAGACAACTCCATCTACTGACCCATCTTTTGGGCTGTGGGAGAGGAGATCAGGGAGAGGTTCACTCTCAGCTTCCTGTTCCTCATCTGTCACCATCAGCATGGTGATGTCAGCCCTGTCATTGTAGAGTTTTAGGCGGTTCACATGGATAACCCTTTTGGGTGTCCTGCTGGTGCCCAGGTCAACCAGGTAGGTGACCTCACTCTTTTTCTCTAGGATAGGGTAAGGGCCACTCCATCTGTCCTGGAGGGCCCTTGGTGCCACTGGCTCCAAAACCCATACCTGTTGCCCAGGTTGGAATTCAACCAGTGCAGCTTTTTGGTCATACCAGTGCTTCTGAAGCTCCTGGCTGGCCTCAAGGTTCTTGGATGCCTTTTCCATGTACTCAGCCATTCTGGACCTTAGGCCAAGCACATAGTCCACTATATCTTGTTTGGGTTCTTGGAGAGGTCTCTCCCAGCCCTCCTTTACAAGACAGAGTGGTCCCCTCACAGGATGGCCAAACAGAAGTTCAAAGGGTGAGAAACCTACCCCCTTCTGTGGCACTTCTCTGTAAGCGAAAAGCAGGCATGGTAGTAGGACATCCCATCTCCTTTTGAGTTTTTCAGGGAGCCCCATGATCATGCCTTTCAATGTCTTGTTGAACCTCTCAACAAGGCCATTGGTTTGTGGATGGTAGGGTGTAGTAAACTTGTACTGCACCCCACACTCCTTCCACATGTGGGTCAGGTAAGCAGACATGAAGTTGGAACCTCTGTCTGAAACCACCTCCTTAGGAAACCCTACCCTGGTGAAGACACCAATGAGGGCTTTGGCTACTGCAGGAGCTGTAGTAGTCCTAAGGGGAATAGCCTCAGGATACCTAGTGGCATGATCCACTACCACCAGTATGAATTTGTTCCCTGAGGCTGTGGGAGGTTCCAGTGGACCCACTATGTCCACACCTACCCTTTCAAAGGGAACCCCCACCACAGGTAGTGGTATCAGGGGGCCTTTGGATGGCCACCTGTCTTGCCACTGGCTTGACAGGTAACACAGGAGCTGACAAACTCCTTCACCTTTTGGTGCATCTGGGGCCAGTAAAAGTGGCTAACTAGCCTTTCCCAAGTTTTGGTTTGGCCCAGATGTCCAGCTAGGGGATGTCATGAGCCAAAGTTAGGAGGAACTCCCTGTACTTCTGGGGCACTACCACTCTCCTGGTGGTTCCAGGGTTGGGGTCTTTTGCCTCAGTGTACAGTAATCCCTCTTCCCAATAGACTCTGTGGGTACCACTGACATCTCCCTTGGCTTCTGAAACAGCTTGCTGCCTCAGGCTTTCAAGAGTGGGACAGTCTTGCTGTCCCTGGCACAGCTCTTCCCTAGAGGGTCCCCCTGGGCCCAAGAGTTCAACCTGGTAAGGGTCAAGCTCTAGGGGCTCAGTTCCCTCTGGGGCTTCCAGGTTCTCTCCCTGAGGAGAGGGGTCCTGCTCTTGTGACTGTGTAGAAGCTGGTCCGCCAGTCTTCTTTCCTTTTCTCTTGGTAGGCTGGGCCATCATTTCAGGCTCCAACACTATTTCTTCACCCTGCCTTTTGCTCTGTGCTCTTGTTTTTACACACACCAATTCAGGGATGCCCAGCATGGCTGCATGGGCCTTTAGCTCCACCTCTGCCCAGGCTGAGGTTTCCAGATCATTTCCTAGCAGACATGCAGCTGGTAACTTCGGAGAGACCACCACCTGCTTCAGGCCAGTAACTCCCCCAGCCTAATGTCACCATGGCCATGGGATGACTAGTGGTGACACTGTCAGCATTGGTGACTGGGTAAGTTTTCCCAATCAAGTATTGCTCAGGGGAAACCAGTGTGTCTCTCACCATAGTGACACTGGCACCTGTATCCCTCAGAGCCTCTACTCTAGTTCCATTCACCCAGGGGTATTGCAAATACTTCTTTAAGTTGGGTGGCCACACAGCTACAGTGGCAAATTCCACTTCCCCTAGGGAGACCAGACTTGCCTCAGTGGGTTCCCAGATTTGCTCAGGGTACACTTCTGATCCCATCTGTAAACTTGCTGCCCCAGGAGTAGCTGTACTGGGTGCCTTAGGGGCTTTGTTGTGGGGGCAAGTTTTGTCTACAGTGAGGTGTCCTGACTTCTTACAGTTATTACACCAGGCCTTCAAGGGATCAAAGTTCTTCCCCCTATAGGGTTGAGGCACATAGGGAGTAGTTTGGGACCCACCCCCTGAACAGGTTTTTGGGGCCCTTTGGAAGACTCAGACTTTTTATCTTGGGGATTCTCACCACCTTTCCCCTGGGGGGTTTGGTGACCACCTTCTTTTGGTCACCCCCAGTGGTTGTCCTTGTCACCCTAGTCTTGACCCAGTGGTCTGCCTTCTTTCCCAATTCTTGGGGAGAAATTAGACCTAGGTCTACCAAATGCTGATGCAACTTTTCATTTGTGCAATTACTTAGTATGTGTTCCTTCATAAACAAATTGTAAAGTCCAGAAAAATCATGCACATTATGTCCAGCTAACCAGCCATCCAGTGTCTTTACTGAGTAGTCCACGAAGTCAATCCAGGACTGGGTCTGGGTTTTGTGAGCCCCCTGAATCTAATTCTATACTCCTCAGTAGTGAGCCCAAATCCCTCAATCAGAGTACTCTTCATGAGGTCATAGGACCCTGCATCTGGCCCAGAGAGGGTCAGAAGCCTGTCTCTGCAGTTACCAGAGAACAGTTCCCACAGGAGTGCCCCCACAGAGGTTTCTTTACTCTTCTTATGTCACAAGCCCTCTCAAAGGCTGTGAACCATTTGGTGATGTCATCACCTTCCTCAAACTTAGGGACAATCCCTTTGGGGATTTTAGGTTCAGAAGTTTCCTCCCTATCCTTATTTTTAGTATTGCTGCCACCATTGATGGGTGCTAAACCCATCTCCTGTCTTTCCTTCTCTAGAGCCAGGAGTCTGGTCTCTAGGTCCAGTCGTTTGGCCAACCTTGCTAACAAGTTGTCCTCCTCACTGAGGCTATCCTCAGTGTCCTCTCTGGGACCAGGACCACCTAGGTGGCCCCTAGGTCCCCAGAGGTCTATTCTTGGAGTTAAGGGTGCAGGGACCCTATCTTCCCTAGGAAGTGATGGAGGTGGGTTACCATCCCCATCCTCCTCATTCCTTTCCTCCTCTGTTGGGTCATCACCATGCTCAGAGGGGTGGGCTTTAGCATACTCAGCCAGGAGCTCCTGGAGCCCTTGTTTGGTTGGATGCTGGCCCATTGGTATATCTTTAAGTTTGCATAAGGACCTTATCTCTTTGAAAGACAAATGAAGATAAGGGGTGAGGTCGAGCTCCTCAACCAGTTCCTGTATGTCATTATTATCTTCACTAATAGCTGGGTTCTTGTCTTGAGACATTTAAAAAAAAAAAAATTCTAACCCCTCTAACCTTGGCTGTAGTGACTTTTTATTTTCTAAGATGCTACAGGGACTTAAGCAAGGCCCTAACAAGACTTTTAGTAATTTGGTAAAAAAATGCCAATTAAAAAAATCAGAATTCTAAAGGCAATTTAAGAGTTCTGTCGTGTGATCAGATGGTAACCAAGTAGTCCAACAAATGCAAGTTTGTATCCCACCGCTGATCCACCAATGTAGGAAAGTGGCTCTGTATATACTGTACCCAAGTAAGGTTCAGGGTGTACAGAGTCCACAGTCCCCAGAGGGTTGACAGAGGCTAAAGTTAGATATAACCTTACTCTCCAAAGTGGTAGCTTGGTCGAGCAGTAAGGCAGTATCAGAGGACAGTGTAAAGCATTTGTTGTACCCACTCAGTCAGCAAATGAAGCCACACACTCAAGAACTGAACTCTAGGCCAATGGTTTGTATATAAAAAAATATATGCTTGTTTTATTTTAGAACCAACAATAGGATCAAAATATACTTTCTCAGTATGAGATGCTTTGGTTATTCACCTTACAGATAGGCAGTAGACTTTTTTGATAGTGGTTATCACAGTTGGTGAAAGAGGCAACACAGGGTCAAATACAATGCAACATTGAGCTCAATGGAAAATTATGCTTAATTACAATTGATTACTTTGCAGAGCACTTTTCTAACCACAGGACTGGATCCTGGATTCAGTCCTGGGACACTTCCTGTAAACAGGTAAGAAAAAGCGTTTTGGTTATTGTAGTGATTTTTGAAGAATATTACTATATTTCAAAAGCTGACACTTAGAAACTTTTCTGGGTAAAATTACCAATGTTATCCTATGAAAGGAAATACAGTGTGCAAGCAAAGTATGTTTACGTTACTTTTGTAATCCAGTGCTGGACTCCTAGGTTCAGCACTGCGACATTTACTTAAAACAGGTAAGTAATTACGTTTTTGTAGTTTGTACGATTTTTAAAGAATATTTGTAAAATACAGAAATCGACACTTAGAAGAAATTTCACAGAAAACCAGTCAATGGAACCCTATGGAAGAAAGGTGAGTTATCGGATTTCGGGTAAGTACTCGACTGGCAGGGTTAAGGTTCTGGGTATAGACTCAGGGGTCCCCCAGGATCAGGTAAGTACAGTTTTTACACCCTCAGCGGCACAGGGGCGGCCGGGTGCAGAGTGAGAAGGCCCAATGTTATCCTATGGCAGGCGGGGGCCCCGGGTTGGTGGCTGCTGGCAAGCAGGCCACGCGACTGTGGGAGCTGGGCTCCTGGTCACTTGCTCAGGGCAAGTAGGGAAGTAGGTTAGGATAGAGGTTGCACTTCCAGGGGCACTCGGGCGGCTGGGTGCAGGGTGCTTTGAGCCTTCGGGCGCTCAATGTTAAACAATAGAGGTCGTGAAAGGTGAAGAAAGGCTGCAGGCTCGGGGACGGTGATTCTTCAGGGACGACCAACACTTCAGGAGGTAAGTTGGGGTCTTGGAGGATAGGTAGACACCCAGGAGTTGGGCACAGGGGGCCGTGGGGCGCCGGGTGCAGGGGTGTCTTTTGAGGTCGGGAAATCTTACCCCCTGCTGGTCGCGGTTGGAGGGGTCCCTTGTCCTGAGGCTGCAGGCGTCGTCTGGGTCGTCGAGGAGGGTCCTTGGCCACTGGATTCCAGGTCAGAATCGCCGGGGGACGTCCTCGAGGTCTTTGGTCACTCAGGCACAGGCTGGACTCGGCGGGTGCAGAGTGTGCAGGTTTCGCGGCTCCGTGCCAGGGCCGGGTCTTTGGTAGGTTTTCTTTTGAGCAGTACCACTGCTCGTGGGAGTCCCTGGGTCGAAGGCTGTAGCACAGAAGTCAGGTCCTCCGGGGTTTGTGAGGTTGCTGAGGCCGGGATTCCGCAGGAGCAGGTTCAGAGGTCGACAGGCCGGTAGGGCTGGGGCCAAGTCAGTTGTTGTCGCCTCCTTTTTAGCAGCTGCACGGCTGGTCTTCTTGCTTCGTCTTCTCTTCTTGTTTTCGGATTGGGGAACTCCGGAAGGAAGGTTCAGGGAGCCCCTAAATACTAAATTTAGGGGTGGTTACAGGTAGGTAAGGGCAGGGACCAATGGGTCCCTTCCCTGGGGTGGGTACACCCCTATTCTGTTCCTCTCCAGTGGGAGGGGGCAGGAGCCTGTCCCTGGTTGGCCAGGTCCCCCATCCTCAAGATGGCGGGGACTCGAGTTTGTGCTTCACCTCGCCTCCCCCACCTTAGGGGTGGAGTTGGCAGAGGTGGGCACAACCCATTTCCTGCCTCTGGTTTTCCCGCCGGTTCTCCCGCCAGGAGTGGGGGTAGAACCAGTGGGGACCAGTTTGCTGGAAGCAGCAAATGGTCTGGGGAAACTCCAAAGGTGGCAGGCCTTTGAAGCTCCCCTGCCCATCCTGGGGAGGAGGCTTTGGCACCTCGTCCCAGGATGTGCATTGTTTCAGGCCCCTGAGAGCAGAGGCTCTCGACCCAGGGGTCCAGAAACATGTCTGGTGGTGGCAGCCTGGGCAGCCACTCAGTCCGGACACTGGAGGTCGGGTTGGTTTCAGGGGCATCTCTAAGATGCCCTCTGGAGTGCGTTTTACATTAAATCCCACACTGGCATCAGTGGGGGTTTAATGTGCTGAGAAGTTTGATACCAAACTTCTTAGTCTTCAGTGGGGCCATTATGGTGCTGTGGAGTTCGTAATGACAGACTCCCAGCACCATATACTCTTAATGGCAGCACTGCACTTACAATGCCCAAGAATGGACTTGGGCACTGTAGGGGCACAGGGCTCATGCCTCTATGCCCTCACCACTGGCATAGTGCACCCAGCTAGAGGGGTGGCTGACCTAGGCCAGGGCAGTGGCTTGTAGGCATGGCACACAGGGATGTGAGCCATGTCGACTCTTCACTTTTGTTCTGCACCAAGAGACGCAGCCTGCAAAGGCAGTGTGTGTGTGTAAAGGTGCAGGGTCCCTAAGGGTGGCACAACAAGTGCTGCAGCCCTTAGGGGCCTTCCCTGGTCACAGTGCCCTGGGTACCCATGGTACCATTTACCAGGGGCTGACCTGTGGCCAGGGATGTCAATTGGGTGTAGGTATCAATGCAATTTTAGGGAAGGAACACAGGCCCTGGGTACCTGGTTGGCAGGAGCCCAGGGCACACTCAGTCAAAGTACATCAGCCATTCAGCAAAAAGTGGGGGCATACCATGTAAGAAAGATGGCACTTTCTCACATAGACTGGAACAACAGTAATTACCAGTTGCTGAGATTAAATTAAAGCTTTCCACCCATGGCTTTTCTTTATGTTTTTCACAGCTGGTGTCTTCAATATTCAGGCGACCTGGTAGACTGTGAATGTTTTTATGCATCTTATGAGGTATTGAGAAAACCTGTCCCAGAGTGTGTTGTCTTAGAAATCTTCCAGTGTGGTTAATAATCTACCCTCACCCCTCTAAATTCAATAGAGGCCACCCATCTGCCATACTATATCCTGTTTGATACACTTGCACTACTACCACGAATCAAAATGAGGATACCAACTTAATTTTTAACCTCCAATTTAAAATTCTTTCCCATGTATAGAACATTTTTAAATCTTCAATTTGACTTAATTTATATTCACCATAATTGTTGATGATATTTAATTTTCTAAGCAGTCGCGGACCCCCTGAGCAATCATCGCAGACCCTAGCGGTCCATGGACTACAGGTTAAGAACCACTAATCTACAGGAAGGAAAGGAGCCGCAGATGTATCCTTTGGCAACAGTAGACATTCAAAGAATGAATAACTCCGGTGGCTAACACTCGACTGAAACCGTGAACATTTCCCTTCTTTCTTAATATGTATTATTATTACAGTTTTCGTTCTTGTACTCAAGTGGTAAGAAAGCGCTCGACAAATACTATTTCATTCTAATACAGTCGATTTTTAAGGCTGCACAAGAAACATGAGTGCTATCTGGAAGCAAGGGAGAAAAAAAAAATTGCATGTTTTCTGTTATGCTATCCTTCTGCGCCCCCTAGTGGAATTCCGGACAACGATGAATTTGACTTTAGCAAGAAGTTCCTGGGAATTAATTTGAAGATTCGTTTTCTCACGCTTGCGCCGTTAGTTTGTAGCTTTGATAACACGTTATGTGGGTTTGCGCGTCAACTGCTATCCACACGTGTTGTTACAGAAATGGCATAATGTGAACATGAACAAACTTTCGTCAAGAAATACAATAACCACAAATAATAATACCATTTTAAATAATGTTAGGTAAGAAGGTTTAGTGCGTTTCCGGGAATATCTTTGGTGTCCTCCAGGCTTTCAGTGCTAGCGGAGTATTGTGGTATCGATCAACAGAAACATTGATTCTGCTGGCTGTACCCCAAATATCTGCACCAGTTAATGCACAGGAGTAAGGGCTGCTGGCGTCTGCTCCCATATTTTAAGGGAAGTTGACACTTTCTGCCTATTTTTGAGGGTGTGTGGACCATTTCTGGCTTGCAGAGGGCGAGCTTGCGCTGCTATAAAACCATCAAGTGTATGACGTCAAAGTACATCTCAGAACCCAAAATGAAGTCAGGCCCGACTTTAGCGCTGGTGGCTCCCGGTGCAACAATCTATTTTGGTGCCTCCCCCCACAACCTCCTCCTCGGATTCCCTCACTACCACCTGGCAAAAGTGCCCCTCATCTCTCCATAGCCCCTTGTTCACATACATTTCATTTATTTTAAAGAGCTGGTAAAGGCTGGCTTTACGAATCCACTCAGCTATCCATATAAAATACAGATTTGTTCTTTGCAGCAGGCATATTTACCCTCTGCATACTTTATGCGAGTCACAACTGCTGCTAGACAAAACTCTGATCTCTAGCAGGAACATTAATCACAAGAGTTATCTTGAATTTTTTATTGCTGCCTGAAAGCTGGAAGCACAAGGAACTCTGCAGCAGGTGCTTTTAAATCATAAGTTATTGCTAAACACAGATGGTGCCCCCCCTCCCCCCGACCCCCAGGTCAGCACCCGTTCACACCGCCCTAAAATCGGCCCTGTATGACATCATAAAAACATCTTTCTTGTATGCTTATTGCTAGTGACTTTTAGAGATGCAGGACTGGATAAAGAGAACTGTATTTTTTCTGTACATTGGATGGCCCCTTCAACCAGCGTGGGGGTCAAACGGACCAGCGCTGTTTACAAGACTGAACTCTGATGGAATTAAGATTACATTCTGTAAATGGATTATCCAGAGGCAGGGGTGTAGTATCGAGCACATTTAACTTGAACTGCCTCTATCCGAAGATATAGTCATCTGGACTATATCCATCCATATCAAACGCATGGACAAATAGACGGGGCAGGATTTGTGAAGTGCCTTATGTGTCAGACAGCAGAGTTTTAAAATGACCCGTATTCTGATAGGCAACCAATGGAGATCCTGAAGAATAGGAGAGGAAGGAAGATTACAAATAAGTCTAGCGGCGGTGTTCTGTACCACCTGCAACTTCGTCAACAAAGAGTCATTTACTGATGTTAGCAGAGCATTTCCGCAGTCCAGGCGACTGAGTATAAAAGCTTGGACCAGAGTTTTCCTGGCACTGTCGGTGAGCCAAGGAAGAGCCTTTTTAGAAGCTTCATAGAGGCGAAGCAAAACCGCAGGTGGCGTTTACTTGGTCCTTCAAAAGAGAGAGACCGATCAACAAGTTTATCATTAATTTCTTAATTGTTTTTCGAAATTCATAGAGGGTTTACACACTCTGAAGCTGATGTGGCCAGAATCAAGAGCTGCTTAGATGTTGTTATGTAAAGCTACAGTTATGCATCTGCCCTCACTAAGTATGGCACAAGGGAAAGAATTGTCTCAATTACAGTGTTTGCCGTGTTGGTTTATCGGGGGTGGATGATTGAATGAGCACCGGTTAGAAGTTGCTGGGCAGCAGGACAGGACTGGCCTAAAGGGCAATCAAGCAGTGCCCGAGGACCTGGTCTGACAGATCAGTGTGTGGGCCAGTTTTCTAGCAGATGTGTTCCGGTTTTATGGTCATATGGGCCGGTTTTTAATGTTGATTTCCCTGATATTACCACTTTTTTAGCTATATGCTTCGCTAATGGGGTCACTTTTATTTTGGAGCCCGGGCCAATTTTTGTCTTAGTCCGACCCTGCTGGGCAGTGCTCCGTCAAGGGAACACACTCAGGCGTTCTTTCCTTATAGCCAATAAATCCAGTTTCCTGAAACCACCACCTATTTGTATGTTTCTTCTCAATATAATACTGTTGACCACTAATACTCATTGCGTGCGGTGAGGGTTTAAGCTGGAGGATTGTCCGGCCTTTCCTCCATCAGTTGCTACAGCACAGATAAGGTGTGACTCTTCGTTGAAGGTTTGTCCCTGAG
Organism: Calotriton arnoldi; assembly: GCA_963921515.1. Taxonomy (NCBI): domain Eukaryota; kingdom Metazoa; phylum Chordata; class Amphibia; order Caudata; family Salamandridae; genus Calotriton; species Calotriton arnoldi. Next base: position 661,418 of record CAWUFW010002732.1, read on the forward strand.
GAGACATGCTGCTAAGGATAAGTCGGCATCGTCTCAGGCCATGAAACAAGGGGTATGGAAAGTCAGATTCTATTTTACTGAAAATTTGGGGGAAGAACACTGACTAACTAAGAACAGTATTTTACAATTTTATGGACTAAGGGTCTAAATTCCCCTTTTAAACGGCAGTACAATTTTTACTTGCCTGTATGTCCTACTGTTCATCCTTAATAATCAATCACGTCATATACCACACTTTCCACCAAGCAACAACAAAAAGTTTTTGTATTTTCACCACATTACGTTGTGTAGAAAATATATGTAAAAGAATGGAAAGTACCTCACGGTAGTAACACCAAGGGGGGCTGCTGGCATATGATTTACCAGTATGCCCACACTTATCATCACCGGTAACTTTCCAAGTGGAAAACAAAAATGAAAGTAAAGAGATTCCTCTGAACTGAGAAATCTATGACAAAATGAGTGAAAAAGAATAGGTGCATAAAGATGACACGTTCAGCGTGAAGAATCACTGCGTGCCTCCCATGTCCCACACACACAAGAGAGGAGATGCAATCCTCAATTAAAACGAGGTACCCCTTGGTGCTCCTTTTTGTTATTGGAATAACACTGACGTCAGCGTCATCAAAGATCATGTGACAGGATACTGGAAAGTGTTCCTTTTTTGTCTATGAAATCTCGGTACACGCTGAGAGGGTCCAGCAAGGGCGTAAGACAGGCCCCTGCAGCCCCTGTGGTACTGGGGGGGGGGAGGGCAAACCTCCAGGGGGCCACACCCCTCCAGGGGGCCCCAACCAATCCAAGGTTAATGAATATCTGTGAGATATGGGACACTCAGGTGCCCCTCATCACATTCTGCAGGGGGGGGGCATCCTTTTGCATTACGCCACTGGTGTCAACATCTGTAGTGTGGTCACATGGCACGGGTGTTGGTGAACTCAGCACTTGTGACAAGGAACAGCATCTGCTGGAAGTAAAGGAGGATTGCCATCTTTATTAACAGTCACCCAGGAGAATATAGAATTTTGGTGGTGCTCATTTGGTGGGGTGTGTGAACCGTTTTAGGCTGTACTTACAAAGAGGTGTGGTTCAGTCAGGGTCAGCATGTGGGGGCCCTTACAATGAGGTTTCTTTCTTGTGACTACGTGAAAGGGAATGTTTTTTTCTTGGTGGTTTCTGCAGCCTCATTTATGATACATCATCAAGGAAATTTTGACATTGTTAATTGCAAAACTAGGAGTTTGCCTGGAGCAATTTCAACTTCATAATTTTCAAGTACTGCAATGTTGGTGAAGGGAGACATTTATTAATCAAATTGCAAATTTACCTGGTGACTTTTTACTTATTCCAGCAAGGCGAAGGAGAAGAACATTCGCAATGATTAACAACTGTTTCAGCAAAGAGGGGCAAAACATTTTTGATCACCTGTCTGAGATCATGCCAGAGACATGTGACTTTGGGAGGGGGAACAAATATGTAGAAAACAATTCTCAGACGAACCTAGCATGGCGCTCGAAAAGCATTGATTTCGTCACCAGGAGACAGTTAATGAAGGACTCATTGAATCAGTATCAGGCAGCTTCAAGGAGGTTAGCAGCTGCATGTGACTTTGGTGCCTTAGCAGACAATTATATTTGCGACCAAGCAATACGTTTTTCTACCATAAGAAGATACAGGAAAGCTTATTATGTAGCAAACATCCTGCACTTGAGGAGGCATTGACCTTGGGTAAAGGGATCGAAAGATGAATCCTAGAATTTAAAGAATTGAACTGCAGCAATGAGAGTGAGCGTGTGGGGGCGGTAGCACTAAATAGTGCACAACACAAATGTGGCAATTGATGTTAGATGCAGAGGATGTGGTGCTAAGTGGAATTTGGCAATTTCTAAATCGTGTCCAAAAGTGGCTTAAATATGTTTAAAGTGTCATAAATCTGACCACTTTGAAGGGTTTACAAAAGAGCCTAAGTGCATGTCAATGCAGTGAGTGAAAGTCACCTGTCAGATAGTTTTAGAGGTGGAACCTTATTATTTCAGTGAAAACAGATTTCTGTTGAGGAACAAAAGATTCAGATGCAGATTTAAAAGAAACTGACGCATCTGTACAGATGCGTCAGTTTCCCTGCGCCTCCATACGAAACCCTTGCGCCACCATGGATGCGCCGTATTTACAATACGGTGCACCATGGCGCAAGGATTGACAGATGCGTCAGAAATTCTGACGCATCTGTTGGCGCAGAAGTGACGCATTGCTGGAGTTGCTCATGAAAGTGATGCAACTCTAGCAATGAGCCACAACAGATAGGTGAGTCCCATTCAAGAAGCCCTGAGTCATTCCTTATGCCTGGTCTGAGCAGGCATAGGGATTTTGACGCAGTGAAGGCGTAGAGTGATGCAGTGAAATGTTGTAAATTTCACTGCATCAGTTCTACATGGCTTTTTGCATGGGAACGCACACCCTGCATACATTATACCTGATGCAGGCATAATGTGGTGCAGGGCTTTACTAGGTGACGCATCTCCCGAGGTAATGTATGTATGTATATATGATCAAGGCAGGGGATCCTGCCAAAACGCGTAACAGCATATATAAATAAAAAATAACCTGATTAAGGATACTGGAGCTGCTGTGTCGGTATCTGGCTGATCGAATTTGTATGCCGGAGTTGGACTTTTATATATATATATATATATATATATATATATATATTATCTACTGGCGGTCGCCAGTAGATAGTTATAGTTAAAACCTATTATCCATAGGAAATCCGCGACATTCTATTTGAAATAACGTTGGTGCCGGTTGACGAATCTTCGCGAAAGTTTCCAACTTGTTGGGGCGCTCCGGTCCGCTCCTATCCTGAAAGTCTCGGGGTGGTACGTCAAGCGGGGGCCGAGAAAAAAGGGGGGTCCCAAAACGCGTTTTCCCCATTCATTTTTCCATAGGAACCTTTAGTCGCAGCTACAGCCCGAACTGCTGAACGGAATTACACCAAATTTGGCAAAGAGGTAGCCCTTGGTTCAGTGTTGTGCCTTTTGCTTAAAAGGTGTAAATCCGTTCAGTAGTTCCTGAGAAAATCAAAAGTAAAGTCACATATATATCTGGGCGGAGCCTAACCACACATGTCATTGTGAGATCTGATTGGCTGTCAGCACTTCATCCTGGAATTGCTGGCAGCCATCTTGGGACCAATATAAATGATAGTACTTCATTGAAATGCATTGTAGTGAATAGAAGATTTTGAGGGTCACCAAAAGGAGAACTATAAAGGGTGATAACAGGCTTTAGTTACATTAGAATTTATTTGTTGATGGTACCATACTAATTTTAGGAATTGTGGTGTATTCTAAGGTGATTTTACCATGTGAAAAACCTTCTGCTGGGATATCATGAATCATGTTTGAGAGAACACTATTTTCTCATGCTTGTCCCATGGAGGTTTGGAAGGTGCTCCAGAAGCTAAAATGAGAACATATTTTCTGTAAATTCACATTATCTTTCTCAGTCATGTGAGAATGAAGTCTGACATTCTCAGTAAAACATGTACATCCAACAAGGGCAGAGACTGTCAGTTGATTCCTTTGTGTTCTACTGCAGCTTCCCAGAGTGTTCTAAAGAACAACTAGAGTGCTAACAGCCTTACTTATGACAAAAGTATGGCACACCTGAAGCCATCTTGATTGGAATAAACTGGTAACACTTAAACAATTTAATTTAAAAAGGAACAAAATGATGGGGTTCATTTTGTCATAGAAATTATGGTTAGTGCTGTAGAAAGAAAAATTAGGACATGTTTCAAGTGTGATCTCAAATATCTTCCTGTTATATTTCAACAGGAGCAGCCTGCCAGTTGATGCCTTTGTGTTCTACTGCAGCTTCCCAGAGTGTTCTAAAGAACAACTAGAGCGCTAACAGCCTTACTTATGACAAAAGTATGGCACACCTGAAGCCATCTTGATTGGAATAAACCGGTAACACTTAAAACATTTAATTTAAAAAGGAACAAAATGAGGGGTTCTTTTGAAATAGAAATTATGGTTAGTGCTGCAGAAAGAAAAATTAGGGCATGTTTTAAGTGAGATCTCAAATCCTTTTCTATTTCATTAGAAAATTCTGACATGCAGACTGAAACAATCACTTTCAATACCAGCAGCAGACTACCAGTTAACTCCCTGGTGAGCAGTAGCTTTACTCCAGTGATCTAATGAGCAACTAGAGTGCTAACATTCTGAATTTATGGCAGATGTGAGACACATCTGAATGCCTTCTTGATGGAATCAAAGTAAAAAACTGAAAGCATTTCCTACTGAGGAGACTGCAGTAAATGAAGAAATTAGGAAACTTCATAACAAAGAAGTCTTCCAAGATGGCCACCAGTGAAAAAAGAGCCCAAATGTAGCACAAATATTACCCAGATGTAGCCCACATATAGCCCAATGACAAAAGTGTGCAAAACACTTTTTATTTTTAGTTTTTTGCAGTTTTATGTAGTGCAGACTGGTCAGGTATTGGAGCATTGCATCTTAAAACATGACCCCCTACACTACAAAAACACCACTGCACTACCTTAAACCCTAAAACACTACCCCCAGCACGACCCCCTACACTACACAAGCACCACTGCACTATCCTAAACCCTCAAACACTACCCCCAGCATGACCCCCTACACTACCCAAACACCACTGCACTAACCTAAATCCTAAAACACTACCACCAGCACAACCCCTACACTACCCAAACACCACTGCACTACCCTAAAACATGACCCCCTACACTACACAAACACCACTGCACTACCCTAAACCCTAAAACACTACCCCCAGCACGACCCCCTACACTACACAAGCATCACTGCACTACCCTAAACCCTAAAACACTACCCCCAGCACGACCCCCTACACTGCCCGAACACCACTGCACTGCCCTAAACCCTGAAACACCAGCCCCTGCATGACCCCCTACACTGCCCGAACACCACTGCACTGCCCTAAACCCTGAAACACCACCCCTAGCACGACCCCTACACTGCCCGAACACCACTGCACTGCCCTAAACCCTGAAACACCACCCCTAGCACGACACCCTACACTGCCCAAACACCACTGCACTGCCCTAAACCCTGAAACACCACCCCCTTCACGACCCCCTACACTGCCCGAACACCACTGCACTGCCCTAAACCCTGAAACACCACCCCCAGCATGACCCCCTATACTGCCCGAACACCACTGCACTGCCCTAAACCCTGAAACATCACCCCCAGCAACACCCCTACACTGCCCGAACACCACTGACCTAAACCCTGAAACACCACCCCCAGCACGACCCCCTACACTGCCCGAACACCACTGCACTGCCCTAAACCCTGAAACACTACCCCCAGCACGACCCCCTACACTGCCCGAACACCACTGCACTGCCCTAAACCCTGAAACACTACCCCCAGCATGACCCCCTACACTGCCCGAACACCACTGCTCTGCCCAAAACCCTGAAACACGAGCCCCAGCACGACCCCCTACACTGCCCGAACACCACTGCACTGCCCTAAACCTTGAAACACCAGCCCCTGCACGACCCCCTACACTGCCCGAACACCACTGCACTACCCTAAACCCTGAAACATCACCCCCAGCACGACCCCCTACACTGCCCGAGCACCACTGCACTGCCCTAAACCCTGAAACACCAGCCCCAGCACGACCCCCTACACTGCCCGAACACCACTGCACTGCCCTAAACCCTGAAACACCAGCCCCAGCACGACCGCCTACAGTGCCCGAACACCACTGCACTGCCCTAAACCCTGAAACACCAGCCCCAGCATGACCCCTACACTGCCCGAACACCACTGCACTGCCCTAAACCGTGAAACACCAGCCTCAGCACGACCCCCTACACTGCCTGAACACCACTGCACTGCCCTGAACCCTGAAACACCAGCCCCAGCACAACACCCTACACTGCCCGAACACCACTGCACTGCCCTAAACCCTGAAACTCCAGCCCCAGCACGACCCCCTACACTGCCCAAACACCACTGCACTGCCCAAACCCTGAAACACCAGCCCCAGCACGACCCCCTACACTGCCCGAACACCACTGCACTGCCCTAAACCCTGAAACACCAGCCCCAGCACCACCCCCTACAATGCCCGAACACCACTGTACTGCCCTAAACCCTGAAACACCACCCCTGCACCGCCGCCTACACTGCCCTAAACCCTGAAACACCACCCCTGCATGACCCCCTACACTGCCCGAACACCACTGCACTGCCCTAAACCCTGAAACACCACCCCCTGCACCACCCCCTACACTGCCCAAACACCACTGCACTGCCCTAAACCCTGAAACACCACCCCCTGCACCGCCCCCTACACTGCCCGAACACCACTGCACTGCCCTAAATCCTGAAACACCACCCCCAGCATGACCCCCTTTACTGCTCGAACACCACTGCACTGTCCCAAACCCTGAAACACCATCCCCAGCATGACCCCCTACACTGCCCGAACACCACTGCACTGCCCTAAACCCTGAAACACCACCCCTAGCACGACCCCCTACACTGCCCGAACACCACTGCACTGCCCTAAACCCTAAAACACCACCCCCAGCACGACCCCCTACACTGCCCGAACACCACTGCACTGCCCTAAACCCTAGAACACTACCCCCAGCATGACCCCCTACACTACCCGAACACCACTGCACTACCCTAAACCCTAAAATACTCCCCCAGCACGACCCCCTACACTACCCGAACACCACTGCACTGCCCTAAACCCTAAAACACTCCCCCAGCACGACCCCTACACTACCCGAACACCACTACACTGCCCTAAACCCTAAAACACTCCCCCAGCACAACCCCCTACACTACCTAAACACCACTGCACTGCCCTAAACCCTAAAACACTACCCCGCATGACCCCTACACTACCCAAATACCAATGCACTACCCTAATCCCTAAAACACTACCCCCGCACAACCCCTACACTACCCAAAGACCACTGCGCTACCCTAAACTCTAAAACAATACCCCACGCACGACTCCCTACACTACCCAAAGACCACTGCACTACCCTAAACCCTAAAACACGACCTCCTACACTACACAAACACCACTGCTCTACCCTAAACCATAAAACACTACCCCCAGCAGTACCCCCTACGCTACCCAAACACCACTGCACTACCCTAAACCCTAAAACACTACCCCCAGCAGTACCCCCTACACTACCCAAACACCACTGCACTACCCTAAACCATAAAACACTACCCCCAGCAGTACCCCCTACGCTACCCAAACACCACTGCACTACCCTAAACCCTAAAACACTACCCCCAGCAGTACCCCTACACTACCCAAACACCACTGCACTACCCTAAACCCTAAAACACTACCCCCAGCAGTACCCCCTACACTACCCAAACACCATTGCACTACCCTAAACCCTAAAACACTACCCCCAGCAGTATCCCCTACACTACCCAAACACCACTGCACTACCCTAAACCCTAAAACCCTAAAACACTAACCCCAGCACGACTCCCTACACTACCCAAACACCACTGCACTACCCTAAACCCTAAATCTACCCCCAGCATGACCCCCTACACTACACAAACACCACTGCACTACCCTAAACCCTAAAACACTACCCCCTGCACGACCCTCTTCACTACCTAAACACAACTGCACAATTTGTTACAGGCGTTGCAACGCAGGCCTGTGGTGCTTACTGGAAGTACCTGGTGGGCTAGTTGGGCCCCAGGGACTCTCAGGATTCAAGGTGACCTAATCCCCCAACTTAAAACGCGCCACGGGGCGCGTTTGCACAGTGGTGAAGGGAGGGGCGGGGCCTCAGGTGACATGTGCGCAAACACGCCCTGTGGTGCGTTTTAAGTTGGGGAGTTAATTCCCTTTGAATCCTGGGGGCCAACTAGCCCACCAGGTACCTTCAGTAAGCACAACAGAGTTGCGTTGCAGAGAGGTGAAAAAGTGCGTGGCCTCGGAACGCCTCTCTGCAACTCAGCTCTGTGGTCCTAACTGTAGGTACCTGGGGGGCTAGTTGGGCCCCAGGGACCCTCAGGATTCAAGGGGACTTAATCCACGCAACTTAAAACGCGCCACGGGGCGCGTTTGCACACATGTCACCTCAGGCCCCCTCCCTTCACCACTGTGCAAACGCGCACTGGCTCTGGTTAGTCAGAGTCAGTTACCACCAGTACCCGTCTGAAAAAGTTGTGGGCACAGGATGATTTTGCAACAAGGCCTCTTTCTGCTCCTCTGTTGGTTCTTTCTGCACATCTTTTGCTTCTTTCTGTGCGTTTTTCTTCTTTCTTCACATGTCCTACCTCTGTTGGCATAGTTAGAAACTAGCATTTAAAAAACCTTTGAAATTCACTTAAAAAAATCATAGGTTTCAGGCACGTTATGGTTAGAAATTAGCATTTAAAAAACCTTTGAAATTCACTGAAAAAACCATAGGGTTCAGGCACGTTATAGTGAGAAATTAGCATTTAAAAAACCTTTGAAATTCACTGAAAAAACCATAGGTTTCAGGCACGTTATAGTTAGAAATTAGCATTTAAAAAACCTTTGAAATTCACTGAAAAAACCATAGGTTTCAGACACGTTATAGTTAGAAATTAGCATTTAAAAAACCTTTGAAATTCACTGAAAAAACCATAGGTTTTAGGGACAGTTATAGTTAGTTGGACATTGCACTCGTACAAAACCCGTGAAATTCCCCTGTTATAGTTAGTTCAGCTAACTATAACTCGCGCCCGCAATGCACTGCTGATGACGTCACATATTACATCACTCATGACATGGTCAGTGACATCACTGATGACATCACTGATGACATCTCAAATGACATCACTGATGACATCATCCATGTGATAATTTCATGCATCTTCTCACACCCTAATATAACTTTTGATACACCCACTCTAAATTACAGACTGCCATTCTCAAAACCATAGACACTCCAACACCAAAAACTACATACCCACTCACTGATTCTTAGGTCTACACACACATCCACTCACTCACCTGTACAGTCACTCATACTTACAGTCACTCAGTACAGGACTATCATATGCACTCATACACCTATATAAACACTCACACACCGCCACTCATCCATAGAGGTACTCACACACCTAGTCAGTCATGCAAAAAATTAATCACACACCCATTTACTCACCTATACAGTTATACACACACCAGCTCACTTACTCATACAAATACTAGCACATTCTTACGCTCTTATACAATAACTGATACAAGCACACACGCATCCATACAGCCACTCTCACAATAACACACTCTCACTTATAGCCATTTAAATATTCTAACACACATATATACTGCCTTTTACATATGTAGTTACTCGCACATGTACCACTGAGATATACATTCACTCACTAACACACCCATACACACACTCACCCACCCAAGCAGTCCATCACAGATGCACTCTTGAAATCATGCACCCAGTGAATCACCCACTCACACATCTATGTATAGAGTCACACACACCCCACCCACACAAACACTCAGGCAGCCATACAGATACTCAGAGAACCAATCAATAACCCATATAGACACTCATGTAGCTATTCGCAAATCCATGCATCCACTTACACACCAACAAACAGACGGATACAGACAATCACACAGTTTAGTCACTAACCCATGCATTCAGTAAGATACGTTTAATCACTCACTTGAAGAGTCAGTCACTCACGTACTAAATCATCCATTCAGACACTTATACACCCACTCATTCTTCAATACGCCTTTCCCTATATATATTAAACATATTTAAACTTTACAGAAACACACAGTCACTGGATGATGTCATCAGTGATGTCATCAGTGATGTCATTTGAGATGTCATCAGTGATGTCATCAGTGATGTCACTGACCATGTCATGAGTGATGTAATATGTGACGTCATCAGCAGTGCATTGCGGGAGCGCGAGTTATAGTTAGCTGAACTAACTATAACAGGGGAATTTCCACGGGTTTTGTACGAGTGCAATGTCCAACTAACTATAACTGTCCCTAAAACCTATGGTTTTTTCAGTGAATATATATATATATATATATATATATCTTTTCCATCAAAAAAAGGCACCGCACTCCAGAAGCTGCTGTGTAACTGCTTTTACTTCGCTTAGTTACAGCACAATATCCACAACCACCATCACCGACGTTTCGACCAAGAAATGGTCTTTCTCACGGTTTACGTGAGTCCTTCCTCAATTTCTGACATTTATAGTTTGGCCATGTTAGCCCGTTAATTATGAAGCTTTCTTGACATGTTGAAACATCAGGTACTAACTGATAAAACGCAAGACGAGCCTAGTGACCCATATCGAAATATTCCGAAACATGGGGATCGCCTCAAACGGGGTACGCAACCCATCGGCTCAAAAAAGTAAGGACCAACAAATCCAAGCCACAGAAAGCAAATGTATCTGGCAGAGCACCTGGAGACGAGCTCCCAATCTGCAACAGTAGACATAATATACAATGGCGTATTAAAGGACACTTGTCTAAATAACACAATATGATGTTAAACAAAGAACCATATCAGACAAGTGGATGGAGAATATATAATTAACAATGAGCCTTCACAATAGTAACTCCGATAACAAATACAATGCCCTTTGGACTTTAAACAAGACATTTGTGATCTGAAGATAAAAATACAATTCCCATAATGCCTCATAACGGGCTAACATGGCCAAACTATAAATGTCAGAAATTGAGGAAGGACTCACGTAAACCGTGAGAAAGACCATTTCTTGATCGAAACGTCGGTGATGGATATTGTGCTGTAACTAAGCGAAGTAAAAACAGTTACACAGCAGCTTCTGGAGTGCGGTGCCTTTTTTTGATGGAAAATAGTTTGCGAGGTACTGTCCGACCTCGACATTTGCACCTACTGTGGAAAGAGCGCGCCGTTTAAGGACTGTTTGATGAAAGGATATATATATATATATATATATATATATATTACATTAATAAGTAATTTGAAGTAATAAAGAACTTGTGTGTTAGGTGCAGGACTGGCCCAATAAACCACATACAAATTGAAAATGTTCTAAATTTCAGACACCTCCTTCAGGACTTGTAATTATGCGTCTCTTCTGAGCATCTGTCACAAATGTTGCCCTTGATGCGACTAAGCACCACTTAAATAATTTTGAAGTTCTAGAGTGATTGCAAGTACATCTGAGTTTCACTGTTGGTTGGTTTTTATCGGTGGTTGGTCATCTGTTTCAGCACAAAATGCATTTGTGCTGTAACAAATGACAAATCACTGAATAAAAAGGAAACAATTAGTACATATGAAATTAACAAAATATGCATTTACTCTAAGAAAAATGTCAAAGATAAATTTAGTAGTAGTAACAGCTGCTATTTATAATATTAAAAACTTCAGCATTGCGGTATGAAGTCCTTTTTACAAGCATGTTATATAAAAACAATTAATATATTTCATAAAAGGAATTTTTGTTGTTGCCGGAAACCACGGATGACATTGCCTCGAGTCTGAATGCAGCAAAATGTCATGACGCTGTGTAAGTCTGGGACACCATAGATTCTGTGGAAGTGTGGTATCTCTTAGTGGACCTAAGCAAACAAAGATTTCACTTATGTGGTTTTGCCCTTTGCTGAGAGTGTTAACAATTATTAACTGCTTATGCTGCAGTTTGAGGTGAAGTCGGAATCAAATTTACATAATGATGCGAAAGGGCAATTAATAGCTGTTAACAAAAGACAGCCAATGGGCAATAAAGTTTACCGCACCTGTTATCCAATTGCACCAAACACAGTCAGATAAATACACCCACTGCCCCCATCTGCTCCATGCCTGTTTTCGCTCTTTTACTAGCTAAGCTAAATGCATCGAAGCAGGAGTAGTTAAAAGTTGTGTTTTAAGACTTCTGATTGGCCAAGTAGACTCCACATTCCAGAGAATTTGCTAAGAACACAGACACACACAGTCAGTCATGCGCGTGCGCACGTGTGTACACACACACACACACACACAATCTTACACACACTTTCTTCAGAGATAGAGGTAACATAAATTTGTGACTGTGAATATTGCGGAATCTCTCCCATGACCAAATCCCGAGAGACCCTAACAGAGGCACACGCACACACAAGCTTTACCTTCAGAAAAGTAAACTACCAAACTAACACAGCTCCTTCAATCTGCAGCAGGAGGTTGGCTGAAGGTGGCAAACATTTCTGCAGCACGTTTGAGACAAAGGCTGACTGCACAGTGCAGGCCAGATACTCACAGCACTGTGTGGCTCGATTTTGGGTCGTTCCATTGCAATGGTGATACAGTTGAGAAAAATGATAACCAAGACGATATGATCAAACATCTTATGGGCGATGATTTTATTGCACATCATACGGAATCTGCACAATGAAAAAATAAACATGAACATGTGGCTGGAGTGAAAAAGAAGTATCATGCCAATGACAAAATGCCCCAAGAATCAGTGCCTTCGAAAACATGTTTGTGAAGAGATTAACGTGCTACGTCACTACTACGTACTTTTGGCTTTCATTATCAATACTTTAAATGCAGGTACACTTCACATTCATCTATCATGATTGATCAATAATTTTTAAATGTCTCTATAATAATTAATATTGCAATGTTATTCCAGTGTTTTAGATCTAGGTTGGTTCCTTCTTGACATCTATTACCTTCCTTCTCACAGTCTTAACAGGGCACTCCAAGGAATGATCAGCAATCTAGACGGAACTTTGGCAGTAAACTTGACATAGGCCCCTAGCATTGAAACAAGAATTAAATGAGCATGGAGAGTGGAAGCCACTTTCACATCCTAGATGTGATTTGACTATAAAGAGAGGCCAAGGACTGGACAGCTATGAAGACTCACCTCCTAGATGTACTTGCTTCAGTAAGAGAATGGTCATGGATATCCCCTCCTTTAGGTGATTCGGCTACAAATAGAAGCTACCTATTATAGCCAGGCAGGGACATTCAATCGCCTAGGGGCTATTCAACCAGAAACTGGAAGTGCATTGTATGGAAATGGATACTCACTTGCTACATGTGAGTCAACTATGGTGTGATCCCCAAGGCTTGGATGGAACTCAAAATTCACTTCTTAAAAGTGATTTAACAATAGAGAAGTCAACGGTTGTTGGCCGCTGGATACACACCTTATTGAGGTATCTCATTAAGTGAAAAAGAGGTACACCTTTGGATGAGTATGGTTATTCATCCCCAAGAGATGAATCAAATTTTAGATAGAGAGAGAGAAAGAGGGAGCGAGAGAGAAATAGGGAGAGATAGATAGAGACAAATACGTTATGCTATATACAAAGACCAACAACTGGAAAGACACTTTTTATCAGCTGCTACTGGGGGTTTAACCGCAAAGAGTAGCAAGGATTGAACGAGCATTGTACTCACCCCAAATGGTTACCTTACCATAGTGAAACCAATAATATGATGGACACAGAGACATGCCTGCTAAAACTGGGTTAGCTATTGAAAGGCTGGGGAAAGGATGAACTTTTTTACTGACCTCCTATTTATTTGACAGCCACAGAAATGCTGTACAAAAAGCAATAATGGTACATATGAATTTAATCTGTTGTGGTGGTTCCCATAGACCAAAAGGCATGAAATTGAGGAATGTGAACCATGGACACAATGGTTTGGGGAGGTGAACAGCGAGGATAGGCAAGCATCATGCATAAATACATATTGACGCTTCAACTAATATGTGTACCGGGGTTGGGGAGGGATCTCAGTGAGATGTGACATTAAGTCCACTCTGGGGTATTACTGATTTATAAGTTGGTGTTGACTTTACCTCATTCTTGGCAGGAGGGAGGATGTCAATAGCTTTGTGGAGAGAGCATTTCAGTGTAAACGTGCAGTAGATGAAACGAACAAAGGCAGAATAGACTTCACTTGGATTGGGTACAGTAAGCAGGTGAAGTTTTGCAGATTATGGGAATCAAATTGGCAGATGCCGGGCAAGGTTGCATCAAGGTAAGGGGAGAGACAATGAATTGCTTTTAAGACTAGGGTAAGCAGCTTTATCTTGGCTCTACTTCTAGTAGAGATCCACACAACATTTTGACAACAAAGAGAGCTGGGTTGATACCGTGGAAGGTGAATAGTATACAGCTTGTGTAGTTGATAATGTTGGTGAATGGAGGAAAAGCATATTTGGGAAGTCCCTTGAGTAAACTGTTACAGTAATCTGGCTTGTTCAGAACTAGTGCATTATAGATGTTTTGTTGTAGAACGGCAGATGGGGACCGATGCCTCCTATGTTGAGGAGCTGATACCACACAGATGGATGTGGAAGTCATAAAAGAGCCCAGCTTCAGCCAGGAATCGAAAAGCACTCCTAGGTTTCTGGCTGTGGAGGAGGAAGGGAAGATGTTCCAGTAGAAAGTTAGTAGAATTGAGAATGATGGAGTGCAGGGCGATCCCTTGATGGGTGACTTTGAAACATTTAGAATATTGAGTTTGTAGATGAAAGGTGAAAAAGAGAAGGAGAAGATGATTTGGGTGTCAACAGCATAAACATAGTAGGAGAAGCCAAAGGAGAGGTAATCACCACCTAAGAAGGGATCTTGAGTATGAATGGCAGGGGATCAATAACAGTGACTTGAAGGATGCATGCAGATTAAGGGTGGGGGTGGATTGATCATAGCACCAAGAGGCTGATAAAGAATGGTTGAAAAAGTAGGAGGTGAAACACTCATGAGCAGTCATAGCAGTACTACTTGAGACAAGTATCTAGATTGGAATTGAGTGGTCAATAGTATCAAATGCAGCCAACAGATGAAAAAAGGATTTAATGTTAATTGGTTGTAGCGAACAGAGGTGATGAAGTTAGAGTTGCGAGCCGTTGAGGGTTGTCACTGTGGCCTGAAAAGTGTGCAAGCTCAATTTAGGGAAGCAAGCAGGTTATTGGAGGATAGGTATCGGGCGATCATGTTGACAACAAGCCATTCCAAGAGTTGGGGAAGAAAGGCTTTGAGGAGATGGGTGATAGCTGGATGGAGGGGCTTGCCACTATGTTTTTCAGACGAAGTGGAACCTAGGTGGAATTGAAGCTTTGAGGGAACATCCACATGGGAAGTAAGAGGTTGAATAACTGTAAAGAGAATTGAGGGTGCTAGATGAGAAATCAATAGGTAGAACAGTTTGGGGCACAACTGGTTAGCATTTCAGGGATTAGCAGACTTCAGAGCGGGAAGGAGCTCAGTTCTTTGAAGTTGTGGAGAGGGATGTGAAGAATCCAGCTATTGCTGTCTGAGTTTGAAGTATAGAAGAAGGAGGTCGGGGTTTTGTGCACAGAGTGGTGCTGTCCTGGTGCTGTGAATTTTTCAAATGGAAATATTTATAAAAGTCATTGACGGAAAGAGTAAACAAGGTGATGGTGGTGCAAAGTGTGGACAGTAAGTGTGAATGTAAGGTATCCGATAGATTTTTAGACACGCTACTACTACAGTGACGTCAAGGATTGGAAATAGAGGCACATTGACCTCTGAAGGCAATTCAAACATGGTAACACCAATGACTGAACTGGAAGAGATAATCACCTATTAAAGGTGATAGTTCACAGGGTGGCTAAAGACTGAATGTGGAAGGTTGCTTCCGTTTTATGAGTGGTTCATTCATGTATCAAGATGCCAAGGAGTGGACTGGTATGGAAACTCACATCCTAAAACGTATTCATATTTAGAAAGAGCAACGATTGGGTGGGCAGGAATATTGGCCTCCAATGATGGCCTGATATCGGAAGAGTGTCAATTCATCTACAGACAGCGGTCAGTGAGAGAAGGGGAATTAAGACTCCACTAAATGTGATTCACGTTTAGAGAGCATTCAACGGGGCAATAGGCAGGAAGATTTTCTATTATCTTCCAGAAAGGTCTATTACAAATGCTTGAATGGGCAAAGACTACTTTGTAGCTTCCTACAGAACAAGGCCAAGGATTGAATGGGTAGGTAATGGAAACGTTATGTTTACCTTTTAGATTTGATTTCCCTGTAGGGAAAGGTAAAAGACTCAGTGAACATTTAACCTGAGATTTCATACTGAGGTAGTCTCCCTGGACACAGTGGAGTTAGCGCAAGATGCATGCCCTACCACGATTGGAGCATGTCAGTGACTTCTTGTTGAACATGGCCCGAGTCCTATAGTCACTATTTGCATATAAAACATAGATGTAGCATTTAACAGATAGGTTATTACAATAAAGAGGCTGTGCATGCATCCCATTAGTGTTTCTATTCACCAACGAAAATTCATGTTTGATACATCACTAAGTTATTCATTCACAGTATTCATATTTCCAAATGCTAAACATTTCTCTATAATAAACTGCCCATTATCACTAGAAAGTGTACGGTTACAATATACGGTGCCCACAAGTTTGGATGTCTCTCTACAACATGAAGCTGTCAATCTTGAAAAGGCTCCTACTTAGAATGGGGAGGGAAGGTGTACAGAGACCACGAATCTCTTTGCTTGCAACACTCAGGCAGGCGTGCCATGAGCCAGGCCTTCAGACGAGCACTTTTACTCTGGAAGACAAAAAACCTGGAGTTGGATAATGTTCATAAGAAGCAAGAAGTACAGGGTATAACATAATCAGAGCGATAGTACAATTCACAGCATTTCAACACAGTTATGTAGGTAGAGGATGAAAGGAAGGGATTCTTTCAGCACAGTGCCATCAAATATGGTATCAGGATATTTATATCCACACAAATATGAAACTAGTAAAAGAAAGCAATGCCGAACACAGCTGTAGATGTGAGTTTTTAGTTCGAACATACCCACATGAAGTAATACCATGCAGGTGTGTTTCAAATCCAGGATCACATAAGAAGGAAACACTTTTCCCTATAGAACGCGGCTAGAATCCCATTACAAAGAGGCCAGGATGGAAAGTGTTCTTTCAGAAAGTACTATTTGTCACAAGAGACCTTCAGGTACCATCATCCTCCAATCCTCCATCGTCTACACTCGCTAAACCCTGACAAGCAGACAAAGTAGGGGCAGATTTACTATGACTTTGCGTCAGGTTGTGTAGCATTTGTGGCGCTGCCCCAATGAAAAAACATTTTGGGTATTTACTAAGCAATGCAGAGCCACTTTGCGTGGCTTAAAGTGGTTTATGAAATATAAAGTATCGCTGCCTTGCATTACCTTGGGAAGGGGTTCCATGGGTGGTGTGTGTATGTTCCCATGCATCCACCCATGGATTTTAGCACATTCCCAGATTTACTAAAGCTAGTAAACCTTGGAATGCTTCAGAATGCTGTGCTGTCCCAAGTGAGGTGCAACAAAGTGAAATATCTTCTTTTCTCCTCGTTTCTTCCTCTTTCTATGTGTGCTGCATTATGCAGCACACATGCAGAGAGGAATATGGCTCTAAGGATTGTTTTTGGGCAGGACGGCATCCCTTCCTGTACTGCACAAAAACAATCCTCCATTTAACGCAGACACCCTTGCATCAGAATGCAAAGGTGCCTTCATTGGCGCTAGGCAGCCTCAAGTGTGCAGGTGCAGGGAGAGAGTTGAAGAGAGCCATATCTTAGTAGACATGGCGCTCTTCCGCTCTCTCCCATTCTCCCATTCACACAACACAGCGCAGCAGCTTGCCCTGCTGCATTGCATGGATTCTAAGTCAAGCTGCCCCATAGTTTGTACTTGGATCTGGAAATATCCAGTGCAAACCACAAATTAAGGACACCCCGGGCATTTTAAAAATATCCGATCAACAAAATGGTCACTAGTCTATAATACATACAAGTACATCTTGTACTTTTTAGGGTCTGCATCATTGAATCATGGCAGTACTTGATCAATGTAGTATCCTGTCAAGTCCAATGTGCAAATATGTCTCCTAGTATCCATCTTTGCTAGTAAACATCTGGGTATAGAATTAACACTGCTAATTGAAGCGGGGTATTATGGATATCCCAGAGAAGAGCAGTACTACAGAAAGGAGTTAGTCTCCACTATGGAGGCAATGCTGCCCAATGTTCCAGTGGAGCACCGCGTGGAAATGCGTCTCCATGGTGTAGGAGGTTGTGTGGCATTGATCCTCCCCCTGCGGAGTCCCTCCAATTGACTCCTACCAAAGGGAGGAGGTAGGCAGACCCTCTGATCCCCCCTCTGCACTGGAGAGGCCCAAGAGGAGTCACCACTGACCCCTCACAGCGCCTCAATTTAGGCCAGCTAAATGCTGGTCTAATTTTGGGCCAGGGAGTGTCCTTTCCCAACATAGGGGCATATCTACAAGGGCTTTATCTCCGCTTTTTTGGCTTTTAAAGCCAAAAAAGCTGAGATAAAATTATCGCCCTATTAACAAGAGGGTGCTAACATGCATTGGCGCATGTTAGCACACTTTTACCCGACGTCTCCCTTTGCATCTCTAATGAGATGCAAAGTGGGCGTCACTGGGCAGTACAACCTTGTAAATATCGCTGATGTGCACATCGTGATATTTACAAGGCTACTAACGCATTTTAGCAGACGTTAGTTTTGGGCGAAAACCGCTGTTTTCGCCGAAACTAACGTCTGCTAAAATGCAGACTTAAGCATACCTATTATGGGGGTGGATTGTGCTGATACGACCACAGGAGTCGTATCAGCAAAGGTTATCGCCGTTTTGCAGGGAACATCGCTGGAAAACCAGCAATGTTCCCTGCAAACGGCGATTTCCCCGCTACTGCTGGTAATTATATCGCCCTGGGGAAAAGCGTTGTAGATAACGCGCTACCAGGAGCGATATAATCAAGCGATAGACGGCGATAAGTAGAAAAGCGCTAAGCGCGCTTTGCGTTGACTTATCGCCGTCCTTGTAGATATGCCCCATATATTGTAATACCAAGAAGCGTTACATCACCTGTGGTGAAATATGTCCCATCACACCCAGCAGTGTGCCATTAATAGCATGTAATTTAGAGCTGGAAATTCCTACTGGCAGAATGCACCACACCACTCTCTGAATAATGCATAAAATATACTCAAAACATATACTATTTAGTGAAAGAGTGAAACCAAAATCTTAAATCTTGGTCAGGAAGTTACAAGGTTGTGATAGAAAAAACAAATATCCCTATAAGAAACCGTATGGCTGCGTGTAGAAGTCTCAGGGGAGTAGGAACCCGAGTAGAGCTGACAAGTGAGACCCAAGATTCAGTCGGAATTCAGCCTCGATATTGGGTTATGATAAATGGGGGTTCCCTTCTGATTTAAAGAAAATGATCTTTTCAAACTTCTTCCGGCTGGTCGAGTATCGCTCAACCACATGTGCAGACAGACTGAGATATAAGCCAGAAAACGTGGTTCTTTTAAGGCCGAGATGTAATGTGCTGACCTCAGTGGTCGAACGACGCTTAATTGAATTACTTCAGAAAAAATATGGAAGCTCCGCCTCAAAGGCACTGAGGTGCACGGTGGG
Source organism: Calotriton arnoldi (assembly GCA_963921515.1). Taxonomy (NCBI): domain Eukaryota; kingdom Metazoa; phylum Chordata; class Amphibia; order Caudata; family Salamandridae; genus Calotriton; species Calotriton arnoldi. The sequence goes on from CAWUFW010002732.1 coordinate 680,948, forward strand.
CAGAGGTTCAAGCAGCTGCAGCTCCACTGGGTCGAGCCATGATGTGATGCACATTGAGGCAAGGTTTATCAAGCGGCTACAGCCAGCACGTGCTCGATGCACACTCAAAGACGGTGAATATCTGGATCAAATGATGCAAGATGCCAGACACTGCTGGGAGAGGAAGCTCCTGCCTCATTAATAGGCTTCCTTAGGCTGCAGTTTGCAGCCTGTTCAGCTGCTGGAGTTTCAGGGCGGTTCTCGGTTTCATGGAAATGTGGGCTTTTAAAAATCAAAGGGGCATATTATCAACGGCCAGCGATAATTATCGCTGGCCGTGCTTAGCAACAGATTCCCTATCGCAGGCTATCTCTGGAATTTATCGCCCTGGTAGCGCGTTATTAACAACACGCTTCTCCAGGGCGATAAAAATTCCAGAGATAGCGAGAGTTATCGCCGTTTTGCAGGGAACATCGCTGGTTTTCCAGCGATGTTCCCTGCAAAGCAGCGATATCTTGCTGATACGACCCTGTGGTCGTATCAGTAGAATCCACCCCCTATGTTAGGGATGGCTAAGTCAGGATTTCAGCAAACGTTAGATTTTGGCGAAAACTGCCGTTTTCGCCGAAATCTAACCTCTGCTAAAATCATGTGGGCTGCCTTGTAAATATCGCGATGTGAACATCAGCGATATTTGCAACGTAGTCCATCCGGAGTACGCCCACTTTGCATCTCATTAGAGATGCAAAGATGGCGTTGAGAAAGAGGCGATAATGCAAGGATTCACGCGATAGCGTGACCTTGCTGATTAGGCGATAAAATTATCGCCGCTTTTCGATCAAGCGGACGCAAAGCGGCGATAATTGTTTATCGCCTCGTTGATAATATGCCCCAAAATAAGTTAAGACAATTTTACCAATGTCCAATTCAGAAAGGTTTTTACGGGGCTGATTCTGTAAAATTAGAGCCTCATTTACGAGGCCCTAGCGGCAATTTTGCGCTGCTGGAGCGTCACTGTTTTGACGCTCCGGTGGCGCAATGTGCCGCAGCATATGTACAAGGCCATGCATAGCCACTTTACATGGCCTGGCAAATATGTGCCCCTTTCACACAGAACACCGTGTGAAACGGGAGTTCCATGGGTGTTGCTGTGGGTGTTCCCACACAACATCCATGGAATCTGAAGCATTCCCAGATTTACGGCGAATCGCAAACCTGGGAATGCGTCACCATCCTATGCCTCCCCAGGTGAGGCATAGGAATGGCACAACAAGGAGAAATACTTTTATTTCTCCTCCTGTTTTCCTCTTTCTATGCGTGCTGCATTCTGCAGAACGCATAGAAAGAGGAACATGCCATCAATGATCGTTTTTGTGCAGGAAGGTTCCCCTTCCTGCACAAAAACAATCATCCCTTCAATGCGGGCCCTCTTGCAACATGATGCAAGGGTGTCTGCCTTGGCGCACGGCTACTGTTTGTGCGCTGGTGCCTGGGAGAAGGACAGGAATGCGCCGTTTATACAGTGCATTCCTGCCCTTTTCTTTTGATGTACGGCAGCACAGCAGGAAGGCCTGCTGCGCTGCAGTGCGTCAAAAGTTTGTAAATGGGACCGCCAGTCCTAATGGTGGAGTCCATCCAGCTACCCATGATCAGCAGCTCCATCTGTTGCCAAGACAACCAGGCATTCAGGATCAATTTCCCCCAGTAGATATACTTCCTAGCAGATATAGGCCCATGCGGGTCAGGTTAGGAAACTGCCTTTTCTTATTTCTGCAATCAAATCTTAGAAGCAGAGATTCATGGCAGAGAAAGAAACACCCAGGCCCTGAATTAACTTTTTCGCAGAAGCAGCCATACAATTCCATGCCTAACATTTTGAAAGTCAGTCCTCATTTATGGATTTCTAAAACCTTTTGAGGCATATTTAGAAGATTGCGATGCAGCGAAGTGCAGCGCAGCAAGTGACCTTTCTGCGATGCGTCACAGGAAAAGGGCAGGAATGCGGCATATTTAAAAGAATACGTTGTATTTCTGTCTTTTTCCCTGCGCTGGCGTCGCTTTGGCTGCCTAGTGCTAATGCAGGCACCCTTGCACCATGGTACAAGGGTGCCTGTGTTGTAAAGAGGGTTGTTTTTGTGCAGGAACGGGCACTTTCCTGCACAAAAACAATTCCTGAGACATTTTTCTCTTTTTATGTGTGCTGCAGAATGCAGCACACATAGAAAGAGGAGAAATAAGGCGTAGCATTTTGGTGCATTCTTAGGTCTACTACTTTTGATAAGTCTGGGAATGCATCAAAAACCATGGATGTTGCGTGGAAACACTCACGCACCACCCATGGAATGCCTCTCTGGCGTACAGTAAAGCAACGCAGCGATTTGTGCTGTGACCCCTCACTCTAGATGTATGAAGCCACTCAGGGCCATGAAAGGTGGCCTTGCGTGGCTTCACAAATTGTTTCTTGGGTTTGCGTCGCCACTGCACCACATTGCGTGGTGCAAGAGCAATGCAACTCCCCTTATAAATATGGCCCTAAATGTCTAAAACGTGGGAGTAAATAGGTACAACAACAAGGCAAATGAAAGTCAGAAAATGGGAGAGGTGGCGATAAATTCTCACTGATTTACATTTTTTTACTTCTTGTAGCAGAAAGGAAGAGCAAGCCCCCACTAAGATTTGTTGGAGTCCCCTTCATCTGATCACTGGGGGTGAACAAGTAGAGCAAGGGGATATATTGAAAAAAATAGCATTGGACATCTGCTGGTACAAGAACACTGAGGCCCCAAATCTGGATGTAGGCATTTAAACGCTATACAATCTATGCTTTCTAGCTCATATTTTAATGTTTCTCTTTTCTTTTTCTGAACCTCAAAACATTCAAACTGGTCTTAGAAAGTCACTGGGAACACTTTGCAGTGACAGAGAGAAGAGCATCTTCTAGCAGCAGGCGGAGTTCCTTCTTCTTTACCCATAGCCTCTAAACCAAAGTCAAAGGGAAGCTATGCATTACCATGCTGTCACTCGAGAGCTGATCAATATGAAAAAATGGTTGCTGGATCTAAGCTGGTAGAACTTCCATCTTGAGAGGCTTTATGGATGAACTAAAATAAATAGGAGGCCTCCATCTACACCACAAAAGAATCCAACTCTGCCGCACTGTTTTGCAAGGACATCAACTGACTCTTGTTCCCACGCAACTCCTATAGATTTTGACGCATTCCCAGATTTGCCAGAATTGGAAAACCTGTGAATGTGCCAAAAAGATACGCCTTCCCAGCGTTGGTATAGCGAGGAGAAATATCTTTATTTCTCCTTGTTACTCCCTCTTTCTGTGGGCTGCATCCTGCAGCCCACATAGAAAGAGGAATATGCCTCTCAGGATTGTTTCTGTGCAGAAAGGTGCCCCTTCCTGCACGAAAACAATCCTGCATTCAACTGAGGCACCCTTGCGCCATGGTGCAAGGGTGCCTGTGTTGTTGCTAGGCTACCAAAAGGGCACCAGCACAGGGGAAAGGGCAGGAATGCGTTGTATTGACTTAATTACAGAGCAGTCCTGCCCGTTCCCTGACACGCAGTGCAGCGCAGCAAGGTGACTTGCTGTGCTGCGTGACAAACTCGTAAATTACCCCTTTGATCCTAAGTTAAAAGTTGACAACAGTGCATCGAATGCCTCATGAGGGATGGTGGCACGTCTACTGTTGGAAAAACCTTCTCAGCAAACCCAAAGCCGGCGAGAATTGTGTTTGAGGGGCAGCCCTAAAAAACCATGACCACGAGTACTTCTCCTGTCTGAGACCACCAGGTTCATCATGAAGACAGCTCCAGGAGCATGAGGGACATTAACTTTGTTTTTTTCCAAAGACTCATTGCTGTTGTGGCGTGAGGGGGCCTGCCTACACTTTTTTCCACCGAACTCTGGGGCCCATTACGATGGCGGTGAGACCACCACTGTCAGCCCTTCGGTTGCTGTCTCACCGCCATCGTAGTCAAGCTTCCCACCCACCATATTACAATAAGGGGCAGTGTGTTGGCGGTCAGAAAGACCACCCGCCCCCCATCCGACGGGCTCCTTGATCCCACCGGTGCGTCGGAGGCTGCCATAACCCCTACAATCCTGGCGGTGCCTGCCAGGCACCGCCGTAGGGATTATGCTGTCCCTCCCTGCCAGCCGTTTCATGGCGGTTCACCCTCCTTGTATTGCACCGCATGGTGCCTGCCACATAGTGCAGGGATATGTTTTATGTCTATGTTTTGCCCTGCGGCGTGTGCTGCAGCACGCAGAACCCGCCGCGATACAAAACATAGACATTGTGACCGCCTTGGAGGCGGTCGCATTGTAATTTCATTGGCTGGACCGCCGACATCCTGTTGGGTGGTCCTACCTCCGATAGGATAGCGGTCGGATGAAAGTCCGACCGCCATCCTAATCAGCACCTAAGTTCTGCAATGGAGGTGGGTGCTGCTTCATTGGAACAAAGGCTGTTAACATGGAGGTATCCTCTACATTTATCAGACTGCCCTTGACCGGTGTGACTTCCAGGATCCCATCTGTGTGGCAGACACCCCACAAAACATTTCTGCTCAGATTTTACCTTTTACACGCATTTTTCTTCTTTGCCCATCTGAAAATACAATCTTTTGAATGATTTCAAACAGAATATGGAAGCTGCCCTCTGACACCGTCCTTTATGAGTGTATTCATTTTGAGCAGATGGGAAAGTGCTTAGCAATAAGTAGTTATTAGTGTCTCTCAACTGCGCTGTCTATGCTTTCAAAGAGGAAGGCGGCTCAACACCACTAATGCAAAAAGAGGGCGGGCTCTTCATCCTTTCAGAGTTGTTTGCATGAAACCATTTGATTAATTGTAATGTTGGTGTCTTTTTGAACAGCGTACAGTAAGTAGCATGAAGATTTTCTGAGTGAAGGTGATGCATCGGCTGCCAACAGTGCATTGTGTTCATTTAGAAGTGCACAGGAAGTAAAGGACAGCCGTCTAGAGCAAGCACCGCCCCTTTCAATGAACCTGCTGTCCCTTGTAAAGAGACATTAATTATGTCTTTAGAGTGAAATGGAAAAAAAACATCCCACAGGACTGCAAACAGCTGCAAATCAATAACTGTATTTATTTTATTTGTAGATCAGTGGTGCGAGGCAATGCCTATCGAGTACCATGGGCATTTAAAAAAACAAAACAATCTGTATTGTTTTTTATACCGTGTCATACACAATAGGCAGAACATTGCACCGTTATTATCACATGACTGACAGTGTACGGTGTATTGTTTTCCACGCCTACCGGTGTCAAGGGTCACGAAAAGTCACGAAGACTCACTGGCACAACAGGCAAGCCAGGAAGGAGAAGTTCGAACAAATGAAACAATAATAAAATTGTGCTAAACTTTGAGCCTGTCCCTGTGCAGTGATTATGGTGCGACTATACCTGAGTATCAACAATAAAAGGCGGCAGTACAGCACTGCACTTTCTGTAACCGCTTGTAATTACAGAATGGTGAGGGGACCCGCATGTCCATGGATTGGGCAATGTGCCAGCAGTAGGTGCCACGGGTCTGGGGCGTACACAGTGAGTCTCAATCACATGGACCCAGTGTCACCCTGTGGATCCCCATGGAGTGTAGCAGACAGTTCGTCCCATGCTGCCGCGATTGGGCGTTTCCTCAGCCCTCGTGCTTCCTCATGGCAGAGGCCCAGTGTAGAATCATGCTCCTCCAACCCACCACGCCAGGCAATGCGGAGGCCTTCCATTACATCATTGCATTGCCCTTTGGCCATCAATAAGGCTAGGTCAATGAAACGCTCGGTGGTGCCCCCTCCCCACCGGCGCCTGTATAGACCCTGTACAGACCCAGTGTGCAACCAGTCACGCATTCCAAGTCTTGGTGGCCAGCAGTGCCCGCAAGGGCCGAGCAGACCCCAGACCAGAATGTATGGGCTAGTGGGCAGTCCCAAAACATATGACTAATGTCCACCATAGGAGCATACCAGCGGGGGCAAGCAGGCGACACAGTGGGATATATTTTATGCAGGGTGGCAGGTGTGAGATATGCTTTGTTTAACACATTAAATTGCATCTACTGAAAGCGGGCATTGCGCAAGACCTTACGAGTGTAGGCAATTGAAGTACTCCGTTCTTTCCGAGTCAGTTGGCAAGGGAGGTCATGTTCCCAAGCCTGCTTAGCGATTCTAAGGGGTCCTGAGTTATGTGCAAGAGGGCCTTGGCAAGCCAGGAGATCAGCCATTGCCCACTGCCCATTGTGTACAGTGTTTGGATCGTGGGGTGGGTTGCTGGCTCTGAGGCAGGCACACTCCACAATTGCTCTATGTGCGCTAGCAATCGTCTGTGTACTAGGAATTGCCTCACTGGCAGGCCCTTCTGCTCAGCAAGATGGCCAAATGGGAACACTGCCCTAGAGACCCTTGGAATACATTTCCAAGGGTCTCTATTTCAGCCGAGTTTATTGTTTAATATGTTCAAATTGTAATGTATGACTTATTTTTTTTACATGTTTTGAAAGTGAACAATTATTAGTTTATTTTTATTTTTGGGACTTGGGTTTTATTTGTAGATTGAGTATGTAGTTTTGTTTATTAAATTACACATTAATGTGTATTAATTGATTACTCTACTAAATATGTAAATTTTTAACTGATTGTTCTACTTAACATGCTTAATTTGTTTAAACCTACTGAATTATGTAATTATACATTTAATTAAAAATACTGGTTGTGGGACATATTGAGGTAATGGGGGCGTAGTGTTTTTCAAAGATATTACATTTGAATTAATTTAAAAGTTGTAAAAAATGTTCCATTATCATAACAAGCATTATCACTTGTCTTTTAAGTTTGTCTGTCTGTGTGTTTTGTGTCAAGTTAATGGATATTTTCCCCAATTATTGTAAGACTAGAGTTAGATTAGAAAATCTCCCCCTCCCAATGTTTGTTGGGCTGGAGTTAGAATAACACATCTCACTGAGTGCCCAAAGTATGCACATTCCTCAATTTGTGTCATCTTTGAATTGTAAATCCCACCCATCCAATTTATGCAATTTTCCAAAATTGTTTTGGGATTGGAGTTCTAATAGTAAATGTGACTCACCTCAATGTACGCACTTTCCCCAATGTTTCTTACACTAGAACTGGAATAGGAATCTGACCTACTGAAAGGTATGCACTTTCCCCAATATTTGTTAGACTGGAGTTAAGACAGTAAATCTGATCCCCTCCTAGTGTGTACACTTTACCCATTATTGTTGTAATGGATTTAGAACAGTCAATTTGCTCCCTCTCCCTAAAATATACACCTCCCTCAATTTCTTTAGACCGGAGGTAGAATAGTAAATCTGCCCCTCCCCCCCACTGCATGTGGGCGACTATTTTTGGAATAGTAAATCTACCTCCCCCCTGGTTTTCAAACCTTCCCCAATGTTTGTTAGTATGGAGTTAAAATAGTAAATCTAACCCTCCTCACTTAATGTATATGTTACCCCCAATGTTTGTTTGACTGGAGTTAGAATAGTCAATCTGACACACGTCACTAAAGTATGCACTTTCTCCAGTGATTGTTAGATTGTAATTTGAATATTAAAACGACCCTTTCAATGCATTTTCTTCTCAAATATTTCCGTATTGTGAGTGGCACTGTGGTAAATTTGCCCATCAAATATACACTTACCCCAATGTTTGTTAGACTGGAGTTAGAATATAAAATCTGTCCCCGACACTTTCCCCAGTATTTGTTGGACACAGGTTAGAATAGTAAATATGAAATATATGCACTTTCACCCAAGTTTGTTAGTAAGAAAAGTAAATATGTCCCACCTCTCCAATTTGCTAGACTAAGGTTACAAAAGTAAATCTGACTCCTCCAGCAATGTATGCATTTTCCCTAATATTTATAGGACTGTAGTTAGAAAAATGTAGTAGAATTGTTTTTTTATTTGCGTATCCCTATTTAAAATTTCAGATTGGAATTAAGTTACTAAATGTTAGATTATCCTGGAATGTTCAAAGAAATTTTTAGAATATTTAATTTAAGAATTGTTTTGTATTTTCTTATTTATTTTTTCATTGAGGTTTGTTTTGAATTATTTGTCACTTTTTATTATTTTTAGCATTTTAAAATGTACATTTTGCTACAAAATTATTTAGAATGTTTTAATAAATTTAAAGTGCAGCATATTTTAAAAAGTATTAAGTATACCTATTCATATTTTGTTTTATTATATATCATAAATTAATATTATGTTTTTATTTAGGATGTATTTTTAGTTGATAGTACATTTAATCAATCAACCAGTATTTGTATATCTCTGCTAATCACCCGGGGGGCGGTGGGGGGGGGGTGAGGTGGGGTATCCAGGTGCTGTGCTGCAGGTATCAGTTGCAAAAAGAACAATTGATGGAGAGAATGCAGAACAATGTCATACATTAGCCCCAGTACAGAGATCTGGGCCTAAATCCATCGTTTTTTTGCTCACCATGCCATTCCAGTTTGGACCCAGCCCTAAGTAGGCAGGGCATGCCCAGACGTGGGTCCCTTGCTCACTTTGCCACCGGATTCAACCTAGCCTGGCTGATGAAGGGTGTTACCCAGAAACTGGTCCCAGGATGCTTGTTTCCGGTTCAGGGAAGACCTGGCTTGGCAGTTCGGGCTGGACTGTTCCCATGAGGCACAGGGTCAAGACTGATTTGCATATAGGTGGGTCTGAACTGAGGTGGCGAAGTGAGCTAAAGAATGATGATGGATTCAACCCAGATCTGTGACTGGGGGGGAGTGTCTGAAAAGTTTCAGCACTCTGTTTATCATCTCCTTGTGTCTGCTTTGTTTGCCCTAAGTTGGCAGGGTATGCCCAGACATGGGTCCCTTGCTCACTTTGCCACTGGATTCAAGCGAGCTTGGCTGATGAAGGGTGTTACCCAGAAACCGGTCCCAGGATGCTTGTTTCCGGTTCAGGGAAGACCTGGCTTGGCAGCTCGGGCTGGACTGTTCCCATGAGGCACAGGGTTAGGACTGATTTGCATATATCTGAGTCTAAACTGAGGTGGCGAAGTGAGCTAAAGAATGATGATGGATTCAACCCAGATCTGTGACTGGGGGTGAGTGTCTGAAAAGTTTCAGCGCTCCGCCCATCATCTCCTTGTGTTTGCTTGGTATCAGTTGAAGAGCCAGGTCTTGAGTCCCTTCCTGAAGTGGTTCACTGGGGAGTGATGTGGAAGGGGGAGGGTTTTCCAAGCTTTGGCGGCAAGATGGGAGGAGGAGCATCCTCCGGAGCGGCAGTGGCAGATGCATGGTGTCTTGGCGAGGGCGAGGTGTGCGGAGACGAGGTTTCTGGTCGGCTGGTGGAAGATCAGGCAGTGATTCAAGTAGCCAGGTCCTTGGTTGTAAAGGGCTCTGTAGGAGTGAGTGAGGAGCTTGAACTGGCATCTCTTCTGTATGGGGAGCCAGTGGAAGTCTTTCAGGTGCTGGGTGATGTGTGTCCTCTTGGGGAGGTTGAGGATCAGTCTGGCTGCTGCGTTCTGGATGGTCTGGGGTCTTTGCACGAGTTCGGTGGTGGTGCCAGCATAGAGTGCGTTGCCGTAGTCGAGCCAGCTAGTAATGAGGGCCTGCTTCACAGTTTTCCTTATGCTGATGGGGAGCCATCTGAATATCTTGCGGAGTATGCGGATTGTGTGGAAGCAGTCACAGGTGACAGCGTTAACTTGATATTTCATGGAGAGTTTTCTGTCCAGTATGATGCCGAGGTTGTGGCCGTAGTATTTCGGCTTGTGGGTAGGTCCGAGCTCCACTGGCCACCAGGAGTCGTTCCAAAGGGTGGTGTGTCTGCCGAAGATCAAAACTTTTGTTTTGTCCGTGTTGAGTTTAAGGCAGTTGTCTCTCATCCATGTCACAACGTTCTTCATGCAGTTGTGGAAGTTAATCTTCATCAAGGTGGCGTTTACTGAGAGTGAGAGGATAAGATGAGTGTCATCTGCGTAGGAGATGATGTTCATGCCGTGGGATCTGACGATGTCTGCGGGGGTGTCATGTAGATGTTGAAGAGGGTAGGGAAGAGGGATGAGCCTTGGGGTACTTTGCAGATGGTGTGCTTGGGTTGCGAGGTGAAGGGAGGGATGCAAACTCTCTGGGTGCGACCCAGGAGGAAAGATGACATCCCTCTGACTGCATTGTCAGTGACTCTGATCTGGCATAGTCGATCGATGATTGTGTGGTGGGAGATGGTGTCGAAAGCTGTGAAGAGATCAAGGAGGATGAGGGCGGCTGATTCTCCTCTGTCAAGTAGGGCTCGGATGTCGTCTGTTGCAGCAATCAGCGCTGTCTCTGTGCTGTGGTTGGCTCTGAAATCCGATTGGGAAGGGTCCAGCAATTTGTTTCTTTTCAGATGTTCTGTGAGTTGGAGGTTGATGGCCATCCCCAGGACTTTGGCGGGGAACAGGAGTAGGGAGATGGGATGGTAGTTTTGGAGCTCTTTTGGGTCTGCCGAAGGTTTCTTGAGGAGGGGTGTTTCCATGCATTGGGAAAGGTGGCTGTAGATATGGAGGCGTTGAGGATGGTGGTGGGCTGGTGGCTGACAAATTTATTATTTTTGTTTTTTATATTAATTGATCAAATTATATATGCTTGAGAATCATTATAAGTTATTTTTATGATACGTATTTATTAAATGCATAATCTTTTTATTTTGTCACTTTAATATTAATTAATACATTAATTACATAATTACCAATACAATGTTAATATTTCAGAACATATTTTGCTAGTTGGTACTTTGACAGTGCTTTTTTGTACTACAACTTCAACGCCTTGTCAAGGGTAGTAAGCGCTACATAAATGCAAATGAAATTACAATATTTTCGTGGCTGATATTTGGTCAAACAGCCATCCCAAGACATGAATTGGGTAATGGTCTTCGAAAGATGGATAAATGTGACTATTTTGGTGATTTTCGAGCATTGCTTTTAACAATGACATTTGGATACACGCCATAAGCTTTTTTTTGTACTAGCAAAGCTGATCATTTTAACTTTCTTTTAAACGGAGGATCTTAGAAAAATTGTTAGTAAATGGTGGTGCAAAATGAAAGGACAGGGCAAGAGCCCTCTTACAAATTCAAATTCATAATGTTTGGAGTTTGTTATTAGAAGCCTCAACCTTATCATATATCTTATGACAAGGTTGAGGCTTCTAATAACAAACTCCAAACATTTCAGATAGGTTTTAGGCAGTGAGCTGCATTATTTTGCTTGTCAGCTGGTTTTTTTCTGTTGCCTTTCTAAATTCTAGAGTTATTGTGAATGTAAATGCTTTGTTCTCGCTCTGCTGCTATCGGAATTTGGTTTATTCCAGACTAGTGTTAATCACGCCTTTTCAACCACAGCGACAGGCTACAATTCAGTTAGAGTAATGTTCTAATGTTTGTAATATGTGCACGTTGACAACTGTAAAGAAGATAACATGTACAGTATTGGGGCGAACATACTCAGTGAAGCAGAGGGATTTACTTTGATGAAGTCCATCTACTGTATTCACAAAGGACACAGTGCTAACAACATATATTTTATAGCAATAGAAATGAATGATTAAGACATTCCAGAGGAGTTATGAGCGGTAAAACAAGCATTGCTCTAATCTTCAGGAACGTGGGCTGGACCCAGGATAACTGATTTACAATGGGAGGCATCACAAACTCTATACTGCATGGCCCAATGGGGAGATAGCGTGCATAGGTACAGATGAGAGTGCTGCCCTGAATTAAAAGTATACTTACTTTGGGCCTAAAAATATACACAAGTGAAAACAGGAATTAGATTTTGGAAGAAGGAAGGAGTCTGGCCAAAGTTGACAGTGATGAAAGGGTCAGGAAGGGAAAAAATACGTATTTCTGATGGTCTTGAGTATCACAGTTTCCTTTTTGATGTCTTTAAAATTATACTTCTGTTTTGCCCTGTGCAAGTACTTACCATGTTAGCTTCATCATCTAAATTCTCAAACTCACTCCTGGGATCTTCTAGGTGGAGCTGCTGAAACATGAGTGCAGATGCAACTTTGCCATTACAATCGGACGGTGAGGTCTGGCCGGTTAGGCTGCTCTGCATGCTGGGAGATCGGTACCGGTAAGGCACCTGGAGAGTACCTTGTAAGTCAAATGAAGCCTTGGCTTCTAGCGATCCCATCTGATAATGGGCAGAACCTTTAGCGCTTCCAGCTCGACTTAGCTGGTCGTCATCTGAAGTGTCTCCTTCATCTGAGCTCTCCTTCCCCTCAGCAGAGAGTAGAGACTTGTGCTCGCTGCTTTGGCTGCGTCGCTTTAGACTGGGCGCCCTTCCCATGCTGTTCCAGCTGGACCTTCGACTGTTCCAGCTGCTCGCAGATGTCCATGGATTATGAGGGGAGCTCCGAGCACTGACCTAAGAAGAGGACATAAAACAATTAGGGCAGTAGGTTTTTTTTCGATCATTTGAGTCTAATTCATTAAGTTCAGAAGTCAGAGGCATTTATCAAAAGCCCTAGAAACAAGTAAATACTTCCAGGATCTCTGATGCAATGTAGACTTTCAAATACAACATTAAAAAATCAGGAATACCAGTGTCAGAAGGATTTTTGGTCTTTTCAAGTCAGTTTACTGGAAGCAGCTTGGTGTACATACTTAACAGTGTTATGATGAGGCACAGTACATCATTCACAAAATGCACAAAATGAATAAGTCTATCAATGGGACATGAGAGTTCTTCACTTGGTCCTGGGTATCCCTTAGGATCGGGAGTGCACATGCCAAGTGTGTTTTTATATTAGGACAACCTCTATGGTTAAGGGAACATGGACTGTAAAATGTGCCCAAGAGCAATGGGTTACTGAGTAATAAAAACATGCATGACAGCTACAATGTGATTTTTATAATGCATTTACCTCAACAACGAGGTAATGTAAAAAGAGGTAAGATAAAACGCATTAAACGAGGTAATGTAAACTGAGGTAAGAAAAAACACTTTACATTTACAGCACATTTGTAAAGGTAGCAGTCGGGGGTAGGGTTTTAGGGTTCAGAGATGGGTGGCGATTAGGCATAGTAAGGACTTTTCAGGTTTTAGGGATTAGAGGTTTTTAGGGCTCAGAGATGGGTGGGTTTAGGGGTAGTAATGGGTATTTCAGGGAAAATGTAGTGTTACGGGGTGTTAAGGTTTTTTTGGCCTTTTACCGTTTATGAAAGGGTAGCTTTATGAGTTAGTAAGGGGTTTTAGAGTTCAGTTTAGGAAAGTTTTGCGCCAATCTGTCAAGCGGGGACCAAGAAAAAGGGGGTCCCAAAAGTGTGATTTTCTAAGTTAATTCCCGTATTAAACTTTGCTGTCTGATACAGAAAAAAACAACTGAACAGCTGAACTTTACACTAAAAGTGTGCTTTTTTTGATTTGGCGTACAGCTGTTCAGCTGTTCTAGAGAAATTTGTGTGGGTTTGATATGAAGGGGTTAAAGCTCAGAAAAAGTTAAGTGTATCTGGACCTTTGGTCCCATGGGACTCACATGGTTCCAAAAAAGTTTAAAAAATAGGCATTCTCTTTGGCTGAGGGAGGTTTTTCTCCCACTGGTCATTTAGGTACTTCAGTACTGGAGCAGGTACCGCTGTACCAAACGATCTGATTGTCTGGTCACATCTCTGAAGAAAATGTTGCAGCCACCATTACAGGACTTGTGGACTCTGTGCCAGAGTCCTGAAAAAAAAAGAAAATACATGTAAGAGTGTAGGGTGGACGCACTGTAGAGCCATGTGGATGGGGCTGTCCCAAAGGGACGCTCCCTCCTGTCAATTTTTTAAAAATTATATATTATTTTGGGTCACCAGTAGCGCAGTACCAGGACCTGGTACTGTGGTACTTAAAGCTGCACCCAATGTGGTACAGCGGTATCAAAAAAACATATAAAAAAATTACAAGGGTCTGGTCATAGCCCAGACCTTGCACCTTTCAGCAATTGTGCAGGCCATAGACCGTGCGCAATAGGGGTTAGTCGCCTGCAGTAGGTTGAGCGCTGGGCCAATCCACCACTGCACATTGCTGAAGGCTGTGCTCAGTGAGAGGTTGGCACCCATGGGGATGTGGGCACCCCTGGTGGTTTCGGTGCAGGGCCCAGTCTAGCTGAACACAAACATATTGCTCTCATGAATTACAATCCCTCAGAGCTCTAGGAAGGTCTTCCTTGTTATCATGTGATGTACTGAACCAGTCATTGTACTATGAAATGTACAATATGGTGGTCAGAGTAATGCCATCACACTCTAATCCCAATTACAACAAAGTGTCCAACAAGTCTTGTGAGTCCTCAAATGGGTGTTCAGCAAAGAGGAGGGGCAGCCACTTGAAAGAGGACCCCCCCCATAGCTTCAACTGTAGTTGCAAGCACTGACCAATATATCGCCAAGGGGTCATCATAGTGTGTCAAACCAATTCTTATTTTATTCACAAGCTTTTCTCGCAGAGCATGTGTTTACCAGTCAACACGTATTTCATCACTTGGAAACATTCCAATTACTTCATCAGGGCTAGAGAAATTATACACAGATTTAAAATCAGTCCTTATGGAAAACTGGATGGAAAGTACCACCACAGGACGGAAAGTGAGTATTACAAGCTGAAAATCACCCTTAGTGACTAAAAGAGAATATGGAAAATGAGAAGCTTAGGGTATAACGTAGAGCAAGTCTGGTCAATAAATAGAAATAGTGTTTATATTCCAACAACATATCATAATCTCAAAGAAGGTCAAAGGGTGTTATAAACAATACGGTCAATGCATACCATATCTAATACACTGAAAGTGACATATCAATGATGTTTGGAAAGCCACCATAACAGCGAAACTAAATACATTACCCTTATTGAAAATCTCAGTATGTGGGTTGAGGGGAATTTTGGAAGGGGGAGAATCTAAAGAAGAAAGTGATGTGTGACAAAAGTCTGGGAGAGCAAGAAGCTGGTCTTCATCTTGTTCAAAATGAATAATAAAGAGCATGTAACTTGCACCACCTTTTCGTAGTGGGGTGGACAGTCCGTAAATGGTATGTTATGTTATGTTAAATTAATTTATAGAGCGCGTGGTTACCTGAAGGTGTCCTGGCACTAGCTCAATGGAATGAACAGAAGGAGGTTTAAGACATTCCTCGGCCTAGCTGTTACACAGCCATGTCTTCAGGTCTGTCCTGAAAGTGAGCATGTTGGAGGGGGGGGGGGGCGAATGTGATAGGGGAGCTGATTCCAAGTGTTGGCTGTGCAGGTAATGAAGCATCTGCCACCCCAGTTGGTTCTCTTAAATTTGGGAACCACCAGGGTTTTGGCTCCCAGAGAGCGAAGCGTTCTGTTGGGAATACACCATTTAAATCTCAGCCTGAGATGAATTTATGGGAGGCAGAGAGGTAATTACAATGAGAGTTAGCAAGAGTGCTTGTAAATCATGTAGGTGATAATATCCTGCCTAGTAAAATGACTGAGGGCAAACTGTGAACTCTATAAAGTCATGGCATATATGAGGAATGCAACCACTGGTGGAGGTGTGGGAGATCCGTGTAGAGGCGACCAGTCAGGTTATGGCCCATTAAATACCAGCGTGACCTGGGCGGCGCCTTAATGCCGGGGATGTCTTCAAGGAGGAGATTACTGAATAAAATGCCAACTACCAATTTCAAGGCTAGTCTCCCGCCTCCCGATTCCTGCATGCAGAAACCCGATTCATCCAAGGGCTTCAACCTCTATAACTGGCTAGTAGGTAACAGAAAATAATCCAATTTCAAAGGATTGAGGGCGAAAGGGTAAATAATATAACTGTACGAATTTAATGGGGACTATCCTTATGGGGAAAGCGTACGCGCCAAACCAAAAGAATGACAATAATAATAATACCAGTAACAGGTAAAATGTCACTGCTGGCAAAGGTAAAAGTGCAAAAACATGACTTGAAAAGAAAGAAAGGTTCTTAAGTAAGACGACACTCAGCAATGGTTGGCATTTCCTAAATCACACTAATGTTGAAGAACTTATGGAATTGACTCAAAGAAACAATATAAATGTCAAGGTCAGTCAAGGGACACGAGGAGAAAAGTTAGCAATGTGCCTGGTCCGCCCTATTGCCGAAAAACAAGCACTCGCAACTGCAGTCCTTCCTCTGATGGACGGTTTCACCACTTGCCCGGGCTCTTATGCATTTTAGTTTCCCCCAATTTTTCTTAAGGGAGTATCAGTTATTCGACATTTTCAATGGTCTACCTAGCAATTTGTTAGTGGAACAACTTCCACAGTAGAACTCTTTAACTGCTCCGCCTGGATGGGATTTGGCACAACCCTGAATTAAATTGCTCTTATCAGCAATCTATCCATGGAGTGCTAGAGCAAGTGTCCTGCGAGGGGTGAATTGTCAGTACTTCCATCTTGTTATAGGATGGTGCTGGAAATTGTGTGTTTAAGGTGGTGGTAAAGAAGTTACTTATTTTATCAAATGGGGCTCTAGGAGGGTGCGAGGTTGAAAGCACCAGCTGCAGAGTTCCTTGTGTGTCCAACAGTGTTCAGGCAACAATAAAAATGTCAAGGTAATTCTGGTGATTAATGTTCCTGGTGGAGAGAGATGGGGTTTTGTCTAGGGCAGTTTTAACTCATCATAAAGTATAGCACAAGGTCAACATGCCTGCTGCAAGGAACATGAACCATGCAGATCACATAGCTGTATTTTATGTGGATAGCTCAGTGGGCTACTGCTTATGTCACAGGGATACTTTTGTTACTTGCAGTTCATATGTTACAATGCCAATATAACACAGTGACCTGTAAACTGTCATCAAAGAGCTGCATGCAAACTGCATGATATCGGTTAGAACATTATGCTTTTTACCCCAGTCTTCCATTATCCTAATGTTGCTAAAAAGGGTTCTTTTGGATAGAAACATTCTTATTAGTAAAGTTAACCCCAACTACTGTGGCACGTTTAGTTCCTGCATTTGTGTTTCTCCAGACCGAACAATCTTAAAATATACTGTCAACTATCATGGATACCATGTAATTCCTACCCCTTGTAATCCTCATTGTCCTATATACCTTTTCTATCGACTGATTTACACACATATGATTCACTGTCTCAATATAATGTGTGTGTGATATAAAGTGCTTTGACAACATACAATGGTATGAGTAGCGCTATAAAACAAATGAAATGTATGTGAGAGAGGGGCTAGGGAGAGATGGGGCACTGTTGAAGGGTGCAAGTGAGGGAATCCGTGGAGAAAGGGGTCATTGGGGGGGCAAAAGAGATTGTTGCAAAGGGAGCCAGCAGTGCTAAAGCCGGGCCTGCATGTATTGATTTAATAAAGGGGGACTTCACCGTTAATTTGGTTGCTGCATTTTTTAATCTTTTGTGATAAATGTAGCATGACTTTGCAGCTTTTGATATGGGACTTCCGTTTTATTCTTTTGGATCTGGGATTTCATTTCCCTTCCAGCTGTCTTTCGTTTCATCTGCCTTTGCATTGAATTAGAGATACGTGTAATCTAATATAAATATGTACAATGAACCGTTATATGGTATGTACTATTAATGTATTACCCCATTCCTCACCAATTACATTAATCATCTAACCATTTCAAAGCCATGCACCTATTGTAACCCCATGTTACTACATATAGTATTTCTGGTAGAAATGCTAAGCTCATAGATAAGTAAACATATAAATAAATAAATTGAGTTCTCAAGTTCCCAACTCTTTTCCTATTTCTAGATGATTCCACCTTCACTTCTCGTGAAATGATTGATTCTATAGTTCAATTTAGGAATACTGAATATGCCACTTCACATCCACAATGCCCTTATTGAAGTCTGCATGTGATGGACACTTCGATCTAGTCTATGCCTATCAATCTCAAAGCTTTTAATTCCCCCCTCACTTGCTACCATAACCTTAGAGCTTTTGCATAGCTTCATGAAAGATACAGCAACTGACTGATCCCTCCCCTTCTGAGATATCCCCTGGTCTTAAGGTCAGCATGTTAGGCTCAGCTGTTCTACTGCAGCAGATTGCCAGGGCATAACAACGTTCAGGTTAACCTTCTGTTTCCCTATTCCTTAGATCTCTCTTTGGGGTTCTTTACTCCTTCAGTGTGGAATAAAGCCAGAGACCATGTAGTTCTCTCAACAAGTAGCCACGGGTGGTCCCCAGGGAAAGGATTACTGCAGCTTTAACACCAAGCAACAAACCCTCTTGCCAGTCTTCATCTATAAATGCATGGGCCACCGATTATTCTCCCCCATACTTCAGCATTGGTGCACCTCTCTGTTTTCCTCAGACCGGGTGCCATGGCTCCTTTTGAGGTGATCTATGGAGGTGGTGCCACTAGTACCCACCCCCACCTGTCTGCCTGCAGCACTGGCCACAGGGCTCACAGGCCCACACAGGTGATGACGTGAGCCTCTGGCTGCCGCAGCAGCATTTACATCAGCTTGGAACGAAACTTTAACTCCAAGGCCCATCACCTATAGTTGGATGTACCTGTGTTTTTGTGGTAAAGCTGTCTTCATTCACAGGCATTTCTGAGGTGCATGCACCCTCCTCTGCTAGCACACCTGTTCTATGCTGAGATAAGAGACCTGAGGTGGGCGCTCCGCCTGGAGTTCAGCGGTGGCCATATTGCAACCTAGCTAGGTGCCACTATCTTCCATACGTACTCCTGCATTCAAAGCAACTGGTTTATTGTCAATACAGAATGTGCTGTCTTTGGCACACACTCATACCTTTGGTCTCAGCAGCCATGAAAGTGACTTCTTCCATTCTTCGGTGCCATTTGGTAGATGAATCTCCATCCTTTGCTCTTAGATCAAATCAAATGGCTACTCCAATTATCTCCACCTTAGGCTCTTGTACTGTGTCTTCCCATTCGGTTTTACCACAGCAGGCAAATGTGTTCAGTGCATTACACAGCTTTTCCTTTCATCTTCCTGAGTGAAAGCAGTGGCTGCCGGCTTAGTCATGAGTGTGAGGAAAGCAACAACCATCTCCTCAATCTGGAGACCTCTTTATTTGTTATATTGTGAACAAAGGGCGTCTCCTCTTTAAGTAGTTTATATTCTACACGGGTCTTCCACTCACTGCAAACTACTTTCCTTTCCTCCATGATCACTCACTAAATCTCCAGGTGCAAACTCATGGCCACATCTTACAACCTTTTATCACTGAAATGACTGACAGCAAGAGGCAGAATCTGATCTATGTTTGGACAAACTGTGCATTTAATGTCTGTCCTCAATCTCCTTCTCATAGAATCGTCTACATTTCCACAAACTGATACTATTGTCCCCTTAATTTCCCTTTCTCACTCTGTCCTGGGTTGTGGTTGCCTTCCTTGCACCGCGAGGCCACTTAGGTAGCAAGTGTAAGCAATATAAGAAAAAGAAACAATCTTATATCTCTCTCTATCTATCTATCTATCTATCTATCTATCTATAAATATATATATATATAACATAACATAACATGTGTATTTGTAAAGCGCACTTATCACCCGTGGGTCTCAAGGCGTTGAATAACAGATGTTTATTGTTACCCAACTCAATGGTGCTCATTTTATCGACCTCAGATGGATGAAAGGCTGAGTGGACCCGCCGGGATTTGAACCTGTGACCATGAGGGCGAACACAGGCCCCCGCAGTGGATGCATTAGTCCACTAAATAGATATATATATATTTGTATATCTATATATAGGCAAGCAATCATTGGTGCTAATTAACAAAACTATATATATATATATATATCAAACCTACAAGTTGCCTGTTGAGAGAGGACCACACACAGGTAAGTATTTCATCTGCCATCATTTTATTGTGCGAAGGCAGTCACAGACACAGACATCGTTGCACAACATGAGTCCCTCCTGACGCGTTTCGTGCTTTAACAGCACTTCTTCAAAGGATGACGGACTGGCGAGGAATGAAACCGGCAATTTTTTCAACACGACTTTTGAACAGTTGTTCTCCCGCCCCAGTGGGCGTGGCCACCCCTGTGGCCGATGGTAACTGTAGTGTTGAAGTCCTACTACAGTGAGTCGCCAGGTTTCAACCTCAGTGCTGAAATAAATCCCAAGTGGGTATGCAAACCGACATGTAGGTTTCTGTATTGCCGCTCACTTCGCACAATAGCACTTCCTGTCCACCAAGCCGAAATGCAGGTTGGCACTTCAGCAGGACTGCGCGGAGCGCAGCGGGGTGACTCTCGCGGCTCAGGCGGGGCCGCTAAACATTAAACCTACAAGTTGCCTGTTGAGAGAGGACCACACACAGGTAAGTATTTCATCTGCCATCATTTTATTGTGCGAAGGCAGTCACAGACACAGACATCGTTGCACAACATGAGTCCCTCCTGACGCGTTTCGTGCTTTAACAGCACTTCTTCAAAGGATGACAGACTGGCGAGGAATGAAACCGGCAATTTTTTCAACACGACTTTTGAACAGTTGTTCTCCCGCCCCAGTGGGCGTGGCCACCCCTGTGGCCGATGGTAACTGCAGTGTTGAAGTCCTACTGCAGTGAGTCGCCAGGTTTCAACCTCAGTGCTGAAATAAATCCCAAGTGGGTATGCAAACCGACATGTAGGTTTCTGGATTGCCGCTCACTTCGCACAATAGCACTTCCTGTCCACCAAGCCGAAATGCAGGTTGGCACTTCAGCAGGACTGCACGGAGCGCAGCGGGGTGACTCTCGCGGCTCAGGCGGGGCCGCTAAACATCAAACCTACAAGTTGCCTGTTGAGAGAGGACCACACACAGGTAAGTATTTCATCTGCCATCATTTTATTGTGCGAAGGCAGTCACAGACACAGACATCGTTGCACAACATGAGTCCCTCCTGACGCGTTTCGTGCTTTAACAGCACTTCTTCAAAGGATGACGGACTGGCGAGGAATGAAACCGGCAATTTTTTCAACATGACTTTTGAACAGTTGTTCTCCCGCCCCAGTGGGCATGGCCACCCCTGTGGCCGATGGTAACTGTAGTGTTGAAGTCCTACTGCAGTGAGTCGCCAGGTTTCAACCTCAGTGCTGAAATAAATCCCAAGTGGGTATGCAAACCGACATGTAGGTTTCTGGATTGCCGCTCACTTCGCACAATAGCACTTCCTGTCCACCAAGCCGAAATGCAGGTTGGCACTTCAGCAGGACTGCGCGGAGCGCAGCGGGGTGACTCTCGCGGCTCAGGCGGGGCCGCTAAACATCAAACCTACAAGTTGCCTGTTGAGAGAGGACCACACACAGGTAAGTATTTCATCTGCCATCATTTTATTGTGCGAAGGCAGTCACAGACACAGACATCGTTGCACAACATGAGTCCCTCCTGACGCGTTTCGTGCTTTAACAGCACTTCTTCAAAGGATGACGGACTGGCGAGGAATGAAATCGGCAATTTTTTCAACACGACTTTTGAACAGTTGTTCTCCCGCCCCAGTGGGCGTGGCCAGCCCTGTGGCCGATGGTAACTGTAGTGTTGAAGTCCTACTGCAGTGAGTCGCCAGGTTTCAACCTCAGTGCTGAAATAAATCCCAAGTGGGTATGCAAACCGACATGTAGGTTTCTGGATTGCCGCTCACTTCGCACAATAGCACTTCCTGTCCACCAAGCCGAAATGCAGGTTGGCACTTCAGCAGGACTGCGCGGAGCGCAGCGGGGTGACTCTCGCGGCTCAGGCGGGGCCGCTAAACATCAAACCTACAAGTTGCCTGTTGAGAGAGGACCACACACAGGTAAGTATTTCATCTGCCATCATTTTATTGTGCGAAGGCAGTCACAGACATCGTTGCACAACATGAGTCCCTCCTGACGCGTTTCGTGCTTTAACAGCACTTCTTCAAAGGATGACGGACTGGCGAGGAATGAAACCGGCAATTTTTTCAACATGACTTTTGAACAGTTGTTCTCCCGCCCCAGTGGGCGTGGCCATCCCTGTGGCCGATGGTAACTGTAGTGTTGAAGTCCTACTGCAGTGAGTCGCCAGGTTTCAACCTCAGTGCTGAAATAAATCCCAAGTGGGTATGCAAACCGACATGTAGGTTTCTGGATTGCCGCTCACTTCGCACAATAGCACTTCCTGTCAACCAAGCCGAAATGCAGGTTGGCACTTCAGCAGGACTGCGCGGAGCGCAGCGGGGTGACTCTCGCGGCTCAGGCGGGGCCGCTAAACATCAAACCTACAAGTTGCCTGTTGAGAGAGGACCACACACAGGTAAGTATTTCATCTGCCATCATTTTATTGTGCGAAGGCAGTCACAGACACAGACATCGTTGCACAACATGAGTCCCTCCTGACGCGTTTCGTGCTTTAACAGCACTTCTTCAAAGGATGACGGACTGGCGAGGAATGAAACCGGCAATTTTTTCAACACGACTTTTGAACAGTTGTTCTCCCGCCCCAGTGGGCGTGGCCACCCATGTGGCCGATGGTAACTGTGGTGTTGAAGTCCTACTGCAGTGAGTCGCCAGGTTTCAACCTCAGTGCTGAAATAAATCCCAAGTGGGTATGCAAACCGACATGTAGGTTTCTGGATTGCCGCTCACTTCGCACAATAGCACTTCCTGTCCACCAAGCCGAAATGCAGGTTGGCACTTCAGCAGGACTGCGCAGAGCGCAGCGGGGTGACTCTCGCGGCTCAGGCGGGGCCGCTAAACATCAAACCTACAAGTTGCCTGTTGAGAGAGGACCACACACAGGTAAGTATTTCATCTGCCATCATTTTATTGTGCGAAGGCAGTCACAGACACAGACATCGTTGCACAACATGAGTCCCTCCTGACGCATTTCGTGCTTTAACAGCACTTCTTCAAAGGATGACGGACTGGCGAGGAATGAAACCGGCAATTTTTTCAACACGACTTTTGAACAGTTGTTCTCCCGCCCCAGTGGGCGTGGCCACCCTGTGGCCGATGGTAACTGTAGTGTTGAAGTCCTACTGCAGTGAGTCGCCAGGTTTCAACCTCAGTGCTGATATAAATCCCAAGTGGGTATGCAAACCGACATGTAGGTTTCTGGATTGCCGCTCACTTCGCACAATAGCACTTCCTGTCCACCAAGCCGAAATGCAGGTTGGCACTTCAGCAGGACTGCGCGGAGCGCAGCGGGAGTGACTCTCGCGGCTCAGGCGGGGCCGCTAAACATCAAACCTACAAGTTGCCTGTTGAGAGAGGACCACACACAGGTAAGTATTTCATCTGCCATCATTTTATTGTGCGAAGGCAGTCACAGACATCGTTGCACAACATGAGTCCCTCCTGACGCGTTTCGTGCTTTAACAGCACTTCTTCAAAGGATGACGGACTGGCGAGGAATGAAACCGGCAATTTTTTCAACACGACTTTTGAACAGTTGTTCTCCCGCCCCAGTGGGCGTGGCCACCCCTGTGGCCGATGGTAACTGTAGTGTTGAAGTCCTACTGCAGTGAGTCGCCAGGTTTCAACCTCAGTGCTGATATAAATCCCAAGTGGGTATGCAAACCGACATGTAGGTTTCTGGATTGCCGCTCACTTCGCACAATAGCACTTCCTGTCCACCAAGCCGAAATGCAGGTTGGCACTTCAGCAGGACTGTGCGGAGCGCAGCAGGGTGACTCTCGCGGCTCAGGCGGGGCCGCTAAACATCAAACCTACAAGTTGCCTGTTGAGAGAGGACCACACACAGGTAAGTATTTCATCTGCCATCATTTTATTGTGCGAAGGCAGTCACAGACACAGACATCGTTGCACAACATGAGTCCCTCCTGACGCGTTTCGTGCTTTAACAGCTCCGCGCAGTCCTGCTGAAGTGCCAACCTGCATTTCGGCTTGGTGGACAGGAAGTGCTATTGTGCGAAGTGAGCGGCAATCCAGAAACCTACATGTCGGTTTGCATACCCACTTGGGATTTATATCAGCACTGAGGTTGAAACCTGGCGACTCACTGCAGTAGGACTTCAACACTACAGTTACCATCGGCCACAGGGGTGGCCACGCCCACTGGGGCGGGAGAACAACTGTTCAAAAGTCGTGTTGAAAAAATTGCCGGTTTCATTCCTCGCCAGTCCGTCATCCTTTGAAGAAGTGCTGTTAAAGCACGAAACGCGTCAGGAGGGACTCATGTTGTGCAACGATGTCTGTGTCTGTGACTGCCTTCGCACAATAAAATGATGGCAGATGAAATACTTACCTGTGTGTGGTCCTCTCTCAACAGGCAACTTGTAGGTTTGATGTTTAGCGGCCCCGCCTGAGCCGCGAGAGTCACCCGCTGCGCTCCGCGCAGTCCTGCTGAAGTGCCAACCTGCATTTCGGCTTGGTGGACAGGAAGTGCTATTGTGCGAAGTGAGCGGCAATCCAGAAACCTACATGTCGGTTTTGCATACCCACTTGGGATTTATATCAGCACTGAGGTTGAAACCTGGCGACTCACTGCAGTAGGACTTCAACACTACAGTTACCATCGGCCACAGGGGTGGCCACGCCCACTGGGGCAGGAGAACAACTGTTCAAAAGTCGTGTTGAAAAATTGCCGGTTTCATTCCTCGCCAGTCCGTCATCCTTTGAAGAAGTGCTGTTAAAGCACGAAACGCGTCAGGAGGGACTCATGTTGTGCAACGATGTCTGTGTCTGTGACTGCCTTCGCACAATAAAATGATGGCAGATGAAATACTTACCTGTGTGTGGTCCTCTCTCAACAGGCAACTTGTAGGTTTGATATATATATATATATATATACTTAATTACATTGCACATTTTCTGCAACTCGGTTTTGCACTAGCACTGTTAATTAGCACCAGCACCAGTGATTGCTTGCCTATATATAATATAACGTAGGTTGCATAAAAATCGCAATGAATAAACTATGTATTGTAGTCTGAGGAGACACGGCTCCGTAGAAAGCAACTTCGACACTTCTGCATTCCGTAAGTGTCAAAAGGGGTCGAGACACGGTGAGTCAGCAGCCAGGGTTCGTTGGGACAGCAGTCCGGTACAACGCAATCCAAGGGTGAATGATCGGAAGATCAAAGTGCATTGTGGGCAATGGAGTTCCTGAAGGGCAGAGAGGCATCGGCAAGCCTAATTTTCAAGAAAACCACAACGGAAAGCAGTCGGGAGGGAATGAACACTCCCCAAGTGCTAACAACATCGAGCATCAAACAGAAAGACAACATGTTAGAAAAACTAAGGAGAAAAGAACTGAGCTGATGGTGGGAGGCGACCTCTCTCCAGAGTTACCTAGATGTCGACCGCTTACTGAGAGGGCTCAGAATCTTCATAGTGCCTACGTTGAATAAACCAAAGCAGGAAGTATTGAAAGCATGGATGGAGAATACCACATCCTGTTCGAAAACAATGCTGAAAATTCTTATACAAAACGCATGGGAGGAACATAAAGAGCTGTTGGAACAAATACAGAATTTACTGGATGAGTTGGCGAAGGACTCTGACCACAATGAAGTCAAGAAAGTCCTGACCATGGTGAACGACAAAATTATCATCTTTGAGAAAGAAATCATAGAACGAAAGCAGAGGAAATTTGAGAGAGACGAGAGAGACTACAGATGCGGAGAATTTTAACATTTGCGAGAAAATTCAATAAACTCCAGTCCAACCTCAACAAAGACCGAGCATTAGGAGCAGCGGGTAGAGGGAGATGGGAATCTGGCACTAGTCTGAGCTCCGACGTTGGTTCCATAGACAGCAGCAACTCCAACCCCTCCGAGATTGTTTCTTTTTCCGAGGAACTGCACCTCTTGCAAGAACTGAACGAACAGTCAATAAGAGGGAGAACAAGGGGCAGAGGCAGAGGAGGAAAAACAAAAGCAAAAGAAGACGAGACCGCCGCAAGCAAAATCAAAAACACTGGCATGGGAACAAGGGGCCAGAATCGAAAGGAGAAGTAATGGACGGACAAGAACTTACGGTAATGAATTTATCTCAAAGACTTATAACTAAAACTGAAGAAGAGGTTCTTAAACTAGGCCTTACTTTTTGTCCAGACACACCCTTAGATTACTCACAGACACACATTGACCTTTACCTATTTGTACGCAAGCTCAAACTCTTTAAAATACACAATGTAAAAAAGAGAGGTCAGCATACTACACATGACAGCAGTCTTCCTACATCCCTTTGCATTGAAGATATTAACACACTTAGATCAATCCAAGAACTGGAAGATGTACCGGGGGTCCAGGGAACACAAGAGGTGGATCCTTTTGATCCTGTCAACATTGCCATAATAGCTAATCTGGGAATTGACCCAGTAGCACCTGACATAACGGGGTTTAGAGCTAAATCTAAGTACATGCCACAAATTGCTAAAGACAATATAGATATCTTTTATGAAGCTGTGAACCAAGATATTTTACAACTACTGAAGAAACCTGTGATTAGCTCTAACATAACCAGAGGTCAAAGGGAAGCTATATTGGCTCTGCAAAGTGACGAAAGTATTATAATAAAACCCTCAGACAAGGGCGGCAATATTATCCTTTGGGGTAAGGGAGAATACATACAGGAGGCCATGAGGCAGCTTAACAACACTACCTGCTATGTCAGAGTAGTTAAATCCTACCTTACTGAACTACAGAAAAGATTTTCTGATCTATTGAAAGGGTGGTCGGAAGATAATCTTCTTAATTGGGATGAGCAGCAATTCCTAAAGATCAACACACCCACGGTACCTACTTTTTATCTGCTGCCCATTACATCCACCTGGTCGCCCAATAGTCTCCTCAAAGAATAGCCTCTTTGAGAATGTCTCTATCTATGTCGATCATTTTTTGGCAGGCTATGTGAAAGATTTAACGTCATATGTAAGAGACACTAAGGACTTTTTACAGAAAATTGAGAGCATTCACTGGGGTGGAGAGCATTGGTTAGTCTGTTTGGACGTCGAAAGCCTTTACACCAACATTAGACACAGAGATGGTCTCAATGCTTGTGAACATTACTTGAAAACCAGAAGCATACATCTATTGGCACACACACACATGCTATTACAAATGATAGAAATCTGTTTAAGAGAAAATGTGTTCATGTTTAATGGTGTACTGTACAAGCAGATACAGGGGACTTCGATGGGCACTTGCTTCGCCCCCAGCTATGCCAATCTTTTGGTAGGCTGGTGGGAGAAGCAGGTGCTCTGGAGTGAGCCCTTTGAGCATTGGACCAGCAAAGTCAATGTATGGCTTAGCTACATCGATGATGTCTTTTTTGTGTGGGAAGGCGGAGAGGATGACCTCCTACACTTTGTAAACGAATTGAACCGTAATACAGTCAATCTCAAATTTACTATGCACCACAGCCAACACACAGTGGATTTTCCAGACATTAGGCTTACTGTCAAGGATAACAAATTGGTAACAGATCTGTTCAGAAAAAGCACAGCAGGTATTTCTGTACTTCACTCAGCGAGTTGCCACCCCCTAACTTTAGGTGGAGTATTCCATTCAGCGAGTTCCTATGGGCTAAAAGGAATTGTAGCTCTGAAGATAACTACCAGAAGAATAAAAAAGAGATGATGGGCAAGTTTCAAGCTAGAGGATATCCCCTCAAAATGCTTAAATTGGGTGAAAGCAAAGCAGATTCCATTAAGAGAAGTGAGGCTCTTTATAAAGCACCCAAAACAAAAATAGCAGAGGAGAGATCTCCTATCAGATTGATCACAACATATAATACACAATCTGCGCAGTTTAGTGAAATCATTAAGAAAAGATGGGATATCCTTACACAGGATCGTACGTTGAGAGAGAAATTAGGACAACATCCCTCAATAACCTAAAGAAAGGGCCCCTCACTCAAGGATATGCTAGTTAGGAGCCACATGGAACATCGCAAACCCAACTGGTTAGAGAGAGCAGGGGGATTCCACAAGTGTGGTAAGTGTAAAGCATGTAGCAACAGTCAGAACTTGAGGGAAGTCAAGTTACAAAGAACTAACAGACAGTGGATCATTAAAAAGAACATTAGTTGTGGAACTGATTTTGCAATTTATGTGATCACTTGCCCTTGTGGCAAGTGGTACATTGGATCCACTACTTTCCCAGTAAAGAAAAGGATTTTAGAGCACTGGCGAGCTATCACAAACAAAGATTATAGCTACAGCACAGCCAGACATTTTAACCAGGCACACAATGAAGATTGGACCACTACAAAATACTTTGCCCTTGATACCATCCACAAAAACCCAAGGGGGGGGGATCGAGTCCAATCCTTGAGAAGGTCTGAATCTAGGTTTATTCTACAAGCTGGGAGTGTTTTTCCGTTTGGAAAGAATAACGATGAGGAGATGCATGTACATTTGTAATCCTGCCTTTTACATGATACAATTTCAGGAACTGGAGTTTACAAATTTATTGTGTTATTTGTTTGTATTGGAGAACTATGTGATATTACCCGTCCTTTACTTTTTTCTTTTGTTTCCCTTGTTGTTTTATGATTAGCATGAATATTGTCTTTTTTACCTATCATAGATAGCGGTTGGCCACTTATTGTCATAGTTAATCTATAATTCCTGAGATAGACTATGTATGTGCTTGACCCTTTTAACTAAACACATTGGCTTTCAGTAATATTAAGATCTTGAGTTCGAAAATAATCCATTGTTTTATTTTCACTAACATTATTCTGTCTTATTGTTTACAGATCCTCTAGATGGCTCCCTGGGTCACATCCAACACGAACTAAAACTTAGAAGCTATGAGCACAGGGATGTTTTATTGAACAACCGCTCTCTCTCCCATTTTGTCTATTTTTGGAGTTACACTGGGGTACTATATCCCAAGTTAGATTACTGATTGCTGATTAGTAAACCTTAATGGGAGCAATCCTTTAACACTGGGTACTATACCCTTTTTTGTCTCGATAAACACGGGGAGGATCTAAATGATAATGTATAAACAGATAATTCCATTATACTCTACAATCTTCATTATGATGAATTACTGAAAAAGTCTTATGTATGATGGATTGGGGGTACTAGACCCAAGAATTTCCATACAACACTTTGTTTGTTTCCTGTCTTAATTATGCACATTAATATTGTATTTGTGGTCTTTCGACACTGCCAATTTAAAAATACCTGAGTTGATAATATATCGTGATACATTAACGAGTTATATATGTCTTATTCTATGCTAATCACACAATGTGAAATTTATTATTTATTCCTTTCTTCACAAGCCACTTAAATATAATGTATGTGTTTATTTGCACGTATGTGATATGGGACTTGGGATCAATGTACAGTCTTTTTTCTATGTCTGGAGTTGTGTGTGACGCAAATTGTGTATAAAAAAAGTAAACTCCGAGCAAAGGTCATGTGACCAAGAGCTGTTTAGCTCGAAACGCGTTGTTTGTGCCCGGAATAAATTTCAACTTGAAAACTTGGATTGGTGTGGCTCGTGCTTACTATATCGTGTAAGCTTGGTGGTGGATATATATATATATATATATATATATAATAATAATGTAAACCTGAAGTAAGTTCACACATGCAGTGAGTACACATCAAGTGGTATTCTTGGATATTTAGGTATTTGTAGAGGCTGGCAAATTGGAAACTAGATTGTTCAGGAAAGCAACAGCAGGGAACACAACTCTGCACGCCTCGAGTTTTCACCCCACACACACCAAGCAAAGTATCCCTTACGGTGAAATGCTACGGGCCAATAGGAACTGTAGCTCATCAAAAGATCTATTTAAATGCCAACAAGAAATGACTAGAAGATTTCAGGATAGAGGCTACAGCATAGCCACCATTGAATTGGCGAAAGAGGCTGCAAATAAAAAGAAACGTGAGGACCTTCTTTTTCTTAAACGTTCCAACACACAGGATAGAAGTGAGCCTCAGACTCGTTTCATAACTACATTCAGCCGCCAGAACAAGGTTTTTAGAGATTTGTTCACGAAAAATTGGCATATCCTAAAAGCAGATCCAGTGATTGGCCAGCTGATTCCCAAATATCCACCTCTAACATATCGCAGAGCACCCTCATCGAGAGATGCGGTGGTGCAATCAAGCCCAGAGAACAACAGGGAACCTGGGTGGCTTAGACCACCTCCTGGTTTTAAAAAATGCAGTTAGTGCAGAGCCTGTACTATAGGCAAGAGCACAACGACTTACTCTACCCCTTTCTGCAGTAAGGAGATGAAAATTGGAGGTGCATTTAACTGCAAGACCGAATTTGCAGTTTATGTTTTAACTTGCACCTGTAATTTGCAGTATGTAGGGAGCACTACGCTCCAAGTGCACAAAAGGATCCTGCAGCACATGTGGGCAATATCGAATGTAGATAGATCATATCCGGTAGCCTGGCACTGTGAAATCGTACATCAGCAGGACCCTCTGCAAATCTCCTATTTTGTAATTGATGCTATTGCACCAAATAAGAGAGGGGGTGATCGAGCTAGAGCACTTTGTGAACTAGAGACGAGATATATTCTATTGCTCGACAGTAAGATGCCCCAGGGGCTTAATTATGATGAGGAACTCCATTCATGCCTATAAACATACAAATACTGATAATCACAAGTTTGGTCGTGGCAGCTAGAATAAGTGCACTTGCAGTAAAATTCGGTCCTGAAGTCATTAGTTCAATATAAAGCAGTTGGTTAACTCCCTTTATTGCTGGCCCATAACATGTGGTATTTGATTTGGGCACTGACCCAGAGATTTCATATGAGGTAATATTGGATGCACTGTTTTGTAAATGCGGGTACTTGCCGAAGGGACAAACACTGTAAGGGGCTGTTGCATCCTTAATCAAGAACATTTTAAAACAAAATGATGATTTCATATAAACTGTAGGCTCTGCGATGCTAGGTAACTATACTGTGTATATTTTAATGGCACTTGACATTTGTAGTATATCCAGTGCGAAACGTGAGCACTTTGAAGTCATCCATAATGGTGAAAATAGTTGAATGTTTAAATATATAACATGTCTGATAGAGCTTGTAATGATGTGAAACTTCTACAGTTTGTTTAATGTATGTGTAACCTCTTTTTGCCAGGAGAATCCAACCAAGTATATTTTTAAAATACTTAATGATCTTAAACTCAGGAAAAGCCCTACTGCCCCTGTAATCACGTCCAAGCAGCAATGTGAGGATCTCGCCACCTTTTTCGTTAAAAGGTGGAGACGATATATCATTCCTTTCCTCAGGCCCCTGTTAGTCTTAGTCCTGTATCCAGGCCTCCCATCGTTCGCACTCTGACGGCGTTTCCTTTTGTTGATCAGGATGAGCTTTGTCAGCTTTGCAGCAAAATCAAATCTGGCTCCCCTGCAGATCCTCTCAAGCCGGACCAGTTTTTAAAATCATTGTCTGTGGTCGCGGCGCCTCTGTGCCAGTTGATTAATACTTCTTTCTCCACTGCAATGGTTCCAAGGCAATGGAAACAGGCTATGGTTGTTCCCCTTCTCAAAAAGCCATCATTAGATCCAGCTAAATTGGAAAACTTCCGCCCAATCTCTCTGTTACCTTGGGCAGCTAAAATTGCGGAAGCACACGCTAATACCATCCTTTCAGCTTTTCTGAATTCCAATGGCATCCTGGATCCCACGCAGAATGGTTTCCGCCCAGGACACAGTACGGAGACAGCGCTCCTTGCTGTGGCCGAACATCTGTGGACCATTCTAGATGCGGGTGACACCGCGGCACTAATCTTGTTAGATCTTAGTGCCGCGTTTGACACTGTATCCCACCAGATTCTTTTAAATCGTCTGGAGGAGGCAGGAATCGTTGGTGCTGCCTTGGAATGGTTCAGATCCTTCCTCTCTGAAAGGACTTTCCAGGTGTCTGCTCCGCCCTTCCTCTCACCTGTCCAGTCTGTTGGACAAGGTGTGCCACAGGGTTCCGCCCTGAGTCCCGTACTTTTAATCTGTACGTACAACCTCTGGCAGTGATAGCCAGGGACAGGGTCTCTCCATTGTCTCTTACGCCGATGACACGCAGCTGGTGGTGGTTCTCTCCGACGACTCCACGCAGGATGCCCCTATGTTTAGGAGCGGTCTGGCGGCGGTCGCGGAGTGGATGACCGCCAACTGCCTCCAGCTTAATGCTAATAAATCGGAGGTGTTGTTGGTAGGTAAAAACATCAAGCTGTGGAGCGAGAACTGGTGGCCTAACACCCTGGGGAGCGCACCCACCCCTAAGTCGGTGGTGAAAAACCTAGGGGTTTGGATGGACTCAACCCTTAGTCTTCAGGATCACACTAAGAAGATTGCAGGCATGTGCTTTGGCCTTCTACGGGGTCTGAAACCCCTTCTGGGCTTTTTGACCCGTCCACCAGACAACTGATTGTTCAGGCGGCCATACTGTCTAGGCTTGACTACGCTAATTCACTTTTTTGGGGGTTGAATAAAGCTGAGGTCTTGCGCCTACAAAGGGTCCAAAATGCAGCTGCCAGAGCCCTTTTGGGTCTCCCGCGTAGATGCCACATCTCGGGGGTAATCCGTTGATTACACTGGCTGCCTGTGGCCAAGCGCATAGAATTTAAAGCCCTCTCCATGGCCTTTAAAATCTTAAAGTTCTCCTCTCCTTGTATTCTGTCCGACGTGGTGGTACCTTACACTCCCTTGCGCTCTCTGCGCTCTATGGGGTCTTGCTTGGCTCTGGTCCCGCGGGTAAAACGTCTACATGCCGGGGGACGATCTTTCCGCTATCTAGCGGCCAAGCTTTGGAATTCTCTCCCCCTGCATATTCGCAGTCTGGATAACTACTTGACGTTCAGGAAGGCTATAAAAACTCATCTCTTCCCCGCGGCTTAGGCTTTAGTCTCTTGTTGTCTGCCAGTAGTAAGCGCCGGGACGCCTCTTTGCTGAGGCAGCTGTTGCGCTATACAAATCGGACTAACATAACATAACATTTAATTTTCCAGGCTATAAACTGAGTAAAATGTAATCAGTTACGGGCAGCGAGATAAGCAGAGTGAGTCTGTTCTCGCTGCAATTGAACCACATGGTATGCAAAGGCCACTGACGAGAGATGCGGTAAAAGCTGTGTGAACAAGGCCGCCTTGACGGCTGAAACGCGTCATGGCCGACATTTAGAAAAATAAAAAAAGAATTTTTTAATTTCGCATCTGAAGTTGGCTCCGTTTTTCGTTGGAGAAATAAGTGAAGCGAAGTTAAGTGAAGGTTAAAGGGGTGTTATGGTTAGGTGGAAATGTCAGTTAAAACATACCATTTTAAATTAACAAAACCACTGAATTTCGCCAGTTATACTTATCTCAACTAACTATAACTTGTGCCCCCTGCCACACACAGAGTTGTCATCAATGATGTCATTTCAGATGTTGCAGTGATGTTATTAATGATGTCAAAGAACATGTCATGAATGATGTAATATGGGAGGTAATCAGCAGTGCATGGCAAGAGTGCAAGTTATAGCTCTTAGGGCACAAGCTATTGTTATTTGACATACCTATATCTAGTGAATTTCAGTGGTTTTGCTTGTTTAAAATGCTATGTTTAAACTGACATTTTCACTTAACTATACTGTCCCTTCAACCTTTTTTTATTTCAGTGATTTTTAAGTTTTTTTAAATTTAAAGTTAGACAATATTACAATTCCTAACTATAACATCACTTTAACTGCTGTTTTTTCAGTGAATTTCTATGTTTTATTTAACGTAAAGTAAGATATCT
This sequence comes from Calotriton arnoldi, assembly GCA_963921515.1. Taxonomy (NCBI): domain Eukaryota; kingdom Metazoa; phylum Chordata; class Amphibia; order Caudata; family Salamandridae; genus Calotriton; species Calotriton arnoldi. The sequence continues at coordinate 714,601 of CAWUFW010002732.1, forward strand.
ATCACCATGCACGACATGGCATTGGGTGCCCAACCCCCACCGTGCACAGCCTTCGGTATCCCTACTCTGCCACCCTATATGTTTTTTACCTTTTTTTGGGCCAGGGAAAAGAGCCCAGAGACCTAAAAAGGCTGCAGCCACATCTTTGTTGATGTGGTGCCATCCAATCAGGTCTTATCTCAAGATCTGGTTGCTCCGCATATCCTCCACAGCGTGAAATATCTACACATTTTGAGCCTTAATTTCTCAAAAACTACAGAACGGATTTACACCAAATCATAAAAAGCACACTTTCTGGACCAAGATCTAGCTTTCTGCCAATTTTGTTGTAATTCCCTTCAGCAGTTTTTGTAGTATTGCTGGTCAATTTTTTCAACAAAAAAATGAATGTGAAAAATGCATGTTGGGACCACCCCTTTTCCTGCCCTTCCCCACTTGACAAATCACCCCAAAACATTCTAGGAAGCAGCTGAGGTGGATGACACTTTTGTTTTGGAAACTTTAATGAAGATTTGTCAAACTGCGCCAAAGTTATTAACAAAAAAAAATCAATTTTCAATGAAAACCGAGTATCAACCATAACTACCCAGTGGGGACCTCAACTGGGTAACATACTTTATTCATTGCAAATTGTCCGCAACTCTGCTTTTCAGTAGCCCTGTTAATTAGCACCAGCACCAGTGAGTGCTTGTCTGAAATGCGTTTTTTGGTGCTTATGATAGGATTGGTTGATACTCTTCCACACTTTACATAATGGTGAGATCCTATATGCAAGTTTGATCTGGCTCTCTTATCCTTGCTTTTCTAGCTTTATCATGCCCCAAAATTTGTATCCGTGAAAATTATTTGCCCAACTCTTTCTATTTCAGGACTTAATGTCATTGAATTGAAGCAGACCCATGTACTAGTACTTATCCTTGGCCCGCTCCTGTTTTGTCACCCAAAGCTATGCCATAACCATGATCTCTATCAGTGACATACCCAGTAGCCCATAAATATAGAGGGAAAAAATGCAATGTGTGATCATGCTTGCACAACAATCGGTAGCCAATAAACTCTTGCTGGCTTAACCTCTGAATTTACTGTGCAATGCCTACTATGAAGGAAAAACCCCCAATTAATACAATTGTGGGAAATTCCTTCTAACAAACTATGGGCAAATCCTTACTAGGTTTAGTATTATTTCTGTTAGAAATTCCAACAGTAAGAGTCCTCCAAAGAGATCACATCTCTATCATAGCAACGGATCTTTGCCCCTGTGAAATTCAACATTTTCTACTTGATCCATACAGGGTTCAGGTTCATCCAACTGAAATTGTCTCATTGCATATATTGCCCTACAACATAGATACAGACATTTAGTAGAGCTACACATTTAGTGTACCTAAGAACATGAGGAATAGAGGGATCCTTTTTCCATATATTTTTTCAAAGCACCCCTACAGAACGGTTCAGGGGAGGGGTCATGGGATACCTGGCAACTTTATGGGGTGGCTCATTGGAGTGTTTTAGTTTGATTGCTTAATTGGGTGTTTGGATTGAATCTCCACCTCCCAAGTGTGAAAGACTGTTTCATTATACAGGACTGATAGTAGAGAGAAGAAATATGGTTAGACTGTCGGGGCAGAAGGGTGGCTCCGAAGGTTGTAAGATGGCAGAAAAATGTGAACTGATGTATGCTTGGGGAAAAGATGGCTTATAAGAACACAGGATCTCCAAGAACATTTGAGAAAATATGGAACAAACAATCTGACTTTCATAACTTGTTGTGATTAGAGGCATAGAAAGATTACAGAGGCTGAATATTGCCCAAATACGAGGACAAGTGAGAGTGCTCCCTACCTACAGAGGAAAAACCATAGTATACATGTGCTCAATGGAATAATGTAATGAGGCTTGCGCCGCATCCACTTCTTTCTGGTCATGTACTTTGTTTTGTGTTTATTTTTTAACATAATAATATTTATAAAATAAGCATATCTACTTGGAGGACTTGTAAAAAAAACTTACTGGTGACTTCAGTTCGTAGGCATGTGGATCCGTGGACACACTACTGCCTCTCCGTGACTCACAGTCCTGGCCTGCATCTCCAAAGAGGGTGCTCTTCGGCATCGGCATGGGTGTTGCAGCTGTGTGAACGATGAGAGGCGGCGTCAAGCTGTTCTTTACTTCTGGCTGGCTGTTCCGTGAGGTCACTGTAGAAGAGATGGAGTTGGTTTATAGCTTGGGTATGTTGCCTAACGCCTCAGAAAAATAGTTGGTATACACCTCTTACAGTCCATCTCATTATCTCAAATAATCAAAACATACAGTACATTTGGAACTTCAGTGTGACAGTACGTCATTGCATTCATGGGGCAGTATCACAGAAGTGGTTAGTGAAATGGAATGCAAATGAGTCCTATCTTAGGAGCGACAAAGTCTTCTGCCCCCTTACTTCCACATTCAACTTGGTCATTGTTAGAACTGGCACCATTGGTATTGGTCTCCCCTGCATTTTTTGCGAATTTCCTCCTGTATTTTTGCTGTGTGTTGGACTCCGTTTTGCTGGTCTAGATGCTTTGGGCACTTTGTCACTGCTGTTCAGTGCCAAAGTGCAAGTGCTCCCTTTGTAAATTATTGTTATGGATTGGTGTTTCCATGATTGACTGATTTGATTTACTAGTCAGTCCCTAGTACAGTGCACTGTGTGTGCACAGGACCTGTAAATCAAATGCTGCTAGTGGCTACAGCACTGATTGTGCCACCCACATAAGCAGCCTGTAAATGTAACTCTGGCCTGCCATTGCAGTGCCTGTGTGCAGTCTGGTACTGACATGTCGACCTGGCAAGTGCACCCACTTGCCAGGCCTTAACCTTCCCTCGTCTTACATGTTAGTCACCCCTAAGGTAGGCCCAAGGTACCCCTGTGGGCAGGGTGCAGTGTATGTGAAAGGTAGGACATGCCCTGATGTGTGTGGCATGTCCTGATAGTGAATTACTGCCAATTTCATTTTTCACTATTGCAAGGCTACCTGTTCCCATAGGATAGAATGGGGAGTTTGCTTATAGCATCTTATAAACATAAGTACCCCTGGGAACAAGGTAGGAAAATAAAGTTTAGTATGCCTGAACTCAGAATGTTAAAATGCATTTTTTAGTGAAGGTGACTTATACATTCTGTGTTTGAAAATGCCACTTTTAGAAAGTAGGTATTTTCTTGCTTAGCCATCAAGTGTGCCTCTGCTAGGTTTGTATATTGCATGTCTGGCTTTTGGATGACAGGGGCTAGGGAGGAGCAGTGGCTCCAGAGAGCCTGATGAGTCAGGGCTGGGCTGAATAGACCTGGGCTGCATTTAGAGTAGGGGGGAGGAGATTTCCTTTCACCTGAATGGGCCTGGTCTGCCAAGGACAAAGCTGTCGCTACCTCCTGCCAGGAAGCTGCACCAGAGAGGACAGAACCGGTTTTGACCACGCACAGGGCTTCTCTGTCACCAGAGAACAAAGGATTTTGTAGTATAAATATTGGGGCCCAGACCCCAGAACTTTAGATCACTTCTGGGAATCAAGAGGAACTTTTGCCAAGGAGAAGAGCCAGAGAAGCTGAGGAGGAATACTGCCCCTGTGCTGTTTGCTGTCTGGGGTTGGCCTGCAGTGGCTACTTGCTGCCAAGGAAAGGAGAAAAGGACTTTGCTGTTTGCTGTGTCCCCTGCTTGAAGAAAATCTCCAAGGGCTTGTAACTGAGCTTGCCTCCTGTTCTGAAGTCTCAGGGACACAAAGACTTCACCACCAGCTCCCCTGAACTGCCTTGCTGGGAGTTCTGACCTGCAAAGAGGTGCCTGCTGTTGTTTTGGACCTCTAGAGACTGTTTTCTGCAGGGTGCTGGAAAATCAACGCAACACCGAGAAGCGTGACGCATCCGTACCTGTTTCCGACGCATAGCTGAAGAAACCGTCGAAGTGCCTGCTGCGGCCCGAGAAATCGCTGCACGCCGCGTCGATTGCAACGATCTCCGAGTCCAACGCAAGCCCTGCATGGCGGCTGCAAGAATTCACGCATCGTCCTGGATCGTTGCATCGCATCAAATCGCCAAGTCTGTCGCATCGTTGGGGAACGCAGTAAGAAACCGATGCATCACCTCCCCACGCAGTAAGAAACCGACGCATCATCTCCTCTCCGGTAAGGAACCGACGCATCACCTCCCCTGCGCAGCAGTAAGGAACCGATGCATTACCTCCCACGGAGCAAGGGACCGACGCATCACCTTCCCTGAGTGTAAGGAACTGACGCATCACCTTCCCTGCAGCCCGTTTTGTTTGTTTGTGTGACGCATCCAAGGTACTTTGTGTGAAAAGTGTTGCATCTGCAATTTGCTTTGAACTGAACTATTTCTACCATCTGAAAGTCATATTTTTATTACTGTATTGTGGATTTTTGTCGTTTTGGTCTTATTTTGGTTTAGATAAAGATTACTTATCTAAACTGGTGTGGTGTCCATTTGTAGTGTTTTCACACTATTACTGTAGGTGTTCACAGATGCTTTACACACTGCCTCTGAGATAAGCCTGTCTGCTTGTGCCAAGCTACCAAGGGGGTGAGAATGGGATATTTTAGAAGTGTATCCCCATTACCCTGACTAGAAGCAAGGGTCCCTATTTGGACCCCCATTTCTAACAGTCATGTATGCTGTAAGTGGCGCAGGAAGTTAGACCAAAATCACCCACAGATACAGTATGTATGCATTTGGAAATATACTTATTGAAGTAAAGGAGAACACTAAATAACACCTTTTTCCTATCTATAACAAAGGCATACTGGACACTTTAGGTAAAAATGCACTCTTAGGGTTAGCTCAACACGACTACAGTAAGTCAGTAAGCCTTAAATGTAAACACCACACACACACACACACACACTTGTTATGTTGGTAATCATTTAAAAACTTGCGAACTATGACCATTCAGAGGTGTTAATTTATCATGTTGCAGTTGCAAATAAGCTTGAATCCATTGTGATTATGTGGAACATGGGAGAGGGATGGGCAGGAAGTTTATGCTAAATTGCTTAAATTTTCACATATGTAAGATAGATCTTTTTTTACTCAGGATCATCTTGAAGAACCAGTATGAAGATATATTTTGAAGTGGAGCGTCAGAGAGAGTGGAGTTGCATACATTAATGATCATGTTTGACGTGTTGGGGATAGCTCCTCGCTTCACGAAGCATGCTAGACTAACATACTTGTAGGAAGAGAGTGGGATTCCGCAAATATCCACAGGACGGCCCCATTCTGGGCTGTGTTGGAATTATAAGAGATGGAAACAAATAGCTATTTAAATTCTGTAAATGGGTACCTTTTGGCTTGTACAGAGGTCGTCAGTGGCTAGTGACAAATGATATGTAGCCACGGAAGAACTTCTACTAACTGTTGGGTGGTACATATAAAAGAAGCACAAAGGGATCTTAATTGAAAGCGACACAATATGCGTTTGTCGAGCAGCAATAGCGAGCTCTTAGGTCAATAAACAAGATATATACAGAAAAGAGACTGACCTTTTTCAAGTGCCAGAAATGAAAAAACTAAAAAGTATTTACATAGAGGGGGGAATTTAGAGTGCTGAAAACATTCTTGTGAAAGTAGTAGGCTGCATGGAAAAGTTAAGATAATTGAATCACCAGTCTGCCTGTGAGAAATTGGGTTATTGGTTGAGGGAGGTGGAGGTGGAAGCCCCACTAGGCAACAACCACAAATCTTGTCAGGGTGAACCACAAAAAGTCACTAAATTAACCTGTGCTTAACCCTCTAGTAGCTTTGCACAAAGCAGTCAGGCTTAACTTAGAGACAATGTGTAAAATATTTAAGCAACACACACAAACAGTAATAAAGTAAAAACACAGCACAAGAAAAATCTCAAACTACTTTAGAGAAATAGGGACAACTTTAAAAAATAAAAAGATAACTGAAAGTTAAAAATCCAATCAATTTATCCAGACAAATTTCAATGTAAATTATTTTAGTGAAAAGAGCATGTAAAAGCACAAAGCGCCACTCGCGGTTATCTGGCCGTGTTATACTTGAGGAAAGTCACAAGCTCAGCCGGCTGCAATGGAGTGAGGGTCAAATACAGTGACCAGGTTAGTCCCATTGAAAAGCTATCTTTTAAGTCCACACGAAGAGTACCAATTGCAATGGAGGAGGCCGTGAGGAGGAGGCTGAGCATTGTGGACAGTCATCGCTGTAGAGCAATGGGCCGGTCAGGTGTCGCAGAGGGTTGTCGTTGTAGTGCGGAGAGCTAGTCAGGCATCATGAACGGTTGCTGCTGTAGGTTTTTTTGGCGGTCGCCGCGGACATTCGTTGGTGCGAAGAGCAGGTTTCACCAGACCTTCGAATTGACAGTCGTTGTGGGAGGCAGAGTCTTGGTGCAAACGGGCCTGTCCGCGTTGCGAGGAGTCCAAATGTCAGGATTTTCACCTTTTCTCTTAGGAGAAGCTCTCACTGGTGCCGGCCAAGGTTCTAGGACCTGGGAATGCACCTCATGGGGATCAAGGATTCACACCAGCAGAGATCCAGTTTCAGCAGGTCAGCGAGGCAGTTGGAGAAAGGCCACTGAAGCTTGTTGTGTCCCTGTAGCTCACACAGGAGGTCAGCCAACTGACCCTTGTAGTCACTCTGGGATGAAGCCAAGCAGGTCCAATCTTCCTTTTCAGGCAGCAAGGCAGTCCTTCAAGCAGCAGAGTATTCCTCGGGCAGCAGGGCAGTCCTTTTTCTGTAACGTCTACAGGTTCTGATGAGTGACTCTGGAGGCCCAATATTTAGACCTGGTGCCAGCTTTAGTGTTGGGGGGCGCCCTGCCCTACCCCCAATACTAGTTATTGGAAGTTCTTCCCCTTTCCCTAGTCAAGCCTCCAAACTGTCTTGGGGGGGCAAAAGTCAGGATAGGCCTGGTGTCAGGTTCCTTTGAGTGTAGGTAGACAAATCCCTTTGAAGTGTAAGTGAGGCTAGGTGGAGATCCTCCCCAGTCATCCTGTCGGGATGGCTCATCATGTCCACACCTAAGCCCCCCTGCTATTACTGTCTGGAAGCAATACACAAACCCCAACAGCAGAGACATTCACAGTCATGTGACGCATCGCACTGGCAGATGACAAGAATGATTGGGACAAGAAAATTCCAACTTTCTAAAAGTGGCATTTTCAGAACTGTAACTTAAAATCTCACTTCACAATTAAGGAGGATTATAAATTACATTTGATTTGAGCAGATTACCACTTGTTTTCAATCTCAAGTTAGCAATTAATATGTGTAATGGGTAACCCAGTGTTACTCAATGGGAGAGATAGGCCTTACAACAGTGAAAAACGACTTTAGGAGTTTTTCACAGCAAGGACATGAACACCTTAAACACACATGTCCTACCTTTTAAATACAATGCACCCGGCTCTATGAGCCTTTGGGGCCCACTCTATGGAGAATTTATAAGTATTAAAAAGGAAGGTTCAGGCCTGGCAAAAGGTTTATGTTGCCAGGTTGAAATGGCAGATTAAAGACTGCACTACAGGCTGCAGTGGCAGGCCCGAGACATGCTTTGAAAGGCTACTTTAGTGGGTGGGGCAATGAATGCAGCTGCCCACTAGTAGCCTTTGATTTATCGCTTCTGAGTACATGCAGTACATTTATTAGGGACTTATATGTAAATGAAATGTACCAATCAGGTGTATGCCAATTGTACCATTTTTTAGGGCGAGAGCACAAGCATTTTTATCACTGGTAAGCAGGGGGAAAAGTGCACAGAGGACTAATGCCAACAAAAAAGGGTTCAGTAACAGAAAGCAAAAAATCTGGAGGTAACCCTGCAAAAAGGACCAGGTCCAACACTACTGCTTAAGAAAAGAATCAATTAGGCCTAGAATTGTATAAGCGGAGCAAGAGCGCTAGCCAATAGACACTTTAATAGCAGTTAGTGTCAGTGACATAGCAAGGGGGGTGGGAGGGTGGTCCGTCCCGGCCGGCATGCGTTTTGGGCGTGACGGCCTCCCTCCCCCCAGAATTTACCTGCAGCCGTCGCGGGGCAGCAAACGCAGGGACCGCCACGGGCGGTCAAATGTCTAGCTATGCCATTGGTTAGTGTCCTTCAAAGGACAGAGAGAGGAAGAACAAGCAGCATAAATGAAGGGCCTGCAGTGCATGTTTGAAGAAAGTGCAAGCATATGTGCACCTCTTAGCATAAAGTTTTTTTTCTAAGTTGTTTTCTATTAAATTTGTCAATATCATCGGTACAAGCAGTAATTATAAGCGCAGCGGATGAGCACATCATAAACTAGGATCATAACACCAGTCCACTTAGTGATCATCTCCATACACAAGACATAATAAACCTATTTACATGTTATATTACAACTTTTACACTTTAAAATAGTAAACCCCCCCCACTAATCTCTTAATTTAAAGTTATTGTTGTGAATCAAAAATAAATTCGCCCCAATATTGTTAACACTAGCTCGGATGGTTCAGAGTAAATTTGGATATATAAAATTACTGTAAACCAGCTATTCATAGCTGAATTACTCCTACTTTTTTAAAGTTTACATTGTAAAGAATGAGTAAGCACTGGCAAGACTTGCAGGTAGGTAGTGGTCTGGTCCATATTACCTTTGCTTCCTAACCACAACAAACACTTTTGTGTTTCTATTCATAAAATCTTTTCTGTGCATGTTGTTAAAATCTTTTGTGTGTATGTCTGGTGGGATAAACTCTTCCCAGTGGGAAATCAACATGTCTATTATTTTGGGGATAACGTTTCTGTACATAAAGTTACAGTACACTTTCTGTTTCCATGCCAATAGCAGTAATTATTTGTTTCTCAAAACTTTGTATATTGTTGTGCCAAGCCCTGCTTGTGTGTGTGGGCAAGAAATGATGGAGAATAATAATCACTTGAAATGATATATTTGATAGGTTCTGCTTTCGCTTACATTAGCAACGGGACGCCATCTTTACCCACTGAAAAGGGCCCTCGCTGGGCTTCTTTGTGCTTGTTCTTGAATAGAAAGGATATTCAGAGAGGAGATGAATGAGTTACCGGGCTGCTGACACACAGGGTTTTGTGCACATATGGATATTGAGGTTTGTGCTCAGGCGAGAGACGTGGTGTGCCCAGGGAACAGCCTCGCTGATATCTGGGACATAATAAGTGGGTTTGAGCTGAGCACGAATATTAGAAATACATTTGAGGGATAATGGGAGCGTGTGTGTGTGTGTGTGCACACACATCTGTTTGTGGTGGCCGTGCATTTTTCCACACCGGTGCCCCTGCAGCGTGTGAATGCGTGTGACGCAGTGCTTTAAATGGAAAAGGTGACGTGCCGGTGCTTACCAAACTGATTGGGGTGGGTCTTAAGGGTCTGGTAGGGGGTTGTCTGGGGGAAGGGGAGGGCATGGCTGTGAGGCTGACATTTAACAATATCAGCATTTTCCATGTAAAGCGCATTAGTGATCTTCAGCCAAGTTCAGCTTATATGTGCAAGACGTACTTGGTATGTTTTTTGCAGCTTTATATAGCGTGAACTTGGCCCGAGGGCATTAAAGCGCCTTACATGAGAAGCAGACGTTTTACACGAAAGCATACTTTTTTTTTGCTTTTATGGCACGGAGAGATTAAGTGATTTGCCCAGAATCATTGGATGTTGACCCGACGCTGGGATTTGACCTCCCCATGCCATAAAAACAAAAAAGTATGCTTTCATGTAGAAAATGTGCTTCTCATGTTAAGCGCTTTAATGCCATTGGGTTAAGTTCACGCTATATAAAACTACAAAAAAGTACCAATTACGCACTCCACATGTGACTCAAACTTGGCTGAATGGCGTTAGGTGCTACGACAGTCAATATTAGTGTATTCTCCCGCAGGGTTGCAGGTGCTACCTCACACTCTGACCGCGCAACAGTTTGAATGTCGGGAGCTCTTGCCGTTAGACCACATCTCGATATTCCTGATGCACTGCCAATTAGAATGTAAGGCTGCAGCAGCAACCCCGCACCCGAAGACACTGACTATTGACAGTCAGAGTAGCTCATAGACAATCTTCACTCAATCCTCGTTTTCAGCAGCACTTGCGCTGCACATACCTGTTCTGCAGTACCCATACCTCAAAGTCTGAGCCCAGTTGCCACTCAGTACTGTATTCTCCTAGCAGAAGAAGAAGTTCCGGTACTTAAGGGGAGAACACTGAGAAGTGCCAGTTCTCAGTACCGGCCCATTTAAAGCACTGGTGTGACGTATTATTATGTCTTCTTATACACATATGAAGGAGATTAAAAAATCATTAACATAAAGAATGAAAATCCGAGTCAAATTCTCAATGAGCCTTGATTTGAAGTGACACAAGGGTCACTACAAAATACTCTTAGCTGCCAGCCATTCTCCTATAAGTACCACTGAAGTATGGAAAACCGATTGGATGGAATGCTTGAACTGTTTTGCAAACCACGCCATTTCACTTTGGACCCAGCCATATACAAATCAGTCTCGCTCCAGCTCCAGTAGGAACAGTCCAGCCCGAACTGCACGGCCAGGTCCTCCCTGAACCAGCTCATAAGCAACCCAGGACCGGTTTCGCTCTAGTTAGGGTTCATCCACAAGGTATAGCTTGGCTCCAGTGAAACAATGTGCACAGGACCCCCACCTGGGCACATCTGTCCCATTTAGGGTGTCACACTTAAGTATTCAAAAAAGCAATGAATGGAATGCTTGAATTAACCTCAGCCACTGGGCCACTAGTAATTACTCGGTGCCGAATCCCAGTCCATTGTTATTGTCCTACGGATCCCTCCCCACAGATCCCTTTGCTGTTAGGTGCAGTTACCCACTGCATCCCCTGCAGAGAGACCTTGGACCCCTTCACATGCATGCTGGGTTGTCACTGCACAGTGAAAGGAGGACCGGGGACTTCACACCGCTGATCCTCCTTTCATTAGTACACTGCCACCAGTGCAGGCCTGAGGTCACAGCCACACTGGCTTTAGCATTTACTGTAATAAGGCACACTGCCCAGTCTGGGACCGGTGCACCCAGTTAGAGGTGTGCTTTGAAGCAGACCAGGCAGGGCTCCCTATATGTAATATGGACCTTAGTCCAGCATGTGCCTTGATTGATAGTCCAAGCAAAGGCATCCGTAGCTGTGGACCATTCCCGATGCGGCGCTGCGTGGACGCCTGCAGCAAGCTAGGTCCAAGGAGACCTTGTGGCATGTGGGATCCGTGCGCCCTGGTTCGTGCACAGCTCCAGTCTCTACTCCAAAGCCGACACATGTTCTACCACACGCAGTATACGTCACAATTGTTAACGCTAGGAACATTGCACACATTATTTGCTAGAATATATTTTACAAAGTTTAATGACGCAATGGATGTGCAGAAGCGTTTTATAATCTGCTCTCTACAAAACATAATATGTAGGTCGTGCTAAACTATTAATGAGAGATGGGAATTCACTGAATAAAATACCCTCTTATCAAATGTTTCAGTCAGCAAACCAATGTGTCCACGTGCAAGTTCTCTACATTACTCACAGGCTAGGTTAGAAGGAGACTTCTTGAGTCCAATATCTTCCTCCAAACTGTGCGAGAAGAAATCTGCTTCGGAATCTGATTTAGACTCATTCCCCTGCAACATAACAGAGACAAGTGAAACATGGAAATACAGGTCACTCTGTGGCTGTACGTGAAGTCGTGCAAACATGGATGCACTATTCCCCACCAATAGGATGCCGCATGCAGAACACATAGAGGTGACAATGGCGGCTATTAGGTACAACACGCCGGAACGGATTTGATGGTTTTACATACAGTAGTTTATTTATTTCCCATAGTCCTCATGTATAAAGGGATGTGTCTACCATCAGAACTGTTTTGAATGGGTTTTGTTTTCAGTGTCCTCTTTCCTGGAGACATCACAGTATAGATTAAAGCATGGGTACTCACAAACTTTGTCTCGGGGGCCAAATTTACAGTGTGGTTTGTGGCCGAGGGCCGCACCGGTGGGGGCGGGGTCAGTGGGGGAGGGGGGCGGGGCTAGAGCACAAAAAAAACTATGACTATGAGGTTGAACACAGGCCCCTGCAGCGGATGCCTTCGTCCACTGAGCCACCAGACCCGGCATACACACATCTCTCTCTCTCTCTATCTCTCTCTCTCTTTCTCTCTCTCTCCCTCCCTCTCTCTATCTCTCCCTCCCTCTCTCTATCTCTCCCTCTGTCTCTCTGTCTCCCTCCCTCTCTCTCTCTCTCTCTGTCTCACTCACTCTGTTTGTCTCCCCCTCTCTCTCTCTCTCTCCCTCCCTCTCTCTCCCTCCCTCTCCGTCTCCCTCCGTCTCCCTCTGTCTCCCTCCCTCTGTCTCCCTCCCTCTGTCTCCCTCCCTCTGTCTCCCTCCCTCTGTCTCCCTCCATCTGTCTCCCTCTATCTGTCTCCCTCCCTTTGTCTGTTGCCCTCCTCCCTCTGTCTGTCTCCCTCTGTCTGTCGCCCTCCTCTCTCTGTCTGTCTCCCTCTGTCTGTTGCCCTCTGTCTCCCTCTCTCTGTCTCCCTCTCTGTCTCCCTCTCTCTGTCTCCCTCTCTCTGTCTCCCTCTCTGTCTCCCGCCCTCTGTCTCCCGCCCTCTGTCTCCCTCTCTCTGTCTCCCTCCCTCTATCTCCCTCTGTCTCCCCCTGACTCCCTCCCTCTGTCTCCCTCTGCCTCCCTCTGTCTCCCTCCCCCGGACTCCCTCCCTCTGTCTCCCCCTGACTCCCTCCCTCTGCCTCTCTCTGTCTCCCTCTGTCCCCCTCTCCCTCTCTTTGTCTCCCTCTCTCTCTGTCTCCCTCTCTCTCTGTCTCCCTCCCTCTGTTTCCCTCCCTCTGTCTCCCTCCCTCTGTCTCCCTCTGTCTGTCTCCCTCTGTCTGTCTCCCTCTGTCTGTCTCTGTCTGTTTCCCTCCTTCTGTTTCCCTCCCTCTGTCTCCCTCTCTCTGTCTCCCTGTCTCTGTCTCCCTCTCCCTGTCTCCCTCTCCCTGTCTCCCTCCCTCTGTCTCCCTCCCTCTGTCTCCCTCTCTCTCTGTCTCCCTCCCTCTGTCTCCCTCCCTCCCTCTATCTCCCTCCCTCTGTCTCCCTCTCTCTCTGTCTCCCTCTGTCTCCCTCCCTCTATCTCCCTCTGTCTCCCTCCCTCTATCTCCCTCTGTCTCCCTCTTTCTGTCTGTCTCCCTCTGTCTGTTTCCCTCCCTCTGTCTCCCTCCCTCTCTCTGTCTCCCTCTCTGTCTCTCTGTCTCCCTCTACCTCCCTCTCTCTCTGTCTCCCTCTGTCTCTGTCTCCCTCTGTCTCTCTCTCCCTCTGTCTCTCTCTCCCTCTGTCTCTCTCTCCCTCTGTCTCTCTCTCTCTCTGTCTCCCTCTGTCTGTCTCCCTCTGTCTGTCTCCCTCTCCCTCCCTCTGTCTCCCCCTGACTCCCTCCCTCTGTCTCCCTCTGCCTCCCTGTCTCCCTCTGTCTCCCTCTCTCTCTCTGTCTCCCTCCCTCTCTCTGTCTCCCTCAGTCTGTCTCTCTCTGTCTCTCCCTCCCTCTGTCTGTCTCCCTCTCTCTCTGTCTCCCTCCCTCTGTCTGTCTCCCTCCCTCTGTCTGTCTCCCTCCCTCTGTCTGTCTCCCTCCCTCTCCCTCTCTCTCTCTGTCACCCCCTCTCTCTCTCTGTCACCCCCTCTCTATCTCCCTCCCTCTGTCTGTCTCCCTCTCTCTGTTACCCTCTGTCACCTCACCCCGCGTGTGTCAGCCCGGGCTGAGACAGCTTCCCGGGCACACACACAGCCGTGAGTACTTCACAGGTCTTTAAAAGACCATTCACTTGTTAATGAGTCTTTGTTGTATTTCACCTCAACAACAAAGACTCATTAACAAGTGAATGGTCTTTTAAAGAATACGGCCGGCCCCCATAGTCTCTCAGAGTCCGCACTGCTGCAACCGGCAGTGTTTGCGGACACTTTAAAAAAAATAAAAAAAAACACAGGTACGATGTCTGCAAGGTCCGCGGGCCGCCAAGGAAGGCTTGCCGGGCCGCTTGCGGCCCGCGGGCCGTACTATGAGTACCCGTGGATTAAAGGGACCTAAAGTCTTTTCTCTGGGCCACAGGAAATCAAAATCAATGATTATTTGACATCAGTGATCACACTGTCATTTATTACTGATCTCCCATTCAACCTGTTTTTATTATTCATAAATATTTTTAGCAACAATTTCCTATTAGCCACTGTTTCTGCATCAGATCAGCCCTGGCAGCGGTGCAGGGTTTTGCAGCATATTGTTATTGTTTCTCGGATTCTAGCAAATGCACCTTCATGTATATACGTTTATAGATTGGAGTATCAGCAGGTGGGCTCTCTTGATCTTTTCATTATTGCAATTTAATTTTCTGATATTGAAAAGATGTTTGTATTAAAGCCTTATCTTCAGGATTTTAGAAAAAGTGGTTCGCTATGGCTATACTTTCTGTCCTGAGCAAGACCCTGCCCATTCTGATTTGGGGACACAATGTTGACAATTTAGGGCCTGATTCAGAGTTTGGAGAATGGGAATTTACTCTGTCAGGGTGATGGAGTAAAGTACTCCATTGCCCTGTGGGAGTATCCGCCAGCCACATTTTGAGATGCCCACCATCTCAGCGGACATCTCGTACATTTAAAGGAACTACCATAATGGTTGCTCCTGTAAATGCTTTGAAAGTTTGATGGACAGCTCCATTAACATGAAGGGGCAGTACGTCAAACGTTTAACTTTTTCTCATCTAAAAGAAAAAATCCCAAATGGGGATTTTCTAATTGAAAATAAAAAAAACAATGACCTGGTCGCCATGGAAGATTTCTCCCATACTGTGGGGGTCATTTTATAGGTTTTACTGACAGTGATGGACAGTGAAAGCTGGCCATGTGTTCGCTCACTCCAAATAGGGCTGGCAAATACATGGCAAAACCTCTGACGGTCCTTATTCTGTCGAGCTGTCAGAGGTGTATATAGGCAGTGGAGACAGAGTAGTCTCTGCAGTCTACATACTCAAGTTATGCCCACTCTAAACGAGGCGGGTGGAGCTTTACTTTGGCGGAGAGAGTATTCTGTTGCTGTTGTGACCGAATACCCTCTCTGCCAAAGTCTAATCAGGACCTTAGTTATAGATATCTAGAATCTTTTGTGAATATTAATTATATATACAGGTGTGCAGAGTGTAATATGCTATTTATTACCATTGTTGAGTGTGGGGTGGGGGGGGGCATTATTCCTGAAAGGGGAAGCCTCGAGGGAGGGGTCATGATGCCCCCCCTCTACAATAGTAATAAATAGCACATTGCACTCAACGGACATTCATGCATGGTTTATGCCAGACGTTTTTTTCCCCATGTGAAACTGTTATAAACAAAGCCAGAAACCAAGGAGTCAAATCTATGCAATGATCTAAAACCAGGTCTTGTGAGCATGGCCTTAGTGGTTTCTTCTGTGAAGTCATTCTTGCATGGAATCTGTGGTACATTGTTTAGTGTTTTCTCAAGTCATTTATGCTCTAAGCTGATAAAACGTCAGGGCACTGTAGTAATACATGTGTAAATCTTTGTTTATTAGTACACTTGTTCCAAATAACAAGTTTTATTGGGCCACATTTATTTTCAATTGCAAGGCATAAATATATTTCTATGCAACTGTAACTCTGCAATATAATTACATTTTTATTATTTTAATTTTTTCTAACCTCTGTCACTGCTGCACTCGCTTACGGCACAGCTAGAATTTTTGATTTGCCACCACTGTATAAAACATTTGAAGAATTTCATCATTTCCCTACATCCCAGGCCATTTTGAATAATTTGCAACATTTATAGTACCCCAGGAATGTTACCTTTAACAGTGTGCTATTCACAGAAAAATATATCCTACAAAGAGAACACTATTCTCTTATGTTTGGACCGCAACCTAGGTTCCTTTTTTGGAATGTCTGGTAGGTCTATGTTTAGGTTTGTATGTCCCAGGCTCTCAGACACAACAGCACTTACATTGGATAAAAATGTAGCTAGACTGACCAGATAAGACTTGCTCTAGGGGGTGGTATGGAATTCAGATACATTATGAGACACAGCACAAGAAACTCAATTTACAGTCTTTATGCAAATATAGGAAACAAAGTTTTGACATGGAAGGTTAAGACCAACTGTTCACATGGAGATAGAGACAAGCTTCCTGAGGTTTGTCACCAATAACTGACTAATCCTTAATTGAGCAGGTCACAGATGGCAAAACGATATGAACCGGCCCCTACACAAATCAGACACCAGAAGTCGGGCCATCTTATCTCTTGACCGATCTGTAGGAAATGCTGCCAAACACAGGTCTAGTTTATAATTAAATACAAAAGGGGTTGAGGCAATAAACTACCGCACCTACCATCACAGTGGAAAAATGTATTAAGTACCGAGTGTGGTGCACAGAACCAGAAGTTCAACCCCTTTCAACTTCTAATGGAGAAAGAACTCCAAAAAATGAATCAATCTTTGACGGTTCAGCACCCCATATTTACCAAAACATATCACTTATATTGAATGAGAGTTTCGATTCTCATAATATTCCTCACACACAATGCATATTCTTTACAATACACAGTATCCTTTAAATGTGTTTTGGGAAGAATTCTTTATTCATTTTCTTATTTTAACAGTCAACTTAAAACAGTAGCCAACGCGTTTTGTCCTTGTGGACTTCTTCAGGGCTACAAACGTACACCTCTATTTGAAATCCTTCTTGGTTAAAAGAAGCTGCATATATCATCGGTGTTATGCCCATCAAATGTTCAAATTTGCATACAAATGTCCAATATTCAAGATTGATTTCAGGTCTTGCTGATAATGCTAGTGTTAGGGTGCTCCTTATGCAGGTGGCGTCCCGGGGTATGTTTTCAAAGTGGAACATTTTGATGTAATGGCCCTGTACAAGGAGCACTGTGCTTTATCTCCAAACGAGAAGACTCTATCAGTCAGCTTTCTAAACATAGTATGGGCATAACACAGACAATAAATGCAGCAGCATAGTACTTTTAACCAAGAAGCATTTCAAATAGGGGTGTACTTTTGTAGCCCTGAAGAAGTCCGCGAGGACGATACGCGTTGGCTACTCTTTTAAGGCAACTGTTAAAAGAAGAAAATGAATAAAGAATTCTCCCCAAAATACATCTAAAGGATATTGTGTATTGTAAAGAATATGCATGGTGTGTGAGGAATATCACAGGCCTAGTTTATGTTAGTCTTTTGTGTTGAGATAGGACTCTCAGCTGAATGTTTATTGTGGGAGCGAAAAGGCTATTGTGTTTCCAACAACAAACTACAAATGGTTCTGTCGGGTAGATCAACTGCTTTAAACTCATGTAGTATTAACCATGCAAAAACAAATCTAACAAATTTCTTTATATACTTCAAGATGGAACATGAGTAACAAGAAATATTTGGCACACAAGTTCATATCCGACTTGACGGTCTGGGTCTCTGCCTCTCAGATTTAGCCCACGGAGACTCCAACCTTCAAGGTGGTCTCTCTTCATGATATAAAGCATGGTAAGTCCATGTACTACCATCTCTGCGCCCTCAGTTAATTAATGTCATCACTGGAGGCACCTTGATCTTTGCTGCATGTTTTGAATTCTTATTAATTTTTAGACGCTCATCTTGCCGTGGGAGTGTTTAACTGTTTTGGAATTGGCTGTCTTTCCTTGTTGTCTGTTCGTCCTGAAGAAGACCCGCCATGACGCTTACCTAATTGCGCACTTGTCTCGGTCGAAACGTTGACGCACTTTTCGGCCCACGTCCATTAGGTCTCCCAGCCCCAAGAATTAAAAAAACCTACTTAGTGTGCACCGGAGACACTTTATTTAGAATTGAAAAGGACAGACTCCATCTTTTAGTTGTCTTTTGTATATTGTGTACATAATTGTATGTCTCGTATCACTTATGTATAAATTCGACCCAGTCACTTATGTTACTTTGTCACTTTATTCACTCAATTTTTTGTCACTGGTGTCATTTGATGATTATTGAATTTTGACAACCCTATATGACTTACAGAGTAAAAAAGTAAAAAATTAACTTGTATGCCAAATATTTCTTGTTACACGTGTTCCATCTTGAAGTATTTAAAGACATTTGTTAGATTTGTTGTGCATGATTAATGCTACATGAGTTTAAAGTAATTGCTCTACCCGACAGAACCATTTGTAGTTTGTTGTATGTATGCCCAGGTTCTGAGGGACACAGGGTTACCCCACTGACTCAATTATTGTGTTTCCAAGGCAGCCCAGCCCTGTGGTCTGCTCCAGGTACAGGGGAGACGGAATGACCATATTATGTGCAGAGTCACCACCAATTGCAAATATGTCCACCAGTTGTGCCACACCTGGTCACCACACACCTAACTTGTGAGCCCAAACATACAACAAATAAGCACTGAGTGGTGATAAATAACCGACTCTCAAATGGGGCTTTGTACATTTAAAAAAGCTTATTTTCAGTCAATTCGGTCATTTGCGAGCTGAAAAAAGCTTCGTACACCTGGCCCAAGATTCCTTCTCCTAAGGGTTGAGAAGGTTGAAGGAGGCTGAAGCCACAACAACATATGCTTTATGTGAGTGCAGAGTGAGCATTACAATAGCTTTATTGATCAGATCTCTGTTACAAACAAGCTTAAACAGTGGTCACCAAGGCTCCTTTTTTGTTTTGATTCTATATTGCTCAGGTCAAGAAAGCCACAACATCTGTATCTTTTTATTCTCCAATACTGCATAAGGTAGATATTCTGATGCTGGTGTATGCAGAGGACCTGATTCTATTGGATTCCACCCATTTTGTCCTACATCTGAAACTAAATGCACTTCTGCAGTACGTGGAAAGTAATAAATTGCAGATTAATATTAATAAAAGCTATAGCACAGTTTTTTCTATAGGGGCTTGCTCGCCCAAGTTTACTTCGAAGATCTGAGCATTAAACAATAGAGATTGTTTTCTCTTGTAAGTATTTATACCTTAATTTCAGTGTCAATATGGCTTGCTTGTTTCATACTTAGAGAAAGAAAATGGCTGTTATTTCTCAGGCTTAAGGCCCTTTGTAGCGCCAAAGTACAGGCAGCTTCAGCTATCTGTTGCGAAGCCTCACGTGATCCATTCAGACCCATGGCATTTCGCATATGGTTATACTATGCCAATGCCTTTACAGTATGGCTTTGTTAATGAGGCCAAATAACTCCTTACTGCACAGACACAGCCAATGCAGATCTGCCAGCAACAGAAGTAGCTTCTGCATGAATGGCAGGGGCTTTGCATCAGAAGCTCACCCAGTTGTCTCTCTCTGAAAGTGGGACTCCTCAGAGCTAGGCAGAAGGATCCCTGGTGAAACTAATGTATGAGAAACTTTCCCTCATTATTCCTCTGTGGTTTAGAATGGGCCTTGCATTTTCTTCATTGTATTAGCTCTGTGCAGGGAAAGATTTGTAAATCTTTTCAAACTATGAAACAAAGGCTATCGATAGAGGCTGTTTGCCTGTGGCACAACGTGCGGGAGATCATTATTAAGAGATTCGGGCAAGTAACATTTTTTTATAATTTGTCAGGCACCCCAGTCAATCCTACGTTATGCCATACTGTTAAAACTTCACAGACCGCCATTGTCCTTCTCCGATGTAAAGTTCTTTTAGATGTTGCATTAGAATTGCTTAAGTGGTCAGTGGGGGAAATTTGGTCTTCCCCTTCCTAGAGCAGAAAGAAAGCTGACTTGCAACATATAGAGAGGGAGAACAGTCCTCAGTTGGCTCTTGCACACTTCTGTAAAAAATGTGTATTTGTACCCACTGATTTCTTCAGCTTTGCTTGGATGCTTCCAGTTTTATATGAGTGTGCGCCTAGAAGCTAGCGTTCGCCATTTTTATCTGAACGTTATATCTGGGAGTCTCCCTTGCCCTACTCGGGTAAAAGCTATAGTGTGCAGTCCTTGCTCTCTTGTGTGTACAAACTGTGTCTCATCTTGTGTTTGCTTGTCCTAGTCTGACTACTATTCTCCGTCTTATCATCAGACCAGTATTTGTGATGGGCTCTGCTCGTACGCTGAAAGATGCTGGGCTGCACTTTTTAGTGCATCAAATTGGTGTGAATCGACAAAAGTGTGACATGTATTGTGCTGTCTGACTCTCTGTGGAAATGTCGGTTTTAGCTTATTAATAATTAATAAATAATGAAGGACTAGCCAGCATTTTAGGGACACTGGTATAGGTGTGCAAGACAGAATGCAGGGCAAAGGTTCTATCTGGAAGGCACCTTCCTGGGTTTGAGGCTGAGGTCTGAGGAGTGTGGTCAGCCGCGGCCCGTGCAGGTAAGAGCGGTGGGGCCGGGTGGGGGGAGGGGGATTTTGCGACAGATGACTACGAGGGAAAATGAATTATTTATTTAATTTCCCCTCATCGTCGTATGTCGAAATCCCACCCACCCAGCTCCACCGCCCCACCTCTCTTACTTGCATGGGCCGCGGCTGAGTGTGGTTCCGTTCTGGGTTTAGGACGTAAAGGCTACATGCCCAGGGCCACTAACATTGCCCCACAATACATCTCCATCTCATTGTATAGGATGAGGACCAGTAATAATATCTGAAGCCTTGTAGCCAGGAGTAGGACGAACATAAGGCAAAGCAGATCTTGGGCTAAAGGCTCAAGGCCACCATCTGCTATATGTAAAGAGGGCCATCAACACCTCTGCTGTAGTGACCATGGCGGTCTCTGTCCATGTGCTGTGCTCTGAGGATGCCACTGGGTACAAAACATGAGGCATAACTGCAGAGCTGTGAGCAGGCCTATAGACTGCCTCACCCTCACAGGTGACTCTCTATGAGTATGGAGCTGTACAGGACAGCGAGGTCTGCTAAAGCAATCACAGAGACACAGGAGAAACATCAAAAGATGACAAACTAAACCTTGCCAAAGTCATGAACAATGCTCTCACAGTTTTACAGTAAAGGGCTTTTCAGCGACATTGTTATGTGCTGAATTTCTGTGCTGCCGCCTGCATTTACTTGTGCAGACATCTATGCCTGTGGGTTGATGTGCATCCTCTGTTTTCCAATATCTATAAAATTAACACTCACTTTCAGTTCCAGGCGCCTTCAAACATCAGAATCTTGGTATTTCAAATTGTATTGCTTGTCACTGTTGTCATCACTGTATGTAAGCTGCCTACCGATGCCAGGCAGGTAATATGCACCATAAGCGGACAATAAACTGCACCTCCTCGGGGTGTACAACACGACACGTGTCTGCACTGTCATCACTGTATGTACGCTCAAGCAGACAATAAACTGCATCTCCTCGGGGTTGCAACACGACACGTGTCTGCACTGTCATCACTGTATGTACGCTCAAGCAGACAATAAACTGCATCTCCTCGGGGTTGCAACACGACACGTGTCTGCACTGTCATCACTGTATGTATGCTCAAGCAGACAATAAACTGCATCTCCTCGGGGTTGCAACACGACACGTGTCTGCACTGTCATCACTGTATGTATGCTCAAGCAGACAAACTGCATCTCCTCGGGGTGTACAACACGACACGTGTCTGCACTGTCATCACTGTATGTACGCTCAAGCAGACAATAAACTGCACCTCCTCGGGGTGTACAACACGACACGTGTCTGCACTGTCATCACTGTATGTATGCTCAAGCAGACAATAAACTGCATCTCCTCAGGGTTGCAACACGACACGTGTCTGCACTGTCATCACTGTATGTATGCTCAAGCAGACAATAAACTGCATCTCCTCGGGGTGTACAACACGACACGTGTCTGCACTGTCATCACTGTATGTACGCTCAAGCAGACAATAAACTGCACCTCCTCGGGGTGTACAACACGACACGTGTCTGCACTGTCATCACTGTATGTATGCTCAAGCAGACAATAAACTGCACCTCCTCGGGGTGTACAACACGACACGTGTCTGCACTGTCATCACTGTATGTATGCTCAAGCAGACAATAAACTGCATCTCCTCGGGGTTGCAACACGACACGTGTCTGCACTGTCATCATGGTATGTACGCTCAAGCAGACAATAAACTGCATCTCCTCGGGGTTGCAACACGACACGTGTCTGCACTGTCATCACTGTATGTACGCTCAAGCAGACAATAAACTGCATCTCCTCGGGGTTGCAACACGACACGTGTCTGCACTGTCATCACTGTATGTATGCTCAAGCAGACAATAAACTGCATCTCCTCGGGGTTGCAACACGACACGTGTCTGCACTGTCATCACTGTATGTATGCTCAAGCAGACAATAAACTGCATCTCCTCGGGGTGTACAACACGACACGTGTCTGCACTGTCATCACTGTATGTACGCTCAAGCAGACAATAAACTGCACCTCCTCGTGGTGTACAACACGACACGTGTCTGCACTGTCATCACTGTATGTATGCTCAAGCAGACAATAAACTGCATCTCCTCGGGGTTGCAACACGACACGTGTCTGCACTGTCATCACTGTATGTATGCTCAAGCAGACAATAAACTGCATCTCCTCGGGGTGTACAACACGACACGTGTCTGCACTGTCATCACTGTATGTACGCTCAAGCAGACAATAAACTGCACCTCCTCGGGGTGTACAACACGACACGTGTCTGCACTGTCATCACTGTATGTATGCTCAAGCAGACAATAAACTGCACCTCCTCGGGGTGTACAACACGACACGTGTCTGCACTGTCATCACTGTATGTACGCTCAAGCAGACAATAAACTGCATCTCCTCGGGGTTGCAACACGACACGTGTCTGCACTGTCATCATGGTATGTACGCTCAAGCAGACAATAAACTGCATCTCCTCGGGGTTGCAACACGACACGTGTCTGCACTGTCATCATGGTATGTACGCTGCCTACCGATGCCAGGCAGGTAACAGGCACCGTAAGCTGATGATAGAATGCATCGCCTTGGGGTGTACAACACGACACATGTCTGCACTATCATCACTGTATGTGTGTTCAAGCGGGTATTAAACTGCACCTCCTCGGGGTTACAACATGACACACGTCTTCAGTAGTAAAACATTCTGTGCTGCTTTGCCTGAGAGCTATCACATTCTGCTTTACGTCTTTCAAAGCTCTAGCTAGCAAGCCTGTGTTCCCTGGTGACCTTTAATTGGAATGGAACGCTGTGATGTCATGAGATTACCTCAGTGAAAATTGAACTGTATTAACTGTTTCGATAAAAGAAGATTGCCTCACAGAAAATTGATTGGATTGTACT
Source organism: Calotriton arnoldi (assembly GCA_963921515.1). Classification (NCBI taxonomy): domain Eukaryota; kingdom Metazoa; phylum Chordata; class Amphibia; order Caudata; family Salamandridae; genus Calotriton; species Calotriton arnoldi. The sequence continues at coordinate 737,904 of CAWUFW010002732.1, forward strand.
GCTAAATGAATAATGACAAAAGAAATGAAAATGCAACAGCCACATCTTCCAGAATACTATAGGGCCCAACAGAAGGCACACACCTTTAAAAGGTTCTCTGCTGCTTTGTCCGAGAGGCGCAATATTCTGTGATCGCTGATAAACACATATTTCACTTCACTTTCATATAATTACATATGAAACTGAGATGACATAACAGACCTTCCAAAGAAAACTAAGGGCCCATTTATAGATGGGTGGATGGCCTGTTGTTTCGCCAGGGGCATGGAGTAAATTACTCCATCCCGTGGTGGAGGGGCTGTCCGCCATATTTATAAATGACCGCCAAGAAGTCGGTCATTTATGATGCATTGACAGGAACCGCCGTCATGCATTTCGCTGTTTGGTGCAGGGCTCCGTCAGCAGGACAGAGCCCTGCACCAAACAGTTTTATTTTCAAAAAGAAAACCCCGAAACAGGATTTTCTTTTTGAAAATATAAAAGAAATATCCCTCTTGCCATGGGAGTCATCTCCCATGCCAAGAGGGGCATTATTTCTCTTTTACTGTCCCTCACCACCACGGTTTGCCTGGCGGTGACGCGTAGTTAAAAGCATAGCTTTATGTCCACCCATCCTAATTGGGTGGGCAGACATATAGCCATTTCTCCAATGGCCCTTACTCCGTCAGGCCATCGGAGAGGTGTGGCAATAGCCGTGACGGAATAGTCATCACCCTAGACAAACCCATAGTCTGCCCACATCAAAATCTGGCAGACGGAACATTAACTTGGTGGTATAGGTACTGTCACAATTGCGATGGAGTACCTATACTGCAAGATACAAATCGGACTCTAAGTCAGAGAAAGAATGGGACATTTTTTAATTCTCTTTGAAGGAGTCCCTGCAATGTGGCTGTCTTATAGAAGGCTGCAACAATCAAGAATTGTCACTTATTAGGCTGTTCGCAATTTGATGTCTCATTTATTTTCCCTTTTATTTCTCATAAACTTGTTCGCTTGGTGCACAGACTTTACAAGCATATTATCCTATTTGACCTAATTATTTAGTTTGCACTGGGTAAATTTGCGAGGTATGCAAACGTATGTGATCTTTTTGTAGTATTTTTATTCTGACACTTACTATCAGAATGCCTAGTTGTCAAAAATCCATGGCAACAAATCAGTATCCATAGAAAAACATATTCCAGATATCCACTACTTTAGTCATTCAATGCGTGGTTGAATGACAGGTGCCTGTCCAACGTGTATTTGGAGAGATCAGTGGATGCGTAATACAGCACTTTCCGCATACTTAAATGGCCCAGACCCTCATTCAGTCTGCCCTGACCTTTTTTGGCAATAGAACTCTGCCTGGATGATTTTTTAAAACCATACTTATAAAAAGTCTAATTTCTAGTGCAAGAAAGTAACAGGATGTTAGTTAAAAGTCAGCATTGACTAAAGCTTTAACACTTGACAAAAAGACACTTGGCTGTTCTGATGAATCCCACAATAGCAGCATTCAGGAGTGTAGGTTTGCAGAGTGCAGAAAAGCTTTGAGGATCATGCTGAAAGAAATTGGCATCAGGAGCCTTATTAACCTCTTTGTGCCACGACGCACCTTTAAAAAGGTGCGCTGGTGTAAACAGGGACTGTGCGCCCTATGGCAAAGTATGTGCTACCCCCAAAGCAACCACAAACTTAACCAGGGCATTCAGTGAAATACAGTGGATGCTTCAAAGCCGTTCCGTATTTCATAGTGCAGGCGGCATGCTGACTGCACTTTAAAGAAGGGAAAGAGGTCCCACAGTAGGCAGGTGCAGTGCGTCACTGCACCCGCATGCAGAGGGATGTTTAGGGGTCCCTCGCGAGGGCTGCCTTCAGAAACTGTACTGACAGTGCACCACCTTTTTGAAGCGGAAAGTGAGTGCACCGCCTAAGGCTTGTTTGCATCTGTGCCCACATCTATAATGTGGTGGGGCCACAGAGGAAAAGAGATTCCCTCATTTGCATGGGGCCAGGCCTCATGCAAATGAGGGAAACCCCTCTCACGATAGCACTTGTGCTACATGTGTGCCATTGCTATCAGTATTACAGAAGGGGACACACAAGCATCCGAGGCCCCTTCTGTATATACCATTGCGCCCTGGAGTGCACAAAGCAGCCACACATGCCCATAGTTCCCCCGGGACACAATGCATAGTACAGCCCCAGGTATTTAGGAAAGCAGGAGTACAATTAATGTGGTGAAACCTAGAAGGTTAGTGGCTCCTTAAGACCTTTTCTACCAAAACATCATGGATATAACAGTGTTCTACAAAATTATTGTGGTCTAAATATCAACTACAAACATAGTATGAACGTAAGTATGGATAAACCAAGTATAGGTTTACTATACCTAAATCTATCTATCATCTATCTATCTATCTATCTATCTATCTATCTATCTATCTATCTATCTATCTATCTATCTATCTATCTAACTATCTATCTATCGATCTATCGATCTATCTATCTCTTCAAGGGATATATATTTAGAGATACAGATAGTAAAATCTATGCTTATTTATATATACTCCCCTTTACAATATTTTTGTAGTTGATCTTTGACATGTTTTCTCCTGATATTATGACATACAACCCCATAAAGTACAGCTCAGAGCGTACACACAGAAGGACAGTATTTCTTTTGTCGGACGGAGGAGGTCTGTAGAAACACTATTGAAAACTGATTTTCCAAAGTTAAGGAATCACTGACAAACAAGCACCAGAATCTACTCCCTAACAACTAAGCACCGGAACCAGGACATTCTATTAATAATATAGTCAGTTTTGGTTTCCCTGATAGCCTTGACCCCAGGAGATGCATGGCACTGCCCTCACACTTCAGACATGATGGCTCACTGTACATTTCCAGCAACTTCTGGGCAGAAACAGTCTGACCTAACAACACTTGAACTTTTATGAGGTAAAGGGTTCACATGATCAGGGCCGGCTTCAGGGCGGTGCGATCAGTGCCACCGTGCGCTGACTACAGGGGGCGCTGTGCTGTCAAATACATTGTGGATTTAAAAGCACCTGCTGCAGGGTTCCCTGCCTCGCACAGTTTTCAGACAACAATAAAAATGTCAGGATAACAATGGTGATTAATGGACCTGCTGGAGAGAGATCGAGTTTTGTCTAGTGGAAGTTTTGACTCATCATAAAGTAGGCAGAGGTCTATTATGCTCTCTGCCTACTTTAGACCGATCATAGAAGTGTGCATATTGTAAATAGTTCAGTGGTTTACAGCTTTTATTGCAGAGATCCTTTTGTTAGTTGCAATTTATAAATTAAATCCTACTATAGAACAGTGAACTATTAATTGTCATCAAAGAGCTGCAGGGAACTGCAAGGTATAGGTTAGAGTGTTATGATTCCCCCCCCCCCCAGTCTTTCTTTATCCTTATGTTGCAAAAAGGGTTTATTTGGGTAGAAATCAATTCTTATTAGTAAAGACAACCCACAACCATGGTGGTACGTTTTAAATTCTGAGTTTTTTGCTTCGCCAGATCAAGCACTCTTAACCCCTTCCCTGCTCATGACGAGCTCAGCTCGTCATGCCTCACGGTGGGCGTGTGCGCATGACAAGCTGAGCTCGTCACGACCACGCCCGCGATCGGAATGTCCAGCACCTGGGCGGAATTCCGATCGCAGCGAAGGCGTTAAAGTATACCGTCTACCAGTATAGATGACATGTGACTCCTATACCTTGTAGTCCTCTTTCTGATGTAACATTTCCTATACACTGATTTACACATGTATGATTCACTATCTCTGTGTAACTTGTGTGTGATGTAAAGTGCTTTGACATCCTATACTGGTATTAGTGCTATAAAACAAAAGAAAAGCATGTGACAGAGTGGTTATGGAGACTTGAGGGTCACTGTTAAAGAGTGGTAGTGGGGGGAGAGGTCATTGGGGGGGCGCCAACAAACACAGTCGCACTGGGCGCCACCAGTGCTAAAGCCGGCCCTGCACATCATGTCCACTGAAAGGGGATTTGATTTTAATGTGGCATATGAATTAAATGTTCAGTACTTGCACTTCGCCCAATTTCAGAACAATTTTTAACTACACAAAAGGTTCCCATTTAAATTAGGTGCCCAAACAGTATTACTAAATACAAAGGATCATACAGAAAATGGTGGTCAAAAAACTATGTATTTTGGCCCAGATCTCTGTACTGGGGTGAATGTTTGACATTGTGCAGCATTCTGTCCATCAATTGTTCTTTTTGCATTGGTCAACAAATTCTGCCATGCGTTACCAAACTCGTAATCTGGTCTGGATTGTGAGAACGCGCTGAGATGAAACACCCTACGCCACCAGGAACCGCCCCAATCTAGCACTAAAATGGACTTGCTGTGAGGTTAAGCAAAAGCTAGTCTTGTACAGATAACACAGAGATGAAGCAAACGTAAAGTCAGCAGAAGTCAAAGATGAGCAGCAGAGCATGAGTGCGCAGACACAGACAGCCAGGCAGGCCCACGCGGAGCGGCGCAGTACGTACCCCCGGTGAGTCAGCAGGCAGCTGAATACAGCTAAACTGCCCGCTAACGTGATCGTCTCGCTTCGTCACTTCCTGGAGGAGAAAGGGCACATTAGGTGTTGCAATTTTTAGTTCCAGTGTCGAGACTAAAAGCGGTGCAGTCAGCAAAAGTATCCCCCCACCAAACGCCATTTTCAGTGTCAAGGCAAAAATAAACCTAACTACGTCAGATAAAGTTCTCAGTTATAGCGCTGAACAACAGCTTTACAGAAATGGGTAAAATAATAAAGCATGTGGCTTTTCTTGCGTGAATCATTGTGGCTTTTCTTGCGTGAATCATTGTGGAAAGAAAGCGTGAATCATAGTGGAAAGAAAGCGCGCTTAATAGAAAACAGTATATTAAACGCTGCCTTGAAGTAGTGTTTGCTCACTGAAAGCAAAAAGCGAGAGTTTGCCAGTAAACCTGCGTAGGTAAGAGCAGTGTGCACTGCGGGCATTTCGGAGGTGAAAACTCTCGCTAGCATCCAACAGCAAGCATCCAACTCTGTGGAATAACAAGGAATCAAAACTCACATTTCTACTAAACACCGCCCAGTGTTTTATGAATGTTTTCATTAGTGCCAATGAATAGACGTGCCTCTCCATCTCTTACCGAGGATGGTTCTGTTTGGATGTCAGATGCGCCAGTGACCCAAACCCGGAGCATCCTCAAAGGAGATCAGGGGTTGGTTGTGTTGCCCCATCAAATAATAAAAAAACAGCCTATATTTTCAGTACATCCACAGTCATTATGCATGAGACAAATTTACGTACACTGAATTTTGCTGAAGATTATTTGCCATTTTGTAGAACACAAATCACATTATAAAGAAACACATTAGGACGCACACCTAGTCATCAACTCTCTGTCATTCACCTTCACTCGAGGGCCCTTTATAAGGGAACATACAAGCACAGGGCTCCTGAAAATAGCTTTGTGTTGATGGAAGAGACCAATGATTGACAAGCATGGGCACTGATATAATTAACGATCACTCCTGTGATCACCACTCTTGCAAAACCCCATTTAGTAAATGTTTCTCATTAAGACCTCATGAAGAAACCACCTGGTAACTCTGGTCCACCAAAGGCCAATGATGTGCTCCAAGGTTAATGTGACGGGTGTCACTGAACTGAACCTTCTTCGGGCGAGTACCAAGACACGTTTTGCTACATCCTTTCTAGTTCTTTTGTCAACTTTGTGTTGGTTTACATACATGTCATTTGGGATGGGCTGCTGGTCCAGAAACATGTCTGGGGGTGGCAGCTGGTGAGCAGCCACTCAGCCAGGACACTAGAATTAGGTAGTTTTTCAGGGAGCATCTCTAAAATGCCCTCTGAGTGCAGTTGGCATTAAATCCAACACTAGATGCTGAAATCGATAAGAGTACCTGGGCCAGATGTAAAAAGCATTTTTAAGGCTGCAAACGAATTGGGCCGTTTGCAACCGCAAAAATGCCTTTTAAAATGTACAAACAGCAAATTGCGATTTTGTAACTTTTTACTGAATCTCAATTTTGGTTTGTGACCAAATACCAATTCAGAATTTGGAAGGGGCGTGCTTGGGCTGTCACTTCCAAAATCCAAATCGCAGTGGTATGTATTAATGTTCTGCAACTGAAATGAGGTTGCAAAATATGAATATTTTACTAACTCCTCAAGGGAGGTGATAATCCGTTCCTAAATGGGAAAGGCTCCCCAAGAGACCCCTTGTCCATTGTGAATGTTAAAAAAATTAATTTAAGAGTACTCCTAAAAACTAAAACAATACACTTTAAATTTTTAATGTTTCAACATGTCCGTTTTCCTTTAAGGGGAACTGGTTGCATTGAAAGAAAAAAATGCTTTATTTAAAAACAATCACAGACATGGTGGTCTGCTGACCTCAGCATGCAACCATCCCTATGAATGCTGCTGAGTTCGTAATTTGCAAAACGACCTATTTAGGACATAGCTTGCTTCACAAATTTTCAGAATGGGCTCAAAAATACTCATCGCAAATTACGAGCAGTATTTTGGGACCAGTTGTACATACATCTGGCCCATTGATCTGTTTTCTTTTGCAAGGTACTATGGCTAGAATCTGTTGCTATACCACCCATGGACAATAGATGGCAATAATGGACAAGGGTTTCCATCATTAGAATGGGATCTCGCTTGCATCCCTAACAATTTTACATGAATCATTTTATTTCAAACTAGGCTAGACTCAGGCCTCTATTACAAGGTCAGGGCTAAAGTCTGATCCCTGTGTAAACACATATTTGCAGAGATGGAATTATGAGTTGTGTGATAATTAGCACACCCTCATATTTTTCACCTAATAAATTCTAGCAGGTCAAACCTGATGAAATGTATTAAGGGAAAAGGCCTGTAAAAAGGCAAAACAGTGGAATTTGGTGTGTTAAATTCTTATTCTATGTGTTATGCCTCATTTACCGGTTAAAAAGTTGGAATAGGAGGATGGTAAATACATGACTCTGGGGTCATTATGTATTTATGAATACTAGATTTGTTACTAGTATGATCCCTCCAATTTCTTGGTCCGGTGACATGTGTTAAAGAGTGGGGCTCTTTGCACTGTACCCAGGATGCGCTCAGGTAGGCAAGGCACGTTCTTTGGTGCATTTCTTCATGTGTGTAATCAAATCTGTCATGTTTCTATACATGTGGTATTATTAACCGTATATATTTTGAGATCTGGAGCGTTAATTGATTTTGCGATTTGATCAGTAGCGGCCCGTTGTGGGAGTGCTGCCGGGCGGTGACGTGGGGCGGGGGAGGGGCAGGGTGGGGGGGTAGTAAAGTACGGAATACGGCAGAATAGAGGTAAGTAAACATATAAATAAATAAAACGAATTTCGTTGCGCACTGCATTGCATTGGCGATGCAGCGCGCGCAACGAAATTGAATTTTGAAGCAATCGCGGCATCCGCGCCTTAGCTTAAAATGTTGAAAGCTAAAGTGCAGGTGCTGCGATTGCTTCAAAAGTAAAAAAATTGAAAAAAAATTGTTTTTTATTTCTTTACTTTTAAAGCAATCGCAGCACCCGCGCTTTAGCTTTCAACATCCTATCCTAAAGCGCGGTGCCGCAATTATTGCCTAAGGTCTCGCATTTGCGAGAGTTTGATCTATTGGCATTGTAAATGACAATGCCTTTTATTTATGTCTTTACAAAACCTGCAAGCGGTGTTTACGCACCTCTTGCAAGTTTTGTAAACTCATAAATAAAAGGCATTATCATTCACAATGCCAATAACTCAAACTCTTGCAAATGCGAGACCTATTGAATTGCAAATGCTTGTTTTTCATGCAAACACTTTTCATTAGGACCCTCAGTGAACCCTGGTCCTTCCTTTTCTTACACCCGGATCAGTTATTTCCAAAAAGGCTAAGGTTTTCAAGTATTTTCCTTATTTCTTCTGTATCACTACTCTATTTCATTATAAACAAAAGAGGTTTTTTGTACTATACTTGGCTTCCAGATTTTTCTTGAACAGCAAAGTTTCTCTATATCGTATCTGGTCAATTCCCATACCTATAATGATGTGAAACATTCACAGGTGTACGATGAATGACGTGCATCCACCACGCTATAAATGCCCCAATACACATTGGGCCTTTTCACTCACTATCAATGACCCAATAGATAGTGGGCCTTTTCACTCCATCTTGTTCTCAGTAGTTTACATTTATTTTAGCCCTCCACATCTCACCAAGTCTACTTTTTTCAGTGACTTTGGGTGGGCTATTGTGGCATGCAATTTTGAATTTGATGCCATGTATTTTGCCTAAGTTGATGAACATATTCAGATAAAAATCTCTCATGCGTAAATCAATTGGGTTTTATTTTCATCTCACAAAAAAATCATCAAACAATAAATATGTCTCTATCCCATCTAAGTAGTGGATTATCCCATCTAAGTAGTGGACCATCAATAATATCAAATTAACTCAGGCATAAATGCTCATCACACACATAGTCCCCTTCTCACTGACACATTGTCAAACATGAGCACGGAGAAGGCGCTCATGGCCAACCCTCACTAAAGTATTATTATTGAATAAGAAGACACTCATTTCAATGGTGATATTAAAACTGCCATTTCTGGTGTTTAAATAGTAATAGTTTTTTAGTGTACTTATTCTTTTCCTTTATGCAATTTAGGGGTAAAGTCAGTCGGCTTGAATATGATAATCTAAAAATCTTTCATTCATATAATGTGATTCAAAGGCTGTAGCAGGTCTGTAGTGTCTAAGAAACGTTGACAGGTAACTGGCATACAGGTTCTGAAACACAATCACAAACTTCTTTATTTGTACTGCAAATGAGCCAATCTAAATAACAGAATTATACTTTAAAACACATCAAATCTACAAAACATTAATGGATCCCAGGAAAAACGAGTTTTTCCTTGGGATATATTAATGTCTTTTAGATTTTGAAGATAAGGTATGTTACAACCATTGTAAGATATTCACTGCTAATTATGTTCTTTCATCATTAGCTATCATTCCCTCCTAAAATCATCTACATAGCCTTTCATCAATTATTTGCCTCATTTCATTTGTGGAGTTTTTAAGTTAGCCTATCCTCTCTAGCATATTTTACTTTACCAACAGCGACACTGTTTCCCTCTTTGTCTGATGGCTGCAGCTCTAATTATGTTGTTTTTAATTCTGTTGTTTCTTTTTAAAATGTAGTTTTTGTCCTTTTATTGATTACAATATGTGCTGATAAAACGCTTTTGAGATCTTCTATCACAAATTATTAAAAAGTACTGCTGCTTCTCCTTCACTTGGTGGTGATTAGAAAAGAGATTTATTTTGAGCCTACCATCTGACCATTTTTAGGTCGAGCCTAGCGGCAGCGCGCAGGCGCTGCTCGTTCTGCGAGGCATGCTGTAGTAGGGTATGCTGTGGAAGCCTCGTCCACTCTCCGCCCATATTTGTCATTGGCTTTGTGTCATTGTCCTTCTTAAATGCTGGCTTCTGATTGGTAAATAGGCTTTTTAGTCCCTCCTTGGTACCGCCTTGTCTCCATTTGTTACCTCCCATGGCGACAGGCCCGTTTACTTCTGTTGTTACACGGTGCCTGTTCTTATGTCTGTAAGCACTACTTTCTTTATTGTGTTTCTCTGGACAGTGGCGGCCGCATCTTTGAAATGCAATAGGTCTCGCATTTAAATGTGAGACCTATTGCATCGCAAATACTTTTACATAATTGTAAACATACTTTATCAGCGCTGCGCCCGTTTCAAGAGCGCTGCGCTGGTTTCGTTTTCAGTGTTCTGTATTTCCCAGCTCCTCCGTCTCAGCTCTACCTCCTCCCTCCCAATCAGTCAGCAGGCTCCACTCCAGCAGAGCAGCGGAGCCAGGCAGAGGGACGGAGAGGGAGGGGCACTGCTGACTGTGCCTGCTCCTCACAGCTGCCCCGGCCGTGGACTGGCTCTGGTCTCTGGGGAGAATTGCAGGTATTATTAGCTCTTTATCAGCGCAACGCCCTTCATAAGTGCTGCACTGGTTTTTCTTCGACGTGCTTTGGTGCCTTCTTCCTGTTTGCCCGCCCGCCCGCCCTCCCTCCCGTTGTCCGTGCCTTCCCCCGCCACCCCCTCTCTCCCGTTGTCCGTGCCTTCAAAGTCCATCCCCCACCCTCCGCCAGCCCTCCCTCCCGTTGTCCGTGCCTTCAAAGTCCCCTCTGCCCCCTTCCCTCCCATTGTCCGTGCCTTCAAACTTACCCCCGCCCTCCCTCCCTGTTGTCCGTGCCCCCCGTCCTCCCTCCCGTTGTTGTAAATGCGAGGCCTATTGCATTGCAAATGCTAGTCTACAGCTCTGAGCACTGTTGGGGCCACCGATCACCAGGTCACCGCAGATGTCAGCTCACTCCCTCCCATCACCTGTAGAAAGTGATTTACAGGCTGTTTGACCCAATTAGCGTCTGCGATTTACAACGGGGCGGCTCATCAGGGCACCTCTGAAGTACAAATCGGCCGGGCGGCGGCTTAAAGTTGTCCTTCACGTGGCTGGGTCTTCTGGACAAGCAGTGTTGTCCTGCAGCTAAATCCACATGGGGGGGGGGGGGTGTCCACCCCGAGAGCCCCGGCCTGTCAATACAGCTGCTGAGCCCAATCACAACACGGCTTACGCTGGATTTGTTTATTACAGGCGAGGTTAAGTAATGTCACGGGATAGGGAAAGCAGACACTATTAGTTCGGGTGGGCCAAGTAGAGTGGGTTCTAGAGACGCCTTTTCTAGAGTTAGGTGTCGACCCTAATGTCTCGCTTCTTATCTTCTGATAACTTAAAAACGTGATGTATTTGTACACCATGTGCCAGTGAATTTGATGCGTGTTATCCACAGTGAATTCTCTTCGGCAATCACGCTTATCAGAACGTTTTTCACGAAGCTTGGCTAATTCCTAAGATTAACCTAAGCGCTCTCAGTACGGGTGACCTACCTCCAATGTATCTACTTTAAATCTGAGGCGGCCTGGCTGGAATTCGAACACGCAAGTGACTACTGCATGGCTGAGCAGCGAGCATTTAACTCTCAGTCAGCCTTAGCGCCTTGAAACCGTTTTACTTATGGACATTATAACGCCAATAAGTATTTCTTGAGATATGTTCCCTCTTACTTGGTTGTAAACTGGAGACAGCAGTGTTACACAGGGCGGGGTGTCTCTATATTCCAATTTCGTAAAAATATACTTTAGTAAAATAAAATTGGTAAACACCATCACGAACGCTATATGTGTTTTTAATTCTAGTAATGGTACGCTTTTTTTTTATACCAATTACGCATCATAAGAATGTCACTCCTGTATGCTTTCCTCATTTCCTTGCAGATAAAGATGCTATGGAAATAGAAGATCATAGGTGCTACAGCACAGCGAAAGAGCAAAGAGAGTTGGAGACGACCTTGTGGCCACGGGCAGGGAGGGGGCAGGCCGAGGGGGTACTTTGCTGGGCCTTATCTGCAGCCAACATCTTGTTTCCCTCTCTGCAGTAGTTACGTGCCTGCGAGCTTAGAAACAGTGGACATGTCATAGAGGCATCTAAAATAAAGTTTAATTTGCATATAACAAGGACGTGCAGTAGTGTACTACAAGCCTGCTGCGTCGTTGCGCTTTGTTCTTGGCTAGTCTTTTGTAACTTGAAATAACCGATTGGGCTATGAATTCAGCGTAATTCCAAATACACATTCAAGGCCCCTCGAGCAGGAGTTTTGTTTTCCTGGTGAGTTCCGCCCGAGGGGGGCCGCTCTTCCTCCCGGAACAGACTCCTTTTGCTGGTGGCCGTCACCTCTGCTGCTCACGTCCGACAGGTGAGGGGAGGGGTGACCAGACGCCCTAATGAGATTTGTAAGCTGCCGAGGTTCTGTGCGTGGATGCAGTCTAACAGCGCAATGGCCTAGCCTGGCATTTTATGCAGTTCCCACGTGTGGTAGGCATTTAATTAAACAAGCATTTGCAATGCAATAGGTCTCGCATTTACGAGAGTTGGAGCTATTGAGATTGTAAATGACAATGCCTTTTATTTATGTTTTGGTTTTTAAAACATAAATAAAAGGCATTGTCATTTACAATGCCAATAGCTCAAGCTTCCGTAAATGCGAGACCTATTGCATTGTAAATGCTCGTTGTACATAATGCCTGATCTTGTTTGTTTGTCTATATCTTCATCATCTAAAGCCAGTTGTCGGAGTGTTTTTGTGTCTTCAGTGTGATGCTCTTTTCTTTAAGCTCTTCTCAATTCTATGGATTGCCTCCATGTGAGAAACAGTTTCTTTAGATTTACTGTACACACAAATGTTTGTAATGCTATTCTCACTTAAAATCCAAATCCAAGGTTTTAAATAAGAATGATCTTCTGGAGTGAGGATTTTTCATGACAAGGGAACCTGCCTAGTATCTTTCTTAATTTTCGATGATTCAACTGTTGAAAATGATAGTGTCTTTAACAGTGGATTTGATCGTTGACTCTGTACTTCGACCTAATACAGCCATATTTCTTTGCAAATGGATATATTTTTATTGGCTTACAGACACATCAACCCCCTAAAGGCCTGTAGTGTCCTTAATTAATCAATATTTCATATTTTTTCCATCTCCACATGACATTTCTGTTTCTTCTGTGTAATATTTCTTTCAATATCTAGTCCCAATTTGCTAATCTTATCCTTACAGTGATCCATCACCCTTTTCACATATTTTACCACCAATTCTTCCATTTCCCTTCGGCACTGATTTGAATTCCATTCCATTTGCGGCTTCATGTCTTCAGATCCATGGCGATATCCATTAAACTTTCAAATGTTTATAAAGTAGTGTGTATTTCCAACAATTGTTTCTTTTCTTGCTTTTTTACCATACTCATTTGTAATGATCAAGTCATATTGGACATTTTGTCTATTTCTGTTTTATATATAATAGCTGCATTTGTGTATTCAATTATTTCTGCTGCAATGCAGACTCTACTTTTGTCTTCCAGCCTCTATAAGGTCATTGCACTGCAATGTTGCCACTAATTTTACCAATCATTCTGATGTTTGTTGTTCGATTTTCTTTTAAGTTTTTATTGACAGTAAATAACTGCATTTAGTCTCTCTTGTCATTTTTATCTATAGCTTGACACATGCAATGGGATTGGGAGTTTTCCCAGTTTCTTAAGTTCTTTCCCAGTTTTTTTTAAAGAAAAATGCATTGCTTCCTTCTTTTAAAGATATTTATTCACCCTGATCATTACGATATTTTTGAAATTTAGAACCTTTTAAACGCACGGTGGTTCCAGGGAGAATGTAGGAAACAACGTTTCTAACTACAGGATTTGCCACTGGGGTGTGAGGGAAGGCCACAAATCCTCCTGAAGGCCATATCTCTTCCTCAACCATGTTGCTTGACCTCATCATTGTTATTTTCTGTTTTCTCTTTTACATCCGTACTCGGCTGTGGAGTTCAGCCATATTGGTGTTTCATACTTTCCAGTTCCTCTATAATGCTACTATGGAGCGTAACCTGCAGGTTTTCAGTGGCCATTCGCTTGTGCCATCTATCTATACTTGTTTTAAAATCAAATTAAAAAATACATAAATTGTTCATATTGATTAGCCCCCATTATTTATGTGATAGTATGTCCTAAAACAGCACTTGGTGCATTTATCACCAAACATCATTACTTGCAGCTAATTTGCTCTGCGATCTCCCTTTGTCCAATGCCAGAACCAGGGCTATGTACAATGTGTAGCACAGGATCAGGACTTCTTCGGCCATCTGGTCCTGCATGTGTTGTGGGGACTCGTGTGTTAAATTATGTAATGTTGATGAATGAGAGGATGTCAAGGAAAGGGGTGTGATTTATGTATTAATGATGAGTAGCCAGTGGGCAGTGACAGTCTGGGTAAAAACTGTCAAGAGTGGGATAATTTGGAGAGGGACAAAGGTTGAAGGCAATGTGACCAGTGAGAAAGAGGCTATGGTAGTCAAGGCAAGAGAGGCTTGGATGAGCATTTCTGCAGAGTGAAGAGCAGAGGGGGCAGTAACCTGGCAATTCAGTGAAAGAAAAGTGTAAGTAAGAGTTTTGATCTGAGAGAGGACACAAAGGGAATACCTAAATGTGGTATTAAGGTTACAAGGAAATCAAAGGATTAATAATGTTTAGTACACACTTAAGGCCTGATTACGAGTTTCGGCGGTCCTGGAGTGGGTGGCACGCCACCGCCCGCTCCAGGACAGCTGAAACTCACTGCCGCCCACCCGCCAGATTACAAGTAACCTTGTAGTCAAGTGGGCGGGCGGCGTGGCAGTCCAGCGGCGGTGCTTTTTAAAGGCTCATTGTGAGCCTTAAACAACACAGCCGTGGGACCGCTAGTGCATGTTCCTGCACGGGGAGGAATGCACTATGTCATGCATTCCTTCCCTTGCAGGAACTGAGAGTGCAAATCTACAGTGGGGCTCAACATGTGCCCCCACTGCATGCACCCTCATGCACAGGGGCAAGAGGGAGCCCTGTAGGGCCCCCTTTCTTTTCTCACCGCCAGAAGTTACATAGAGGAAGAACCTCCATGACACTGCTGGCGGTGAGGAAAGTTGTAAGATTCTTGGCGGTGCCTCAGGGCACCTCCAACCATATTGCAACCCTCAGACCGCAGCGGGACCACCAGGCAGGGAAAGCAATTCCCTGGCGGTTGCGGCGGTGCAATGGCAGTTTGACCACCAAAGTCCTAATAGGGCAGTTGGACTGGCGGTGAGGTAGTGGCTGGACTGCCACCGCCGCATCCACGCGAGTCTGGCGGCCCTCGGACCACTAGGCTCGTAATCAGGGCCTTAGTGATGGGGTGAATGGGTGTGAGCAGCTCAGGAACTTCCTTTACATAGCAGAGGGAGGCCACAGCTGGGGCATGCTGTTTCCTGAAAGGGACAAAAGAAGTCAAGATCAAACAGAATGACCCACCATCATGGATGCGTAGATGACATTTTAGTCTATATGGTGAAGGCAACAGATTTGGCTTCAGTTTGCAATTCTTTGCTTAATGTAATGGTACTCAAAAATGGACATTAAGCGTCATTAATATCAGTTATTAGAAATAATTAGCTATGGGACTCACTTGCCTGTAAGTTACCATATACATACGCAAGCCCCCTCATGGCTTGCAAATCAGTTGAATATGTTTATGCTGGGAAATGCAGTGCTTAAACAAAATACAACTACAATTCCAAATGTGGGGAAATTGAAAGGAATCCTGTTACATTCATAAACCAATCCTTAGAGCACTGGAGGAATTGGAAATATTGTGGGCTTGTGCAGCTGACCTGCATCCTTTACTTAGCGCCACACATAAAATCTCAGCTTCTTTCTTAAACCTCAACTAATCCAGTTTGGCCCTTTGTAATTGTCAATGATTATCTCTAAATTTCCTGCAGTTCTCAAATTCTTCCTTCACATTTTTCAATTGACTCAGTTTCATCACCATTTCTTTGATACATTTTGTCTTTGAGTTCTCGTCTTTCTTATGTCTACGTCTTGCCCCAACAGTTCTCAGACATTGTCACATACATGAGTGGGACACATTACCTCAGTCTGAAATCCCTCCACGAGGATGGCTACTAGCAGGTTAAACAGAACGTAGTTCCCAAACGTCATCAGTGCGATGAAATAGAGAGCAGCCCAAGAAGACGTGGAGGCCATGCCATTGTAAAGAACTTTGTTCCAATCCTCCTGGGTCAGAATCTGAAGAGAAGTACATTTGTGGAGTTAAAATCCAGGCACTAATATTTCACCTACATGTTGTTCATTCACACTGGTTATGCAACAACACAAGAAATATTGATTAAGGACATGTGGCAGTTATCGTAGAACTTTCAATGTCATGCATACATGAGGTGATATGAGGAAGCACACTCCCTACTAATGGAAGCAAGCGCTGTCAAAGCCAATAGGTCTGGCTTTGGAAAGCCTCCAAATTATTTTCAAACATATGCAACAGCAATAACAAGAATTAAAAAGCTACTTTCCAAAGAGTACTTGCATTGTATGCAAATTGCAAGAAAAACATAGAAACAAGGAAAGCAGAAATGAAAGCACAGGTCGGCTTGCCAGCTCTGATTCTGAAGAAGACTACTTTGTAGGCTAGGCAGACGTGCAGAAAATGCTGTCACAATGTAAAGAACCAGTGTCTGAAGTGGGCTGATTCAATGACCTGTGCTGATGGAAGCAAGATGAGACTAACTTTAGAACATGCCAAGGAATGAATATGACTGACCGAAAACCACAATATGTGTGTGTGCATGTATATATACATTTATATATATATAATATATATATATGTCATTCAGTCAGTGCGTATGGCTGACGTGCGACCCAAACGCACATAAAACGCCCGCGCCTGGGTATATTTACATAACAATACTTCCATTGTTTATGACCAGAACGACAATCCAGGTAATGCTTAATTTCCATTCTGTTTCATCTTGGCAAGCACGGCAGATCGCTGTTGCTGCGCCAAGACGCATTTAGGCTTTTACAGCCTGAAAAAGACTGTAGAAGCCGAAACGCAGAGATTAAATAAAATGGAATTAAGCATTACCTGGAGTGTTGTTCTGTTCATAAACAACAGAAGTATTGTTTTTTATATATATACCCACTGGGGATTATATTCTATGTAGCGACTACAAATACCAGAAGGCAATGAAGCCTACCCCCACTGCGGCTGGAGCACACGCCCACAGGGGCTGGACTCATTCAATAAATCACAGGTGTTCTCTACACACGTTTGCTGTTTCTTTCTTGTTGGGTGGCTTGTGAACAAGGATGAAAATCTGAAACGCGTAAAGCCTAAAGCCCAAGCCTACATTTTTGTTGAAAGCTGAATGCGGATGTTACTGCTGTCCTCACTGCAACTTTCTAACTGTCCTCATCTAAGGGCAACCTTTTGCTGTTGGATATATATATATATATATATATATATATATATACATATATAAATATATATATATATATATATATATATATATATATACATATATATATATATATATATATATATATATATATATATATATATATATATATATATATATATATATATATATTTGATCCACATAGCAATTTGAGAAATCCCAAAATCAGCAAAGTGACACACCAAAGGACAACACAATTACTTTATTGTGTCTACAAACGACGCGTTTCGGCGAAGCCTTTGTCAAGTTACTGACCTGCGCCCTACTCCCCATAGAAATACAGGTCGCGGTTAATAGACAGCGAAAAAATACTTTGTTATAATGCATATTAGTGCAATGCGATTCGTAAATTCATGGCAAATCAAATTAAATACATGTAAAACATATAAGAATTAAAGCTTAGAATTTACAATACTAGGACATTCAAAGTGGAAAAGTTTTTCCTTTGTGGTCAAAATGCATCATAATACGTAATACTGTAAAACATATAGTTTCGCGGTCATATCCTATTTAAATGAATTTTAAATCCAACAATTACTGGCATGCAATGAAATACAAGCGTACAATCTAAATAGGTAATGTACCGTGTCTATTGTTAATGGTGACCTACTACATAACACCATAGGTCATGTCTAAATAAATTTCATATGACCGCACAATGATAGATGCATGTAGACTATGCGATAAATATCATAGGTAATGTACCTTAATGTCCTGCAATCCTGTCTATATAAGCAACCGCAATCTAATGCAATTCAGAGCAAGGGAATATCAGGCTAACAGTGTTTAGTGACACAGTGTGATAAAGAGAAGTGAATAAAAAGTGAATAAATAATGAGTATGTACATGTGCAATAGAAATAATAGGAGACTATAGGATCAAAACAACTCCCCTCGATAGCCGTCATGAGTGGAGTCATCTAATCAAGTATGATATCGGAACCTCTACCATCATGGATTCCCAACCAATAAGTTAAAGATCTTCCCTGCACTGGAAACAGTGCCAAGGAAAGACTCTCCACTGTATGCTCCAAGTCTTCCTAATTCATTAACTAAAAAGTGTAAGTGATTAAAACATATGAAATTTATTTAGACATGACCTATGGTGTTAGGTAGTAGGTCACCATTAACAATAGACACGGTACATTACCTATTTAGATTGTACGCTTGTATTTCATTGCATGCCAGTAATTGTTGGATTTAAAATTCATTTAAATAGGATATGACCGCGAAACTATATGTTTTACAGTATTACGTATTATGATGCATTTTGACCACAAAGGAAAAACTTTTCCACTTTGAATGTCCTAGTATTGTAAATTCTAAGCTTTAATTCTTATATGTTTTACATGTATTTAATTTGATTTGCCATGAATTTACGAATCGCATTGCACTAATATGCATTATAACAAAGTATTTTTTCGCTGTCTATTAACCGCGACCTGTATTTCTATGGGGAGTAGGGTGCAGGTCAGTAACTTGACAAAGGCTTCGCCGAAACGCGTCGTTTGTAGACACAATAAAGTAATTGTGTTGTCCTTTGGTGTGCCGCTTTGCTGATTTTGGGATTTCTCAAATTGCTATGTGGATCAAATAATAGCGGCTGCTGCTGCCGCAGCAGGCACCGGTGTCGAAAGGAGGGGATCGACTTCACGCGGCACTGTGTTGGAATATATATATATATATATATATATATATATATATAAAACCTATTGGCAGTCGGCAGTACGCAGTTATAGTTAGGACCAAGTTAGGGTTATTATTAGGACTGGAGTGATTTTTTTTTGACTTGCCTGTATCTTTGGTGTCGTTTGACGAATCTTCACAAAATTTCCCCCAAAAAGTGCCCCGGTAATTCTTGTTGCACATGGAAAGTAGGGCCAGAGAAAAAGGGGGGGGTCAAAAGACGTGCGTTTCCCATGTTAATTCCCATAGGAACTTTAGACATGGCTACAGCCCAAACTGCTGTCAAAAGTACACCTTATTTGGCAGAAAGGTAGCTATTGGTCCAGAAAGCCCCTTATGTTAAACTGCCATATATCCGTTCAGTGGTTTTGGAAATATTAAGGAAAGTTTCAATTTGTATATGTAGGGATGCGGATCCTCTGAGGCCCCAGTGCTCAAATCTGATTGGCTGCCAACACTTCAAACTGGGAGCTGTTGGCAGCCATCTTGGGACTCGGCTTGAGCCAAGTACCAAAATAAAGCATAAAAAAAGAGTAGGAATACCCTGACCACCTAGGCCTCCAGGGGGGCCTCCTGGGGGTCCCAATTTGTAATGAGGGGGCCTCATGGATCCCCTTGGGCCCCTGGGACCACCACCTTCCCAGGGCCAAATAATGTTTTTTTAAATCAAGGGGGAGTGCGCAGCCCCCCCTTCCGGGCTGTTCTTGGCCCCAGGTGCCGCCACCTCCTTGGGGTAGACCCTACAACAAGAAAGGAGGGGGGCCATGCGGCCCCCTCCGGGGGCCATAGATGGCCCTGTGGACTTCCACCCCCCAGAGCTGGCTAATGCTATGTCCCAGGGTGCCCACCCCCGGGACATAGCTGTTTGCTGTGGCTTGGCAGGAGCTTTACCACTCCCAAGTCACAGCAAATGCTCCGCTTACAGCAAGCGAGAGCTGACAAAATTCTCTCGCTTGCTGGAAGCAAAGCAGAATTGCTTTCAGATAAAGAGAGCTGCATATTTAGCAGGTCCCTATGCTTGAAAGCAATGTCGGCTCCCTCTGGAGGTGGGGAGCCAGCAGGGATATGGCCAGGCCCAAGTGATGGTGTCCCCATGGCCTGAATTGGCGTGTGAAAAAAGGCCCGGCCCCATGGAAGTAACTATTTTGGTGAGTGAGGGGGTGTGTCAGTGGCTTTATGGGTGAGAGAGTGGCTGTATGAGTGACTGTATGGTGAGTGAGTGGGTGTCTGAATGGCTGTAAGAGAGAGTGGGTGCGTAAGGGGCTGTATTGGTGAGTGAGTGGCTGAGTGAGTGTTTGGTTAAGTGAGTTGGTGTGAGTGGCTGAATTGGAGTGTGAGTGTCTGTGTGAATGACTGTATGGGTGAATGAGCAGATATGGGAGTGCTTATATGACTGTGTGACTGGGTATGTAAGTAGTTGTGTGGGTGTGTGAGTTAGTGTGTGAGGGCTTGTATGGGTGAGTGAATGGCTGCCTTGAGAGGCTGAATGGGTGTGTGAGTGGGTGTGTGAGTGGCTGTAAGGTTGTGTGACTGGTTGTATGAGTAGCTGTTTGGGTGAGTGAGTGGTTGTGTGAGTGCCTGTATGAGTGAGTGAGTGTGTGACTGCCTCTATACATTAGTGAGTGGGTGTATGAGTATTTGTAAGGGTTTGTGAATGGGTATGTGAGTGACTGTGTGGGTATTTAAGTGGGTGTACAAGAGGTTATCTGGGGTGTGAGTGGGTGTCTTAATGGTTATGTGAACGATGTCATTTGAGATGTCATCAGTGATGTCATAGAGATGTCACTGACCGTGTTATGAGTGATGTAATATGTGAGGTCATAAACAGAGCAATGTGAGAGCATAATTCATAGTTAGCTTAGGTAACTATAACTACTGAATTTCAATGGTTTTGTACAAGTGGAATCTGAGCCTACCTATAACCTCCCTCTAACCTTTGTTTTTTTCAGTGATTTCTATAGTTTTTATAATTCTATTTCCTAACTATAACATACCTGTAACCTTTATTTTTTTCAGTGGATTTCTATGTTTTAAAAAAATCTATTTCCTAACTACAACATCCTTGTAAGCTTTGTTTTTTTCAGTGAATTTCTATGTTTTTAAAATTTATTTCCTAACTATAATGTCCCTGTAACCATTATTTTTTTCAGTGAATTTCTAAGATGTGTTTGCAGAGTGGTGGAGAAAGGGGGAGGGGCCTCCCACAAGCTCACAGCAATACTGCTGTGTGGGACTTACTGGAGGTAACAGGAAGGGTTGGTAGCCCCCAAGGACTCTCAGCATCCAGGAGGACTTCAACCCAAAACCAGTAGTGCTCCAGGAGGCCCATTTGTAGAGTGGTGGGGAAAGGGGGCGGGGCCTCCAACAACCTCTCAGCAATCCCGCTGTGTGGGACTTACTTGAGGTAACAGGACAGGTTCTTGGTCCTCAAGGATCCTCAGCATACAAGGGGACTTCATTCCCCAACCAGTAGTGCACCAGGAGGCACGCTTGCAGAGTGGTGGTGAAAGAGGGTGAGGCCTCCAATGATCGGTCAGCAATCCCACTGTGTGGGACTTACTGGAGGTAACAGGCGGGGTTGTTGGCCCCCAAGGGCCCTCACCAGTGAAGGTGGCTTCATCCCCCAACAACTTCTGCGCCAGGAGGCCCCTTTGCAGAGTGGCTCAGAGGGGACGGGACCTCCAACGACTTCTCCCGGGGACTGGTGTTTTAAAAAAATAAACTTTTAATTTGGGGAGAGGGGCTGTGCAGGCCCCCTCCCCAGGTGCATTTTGGCCCTGGGGACCCCATCCCCCTGGGCTCGGCCTTTTAAAAAAAAGGGTTTAATAGGGGAGGAGGTTCGCATGGCCGCCCTCCTGGCCCAATTTGGACCCCGGGAACCCCATCCCCCGGGGCCTGGCCTATTTGTAATAGGGGAGGGGGCCCCCCTCCCTGGGCCGATTTTGTCCCAGGAGACTCCACCTCCCGGTGCCCGGCCTGTTTAATTTTATATTTTTTATTGGGAAGGGGGGGCCATGCACCCCGAGCCAATTTTAGCCCCAGGAACCCCATGCCCTGGAGCCCGTACTTTTTTCAAAGGAAGAGGGGGGCCATGCGGCCCTCTGTGAACCGATTTCACCCCCAGGGACCTCATCTCCTGGGGCCTGGCCATATCTCCTGGGGGCATCCAATCTACACTAGGACCGCGGGGTAGCCTGAAGGCCCCTGTGGTCCCTGCCGGCTCCCCACCTCATGCAGGAGCGGAGCTGTTAAACATGCAGCTCCCTGTGTCTGAAAGCAATTCTGCTCTGCTTCAGCAAGTGAGAGCATTTTGTCAACTCTCGCTTGCTGGAAGCGGAGCTTTTGTTGTCACTTGACACAGCAAACAGCTATGTCCCAGGGGTGGGCATGGCACTCCCCAGGGCCATCTATGGCTCAAGGAGCAGGGGCACGTGGCCCCCTCGTTTCTTGTTTCAGGGCCTGCCCCAGGGAGGTGGCCAGTGTGGCCCCCCTCCCATTTAAAAAAACAATATTCGGCCCTGGGGAGGTAGCAGTCCCCGGGGCATGGGGGTCTGCGAGACCCCCATTTGTTACAAATAACAATGGCTGCATGCCCCTGGAATTAGGCCCATGTAAGGGCTTCATAAAAGACAATCTCGGGGGCCCGTGCTTATCTTTTTTTTATATTTTGGCAGGAGCCTCGGCTCAGCGTAACTCCTGACTAAAGCCGAGTCCCAAGATGGCTGCCAACACTTCCTGGTTCGAAGTGTTGGCAGCCAATCAGATTAGACCACGGGGACTGTCAGATTCTCTGAGGATCTGCGTCCCTATTGAAATTGGGATTTTCTTTAATATTTCCAAAACTACTGGAAGGATTTATGCCAGTTTACAAAAAGTGGGCTTTCTGGGCCAACAGCGATGTTTCTGACAAAATTGGTCTAATTACATTCAGCAGTTTGGGCTGTAGCCATGTCTAAAGTTCCTATGGCAATTAACATGGAAAACACACGTTTTTTGATCCCCCCTTTTTCTCTGCCCCACTTGACAGATCACCCTAAAATTTTCCAGGCACAACGAGAATTACTGAGGCACTTCTTCTGGAATATTTCGTGAAGATTCGTCAAATAACGCCAATGATATTGGCTGGTCAAAAAACGCTTTTCCTATAGAAACTAAGTCCTAAACATAACTACCTACTAGCGACCACTAGTAGGTAATATATACACATGTATCAAGAAGAAATCCTTGTGGACCAGAGGAAGTACTCAGAAACTTTAGGGTAAGGCCTCCACAACGTGTTACGGCCGTAGCCTTGGTCACGGTTAGAGAGTGAAGTTGACAATGCCCCTTATTTTGCATTTAGAGAGTTCGTGTTTGATTATTCATAATGTATTTACCTGTTTATGTACATGTTCAAAGATGGCGGCCACTCTCAGTCCATGTAATGTACCTATCATTACTACGAGTCCGTTTTCAATTTTGGTTGGAACCATATGTTATTGGCATTGTCAACTTCACTCTCTAACCGTGACTAAGGCTATTGGCGAAATATATGTGAGTGCTCCGAACTTTTTTCAGTTGTTGTGTAACAAGCGAGATCTCTACCGTCGCCAATATGGATGCACCCGCCTTGAGTTCGGTGATGGAAGGTGGGATTTGCAAACAATATATATAAATAACCCCTGGGCCCCGGATGAAATGTAATGGGGAATGGGCCCTTTGTTTTTTTGCTTTTTTTTTTCGCCCGTAAATTTGTGGCAAACCTATTTTTTTAGAAAAATGTTTTCATGCCCTGCCAAGGTCGCGCTGGGACCCAAGACCAACGCTTGGGGTCAGGGTATTCCTACCTTGTCCCCTTTTCTTTTTTTTAACAAATTTCTTTTTTGGAACATGGCTGTCAACACATCCTGGTTGAAGTGTTGGCAGCCAATCATAGCTCTGCAGCTCTCTGCACGAGTTCGTTATAATTCGCGAATAGGCCACGATCTCAGATACACAAATTTGGAATTCCTTAAATTTCTCAACAACTACTGAACAAATTTACACCAAATAACAAAAAGCTATCTTTCTGCCAAATCTGGTGAAAATTCTGTCCAGACTGCAGGTATGTCTAAACAGTCAATGTGAATTAACAATGGAAACACACTTTTTTTGACCTCCTCTTTTTCTCAGCCCCCACTTGATGTATGGCCACAAAACTTTCCATGCACAACAAGAATCACTGGCGCACTTTTTACAAAAATAATTTGTGAAGATTCATAAAATGGCACCAAAGATATAGGAAGTCAAAAAATGCTTTTCCTATGGAAACATGGTCATAATTATAATTACCTACTGGTGACTGCCAGGCTGTATAAAGCCTTTACACATAAATATATATATTGCACAGTAGAGGGTGCCACTGTTATAGTTAGGTCAGAGAAAAGAGTTTTTGTTTTTGCTATTAACTTTGGAGGCGTTTGACGAATCTTCACAAACTTTACAAAAACAAAGGTCATCTACCGCAGCACCTTCCTGAAGGTTTCAGGGTAATCTGTCAAGCAGCAGCAAAGAAAAACGGGAGTCCCAAAACATATTTTCCCCATGCAAATTCCAACGGCAGAAAGTTAGATCTTTACTCTGAAAACATGCTATTTGTTCTCTGGTGAAAATCACCAATTTTTGGACAAATTAGGCTTCAAAATATAGTGATAACAAGACGATTGGTCCCACAAGAGTACCATGGTACCCCAGCGGTACTGCAAATTAAAAATATAGAGCAATTTGTTTGGTCAAAAGGGCTTTGTTTTTTCATCGTCCTCTTCCGTACAGTGGTACCATTACCGTTCCTGTGATACCAAGCAATCTGATAGTCTGATCGCAACATCAACAGAAATGTTGCAGCTGCCATTTTAGGACTCTTGGACTCAGTGTCTGTGTCCTGAGTTTTTAAACAAAAAAAATATATAACGGGGCAGGAAAGTGTTTATCTGACCTCCTGGCTCGTGGACAGGTCCCAGAGGGACCCCCACCACTAATATAATAGAAATACGTGTAGTGTCTCGAGTCCCACAGTACTCCTGTGGGAGCCAGTGAGGCCTCTGGTGAAGACTCGTTGGAGTACCGTTGGGTACCGTGGGACAGTGCAACCATTGCAAGTTGAAGCTTGAACTGTCCCACAATACCTTAGAGTACTGCTTGTTCGATTGTACCATGTCATTTGAGATGTCATTAGTAATGTACTCAATCATGTCTTTTAACATTATGAGTAATGTAATATGTGAAGGCATAGGCAGGGCAAGGCAGGGGTGCAAGTTAGAGTTAGCTCAGTACATTATAACTAGTGAATTTAAATGATTTCTTTTGTTTTAAAACAAAAATATATTTATATTTCTACAAGGCCTACATATAAATGTAAACTAAAATCTTGGTGCCTTACCTAACTATAACATCCCTTTTCAGAGAACTTCTGAGTTTTTTAACATACAGTTAGATAGTATTACCATACCTAACTATAACGTCACTTTAACATTTGCCTTTTTCAATGAAAAGAAAACAAAATATAAAAATGTATATGCGCCATGGCAGTGAAAATAAATGTGGTCCACTAACTCATTTTGTTTAAAGCAACTGTGCTAATGATAAATGTGCATTCACATATTTATCACTACTGCGCAACTGTCAAATTCGAGTTTATTACCACTGTAGAACAAACTTGACAGTAGAAACATTATTTTTACTAACTCACATATTCCAAGTAACAATTCCTTCATACAGGAGTACCATTTTTCTTATAATCAGGAGATCTCTTTAATGTGATGTTATCTAGCTGCACAAATTTAACCTCTTACATCCTCTTTTCGGGTATACACCTTTTTGTTAAAACAAATACACATGAATAATGTCATTCATAACCCATATATACAGATATGTTGATATGCTATGCTAAAAGTGGCATCATGACTCACTCAAGTCGTGGCCCCTGATCACACTCAAGAATGGTAATAAATAGCATATTACACTCTGTGCATCTGCATATATACTATATATATATATATGTGCATTTTGGAACTCATGAAGCTAGCGAGTCAGCCAAAAGTGTGTCTAGTCCTGCCTAAAAAAAATGAAGGTTTTACTCAAAGATGCTTTGTTCACAGGGTACTGAGCAATTGCATATTGGCTATATCATTATTAATAATGTTTTTATTTTGTAGCCCTAAATGGAGCTCAAGGGAAACTGAAGGCCTGATTTAGATCTTGGCGGAATGGGTTACTCCTCCACAACGCTAATGGATATCCCATCCGCCAAAATATACATCCCATTATATCCTATGCGATTTATATTTTGGTGGACGGGATATCTGTTATGGTATGACAGAGTAACTCATCCACCAAGATCTAAATCAGGCCTTGAGTGTTTTACAATAAAATCATTCAAATTAAAAAGAGCAGCAATGCAATCTTTGCAAAGTGACCTTTTTAAAAATTTCCTAAACAAGAGAAATGATGGAAGCAAACACATCACTGGAGGAAGTGCATTCCCAAAGTATTTATTTATTGGGTTTTGTAAGACGTTGCATGCCCCTGGTTAGTTGCATTATGTGTTTTGGCGGGTAGAAACTTGAGGTTATCCATATCGAAATTATATAAAGGCTTGTGTACTTCTGGCAGAAGACCAGTTGGACGTAGTCCTATCATTTCCGGAATCTACCCTGGCTTGATGGTAACCTGTTAAATAATAAGTAGCGGGAGATTCCTCTGGCTATTTACGAGCCCCCATTGGGTATCAGTGATTGCAGGGCCCAGTTGGATATGCTGTATCTTGTCTGGTGGTAGACTTGAAGCACTTTGGTGTATGCTAAGGCTGCAAAATCTAGGCACATGGTTTAGAGTTGTGCTCTCTTCTGCATCGGGAGCTGGTGAAGGACCTTCAAGGTGTATGTGTGTGTAGACAAGCCATGGTGCCTTAGCCTGAATATGAGTTGAATGCCCTAGTTTAATTTGGCTTCTTTGAAGCGATGATGGAACCCTTTTTGGGAACTTGGTGTATGGAGCATTGCGATAGTCCAACCGAAAAGCAACTGGATTGAGCTCTGAGCTGATCTTTGGGAGAGCTGCAAGAAGCAGAGGATTCTGCAAAGGAATTGTGGCTGGTGGACACTGGTGTAGCGCTACACCATTGGGCCTTGAAGGAAGGAAAGAAAATTGGACCCTGCAGGCCCTCATTGTGGTGCAGTGGGCCCTGAACCCTCCACCCCCGTTCCCTGCTGCTCCCAGTGGCAACTGCTTCGGTACGGGAGGGAATTGGATTTAAAAAAAAAAAAACGTACCTTCTTCGCAGCCGCCGCCGCCACCGCACCCTCTTCTCCGTCCTCACTCTGCAGCTCCAGAAGCACCCAGGCTCCCAGCCAATCATGATGCTGCATGACCAACCTGAGCGACCTGAGCGGCATGTTTGGCCACTTGGGCCGTACCAGGGAGACTGGGCATGTTCTCCATAATCATGCGCACTTTCGGAGTACAAAACCACTCCTCACTGTGCTCAGCCCCGCCCCGCGCAGACCTGGCTCCAATCCCTCGCAGAAAAATAAAATGATAATAACGGCTTGTTATTATCATTTTCTTTTTCTTTTTTACACTGCTCAAATAGCAGTGGGGAAACGCGGCTCCTGCTGCAATATTGCTAGCTATGCCCCTGCTACCACCAAGAGTCGTTTTTGCCAGTTGGGGCATAGCTAGCAATATTGCAGCAGGAGCACCTGTGAGACAGGTGAGTGTCCAATGTTCTTTTCAAAATCTTGAGGATATAGGAACCGCTATCAGTTTCATAGGTGAAACTGCATGTGCTCTCTACTACAGACCAGCCTGACCAGTACTTTGTATGGTACTGAAAGTTGACCTCTGAAGCGTCCTTGACACATCAGGGTAGCTTGGTGAAGCAATTAAGGCGCTGCTCGGAGGAGGTTTTGTGCTGGTTAAAACTAGGTAGAACATATCGCAATATTTACAATCTTAATAAGATGGAACGTCAGACTCGGTAGTTACAGAACAGCACTTTAAAAACAGCTTAAAATTTGATGTGCAGTAGAAAGTACACATCATATAAAAACAAATAACACAAAAGCCTGAATTACAAGTAGTGCCTTATAGAAGTGGTATTTATTTGCCTACGAGTGTGGTATTTATAGGGTGCAGCAAATACGTCTTTTTCTGAGTTTTCAGGTGGAAATGAGGCATAACGTGGAATCAGTTATTACCACACCGATTTCTACATGGTTTCTCTTTTATTTGGTTGTTTCCCTTTGATACATGTTGCCATGTTTTCCCTGGAGAAATCGTTCAGGAGAAAACTGCAGGTGTGCACTAAACTCAAAATTCCAATCTGTGCATGGTTACCTGTTTACCCACAGGTAGGTATTTCACTTTCCACTTATAATGGAGGCCAATACTTATCACCCCAATTAAACAAAAAAGTTACTGTTTACAGTCATTGTAATGGTTCTATTCACTATGCAGTTTATAATTCTAAATTCACAAACAGCACCACCATCCTCACTTCCACGACACATTGACCAATGGTGCCCTTGGAAGGGTATCTGACTACTGATCCTCCAGTTAAAAATAATGGCTCCCAATGTGCTGTTCACAATATGAAAGGTGATCGTAAACCACTGTGCACAATACAAGGATTCACTGTTAGTGATAAAATCACCTAACGTGGGATGGGATCTGAATACTAATCTTCAATTGAAACTAATAACTCCAATATACTGTGTGCTATCTTTAACCAATAAAGAGCAATATGAAAAATGCAACAGCTCCAACTTAAGAGATAGAACTTATTGACAGTCTTTGTAAAGCCCTGCAATATATAAAGTTAGTTTCCAGTGTTCTTGTCAGAGTTTTTAGTTTTAACAGTTGCCTTGACCAGGGGCACCTGATCTGCCTCTTGGTTTAGGGATAGGGTTTTCCTGCAGTTGAAAAGATGGATATTTTATAAACGCTCATTCCAAGCTGAAAGAGTGATATTGGATGCTGGGGATGTTAAAGGAGGGAGTGTCACAAAAGATAACAAAGAGCTTGATGGTGAGGGAAAACACTATTTCCAAGTAGAGGGAAGCATGAAGGAAAAAAAGCAGAGAATAGCAAGGAGACAGACAACACAGAAATGCAAGGAAAAACAAGGAGGCATATCTTTAATTGAAAACTATGCCTTACCCTAGTGTTCTTCTGATTTTTTGATGAGGGTTAGAGGATTCTAGAAGCTTTTTCTGAACTCCTTGCATGCTGATAAGGGAGAAGCAGCAGAAGGACGAGCCAACAGAACTTCACATGGCTCTGGGGAGGGGGGGGGGCGGTGTTATTCCTTGCATAGAGGAGAGGGGAAGCTTTTATCTCCTACCATCTAGGAATCACACCAGCAGGATTCCCGTAGATCTGTGATGATATAGCTCTTACATATATATCTAACTTATAGCCAATCGAAGTAAGTGCATCACAAAAGGATCGGTGACAGAATATTGTGCACAAAAATATCGGAATACTGAGTATCATGTCAAAAATATTGTTGTCAAATATATTGTGGCCCTATACTTATAATGTAAATTGCAAAAATATTGTCGAAGATTTTGTTTATGAAAATATCAACTAAAAACTGTCAAAAATATTGTTTTTTCAAATAAATATTGACTTTAAAGTGGTGTAATTAAAACATGTCACACTATAAATGTAATATTATTTTTTAAGTAATTGAGAGTATATTTCATATATATATATATATATATATATATATATATATATATATATATATATATATATATATATATATATATATATATATATATATATATATATATATATATATATATTTAACAGTAAACAAATAATTTTCAAACTATTCTAGTTTTCAGTATTGAGCAAAATAAATTAAAAATTAACAAACAAATATTTAAGCCAACAAAAATATTTAACCTTAATAAAGTATTAAAATAAACATATTAAAATACAATTCATTTACCTATACTGTACACTAAGGGTCTCATTACGATGTCGGACGGAAAGCATTCCGACCGACTCCTTGTCGGAATCGTTTCCAACCGACTCGGTTTCTGAGAGTCCGACGGACTGATTACGATGGTTACGAATACTGTTCGGTCGGACTCCTATTGACTTCAATGGAAGCCTGTGTTCCGACCGACAACACAGGCTCTCCTTGAAGAAAGGGGTGGTTGCGGAAAACTTTGCACCCTGTGGCGGGCACCCCATGGTGCCTGCCACACTGTGCATGGTTGCAAAGAGGGGTCGCATGGGTACCCCCATGGGCCCCAACCGTAGGGCTCTGGGTGAAGGGGGGGCCTGCTACGGTCCCCCAAAGTCAGTTTCCGAGAGCCTTTTCGTGTTGGCCAAACCGATTCGGAAAGGCTGTCTGAATCCGACATCGTAATACGTTAGTCGGAAACGCAGTCCATAGAGCTGTATGATTCAGCTCTGACCGACTCGGAGTCTCCGAATGCCGGTCGGAACCGAGTCGGACAGACCGAACGGTTACCATCCATCGTAATAGGTCAGTCGGAAATGTTTCCGAGTCGGTCAGAAACATGGCTTCCGACTTGGGTTAGGAAAATCCGAATGCCGTTCGGAGCCTTTCCGACCGACAACGTAATCAGGCCCTTAATGTAAAAACAAAACCAATTTATTTAACATATATTAATAATATTTTTATAATTTTACAATTTTTTAAATAAATATTATAAATAAATTAAGTGAAAACACTATATATAAATATATATATAAACATTCATCAAGTAGAGCAATATAGTAAAATATATTTCTGTACAAATAGTAAATAATTCTAAACACAAAATGTTTTAAAAAATATTAATAGTTAACTATAGTCAACAGTAGGGAAAATATTGGACTTTAGAGGGCTTAGATTTACTATTCACACTCCATTCTATGTAACTGTAGGGATAGTGGTGGACTTCGGAGAGGTTAGATTTATTATTCCCCCTCCAGTGTAAGCAACAGCAAGGAAAGTGTTGGACTTCCGAGGGTTTAGATGTACTATTCCCACTCCAGTCTAAGTATCAGGAGGGAAGATTTATTATTCACACTCCACTCAAAGCAACTGTAGGGAAAGCGTTAGACTTCAGAGGGGAAACAACCTTTACAACACGGCATTACAAAGTTACAATGTAATGAAATGCGTTTACCACTTATCATTTACCACGCAATGCCTTCACCACGCAATGCCTTTTTCCATGCATATACCTTTACCACGCATGCCTTTACAATGCAATGGTAAGTATATATGAGGATGAGGTAGGTATTTTAATATATGTGTGTGTGTGTATGTATATATATATATAGCTATATATATATATGGATGGTAAGGGTGATTTTAGAGTTTAGGGTTGAATAAGGGTAAAGGGTAGTAAAGGTGTTTTTAGGTTTTATGGGTGGGTAAGGGAATAGGGTGGTTAAGAGTGTTTTAGGGGTGTGTAAGGGAATAGGGTGGTAAGGGTGTTTTTAGGGTTTAGGGGTGTGTAAGGGAATAGGGTGGTAATGGTGCTTTTTGGGTTAAAAGTAAGGGTTTCTCTTACCTTATAAATACTTACCATTTTGTTGGAAAGGCATGTGTGCTAAAGGTAGATTTGTGAGAAAGGCACACATGGTAAAGGGTTTGTATTGGAAAGGATGCATGGTAAAGGCATGTGTGGTAAATGCATGCATTGCATTGTCATCAAACCCTTCAGAAGGGTTAGATTTATATTCCCACTCCAAGCTAAGCAACAGTAAGGAAAGTGTTGGACTTTGAAAGAATTACAAACAATAATGAATAAATCATTTATTAAAGCTATTTTATTACATAATAAAGCATAATAATTATGTTATGTTATGTTATTTTAACTTATAGCGCGCACGGATACTCGAAAGTGTCCCGGCGCGAGCAGAACCCAAGGGAAACAGTGCTCAATTAGGCGAAGAGAAAAGTCTTTAATTTCTTCTTAAAAAATTGCAGTGTCAGAAATGGAACGAAGTGCCAGTGGGAGGGCATTCCAAGCGTCTGCCGCCTTTCTAGACCAAGATCTACCTCCAAGTCTGTGAAGTTTGAATCTAGGGACCTGTGACAGATGAAGAGACATTGACCGCAACTGTCTAGATGGAGTGTAAAAGGAGAGCCGTTTTTGGAGGTATAAGGGTCCACTACCATGAAGAGCCCGATGGGCAAGAGTCAAAGATTTAAATTTCACACGATCCGCTACCGGTAGCCAGTGTAGTGAGTATAGGTGAGATCGCGCACTTTCCCGTGAGGGGATGTCCAGCAGAAGCCTAGCTGCTGCATTCTGAATGACCTGGAGCCGTTGGAGCGAATATCCAGGTATACCCACGTACAATGCGTTGGCATAGTCGAGTCTAGACAGAATGAGAGCGCAGGTGACTGTTTTGCGTGCTGCCAGCGGGAGGAGGGGAAAGAATTTTCTTAGAGTTTTTAAAATGCCGAAGCAGCCTCCTACTAGCCTATTGATGTGGTATGAGAAGGATAGACTCTCATCAAACCAAATACCCAGGTTCTTTGCAGGTTTTCCCACAGAAGCAGGCACAGAGAATTCAGAAGGCCAAAGAGTGGCATGGAAATCCAAGGGGAACTTACCAAAGAGAAAATCTCAGATTTCTCCTCGTTGCACTTCAGTTGTGCCGCTGCTAGCCATTTAAAAATGGAGGAGAGACAGTGATGAATCTGCACTACTGATTCATCCTTGTTGTCCCAGGTAAAAAGCAGCTGGGTGTCATCAGCATAGGCCATTACCTTGGCACCTAGGCTTTCAGCCCAAAAAAAACAGGGGTGTCAAATATACATTAAAAAGAAGGGGGCTCAAAGAGGACCCCTGAGGGACACCCGTGGTCACCGGCTGAGCAGTCGAGCAAGAAGGAGGGATCCAAATCTGCGGCGTCCGCCCTTCTAAAAAGGACTTGATCCAGCCCCAGGCCGTGCCTGAGACACCGACCTGGGTCAGGCGCTGTAAGAGAAGGGAATGGGGGACCGTGTCAAAGGCCGCCGAGAAATAAAAAAAAATAATAATAATACTATATCAATTAACAAACAAATAAAAAATAAAATATAATTTAAAATTGCAAAACAATAATTAAAATAAATAGTAAAATATACATTAAATTAACAAAGTAAATTTAAATGTACAATGTCATAATTAAACAATTGTTCAGTTGCTCATTTTTACATATTCTTAAGCCTTTATTTGGCTCTTCAAAAAAAATTGGGGGAATTAAAATGTACATGGATACTTTTGACAAACTTGTTACAAAACTGTATGTGGCATGAACTTGACAATATTCATGTTACAAAATTGTTGTTCAACATCCAAGAATTAGCATTGCCCAATGCATTTCGGGATCATCAAATCCCTTCTTCAGGGGCCTCTGTAAAAAATGATAACGAAAAATTCCTAATGAAACTCAATGATATCACGCTATCAAATACAGGGATAGCTACCTGATCACCAAGGATGCACATAGACATGGCAACACTGAACCAAAGACTTATGTAGAGTGAATGCCGACCACCGAAAGTCAACCAAGTGCAACCTCTGCATGCCAATTAGAAACAAAAGCCTAAAATAGGAAGGTTGTAAAGGTGTGACCATGTGTTGGCCTAAAGGTGCATAAACGCCTCCCAAAAAAATGCCAGAATCTGTAACGTGACCAAAAAATACATGTCCATCATCAATATTACCAAACGACTGCTGGATAAGTGAAAAGAATGTAAGCTTACTGGATGATTGCCAATAACTAACGATCATGGAAGAGATGCTCGAGATTCTGAGTGTATTATCTGCAAAATTGTTGGAAATATGAAAACTTGATGAGGAATGAATCCATACTGTCACCCAAATTGTTTTTTACATAAAGACTGCACGGCGATTGTCCATACCTTCCTTTGTGTAGAGACACTGAAGCTGCGTGGTTATTCACTCGACACCTTTTAAACTGCCAATGGAGCACTTTCGTCACAATTAACGCAGTCAAGAATTACTGGACTGCCTACCTGATTGCACTTGGTTGACTTTCGGTGGTCGGCACTCACTCTACATAAGTCTTTGGTTCAGTGTTGCCATGTCTATGTGCATCCTTGGTGATCAGGTAGCTATCCCTGTATTTGATAGCGTGATATCATTGAGTTTCATTAAGAATTTTTCGTTATCATTTTTTACAGAGGCCCTTGAAGAAGGGATTTGATGATCCCGAAATGCATTGGGCAATGCTAATTCTTAGATGTTGAACAACAATTTTGTAACATGAATATTGTCAAGTTCATGCCACATACAGTTTTGTAACAAGATTGTCAAAAGTATCCATGTACAGTTTAATTTCAATTTTTTTGTTGAAGAGCCAAATAAAGGCTTGAGAATATGTAAAAATGAGCAACTGAACTATTGTTTTAAAAAAATTGTGACCCTTTGTGTACGTTTTTGTATGACTTTGATAATGTGATTAGTTTAATCCAAGCTGTGCAATCAGATATCGAGTGAAGAGTCACTCGCATACACAGTGTAATTCAAGGGGCAGGCAACCTCTTTCTGGTGTGCACGCATATGAGTTAAGTTTGTTTTATATATTGGAGTACAGGTTCGCAGAGAGGTGTGCGCAACCACATTGATTCAGTTTATAATTAAACAATTAATATAATGAATATTCAATGTAATAATTAATTTACAGCAAATATATACTTTCCATTAAAATTAAATTAAATATAATGTAATTAACTCCCTACCCTATACCCCTTTAACACCTTTAACCCACTACAAAAATATAACATAGTCTTATTAATAATAACATTAAAAGATACATTAACAGAATGAAATAAAAAGTGTAACTTAACAATTAAACAACTATCATTAGTAATAATAAATTAAATAATTAGTTTCCAATAAAAATACTTACATTAAATTTCATTTAATTATAAATTAGTTATCTTACCACCCTATTCCTCTCCTCTTCAAACCCAACAACCCACTACTAAAATATAACAGATCATTATTGATCATTAAATTAAAATATACATCAAAATTAACAAACTAAATTGAAAAATATACATCAACACATATTAAATAATTAATTAAAATATGTACTTATCACTAAATTTAAATGAATTATAATTTACTTAGCTTCCCACCTTAATACTCTACAAAACCAACAACCTACTACTAAACTTACGATTACAAATTAAATTTAAAAACAAATTAGTAAAACACTAAAAATTACAAACCATATTTTTCAAAATATATAACAATTATACTAACAATATTGCTAACTAAAACTGATATATTAACCAAAACATATTAAAATAGTATAAAATTATATATATTTGTACTACTATATTCATGAAAACGATATTAAAAACGACGATATTTTTGAAAACAATATTTCTTCCCAAAAAACAATATTCTTGACAACAATATTCTGTATCCTGAATTTTTGTTGTAACAATATTTTTTGATGATATTAGTGTATCACAACATTTTAAACTCAATATTTCAAGATTTTCCCACACTTCAGAGGGTATAGTTGCGGCTTGTTACTGCCGCATGCACAGCTAGATACCTTCTAAATATAAAGCTTAACCCAGAAGAGTTGCTTAGGTGGGAAGCTATGTGTATCCCTCCCACCTGTAGGAGGTGGGTACAGAAAGAACCTTGGCTAAACTTGTTAATTAATTTCGGTGGTTAGCATCCATCCTGCATTTTACTCTCATCTTTTATACAAAATTATATTCAGAATTACGTAAGGCTAAAACTGCCCAAAAAAGTATGAAGGATGATCACGATCACTTCTCTACTGGCACTCTTTCTGATTTTCGGGATGAGTATTTCAATCATAACCATAGAAAGGACTGAGCACATTGTCCGATTGGCAAGAAAAGACACTCCCCTGGGAGCAGCCACTGCACTCCAAAACAATAAAAAGGCTGCCACCAGCCAGGACCTAGGTAATGAGGACAAAGAGGACACTATGGGAAAATACGGGAGGAAGACTTGTTAGCATTTCTCCTGTCCCAAGGGCCGCCAACCATATTGCAAGAGAGCACTGGAGATGCAGTTTGTTTGGGTACCTTGGATTAAGAACGCCTCAAATTTAGCCAAAAATATAAGTTATAAGGAACTTCAGAGAACAAAATCCTGAAATGTTCAGATGGGGCAGCTGGTATTCACTTTTGCCCACACAGTTTGTTGTTATATATTTTATATCCTCTAGCTGGGCAATAGTTTAGCTTGAAGCAATGCATTCAGAGCAGGCAAAGTCTCTGGGGCATATTCACAAGGAGCTAACACCGAATTAACGGCACTTCATCGCAGCCAAAGTCGTGATAAATTTACCTCCCCATTCATAAGCCGGTGTAAACAGCCCACAGCACCAGTTTACCCGCGATAGCAGCCGCAAAACACATCGCCACAGAGGACCCCCGCAAATATCGCTAATGAGATGCAGAGTGGGCGTTCCCGTGTGAAAAGTCAAGACAACATCACACCTCAACATTCACAACGACCAGCCACATCGGCGATAAGAACACAAAACAGGCGATAAGGTGCGGTAGCCGCAGGTATTCAACACCTGCCTCAAGCAGGTGTAAAGACGGACGTTTACCTGCAGTAGGCAACGGAGTCCCGCACACAGCCATACCCGAAGAACAAACGACGCCATGGAGCTACTCTACATGCAGCTCGTAGCCCCAACAGGGCCACAACACCCACCGCCACCACCCCCTGGACCGCCACCACCCCCAGGACCCGGACCCGCTCCCCCCCCTGACCACCACAGAGGCAGCGTAGAGTAAGACAGCTGACCTACCGAAAACACACCACTCTCACAGACCTAACGCCCGCGGAAGTCATTGCCCACTACAGGCTCAAAAGGACAACATCCTCCGCATCCTGACCCACATCGCCCACAGGCTGACGGTCCCAACACAGCGGAGAACAAACATCCCTCCGCAGACAAAGCTGCTGGCAGTGCTGCACCTGTTGGCCTCTGGGACATTCCAACCAACAACTGCCAGAGTCGGAGGGGTCTCACAGCCAGCCCTATCAAAGTTCATCAAACCCGTCCTGGATGCCATCATCAGCTTCATACCCCAGTACCTTCACTTCCCCAACACTGTGCAGGAACAGCTGGAGACTAAGCAAGGCTTCTACGCCATAGCCGGATTCCCGGCCGTGTTGGGGGCAATCGACTGCACACATGTACCACTTGTGCCCCCTGCGGATACTGCACACCACTACCGCAACAGGAAGCACACGCATTCCATCAATGTGCAGGCAATAGTGGACCACCGGGGAATGTTCACCAATGTCGTCGCCAACTACCCAGGCAGTGTGCATGATTCCTTCATCTTCCGACAGTCCATCATCAACCAGCGCTTCCAGGATGGCACATATGGAACGGGACTGCTTGTTGGTAAGTACCAAATCAACACCCCACACATCCCACAGCCACCAACGCACAAGGCACAACTGTGGGGATGCACACGTGACCTAACCACATCCGACATGTTGAACTACACGACCACCTACCAGTCACGACTACACCACTCCATGGTCATCCTGGGCTACCCCTGCACCCAATACAGACTTCACATGGCACCACAGCCACACAACAGCTGAACGTGTGGAGATGCGGAATGCAGCCATGACACGTGAGGCACTGCTCTGTCCTCATGATCCTACCCCAGTCTCCCGCAGGTCAGCGTCCCGTGGTGGTGGGCCCGTGTCAGCTGCTGTGCATCCGGGGCGACTAGCCCTGTGTGCCTTGAGTCATCCCCCCTTGTAGTTCTGACATTGCATGTCTGTGTGCCTGATGACTGTTGGTGTAGTTGCCAGCACCAGCTACTCCCTGATGGCTGGCTTACACTCACCCCACACACAGCCAGCACAGGCGTCACTGAATTGGTGGGCCTGCCATCACATCCTGCCAAACCAAGTATTGACTCTTTCTCCCTGCACTGTCACAGGTGATCAAGGATATGCACTCTGCCCTTGGATGATGACACCCCTCCGAGACCCGAACACACCCGCCCAGAGGCAGTACAATGCGGCCCACATACGCACCAGGGGCATCGTTGAACGCACATTTGGCGTGTTGAAGTCACGTTTCAGGTGCCTGGACGGCACTGGTGGGAAGCTCCTGTACAGCCCGGACGTCGTGTGCAAGATGATCGTTGCATGTTGTGTGTTGCACAACATCTGTGTTCGCACCAGGGCCCCATGGATCCCAGTTCCAGAGGTACCGGACGATGGTGGTGGTGATGGGGCAGGTGGCCCACATCCCACTGCAGCTGCGGCAGGAATGGCCCGTAGGGACTCCATCATTGACACTTACTTCTCATGAGCACGTCACATTGTGACCGTCCGTGGCATTCATGGGACAGTAGTAGATGTCCAATTGCACTGCATGTGTGAATAAAACATATTTGCAGGTCACAGGTTGGAATTGTACATTGTCATGTTACATGTCCCTGGGGTTTCAGATGTGATTTGCCATGTTGTGCACATTTTCCGAACCAGTTGTGTCCTGTGTTCAGTTGTGGAGGTGTTGCTGTTTGTACCGGGATGTTGTCACTGTCCGGGTGCACTTCTGCTTATGTGCGTATGCTGCACGGTGGGTGTGTCGCTCCTGCGGCTCTGATTTGTCTGCCACTGGTCTCTTTCATGTGGTGTGCCTGTAGGTTCTGTTCTTCCACGGTGCGAGGATGTTGTGGTGTGCATGTTGTCCTCTGCAGTTCGGCCAGGGTGCATCTGTGGTACTCCGCTGTTGATGTATTTTGTTCTGTGGCATTTTCCGTATACTGTTCTTGTGCTTTTTTTCCGCATTGCGCGTGCGTATTGCTGCCCTCGTGCTGGTTATCACTGTTTTCTTATCGGGCTTTGGCCCATCGCAGCTTTTTTCGCGTTGTGGTTTGCGTTTTTATCTCCGTCGGGTTGGTTGTGTCGCGAGCATTGGCCGCGGTGTCGGCCAACTATCGCATGCTACCGCCGTGTTGTGAATTCCACATTGACACAGGGTTATTTTCCCGAGATAGGCTGCGATATTGAAAGTTGCGTTACGCTACTCTTGCGGTAGTTATCACACGTTCTTGTGCATATACCCCTCTGGGTAGAAACAACTTACCTAAATCCAATCTCCAAGTGGAACCTAACCTAACTATGGAAAAAGTGGCCTGGGTGAATACCCTCTCCTTAATGGAACCTGGGCTTCAAGGCAGTGTTTCCTCTTCAGCTCTTCAACTTTACTTTGTTGTCCTTGTGCCTGGAGCCTCGTGAGAGTTTCTCAACTTAGGATTGTGGACATATGGATAGCTTCATAGCCTTTGGGGTATACAATAGCTTCTATTTCCTTATAGCCTCCATATTTACCAAGGTGGAAGCCCATCCCAATGGTGAAATAATATTATTTGACTTTCGTAACTGAGGTGTAGCATACCAGATGGTTTTAGGAGGTGCCTTGGAGGAGCTTCTCATGTATAAATGTAAAATCAACAATAAACCAGTTACTCTAAGTCTACAAGTGGAATTAATTGTTTAGTCTTTCATAATCAACAAAATTGTAAGTTAGTAGACTTAGATGTTTCATCTCTGATTTATCCATTTTAGTGCATATATAAGGCATCTATTTGACACCTGCAGCCACAAGCTAAGCTGCAATATCAGCTGTAGATTTAGACTTGCATGGTAGAGAGACCACCAAGAGCCTTTAAAACAGCATTTCATTGTCAACTTCTCATTGTCTGGCGGGCATCTAAAGGCAGATGTGCATCTTTTGGCATTGACAGAGATGGAGAAGGTGTAGACATACAGACAAGGGGTTTTGTCTCCACAATGCTGAAGCCAGGATGCTTGTTTCTGGTCCAGGGAAGACCCAGCTTGGCAGTTCGAGCTGGAGTGTTCCCATGAGGCACAGGTTCAAGACTGATTTGCATATAGCTGGGTCTGAACTGGGGTGGCGAAGTGAGCTAAACAACGATGATAGATTCAACCCAGATCTGTGAATGGGGGTGAGTGTCTGAAAAGTTTCAGCGCTCCGTCCATCATCTCCTTGTGTTTGCTTTGTTCGCCCTAAGTTAGCAGGGTATGCCCAGACGTGGGTCCCTTGCTCACTTTGCCACTGGTTTCAAGCTAGCCTGGCTGATGAGGGGTGTTACCCTGAAACCGGTCCCAGGATGCTTGTTTCTGGTCCAGGGAAGACCTGGCTTGGCAGTTCAGGCTGGACTGTTCCCATGAGGCACAGGTTCAAGACTGATTTGCATATAGCTGGGTCCGAACTGGGGTGGCGAAGTGAGCTAAAGAACAGTGATGGATTCAGCCCAGATCTGTGACTGGGGGAGAGTGTCTAAAAGGTTTCAGAGCTCCGTCCATCATATCCTTGTGTTTGCTATGTCCTGTGCCTGACCATGAACTTGTAGTTCAGGAAACTCCTAAGACGGAGCTGACTAGACCAGAGGATTGATGGTAGCACATGAGCATCATCTGACAGAGGTCATGACCTAAAGATGATTGGACTTCAACTCTTCCACTGTCTTTAATTCGAGCTGTACAATGCGCTGAAGTATCCGACACGCAGCACTATAAAATAAAAACCTCCTAAATAAATAAATGAATAACAAATATGAATCCCTTATTTAATCTATATGGCAGGTTTCTGTAATGCTCTCGCTTGCATATTACACACTGCACTACATAGTGTAAGTTTGGTACAAAGCACATTTTTGACACGTATTTTACAATTTCAAAAATTATTAAAAGCAAGGTAATTTGCCTCAGGCTTGCATTTCAATCATGTATCATATTAAGGTACTAAAGCAGTATCGTTTAGCACATCAAGGTGAGGTATGTACCTGAAAGACTGTGACTGTAGCCCAGAGTAGCGAGTCGAAGTTCTTTCTGTCTGGCAAGGTGTCCCCGTCTTTCTCCGAAGCAAACTTACAACCAAAGAGATGCATGCCCAAAATGCTGCAGACAAGAGAAGAAAAATGTACAAGAGAACACATTGGTCACTGAATGCCCTGCAGCACATTGACAATACAACACCTCATTATAATTTATGGGTAAATTAACAAGGCCACCCACCGGGAGTAAGACCCACTTGCTAGTAATCAAACTGTAGATGCATATAACAAAAACAGATGTAAAATATGCAGGTTTTGGGAGCCAGCGAGAATTGGGGGTGCATGGCATGCTGAATTTGGTGTTTTTCCCCCTACCTCCCCATACCCCCGCCAAAAAACCCCAAAACAGTGCAATAGTTTTTTATCCACAGTGAACTTTTAATAGCGCGAAGGTGGAGGAAGTCTGCAATGTTGCTGTGGTGCTTTTATTTATTTTTTTAAGCTGCCAACAAACAAATTCACTGCAGGTTGGGCTGACATTGGAACTGTTCTCTGGTAAAAATATTCTCGTCTGCTGTTATGTTTACAGCAGAAGGTTGACTCTGGACTATGCAATAACTGTTTAGGACATAGTATGACTAATACCTGCTATGCAATGATGCTGTTGTTAGTTTCTCTGTTATGCCTAGCGCCCTGTAGACATATTAAAAAGTTGTCCATCAGCTACATGGTTTATTCCAGACACGGTGTTCTATGTGAGCGATCCTTTAGGGCAGTAGGTATAGTAAAAAGTCAACAGTCTGCAGTGTTCACATGGCAGCCACTAATCCTTTTAGTATGCTTGCAGCCCTTTACTAATTGTAAAATCACTACCGACTGCTACATGAAATATAGTAAACAGAAATATTTTGACTGAAGAACTGCTCCTGCATTGCTGCTGCCCATGGTTACTCTGATCACAGGCGCGGCCGGTGCAGGTAAGAGCAGTAGGGTGGGGGAGAAGTCGACAGACGTCAACGAGGGAAACTTGAAGTTAAAAAAAACAAAAACACTTACCTTGCGCTTATTTATTTAAGTTTCCCTCATCGTCGTCTGTTGACTCACCCCCACCCCACCCCACCGCTCTTACCTGCACAGGCCGTGCCTGTCTGATCACCAGGTAAGTAAAAGGTTTTTATGCGGAAGGAGGGAGATTGCAACTACTGGTAGGGAGTTATGACTGAAAAACGTTTTTCCAAGCTCGCTGTAGTGACGTAGCTTCCACTGCAGGGTGTAAATTGAAAATAAAGCCTCACTGTACAAGCACCCACACAAACTACATTTTGGTTATTCGAAGTTCCACTCAGTGCCATCTTAAAGATTTTTTGGGCTGTGGCAAAGCATATTTTAGGGTCCCTGGTTCAGAACAACTTTAATTTGTTTAC
The DNA here is from genome assembly GCA_963921515.1 of Calotriton arnoldi. Classification (NCBI taxonomy): domain Eukaryota; kingdom Metazoa; phylum Chordata; class Amphibia; order Caudata; family Salamandridae; genus Calotriton; species Calotriton arnoldi. The sequence continues at coordinate 779,870 of CAWUFW010002732.1, forward strand.
CTATTTTCTAATAATTCGATCCTGCATGATGCCTAACAATATTATATTGTATTTAAACTTTAACACAAAGCAACTGTAATGTGACTTGCTGGGGCTCAAAAATCCCTAAAATAGAACTGGATGGAGAGAGAAAGAGTCAAAGGTAGAGAAAACAAAAGAGAAAATGTTTATACCTGTTCCCCCTCTCACGTAGAAAGATCGCGGTCCAGGCACTAATTCTCTCTCAGTTGGATTACGGGAATTCGCTATATTTGGGAATGCCTAAAGTTGTAACTAAGAGACTCCAAGTTGTGCAGAATGCGGCAGCCCACATTCTGATCAATGTCCCAAGACACCATTCAGACCAGCAGGGCTTAGCCACTCTCCATTAGCTCCCGGTTGACCAGAGGGTGAAATTTAAAGCCGCATGCATAGCACACAGGGCCCTTCAAGCTAAAGGCGCTCTGCTGCTACTACCTTGGATTTCACCCCACACCCCGGGAAAAACCCTTAGGTCCGCTAAGGCTCATCTGGCTAAAGTTCCCCATATTCGTAGAGTGAGAAGTGGAGGACGCTCCTTTACTTACAATGCGGCCAAACTGTGGAACTCCCTGCCTCATTCATTATGGCTTAGTAATAACGAAATGCTATTTCAAAAACACCTTAAAACCTGGCTATTTGACAACTAACCCCTATCTTCTTGCCTTGAAGTTATGTGATGCTAGTCTGTGTAGCAGATGTTAGCACTGGGATGCCCTAGGTTAGCCATGCGCTTCACAAATGTGCATAGAATAGAATGGAATAGAATAGAATAGAGGTTCTGATGAAGAAATCAATGAAAGTGAGAGAAACTGAGAAATATCACTTCACCAAGGGGCTCCTTAAGATGTGGCAGCCCTAGGCAGTTGCCCACTTTGCCCATGTCTTAAACGTCTTTGGTTCTACTGAACTAGTTTGGCCGGGCATTAGTGCTGACAAATGACAAGCAGGAAGTCAAATGCTGACCTTTTTGCGATCTTATTGCCGACAACTCCAGCTGTCTTCGGGACACAGCATTATATGCCATACTTAGGCTATCCGGTTTTAGGTTTAAACCTATAATGACTGATAAAACCCCACCGAAAGGAAAATAGCCCTCATCAGTGTAAACATACAAACACTGAAAAAACACCTTCACAAATACAAACTGAATGCCATTCAAAGAAAGGAAAAGGTGAGTGAAAGAGTAATTTTTATTTCTTCCTGTAGGGGCCAATACATTGTAACTTTGTTATACAAGGCAGCAGCAAGAAAGGCTGGGCTAGTATTATTCTGCTTGAGTTTTGTTAATTAGGGATGTCACTAAAATATTGTTTCTTCTTCCTTTTTCTTTTTTCTTTTTGTTCTTTGGTCTAAAGATGCAGGGTTTAGAAGCATGTTTTAAGTCTTATTTACTTATTTTATAAGCTGTAGAGAATCAGGAAATATTGATATTTTGGCTATGTTTGATTCTTTCACTGTCATAAGAATCTTTCCCAATATGAACCATCACATTTACCCACAGACAGAGAATGGGTGAATACCTTTGATACATCAGCCCCTTTTCTAGCAAGTCACTATAACACCCCAGGCTTTAAACATTCAATGCAAGGTGTAGTGACAAATATATGTGAAAAGAGTGCTTTCACCAAGCATCTGGGATAGTGGTGAAAACATGACACCAGATGTTTGGCAAACAATGGAACGCAGTGTCACTTGGAACGCTGCTGCAAAAAGTTTCTTACCAAGTTCAATAAAGATTGGAGTGATATTGTTTGTATTTGCAGTAATTCAGCTACGTATATGAAAACGTTTTGTGATGACCTGTCAAAATTGATGCCTGAGCTGAAGTGCTTCCCTGTAAGAGATCCTTGTCACTTGCTAGATGGTATGCTGAAAGCATCTTTACAATCTTCAGGGTTAATGAAGAATGCTATTGACTTTGTAGTCCATTCTGGTGCACTGGTTCGTTATGCGCGGGAACTAAAACGCAAATATTTCTCATTTTGTGCTTTTTGTGGCATCAAAGAAAGAGTCATACCAACTGTGTCATTCAGCCGGTGAGTCTCAGTCCTAGAGGCCGTGAATGCTATATTATCCATGTGGCAACCATTTACAGAATTCTTGCTTAGGGATAATGCCAAAGGTAAGAAATGTGAGGATCTTTGTTCGCATATTGATAGTGATGTGAAAAAAAGTACACTCTACTGTATTCTTGAATTTTTACAGGAAAACTTGACTGCTGTAGTGGGCATAATAAAAAAAACTAGAGTTTGAAAACACCCTTGTCTACCAAGCGTTCAGCGTAATTGGTGTAGATGTGAAACATCTCCTTGAGAGTAGGCTGGGCAACACTTTTAGTGACTTTGGCACTGCAACATGTTCCATTTTGGAATTCTTGCTACTTGGTAAGCAAGGAAATGTTGAGGAGCAATTGAGGGAATGGTTTGCAATGAACAAACCTCACTGAGGTACTCTGCACAAGCTCTACATCCCTTCTGAAAAGGGGAATTTTCTTCGGACTTTGAAAAGTACTGCTTCATTCTTAACCGCTTCAATAACTGAGGGCATATGCACCCAGTTCAATGCATATATTGCAGAACCTGTCCCAGAGGATCGCAATCTTCAGATGCACCAGTATTAGCATGGAATGCTATGTCAGTGGCCAGAGTTAGCAAATTGTGTACTGGCTGTTTTGGCATTGCCCATCTCATGTGCCAATGTTGAGAGGGCCTTTTCACAGATAAACGTTTACATGGGAAGGAAAGAGCGAGCGCACATGATCAAAAACTAACTAAAGAAGTATTGTATGGTGTACTACAATAAGTTTGATTTGTAAAAATGTATTTGGACCTCATATACCCTGTATGCATACTGTCTATACATATGCACTATCAGTGCAGAAAGCAAGCAATAATAAAAGCAAAACATTTCATAAACACAGGAAAAACACTGTTTCTGTTGTTTTTAACAGCGCGAAAATGTGTAACCACTGATTACCACTGTTTTTTTAAGGTATTGAAAACACTGGAAAAAAACACCAGAATTTACCAAAAATAGAAACTGAAAACAGGAAAGCCTAGCCATAATCTACATAGCCAAACCTTACTCAAGATTGGATGGTTTTCATGTCAGTCTCACTTGCCTACCACCTACTTGCAACTTTCCTCCCTTTCTGTGTTTGATATCCCCACAGGAGCTTTTTGGTTTCAAAGTAGGTAGATTTGTCATTCTTCCTGTTCTGAGCACAACATTGCAAACAGTGCCACGTTTTAAACAACACCTAGTGTTCAATGGAAAAACTGCAGCTGAAATGCGGACAATAAAACAACTATCTTGACGGACTATTTGTACAAGCACAAGCAATGACAATTGGACTAACTTTTATGTAAAGCTAAGCAAGACCAATTGGCATTGCCAATGCTTATTTACTTCTGAAACTGATCCCTGTCTGCTGCAATGCTCTCTGTTGAGACAGGAACTTTGGGCACTCCAAACAAGTTAGTCGCTCAGGGGATGTATTACGTAAAGTACAACACCAGTGGAAATTAAATCTAACATATTTTGTGCCTGCCACACATTTTTTCTTTACAGAACTGGCTTTTTGACCCTTTCGCTGTAAAAAGCAAGTGGAAATGACGAGCATTCCCAAGTTAGCATGGGGAACACCCTCAATGCACATAATGGAATATGTGTTTATGGGATACATATTTTTAACTATGGAACATGCACTGTGTACAAAAACTCCTGAGAGATGTAGAGTATGTTGGCCACTAATGGCTTTTATGCCGGAGAGACCTTTAGGGTGTGGCAAGGCAGTTTGCACTGACCCTTTGGGCCATTTACCAGAGGTAGACTTAATTACAAACTTCATCCCTTAAAGACAGATGGGAGATCACCATTCCAAGGCTATTAAGCCTTGGAATGGACAAGGAGAAGGTAGCAGTGGTTCTTTTTCTAGGCCCCATGGTTCTTTTGACACATGATCCTCTATCAACATGTATCAAAATAAGTAAACAGTAGGCCAGACCTGATCCTTTGTGGAAGTGGCAACACCAATGGGTGGTGCTAAGAACTCTGTTTTCTCTTTCCCCAGCGTTCAGAAACCAAGTAGGGCGAAGCCTTCAGTCTTGGCTCCTTAAAGGGTGACAGGCGACAACACAACTGACTGATAGTGCACCTGCGACCTAATCAGGGTGCTCAGTGTGTGTGCCAGGAAATGTGCTGTGCTCTTGGTTTCTTCATTTGATTATTTAGGTTGGATGAGCGCTCACATCTCATAAGAGGAAGCAAAGGGCTTGCTTATCTGTGAGTGCAATGAAGGTGCCCGAAGCACCCACTGTGCTGATCTCACTGGCCTGTAGCTGAACTCTTTGTGGACAATGACCTCTTCCATCTCAACTAATTTACTCTGAGATGTCGAAAATCGATTGCTGCAGTGCACTCTTTACCAATATTCGAAAAAGATTTTTAAACAAACTGCAGATGCCCGGCTGCTTTTGGTTATTCCCAAATACCATTCTGTATCCCATGCTCCTCCACTCCTAGATTGGCTACCGGTTAAGAGAAGGATTGAATTCAGAGCCCTCTGTATTGCTTTTACAGCCCTACATGACTGGGGACCCGACTACTTGAAACAGCGTTTTCAACAATTTGTCCCTAGCAGATCTCTGCGTTCTTCCTCAGCATTCAATCTTGTCATTCCCAAGGTCAAGGGAGCTAACTGGGGATTTACTTTCCTTCCGCAAAGCCCTCAAAACCTGGCTTTTCAAACTATGATTCACTTTGCAGTTGATCGACTTTGTTCTGCTTAGGTTTTCTTTTCTTCTCCTTGATGAGCAGCAGCACCTAGACACCCTAGGGTAGTAGTGCACTTTTATAAATGTATTTTTCATTTCCTCCTGCTGAAGTACCCTAGCATGGAGGCTCCCCGGAACATCCGTTAGGCTGGTAGAGTAGGTTTCCCTGCCACTCTCCTGTCCATCTTAAATGGTATGAAAAGTAACCTTCCTAAACTTGTATGCTAAAAAAGAAACCACAATTCAGATTTCGGGTCTGAGGGTTTATACAGCCATCTCTGGAGCCTGTGAGCAGATTTAAGCGGAACTGACATCCCAAAGGAGACCAGCACACATTCTGAGATGACTCTATCAGTTTGTCAATATACCCTTTGGCCAGAGGGCCTGTTCTGCTCATTTACTGGGCGCTGGAGCACAAGGAGGGTTCACAGTAGTAGGAGCTATGATCATTATTTTGCATGCGCACATGAAAAGGCGCACAGCGACTGGCTAGTGCAGCTGCACATGTTTCTATTTGCCACTTTGTACAACATAACATAGCAAAATAAGAGGGCCGGTTAAGCCAGATTGCGCTATTGCAACTAGCTGGAGTGTACCTAGGAGGAATGTGCACCCCATTGCACCCTAGGAATGCTCCTACAAAGGCAGCCTCTATCTGCCCTTCAAACCATTATCAGGGGTGCAGGCAAGTAACATTCTGGGGCATTCACACTATCCATATGGGCCCGCATATGAATGTAAGATAGCGAAGGCAATCTACAGTGCAACACAGTACATGGCAAATAAAGGCAATGCAGATTATTTTATGGAAAAGCATCATTCTCATGGTGGGTTCTCCCTGGGGTGTGATATATGTCTCACTATAGGAAATGGAAGCCTGCAGAGAGGTGGCAGAGACTGCTGAGAATGGGCAGCTGGGGTCAGTGGAAAGACGACACCTGGCACAATACACACCTTTCTGGAAAGAAATTAGACTAGCACAATAAATATAGAAAACAGCAGGGGTTAGCCATCCAAGGGGTAGTCTTGAAATCAGGGTCTCAAATAAATCTATGATCTGCCCCGAGAACGGCCCTGAGAAACTCAGGGTCCACAAATTTGATGCAGAAGAATACCGGTGCGCGTGGCTCACTCTCCAACACCATGGGCAGACCCTGAGGGTCTTCGCAGCAACCCTCTGAGATGGAGACTTCGGAGAGCCAATGTTTGATGTAGGACAACAATTACAATGCCACCAGCTGGCCTAGCGCTGTGGGCGAGATAACAATGATGCAGTCCGATACAGGAGCATCAGCACCCATACAGGGGGCGCATTTTCACTTTCTTGAGAATAGTGCTGGTAATTTACAAAATCTGGTACTTGTAATTCTAATATTTGCATGGCCTTCTGCCAGCAGCCCCCACCTCAATGTGATTGCGAGTCTTTGTCACTGCGTGCCTTTGCTATTGGCTAAAACTCCAATTAAGCTGTTGTATATCCAGAAAACTCTAATTAAATGACTAACCATATAAGGAATTAGGCCAGAGATTGTAGACTGTTAACAAAGCACTTGCAGTTGTTCCACTGGCTGATGACCATATTTACTAAAGTTCTTTTCTTGTTTATTCTCATTGTGCCTAGATTGGTACTTTGAATTATCAAATCGGTTGTTTTACCCAGTTTCGAAGGCAGAAGAAGTCCGTCGGGTGCGTTACGTGGCGTTAACTTCCTGTTTTCATTGTCAATCAACTCATCTACTCCTTTAACTTTAAGAAGGATTCGTTTAGCCTTTCACAAAAAATGGAAGAAATTCTAAATTTTTAGGCACTGAGGCCCTCATTTACAGGTATTTGGTGTAGGGCAGAGAAGCAAGTCACCTTACTGTACTGCCCTACGCCAAAGTGAAAGGGCAGAAATGCACTGTATTTGTGCAATACAGTGCATTTCTGTCCTTTTCCCCTGCAATGGCGCCGTTTCAGCAGCCTAGCGCCAACGCAGGCACCCTTGCACAATGGTGTAAGGGTGCTTGTGTTGTCGGCAGGAGTGTTGTTGTGCAGGAAGGGGCACTTTCCTGTACAAAAACAATGTTAAGAGGTGTTTTCCTCTTTCCATGTATGCTGCAAAATGCAGCACACATAGAAAGAGGTAAAAATGAGGAGAAATAAAGATATTTCTTTTAGTTACGCCTCACCTCGGGAGGCGTATGGATTTGGCGCTTTCCCAGCATCAAAATCCATGGGTGTTACATGTGAAAATCCACTGCAATGCCCATGGAACGCCTCCCAAGGGCAGAGTAAGACACCACAGTGATTTTCCCTGCCTTGCCTTACTCCTTATCTATGATTTCCTTCAAAGCCACGCAAAGCCTCATAGATATTAATTTGTAATTTGCGGTGCTGGAGTGTCACAAAAAGTTACAAGGGACTCGTACATAATCCCCTGAATTTTAAGACCTCTTCTCCTAAGGTAACTGAAGTCACCCTCGTTTTGAAACTGTCAGAAACTGGAGCTGGTGTATAACAACTCCCTGGCAACTCAATATTTCATTAAGTAGATTCCTGGCTAAATAATGGGCTCATAATATACAAAATCTAGGGTGGAGTAAACTTTTTATTAACCTTCAACATCAATTAAATGATTCATAGAGAACATGAAGTTTAAACTAATATTATTAATAAATATGAATATTTTATACATAAACTGAACAGTACATATGAGGGGGCAATATAATCCAAAGAAAACCACAACATTCACTCCTGGAAACTTGGGCTGTTGCATATTCATAGACAGGCTTTGCTGTTGGTTAGGCAGGCTTTGCTGTTGGTTGGAGAACAATGTGCGGGAGCTGCAGTGTCTCGTCTCGTGCATGGCGGGCGGGAGGGGTTTGAGGTGCCTTGAGTTCTTGTGTTCCTACACGTATCCTTTTTAATCTCTCTTCTCAAGACTGCAGTCTACAGCTTGTCTTTCACAGGGCAGGCAAGGAGCTCTGCTCACTCCGCTCGGCTGCCTCCCCTTCAGGCTATGTATCTCATGCTATCCCTGCTTGCTCACTGTCAGACTGCTAGACCCTCTTCTGATGTTCCTGTCTCTCCAGAAGGCCAGCCAGAGAGCGCATCCGTCAGCAGCCAGACTCAGCAAACTGCAGGGGTCCCTCTACCTAGGAAGTTAACTTGCGTCTACCTCTTCGATGTGCCATTGTTGAAAAAGGAATGGGGACAGAGAAAGAGAGAGAGAGTGGCAGCGAGAAAAAAGAGAAACGGAGAAAGACTGGCAGTGAGAGATAGTGAGTAAGACAAATAATGTGCAAGAGAGTGAGAGAAAGACAAAGTGAAAAAAAAGTCAGAGGAACAGAAAGAAACACAGAGACCAAGAGAGAAAGTGAAAGGTAGCGATAGAGAGAGAAGAGAACAAGAAAGACGGACAGAGGGGGAGAAGAAACTCAAGCGGGTACAAACAGAGCAAAAGATGGTAATAGAACTATAAAGGATAAAAGAAAAAAAGTGGGCCAGAAAGAGAACAAGAGAATCAGAAGAGCTTTAAAAGTAGAGCATTTAACCTTTTCCTGACACTATTTGTGAGGAAACTCACAAGGCTTGCAGGATAATTGGTATCAGAGAGTAAAAGCTTGTGTAGCTTTAGCAACTGAATGCGGCAAAAGAATACCAGACCATATTTTCAAATATGACCTACATATAGCTTTAGCTGTTTCCCCAGCCTCCTATTTTCACAAAAATAATACAAAAATGAATAATGTATACATACCCATAGAATGCCTTTGGGTCTGCCTCCTGCAGAATTTGGTCACCTGGAGAGTCACTGACATGCTAGCTCAGCCCACGGTACAGCGTACATAGAATAGGGCATGGTCAGCCCCCATCAGCTATTGGCGCTACTGCCACTGCCATTCATCTGCTCTCTAGACTGCCAGCCAATCTGTAAAGTGTCAGACCCTGCATGTGATCGCATTTAGCCAAACACATCTGCATCTACATCAGCCCCAGGAACAATGAATCTCCCTTGGGCCTTACCTGCTTCATACATCACTTTGAGGGCTGCCAGGCCACTTCTTTACTTTACAAAGAACCTAGCACCTCTCCTGCCGCTGCTTGTATATTTTTCAGCGTACTCAATAGCTCCGCAACCAGTGCTGCCAGGCCGCTCATTTCGTAGGCAATGTACTTGGCAGCAAACTATTTTACCTAGTGATTAATAATTGTTTGACAGTTTCAAGATGGCCGCCACATTGATGCTAAATGTGGCTGTAATCTTGGAACAGTATTTTACGGAAGTGTGCCATTGTTTTACTGTTCCAAGATACCTAGTACATTTAGAATCAACATGGCAGCAATCTACTCTTTGAGTACTTAACAAAATACCTCCTGGCTTTCCCAAAGCAGGTACTCTAATGGAACCTTGCTTATAAAAAGTCAGCCATACATCTGAAAAGGTTACATGAATCACTCTTTACTGTAATCTTTAAACCTTTTAAAATGTTTTTAGAAACAATTTTGAACAATAAAGGGTCTCATACCTTAGAGGGGCACATTCTCTGCATCCCCATTTCCAATCCAGCGCTGTTTGGCGCTCTCTAGATAGTTTCATTGAGGAGAACATTCAAGTTGGATAACTTTCACACACTACTGACCTAGGGTCTATCCAAACCCACTCACTTGCTCTTGAACAGCTCCCCCCTCCCTCACACTCCCCACTTCCCCTTAATGGTTTATAATTCCTTCCTACGAGTGTTTTTATGATATACACAATACTTTAGGTGTGTGTTGTACTCAATAACGAACATCCTATAATGTGGGAACCCTTCATTATGCTTAACCCTTGTTTTATCTACTCCCACCTACGTTTTCGTATTATGGTGGACCCTACTTTTAAGCCCTTTTTCCCAATATACTTTAATGTATGACTTTATTATTATGACTTTATTATTTTGGCATTTTTAAACTTGTGAGCACTGATGAATTTTATTTTTATTGCACAGTTACTTAAAACCATTTGCAATGTAACTTACATACATAAAAATTTGTTAAAAACAGAATTTCAATTGTTTAAGATCCATACAAAAAGGAGATCACTTGGGGCTTATCTAATTCCAATACTACTTTAATGAATGTGAGAAGGATTCTTTGTAACGTTTATATGGAATTGGTTACATATACTTGTAATGTTTGTATTACAGCAAACCTTATACTTGTATCACATGTCATTTTGCTATATGTCTATGCACTCAATAAAATACTTTGAACAAAAAAAAATGTTTTTAGAGATAAATAAGTCTTTCTGTCTGAGAGGTTCCCTTCCTAATAGTATACTAAAGCTACTAGGGATTGCAAGAAAGTGCCTATGCGCTCCTTCATTTCTTTGTAAGTAGAATTTGGTGGCTGTTCCCTGATTGGCTGACTCAGTTGTACAAGCCAATCACACATGAGAACTCAATGCTCGTGTTTAACTGCAAAGTGATGTCACACGATGCCCATGGTGCTAGTGCTAACTCGCTCCCAGCGGTTCTGAGCAACAATACGTTTGTAGTAGCCTTGAAAGGAGAGATGACAGCTGAGTCCAAGTTGCTTCATTGCTGTCTCACACCATCCCTGTGTTCTGCTTTCTTAACTATGTTTAACTTTGATTTAAGTTAGCCTTTGCTCTACCAGACTCGTTCCTTGTTGCTTGGAAATGTGCCAGGTTTGAAAATGATTGCTGCTGTTTGGAGCTGTGGTTTCCGGGAACCCTGGGGTTTTGGTGATCCATCAAAACGGTTACAAGCAAACTATTCACTAATCTGAGGCCGCATTGCACAGTGCAAGAAAAAGTACGTGCAGAACAACTCAATACACTGCAAAGTCAGTGTCTCTGACCTGCCCATTGAACCAAGGGCTAAGGTCACATTTACACACTTCAGAGATGGCAAAAGGTTGCTTTATTGTCGAGGCAATGAAACATCATCTGCCTTTCGTAGTTCATGCTAACAGGTCAGGACTGGAAACTAAATTCACCCCAGGCAAAAATATTAAAACCAGCCCCACTCTGGAGGCCACCAATAAAATAGGGTTTTCATGGTTGGGTGAGGGCAGCTCATCGAACTCATAATGCAGCCCTCTAGCCTCAGCCCACCTGGGAAAGGTCAGGGTGGCATGCTAATGAGACCCTAAACACCAAATGAGTATATTGTATAAGATGAACCTTTCCTTCTCCCTAAACAGCTTTCCTTCTCCCATATTTAGTTCTTGTACTCTTACCACACCCCTGTATTTAATACTGTAGTTTATTTTAAGCCCTCTTTTCGACTTCGATGGCGTGTTTCTAAAGATCTTTGCAGCACTGGTCTTCTGACAATACTACTGGCTGCATTTTTCATCCTGGCCTCATATAAAGTCTTCAACTTGGATCTACCTGTATCGTGGAGAGCCTGTCCATACCTGGACCATGACAGTCTTTCCTCATGTTTTTTCTGGACCTATTGTTTATCATTAAATTCTCGCCATTTGTTTCTCATTTCCCACAAATATCGCTTATTGTTAATATTCATTTTATTTTACATAAACACGCGGAACCCACCACTGAGAGCTGAGCATTTAAGGAGAGCCAGAAGTCAATCTAATCGCTAAGACAATTTACTGTTACTGCCATATAAAGCACATTATTTGTTGAAATTTAGTATAAGAGGCAAGATTGTTGTCAAGATGCAGTAAAAGCTGGGTATCATCAGCAAGTATGTAAGCCTTCATTCCACACTCCATTAAATCTTTTGCTAGAAGCACAACGTAAATATTAAACAGGTGAGGGGGGGGAAAGGGATGATCCCTATGAGACCCCAAACATGACCAGAGTCTTCTTGGAGGTGAAATTACCCAGCTTCATACACCCCTTCCAGGGATGCTGGGCCACTCCTTTACGTTTCAAAGAGCCCAGCGACTCCTCTGCTGCAGGGCCTCTTGCTACTTTTTCAGAGCTGTACAGACAGTGCTGTCCAGCGAGAAAGGATTTGAGACGCTTCCCCACAGTTTGGTGATGCCTAGTGCCCCAGCACGATCTTTAAGAATAGCATAGTCGACCTGGATAAAGGCAGCGGATAGATCTAGCAAAATCAAGCATTCGATTGGCTAGAGTCTTACTTGCTTCTCAAGTGATCTAGAATGTGTAACAATACCAATATAGTACTGTGATTCAGCCACAAAGCCGCTTGTGAGTCGGCAAATATACTGTTAGTTTTCAGGTAGTTACAAAATTGTTTCACTACGTCCTTCCATAATCTTTGCAGTAAATGGTACGAGTGATATAGGGCAATCCTTTTGCAACACTGCGGATGTCTTCCATCTTTCTTTAACAAGAAGGTGTAGGAGAGTAGGGCTAATGACTTGGCTACATTTTTTTTTAAGTTAGAGGCAGGTTGTGAGTCAAGCGGTGAGCCCTGATTTCGTTGCACTGGTTTCACCCAGTTTGTTTTCAACAGAAAACTAGCTAAAAGAGGAGAGGTAGGCGCCATCAGAGGTCATTTGTTTGTCAGTAGGAGGGCAGCCTCCTTGCTCTCTCTTTTCCTTTAAAGCTTTCATTTTATCCCAAAAAAGTGATTCAATTGATCACAAAAATTCAGTGAGGGCTCCATAGGTGGGAGAGATTGGGCAGTGTTTGAGAGACAATGTGCTGAATTGTTCCATAACGAGCAATTTTTTTGAGGCATGCTTCAGTTTGGTTTGAAAAAATAGCTGTAATTTTTCATTCTTGTTATATAATTATTTGTTGCCGCATTATTATTGGTTAGTCTCCATAGCTGTTCTGAACGTCGAAGCTTAGTTTCTGCTTTGAACCATAGTGCACATTTGGTGCGGTGTGCAATGGAGCAGTGCCATGGGGACCAGCTGACCAAGAGCTGATCACAGCCGTTCATGAAATGTGCTCACAAGAGCCTCCCACGCCTTCTGGGGGTTTAAAACCAGACTTTTTAAAAAGTCTGAGAGTTTTGCTTCATTTAGTGTGTAAGCTGACCTTCTTCCTTTCCCTTGTAACAGTATGAGCTCTATTGCCAATTGGTATTTGCCATATAATGGTCAAACGGTCTGATTACGTGGAAGAAATTGTTTTAAGGTTGTTTATTTTGAGATCAGAAGTGGTCTAAGGTGTGGCCTTTCCCATGTGTAGGACACCTGATGTGTTGGGTCAAGTCATTGAGATAAGTAATTACATATAATTAACTGCCTTAAAATTCTCTGCTGGATTGTTTACCCAAAAGTTACAATGACACACCCCCTAATAGAAGGGAGCATGTGGGGAGGTTTACACTAATTAATGCACAATACTCTTCGACAAAATTGCTTGCCCCACTGGGGGAGCAATGCGTCATTTAAATCAACAAATGAAAGTCTTTGCGACCTAAATAGAACAATATCTTGTCAAGGTTATTTATATCATATACTGATTGTTGAGTAACCATGAAACAATTTTTTAAAATGGCCTCCACCCCTCCGCCAATTTTTTTTGTTGGACAGTTTTGGAGGAGGGCGCTATATCCCACATGAGTCACATTGAATGGATCAGATGACGAGCTCTCTAACATCCAGATTTCTGAGGGTAAGAGATCTACTATGTCAGGGTTCTCCAAAGTCGGTCCTGGAGGGCCGGATCAATGCCAGATTTTGTAGCATATCCATATTTAGACAAATGTAGTTATCTTAAAAATCTGGCATGGATTCGACCCAGCCGAACTGGCTATGGAGAATCCTGATCTAAGTTATAGTAGTCAATGAGTTCATTTTATCCTATGGCATCTTTGAGGAGCGAGTGCATAATTAAATAAGCAAATGTAAGTTGGTAAATACTACACTACAATACAATACTGCAAGGCTAGCTTAGCCGCACTAGCGATGTGGACTGTGCTTCTCCTTACAGGTTTTCCAAAACTGACTGATTCTGTTGCATCTTATAGTTGCCAGAGTCAATTCATTCCCCTTGTTACAACCCAGCGGGGTTTCCTGCATGTTGCATAAAAAAAGAAAAACATCATAATGGCTAACCCTGCTCCTGTCGAGTTGCAGGCAGGTGCAGATGGGCTTGCCTTTGGGGCGTTGCCGGCATACCCGCTATGTGCACCTGTTGCGTGGAAATGCAGTGGAGCCAGCCTTATTGTAGCTAGTCTCCAGGCATGCTCAGAGTGCAAACTCAGTACCCTACTGGTAAAAACTAGCGCGGCAACCGACAAATGCAATTGCCTGACAACCTGATTCTATTCTCTTCTAGCGAGTGCCTCTAACCTGGTAACACAGAAACCAATTAAGAGAGATAAGCAACCAAAAATTATCCCACTCGCATCCTCAGTTCCTTTCACACAAACAATTAAAAAGGTATAACACACAGCTTAGCGTTTAAAGTGCGTTTTTTGAGAGCACGTTCTTCCTACTGGTTGACTTGGCGTTCGCCATCCTGTACTCATCCTCCACTCCTACCCTCCATATCCCATATCACAGCTCAGTAGAATTCATCAGCAGAATCCCCCTCCAAAAATCTTCTGTGAATTTACATTTGGAAAAGAGTTTAAGAGGTGAGAGTTACATTTAAATACGTCACACAAGAAAATAGGTAAAATGGATTGACAGGCGTGTAAAAGTGGAACATTGGGGGAAGCTAGGGATGTGGATGACAAGCTGAGAACATGTGTTCGTACTGTGCTGGCATTAGTGGTCTAACTCTAGGTTTGCTGTGAAAGTATGTGGCATGGACCCCGATATCTCGTTGCGGAGCTGTTTCTTCAAGTATTTGGAAATGTCCTCTGTGGGCAGGACTGGGCTGTAAACCCTGGCAAAACTGTTCAAACACAGTTACCCTGCAGGCTGGCTGTACTTGAATGAGTCCATGGTGGCATGCTTGTATCATGGCAGCCCATCCTGCTCTGAAAGCAGTCCCCTAGCCTCCAGCCTGCTGGGAAAATGCCAGACTGACTAATGGCCAGTCCAGCCCTGTCTGTGAGGCACTGCTGGTCTCTTCTCGTTGTTGCTCTTGACACTTTTTCAGAATAACAAACAAACAAGATGGATGGAATGCGCAGTGAGTCATTCTATTGCGACTGGTATGCCCAGACTTGGCTGCCATGCTTTCTGTGCCACAGAACTCAAGCTGCAACCCACTCAGGAAGCCCAACAAGGCTGAAACCTATCCAGGGCTACTTGTGTAGCCTTGCTGAGTGGACGTGGACTAGCAGTTTGAGCTGGACTGCCCCTTTTTGTCTGAGGCCAAGGCTGGTTTGTATTTGGTTGGTCCATGTCTCTGTAGCGGTGCAGTGAGTAAAGAAATAATGGACTGGAATGCAGCCTAGTGGAATTTCCAGAGGCTAAAAATAATTAAAACATTCTAACCATCCCTTTTTCTGTTTTTACTCAATTTATCAGAAATGCGAAAAATGGTGTGAAGGCTTTTGCTCGACTTCTATGTTTCTTTTGATGGAATACCTGTAACTGCTGTCAGGCATGACTGAACACCAGCAGGCATTCAATCCGCAATCATATTTTGGCTTCCCTTGCAGATATCCGTGATGAGCCTCACTCTGTGTATGTCTAAAAATCATTGATGTTGTGTATGTTAAAGGTTTTATTTTAAGTTTTAAATGTTAAAGGAACAATAGAAAAACCTGGCTTCTAGTAGGTGCACGTCTCATCTCCCTGTGTATACTTATTCACACAAGCAAAACATTTACATGGTTGGTTTTTCATTTATTTAAAAAAGTTAACTTTCTAATACTTTGTAGATTCTGATTTAACTGCATAACAACTAGGGCTCCCAGAGCCACATTGACCCGAGAAAGTGCAACTTGTTCTCTGGCAGGAAGCAGGGCTGCTCTCCTCCCCATGGTGCCAGTTTAGAATATGATACCATTTTTCTGCCTGAATTAAGTCTGAGGATCTGTGACCTTTTAAGATTCTAGGACGCTGACCCTAAGATCCCCTGATCAAAGGGTCTTTCATTCTGTTATTCTACTACTCGGGATGTGGCTCTGCTGCTCTACTAGCAGTGACGCTGGGGCCTTCATATCGTAATGATTTCTGACAAACCTCCGATCTTAAAATCCCTGACTCTCCTTGTCTGAGATTCCCTGGGGTTGTCCAGGGCCCTCTGGTCTGAAGACACTGCTGCAATGTCGTGAGACTATGTGCGCTAGGACCGTTGCGGTTCTGGGTGGACTCAACAAAGAATTCCGTAGCTTGCTGGGAGGTGTTAAGGTGTGGTTATTAACGGTTATGATGTAACGAGAGTGCAGTGTGTGATTGTAGGCTGAGGAATAAAGACGTACAATCCAGAGCTCCATCTGTGGTGTATTCCTTTGCATGCTTCCGGGGCTGGGGAGGATGCTCCAACTGCTATCCTCATAGTCAGGAAGCTCAAACTAGAAGATTCTTCCTGGCTGGGCAGTAGGACACTGAGACCCTGAAAATCTCTGAAAAGCTCTGATTCTGACAGCCTATTAGAAGGACCCTTTCACTGAGATCCTTCTAGTTAGAGGAGGCTCTCTGTTTGGCCCCTTTGACAATCACATTTCTTCTAGTCTGAGAGAACCTGACACCATCCTGGCTTTGGCTGATGAACGTAGATGATGATATAACTGAGCTTATGCTTTAAAACTTTGAAGCTAAACATTTTTTTTTTTATTTGTTTATTGAGAGTTTTTCAAAGTAACAGGCAGAGTAATCACAGTCAGAGTCAATAAGCATGCACATTTCAGCGTGATGTTTACCATTACAGAGATCTACGTATGCACAACAGTGTCCATAGAATTTCTTAGAGTGCCACATATGTCCCCTAAAGCGATCGACAGGCATTAAGATTGTACTACACAGCCATTCCCATATACAGACATAAACATATAGCGATGTAAGGTAGTTAGGCGGTACACCAGTGTAGCAAAATAAGAAGTATCAAACATAGACCATTCATGTATAGAGCCTGAGATAGAGGTTGGGGAGGATGTCTAAGACTCATGAGCAGTTTGCACAGGGTGTTCAAGTAGATACGATGTAAATGGGCCCCAAATGTCCCGGGGACGAGATGAAACCGGGAGCAATTCAGCATAAGAGCACGTTTGGTCTTGCCAGAGTGTCATATCACTAATCCAGTCCTTAAATTTGGGCGCACGTCCGCAGCCCCATCTGCAGGCCACGCGCCGCCTGGCAAGCAAGAGGGTAAAGGAGGCGAACTTACGATACGCTGCCGGTATCTCTTCTGTATACCCAAGCAACGCAGTAAGCGGGGACATGGGGAGGTGCAATGATGTCATCAATTCCAAAGCTGTGAACACCTGTCGCCAATAGGTAAAGATTGAACTGCAATCCCATGCAAGGTGTAGAAAGTCGGCGGCTTCAGCCCCACACCTATCACATTGATTTGTTTCACGCAGTTTGTATTTGTGTAACTTAACGGGAGTGTAGTAAAGACGGTGTAGGAACTTGTAATGAGTTATACGCAACCGACTGCTGGAGGAGACGTGCTCCGTCTGCTTACAGCAATATAGCCACTGTTGGTCAGTGACCTCCTGTCCGATATCAGCCGCCCATTTCTCCCGTGACTGACAAGGGGGGGTATACCTTTTCTGTGTATATGCTGTGATAGTGTGTGGAAACCAAGTGGGACGCACTGCTAGCACGTAGAACATGGTGCAAGGGGGCGACTACCGGGGGTTCCTGCGGATACGAGGGAGTGTATTCCCTAAAGCCCTGCTGAAGACGGATGTAAAGGAAGATATCCATGGGGAAGGGTTGTTTATCTTTATAGAGCTGCTGCCTGGTTCGGAACGTGCCTGCGGCATACAGGTCACCCCAGCGATGAATGTTATGTTTAGTTTGGGTTTTGTGGAAGACCCCCTCTTGCAGTACTGGCATCTTTGGATGGTATGTGAGTGGAAGCAGTGGGGAGTATAGAATGGGGGCTTGTAAATGACTAGCAATACGGTGCCACGCCGCGACCGCGCAGTCTACAGAAGTCGGGCAGGCTGCGCGGGGCGAAGGTGTAGTCAATATGACCCCGTCAAGCGGGATGGGGTTTGACAGCCAGTGCTCAGTTGCTACGTGAGGTGTATATCTGGGTGGGTGGAACCAATAATTAGCATAATGCGCTTGGGCACAGATGTAGTACAATTCTAAATCAGGGACATCATATCCCCCCTGGGAATATGGCCGTGTAAGTGTATCCCACTGCAAGCGAGGTTGTTTGCCCCCCCCACACCAATCCGATTAGCTCCGAGCGGAGCTGGGAGAAGAAGTGCCTGCCCGGGTCATATGGGATATTTAAAAACAATTATAGAAGCTTGGGGAGGATGACCATTTTTATGAGTGAGATACGACCTGCCATAGTGAGGGGGAGAGCATTCCAGCGAGAGACGCTGTTAGTGATATTCGCAAGTGTACGCCCATAGTTGAGCCTCATTAACTCTGCGCGGTCGGTTGTGACATGTACACCCAGGTACCACACTTCGGAGTCGCACCATTCTAAGGGATAGTCTGTGGGGAAACGCATCACAGATGTTGTGAGTGGAAAAAGTTGAGATTTGGCCCAATTGATATGTATGCCAGAGAGTCCTCCGAATCTAATGAACTCGCGGAGGAGCGGATTGAGCGGAGGAGCGGAATGGGCGGATTGAGCGGAGGAGTGGATTGAGGTTCTGCTGAGGGTCTTTGACATAAAGGGTAATGTCGTCAGCATACAGGGAAATGAGGATCGGGCAAAGGAAGCAGCGTACGGCCTTTTCTTGGTGATGCTGCCTGATTTTTGCCGCCAGCGGCTCTATGGCGAGGGCGAAAAGGAGGGGGGATAGAGGGCAACCCTGCCGAGTACCACGAGTGAGATGAAAGGGGGGGAGGTATGGCCATTGATCAGAACACGTGCTGTAGGAGAGGCATACAGCAAGCGTATCCACGCTAGAAATCCAACAGGTAACCCCATGCATTGAAGAACGGTGAAAAGGTAGTCCCACTCTACGGAGTCAAAGGCCTTCGTGGCGTCTAGGAAAACAGCCACTAGAGCCAGTTGGGGATCAACCGTTTGCAGAATGGAAAATAGGGTACGGAGGTTATGGGAGGTCGCTCTCCCGGGAATGAAACCCGCCTGGTCAGGCAGTACTAGCTTCTCCATCAATAAACAGAGGCGGTTGGCCAATAGTTTGGCAAGAATTTTTGCGTCTGTATTAATAAGGGAGAGGGGCCGGTAAGAGTCGCAATGATCTGCAGGCTTACCTGGCTTCAGGAGGGAGGTGATTAAGGCCTCCCGCATTGTACCTGGAAGGATCTGTGCCTCTAGAGCTTCAAGGTATACCTCTCTCAACACCGGCAGCAGCTGCTCAAGATACGTCTTATAAAAGTCGATGGGAAGGCCATCGGACCCAGGGGCTTTGCCCAATTTCATTTGCATAATGGCCTCCCTAAACTTATCATCCTCAAAGGGGGCCGCTAGAAATTCCCGTTGATTATCCCCTAACCACCCTAGCGCGATGTCTCAAAGGAATGGAGCAAAATCCGGAGCCACGGCCCTCCGTGATTGATAAAGATTCATGTAGAATTCAGTGAATGTCTGTAAGATTTCGACACTGTCCCGATGT
Organism: Calotriton arnoldi; assembly: GCA_963921515.1. NCBI lineage: Eukaryota > Metazoa > Chordata > Amphibia > Caudata > Salamandridae > Calotriton > Calotriton arnoldi. Next base: position 799,227 of record CAWUFW010002732.1, read on the forward strand.
CGTGTCCCCGAGCTATCTATTATATCCGTAATGTAATTGGAGAAACGAGGCAGGCGAATTTCCGTCGCTAGCGCCCTGCCAGGTCTTTCCCCCTCTCCAAACCTACGGGCGATGAAATATTTGCCACGAAAGCGAACCTCTCGTTCGGCTGTGGTGGTGTATTCCGTGAGCTTGTCACGAAGTGTAGCCTTCTGAACCCCGGTTGCATCTTGCCACATGTCTTTTTCTAGTTGTTTCAGTTCCCCCTCAAGCCGATGTAGACTGCGACGGATGTCTCTGAGGACTCCAAAACTCTTTGAGATACAAAACCCACGCATCGTAACTTTGAAAGCCTCCCAAAGGGTGCTCATGTGGGTGACTGTGCCTTTATTCCTTTCAAAGAAATCGGAAATCTCTTCCCCAAGCTCCGCCTTGAAGGCAGCGTCTAATAGTGGTTCTGGCATTAGCCGCCAGGTTCGTGGGGAGGCAATCGAGTTTGGGGGAGCGATGGTCATGCATACTGGAGCATGATCCGACAGGGTCCTGGCCATGTGCTCCACCGAGAGAATCCAAGGAGCAACCCTCCGGGAGACAATCCAATAATCAAGTCGTGACCAGGAAGCATGTGCCGTGGTGTAGTAGGTGCCTTCCTTGCTGTAGGGGTGAACGTAGCGCCAAGCATCAATAAGTCCATGGTCCGGGAGTAGGCTCGCCAGCGTGTCATGAGTTTTGGTGTAGTGATGCGGAAGAGGGTTGGACCTGTCCATGGCAGGGCATAGTGCAGTGTTGAAATCCCCCCCCAAATAACGTGAGTGGATCCTATCTTAAGGATGCGACCCCATAATGTAGTGAAGTAGTCCGGATCGTCTGTGTTGGGCCTGTAGCAACAGATAAGTGTAACTGACTGCGTACCCAGTGTGCCCCAGAGCATGCAACTCCTACCAGAAGGGTCGCTGAACGTGCCGCCTAGGATAAAGGGCGTGTTCTTTTTTACTAAAATCAAGGTGCCACGGGAATATGTAGAGTACGAGGAGAACACTCGTTCCGCCGCCCATTTACTTCCGAAACAAGGGGAACGATGCGGGTCGACATGTGTCTCTTGGAGCATCGCAATGTGTATCTGGTGCCTATCAAGATAAGCAAGAATTTGCCGACATTTGCGGGGGTCACAAAGGCCCCTGACATTCCAGGTAAGCAATTTTATACGGAGTGGATCAGGAGTAGGAGACATTACGCAAGGTGAGGTAAGTGGCAAATGGAAACATCGTGAAGGCTTGTGTTGTGCATGCCTATTCCAGTGTGTGCTGTTCTGATTATCTGCTGCCGAATTCTCCAAAGAACATTCAAAAACCATAATTCCCAACCCACCGTCTCCCACAACGGCACCCCAATCGTGCCGGCATTACATAGCCCACCCAACACCCACAAAAAACCTGATATTACCATCTGATTATAGAGAGTCCAACAAAGAGAATTACAAGTAACTAGGGGGGATCGCCCGTGTGGGGGGATCTCCAGTGGGTCACGGTTCCCTCCCTGCTCACTCGAACTGCAAAGCAGTTACCCAATGGACCGGGGAAATACGGGGAGAGAGAGGGAGGGGGGCTTGGCATAGTTCAGTTCAACCTGTCTGCTCATATGTTAAGCCTGCGTACACAACATACAAAAGTCAAATGCCAAGTAGATCACTTATCTGATCACCATGTGCTGGGAACCAGCAGGAGCTCCGGAGTTCGAAAAAAAATGTTCAGGACTTCGGCCCCAGGCAGTGGAAGTCTGCCTGCGGTTGAGTTCCAGAGAGCCCACGGATAAGGCAGAGTGCACAGCCACCATCGTCGAGAAGACTGTGAACAGGGCCGGATGGAGATGACACGATGAACGTTACAGCAGGCATTTGTCAAGAGCTTTCGCTTCCCCAGGAACCATGGGTCAAAGGTGAATTCAGGTAGGAAGAGCCGGATATAATACTGCCATAGTAGCGTTAATTTTTTTTTTCTTTTTCTTTTTATAGTCCTGCTGTAGTGGGTGATGAAGATCTGGATGTGCGATCACTGGAGTCTCCACGTGGTGAACGCCGTCGGACAGTTTTAAGGAAGTCTTCAACTTGCTGCGAATTTGAAAAGATATGGTGCTTCCCCTGGTGGGTGACTCGCAGGCGTGCCGGATATAGTAAGGCATACTCGATTTGCGCCTTCCGGAGCTTCTGCTTGACCTGTAAGAATTTATGCCGCGCCTCCTGAACTGCGACAGTGAAATCTGGGTATATTGTAAATTCATTCCCTTCAAAGTAGAGTGATTTATTATCCCGGGATAATTTGAGGGCAGTGTCGCAACCTCGATAATTGAGTAGGCGAGCCACAATGGGATGCAGAGGGCTGCCCGGAGGAGGCCTGGGACCCAAGGAGCGATGCGCCCGCTCCACGATGAGATGAGTGGAGAATGCGTCCGCCCCAAAAGTCGTCCGCAATAGTCGTTCAACAAAGTCTTCCATGCGGCCTGTATTGGTACTCTCCGGGATACCCACGACTCGAATGTTGTTGCGGCGACTGCGAGCTTCCAAGTCCTCATTCTTGGCAGCGCTCACCTTCAACAACTTGTCCATCTGGGCGACCTGTTGTTGCATCTGAGACGTGGTATCCTCATTATCTGAGATGCGTTTTTCCGCCTCCTTGATTTGCGCATCGTGCTTGTCAACTTTTTGCACAAGGAAGTCTAAGCGGCTGTTCATAGAGTCCATTTTATTGGAAAGGCCTGTTAAGCTGTGTTGCATGGCCAGCAGCAGCGTTTTTACTTCATCGTCTGAGGACGAGGATTGCGCTGACGTGTGTTCGTTATCGGGCTGGCTGGTGTCACCTGTGCACGAGCGCGCACATGTCTTTTTGGCATCGAAGACGAGCTTGGGCTGGCGGCCATCCAGTTTCCCCATCTCTGTGTGGGGGGGGAGAGATCAAATGTGCAGCTGTGTCGGCAGCGTCGCACTGCACCCCCTCGAACTTGACGTGACGTGCGACCAGTTGTTCACAGCGGGAGCCCCGGTGCAGGGGATTTCAGATGGCTCCCGCTGCAGTGGCAGGCAATAGGAGCTGGTATGTGCCGATCTGTGGCTGAGGATGTCAGCAAATGTGATGAACAGACTGGGTGGGAGTAGAGATCGGAGCAGTGCAGAGGTCACAGCGTTGCGTAGTGCAGAAAGCCCGTCACAAAAGGTAAGCATGTGCAACCACCTATGGGCACTACACAGGTGTAGCAAGAAAGGTGCTTCAGACCCACAAAGCTGGAAGGGACGTGATTCTCTTAATGCAAGGATGGTGATGCCAGTAGACTATAGATGACTAGTTCTAGGTATGTTGGAGACGGAAGAGTCGCGTCGCTGGGGCATCAGTATGCACCTGAACACATAGCCAGGAGATTCTGTTACCTACGGTGGCAGCGATGGCTTGTAGGCTCAACACGATGAGAGAAACGAGCCCCCAGGTAACGTTCCAATCCACAGTGCCTGTGTTGGTGCCGGGGAGCGCTTCAAGAGGCCAGTAGCAGAGGGAGTTACAGCGTGAGTATATAAATTGAGGATGTGGGGTGCTGCGCCTCGAACCCAGCCAGGTGTTGTCCGCCGCAATTGAAAAAAATGCAGTAGTCTGGGAGTAACAAGTGAGCAGTGGGCAGTGCGACGCTAGGCCCCCAGAGCGGACCGTTGATGGGCGGGTGGGTTAATAGGGAGGTCCGTCAGTATTTATGTACACGGTCAGATAATTGCTGACGGGACACAGCAGCAGTGCGCGGCTCACCTCACATGCCAGAAATTCATGCGATGAAGTCCCAGTTGACACCGCACATATGGAACTGCAGACCCTGTGGTTCGGAAGGTGGTAAAAAACGGCAAGTGGCTACCTCCGGGCTTATGAAGAGGCCGGCCGAAGGGTTGCCAGCGGCACAACACCACGCGGGATCTCCGGGGGCCGCGCGGCAACTGCAGCCGTGCAGAGTTCCAGACGCGACACCCAAATATGCAGCAACGGCGTGGAGAAAGAGTTATGATGCGTTTGGGATGAGCGCGTGCCCTAGCGCTTACCGCCGTAGGAGGATGTTGAATTTGTTGTATGGCATCTGGCAGGTGAGCAGAATTCACGCGGTGCTTGGGCAGTGGAGACCACCTGCAGCCAAAATCAGTCAGGGCTTAATGGCGCAGGACCGGCTCAGGCGAGTTGGACCGGGTGGCAATGCGCGCGCCCCGAGCAGCATACACTCCGGCACTCAGTAGAAGCATGTAGCGTGGAGCGGGATGGGTTTCAATGGAGAGCAATTTCGGCAACACAATAGGTGGAGCAGCCTGCTTCCGATCACAGTCCGTTAGGGCCCAGCGGTATGAACTGGCCACCCAAGGTTAGGCCAGATTGTAGAGTTCGCTCTCAGGCAGCAGTCCGACCGGTAATTAGCAGGATCAGACAGCTTACGGCGGGTTAGGCTGCGCTGTGATGAGGGTCTTGTTGTGCAATAGATGATTCGGCGACAGGAGCAATGCTACGGCGGAGAGTTGCTGGAGGGCCTGTCGCCACGTGGGATCCCCGGGGCACGCGTAGCCACAGCGGCCACTCGGGACTCCAGGCAAGTCGCCGCCTTCACCCCTCATGCCTCAAAGCGCGGTAGAGGATCACTTGCCGAGGTCCGGAAGCGCTGATTTTTTCACCGGAGCTGGGGAGAAGTGCAGGAAACAATCGGCAGGTCTCAAATTGAGGATTAAAGAGGTTGTTGTGCGGATAAGTGAAGGATTATGCCGCCTAGCAGCCAGAGCCTCACATATGTGCGGCCATCTTGGTCGTGCGCCACCTAGCGCCCCCTTTGAAGCTAAACATTTATGTTTCTTGTTTATACCCATAAATTCCGCCAGTGCCCAGAATCTGGAGAGGAAACTCTTGGTAACTGACTACGGGATAGTGTTGGATAGATGTTAATAGGCAATATTCCTTTTCAAGCACACATTAGAGTAGATGCAGTTCCCTATGTTCTTATTCTATCGTTAATGTTATTTGGATTATCCACTTCTCAAGCTCCATCACTGCCAAAGCATATTAATGCGCTCACATGAATAGTGCATCATATTTGGGATTTCTAAATAGCCTACGGGGATGAGATTGATGCCTAATGCTTGACAAAGCCACAATTTAAGTGATAATGCTTTTAACTTTTGATATTATTATGACATTTTCTTGGAATCAGTTTTGGCACAGGTGCATGGTTCCATGATAATGCACATAGTCATGGCTTCTGTCTGTCTCTTGGATCTTTGGTTGATGAAATCTGTCAATAATGAATGATTACAAATTACCTCTGTACTGCAAAGATGACTATTTTCTTTCGTGAAGTGCATTAAAATAAGAACAGGCATGCGGGTAGCTAAAGTCCTAACCAAACCTTTAAAAAATCTAACTTCAGATTTGCTTCCTGAGTCACAGGCCTCTCCTCCACCTAGATGTGGGGCCTATCGCAGGTTAGAGTGGGCAGATAAACCCTCTAAATGGGCATCTAAATGGGCATCTAGAGTCCCCTGCCTCTCCAGGAGCAGCTAAAATTAAGTTTTGATTTGCTCGTGGTTGGATATAACCATCGTATATGGCTTTCCTCTTTGATCAGTTTGGCCCTACAGGTCTTGTACAGCTTAATTGGTCAGGGAGACTGCTCCATCTCCCATGGACGTCTGCAATACCATCCACCTATTCCTTCCAAACTATCTGATGCATAGGCTGTAAAGCTTTTAGAGCACCTTTGCCAGAGTATGCAGCAGGAGCAGTGGCTGACAAGTGCTCTTTCAGTCTGGGAAATGCTGCACTGGCCTTTGGTTCACGTCCATGCAAAAGCTGATGCTTGGTGCAGAGACTGAGCTACTTATTTAGAAATGCAATAAAATATGTACCAACTCTAATGCTGAGATCTCCAGCGTATCGCTCACTAGTTGTTCTATCATTCAGATAAGAGGAAGAACTTTTTTTAGTGAGATACCTAAACTCTGCAACCCACTGTCTTACAATATTCAGAATATTGCAGACTGTAAATAATTCTGAGAACCCCAGAAAACATTTAGGTTAAAGATTATCGCAGTGCAATCTGTGAGAGATAGGGACAGCACTTAGAGGCCTTCTGGCTATCACATGCAATTTTTAAGCTACTATTAACAGACAATAACTAGTTGTAGTAGTTACCATTTTAATTGTGTTTTTGGCTTGGCTCAGATATGCGTGTAGTACTGCTGATGTATGCCATTTCTGCTCAACCATGGTTTCTGGTTTGGTTTGCTGCTCAGTTCTGCCCATAGTGTTACTGTTGTAGGGATTCTGCCCATACACAGAGCTATGCACAGGATAATAGGACCTCAGAGTATAGTGGTGAGCCAACTATGCCCCTTAGTACCCACAATCCCAATCCAACTAGCTTTAGCGTCTCATTCGCAGCGCAGCTACCAATGATTAGACAACCCAGAACACGGTCTCTCTCATGACTCGCGGGAGCAAGAACACTCTTTCATAACTCACTCATACTTGTCCACAACGTGCGTAATAAGAGACACTGTATAGTTTAAAATGTTTATTTCAACTATCGTGCTCTAAGATACAGTACACGTGCCAGTACTATCAGCATAATGCATAACGATAAAATAAGAAGCATAGTTACAATTCCATAGAATACAAACGGGGACAGCATTTTATAAAGACAGTGGATATAGGGCTAAATGGCCTTACCACCCTCCCCGTGCTAATAACTAGTTTATTATAAAAATAGAAGACCTCTGGGCTTTGTCAGGCGGACCCCCATACCTCAATATCTAGATGCAAGGTTTACATCATCAGACAAGCACAGCTCTTCTCCCTGGAAAGGTTTTTCTCCAAGTCCCACAAACAGGGAGATCACAATATTAAAAGCACACAAATTTCTCCAGTGCAGCTGTATTTTGTGTTATGTCTAGGTGCGAGGGGCTGACCAGATCAGCAAGAACAAGGGACGTTGTTTTTTGACCTTGTACATGATGTGCAGACGAAACCCACAGGGTACAGGAGAAAAGGTGAAAGGCAAAAAGGCAGACAGTGCTAATATAGCCGGGCACAAACAGAGGCTGGAAAAACAAAGTCACAAAGTAACGTGTGCAAAAAGGCATCATGGCAGCCAGACCTAAGCTAACTTAGCAATGTAGGCAATGAGGCCACAAACCACACTACATCCTTCCCTGGTCAGTCCATAGGTCAAGACATAGGACGAAAACAGAGTTCAAATAGATGGAGCAGAATGTAAACGTCTATTTGCCAAAAGTTTGAGCGAGAAAAAAAATATTGTCTCAGGACAAAAAAAAAATCCAGAAATGCAGTTCGCTGAAAGCGAAGGCCCCTAATCCAATAGAGTGTAGGTGCAGAAAACTGCCACATCTTCCAAGAGGACATCATTGGCATCGTCTGAAAAAAGAGATGCCATCCAGTTCAACAGATCAAAACTGCATTCATGCTCCTCATAATAGGGAGCAGAGATCAGCATTGCGGGACAACTTGCGTGACACTCAATATAACTTCGTTGTAGGAGATTCTGAGCAGCCGCCCAGATATACCATTGCGCCAAAACTCCAAGTGTAGCCGCATGCGCCATCAATCCAGTGCCGGAACATTCCCGTTCATGGGCCACTAAGGGGCCCATCAACTGGCCAAAATCCGGGTCCGACTGAGACGTATTGGAGAGGCAAATATCCAAGGACCAAGAGAAAGGACATCGTAAGCAAGACATCACAGGTTGCACGTAAGTGAAATACGCAAAGCGAAATGAAAGTCTATAGGACACACTGAGTGTCGCCAATGGTAGGATGCCGAAGCTGAGGAGCATTCGTTCACGGAGCATCCGGAGCCGACCGTGGTCGAGTAGGCCCCCAGGAAGTGCAGCCATTGCGCAGCAAACAAATTAAAAGTAGTATTCCAGCAGCTAACGCTAGGATCAACGGAAAGCCACCAAAGACGCTGGAAAAATAGAATGAATAAAAGCCGGTATTACACCAAATATAGTTTGAAAGGAGGTAACAAGGCCAGAGCCCACAACTTTAAAAAAGTGCACAAGACCTTCGGTGCTAGACGCATTGAAAACACGGTGAATCAGTTCACCGAAATGTTGTGGGAGGTTCGTGTTCAAAAGGGCCTGTATCTCACTGTGGGTACTAGCCACCTGGAGGATGAAGGTCTCCCGTGCGGATGTGAGCATAACCACCTGGTTCAATAATAGCGCCTTTATTCGCTCAATTTATTGAAATCCGCCTTCAAAGTTGGAATGGAAGGCCAAATGGAACTATCTATTATGTCGTGCGGGGGAGGAAAAAGCACATTTTTGCAGCACACAACCCGGTGGGAAACTTACAATATAGGGGATGCCGGCCAGCATTCCACAGCAGTCCTGATTATTCAGAAGAAGAAAGCTACCATTTGCAAGCACAGTGAAAGTAGGTGAGATAACAGGAGCAGGAATGCCCTTTAAAACACAAGCAAGATTCGGAGCCGAAACATTACAAGCTCCGTGCAATTTAATGTTTTTACAAATGAGGGAATGACCCACTGTAGAATCGCAAGACTCTCCTGTGAGGAAAACCTCTTTGCCGACCCTAAGGCACCTGTACATGAAAGGCAGGGACCAAAGTTCATGCAAGAAGGCACTGCCTAAAGGCTGAAAACGGCCAACAGGATAATGCTTCATGCATGAACTGAATTCAAATAAAGAAAAAGGCAAAACGATAACCCCATGTACTAGCCACACTGCAGAGTCCAACTCCGCCACAGAGAATGGTAACGGTTCTATCTTTTCGATATGTAAGAGGGTGTATGTTGCATCTTTCATGGACATGAATTGCTGTTTGTCAGTTAAATTAAACGGCAAGAATAATGCAGACGTGTTTAAAAATGCCAAGGAACTTTACCCATTTTCAGTGTTTGCAAAGTCCATGCAAACTGCATTACTGAACGCAATTGATTCTGACCATGATATAACACAGACACATCATCCTGTACAATATCAAAAACAGATGAAACAATATTCTCTAATGTGTAAATGCGGGAAGATAGGGTATTAATACTATTGTCAACAACAGCAAGCACTTTTTCTAGATTTGCCTGATCGATTTCCCGTAAACGGGAAGCAGCTTCAATTTGTGAAAGATTCCAGAGTTCATTGTAAGTTTCATAAATGAATCTCTTAGGTCGAGGACCACGAGGCCCCAGAACAAAATCGGACAGATCAATGTTGCCTGATAGGAGGGATAAATGTTCTTTTACAGAATCTAATGAAGAGTGCTGCAACCACTGTTTACACAGTTTACCAACAGAATATGTTGTAACAGTACGAGAGTCAGAAAACCTCGGATCTGGCTTATCCTGTTTGTAACCAGGAGCTGAGTCATGAAAACGCAGTTGGCAGGCATTGGATGCTATGGGCCAGGCCAACCAGGGAGACTGAACAATCGTGGAGGTATTAAACGAATTGTTTTGAAACAAAGCTTGCAAATGGGTTAGGGAAATATTAAAATGCAAGCTGTCATTGGGAGTGGAAGACAACGCGGGAATGGAGGGTGCATTTAATTGTTTAGAAGTAGCCAAACCCCAACAGGTCGTTTGATAGATCGTACTATTTAAAAATAAAATCTGGGCCGGGATTAGGCAAGCACGGTGCAAGGCTTCCGTACCTCGGACCTGCCATGATTTAGTGTCCCAAATAGACTTTAAGTCAATGGTGTCCTGCCAGTGTTCATAACCACCCACAGCTAACGCGTTCAAAAAGGAACCCGAATATAGCAATTTGGTGTGGGTCAACATGATCTTCTGAGCGGACGAAGTGTTCAATTTAAAATATTAGGACCCAGGGTTTGATCTATCAAAGTCTGTAAAGTAAGTAAATTTACTCCTAAGAGTTTGGGAGCTACCTGGCAAAGGGGTCGGACAATGTTCCCATTGGGTGTAATTAAAAGGACCCCGAAGAGGACTCGGTTTATGGAGAAAATGGTTGCCCCAATGCTGGTAACAATATAAGTCAGCATAACTTGCAGAATTTAAATACAGATCTTCAGCATTAAAAGCAGCATAATATTTCAAATCAGAGAATAACGATTCAACAGCTTGTACATCCCAATCGTCAGAATGAATATTACTTTTTACGACATCACCCATTGATACACGGAGGACATTTGGTACATTAATAATCTCGGTTGGTCCATGAATTTGGAAATTTACTGCATCCCATACGATGCCATCAGCGACTGGGAAAGCTGAAATGTTCACAAATGTGTGGTCCCGCTTCATGATGTGTGAGGAAGAATGAGGTGCCAATGTTCCAGCGACACAGTTCACCGCAGAGCGTTCAGGTAAATAATGACCATTAATGAGCAAGAAAAAAACTGTCACAAAGCCAATGGACATGAACAGAAAAATCAGGAACAGTACCAACCAGATGTATGTCCATGGTGGAACCCAAAAATTGTCTCTGAACCAGGATACAAAAATACTGAAGCTGGACGGGATAAGTGATGAGGTGGAATCCGAATCAAAGGAAAAACGGGTTGGGCTCAGTGGTGTTGTAGGTAAATGAGCCACCGACACGGTGGCGGGATAGGTATACTCGGTCTCTTCGTTGCAGGAGGAAGCCGGGAAGTCGAGCAGGCGATCAGGCAAATTGACCATCTCAATGGCAACATCAGTGTCCGTGTGGGCTGGAGGCCCACAAACATAAGTCCTAGAAATGGCTGGACAGGAGACTGCTGGTGTTACGCTATTCAGGATCGGCCAGACGTTGTAGCTTGACATTGTCCACTGAGATGTATCTGTTGTCCTTGCGACCAGGAAGCGGTGGTAAGATGACTGTACGAGTACCCTTCAAGCCAAGGACTGGAACCGGTGCACAATAAGAGGGGCCAAATTCTTTTTTGTTCTCCACCTTCTCTCGGACCAGTTCTCCAACCTTCGGAAGCCAGCCGGCAACCGGAATCTGCAACGCAGCGTCAGTGGCTGAAGGCAAGTGTTCGTGTGCAAGTTTGTCACGGGTCTCTTGTAAGTCCTGCAACATAGTAGAATGATTATCTACGTCAAAGATTGCGGCATTTGCCGCCATGTCTAGACCATCAAGGTCTGGCACAAACATTTGTATGCCAAAGAGCATTTCGTATGGGGTCCGCCCACCCAGAGATCTTCTAGGGAGATTTTTAAGTGCACGTTGCACGCTATACAAGTGGGCCAGCCAGTTCCTGCCAGTACCTATGACTCTAGCTGTCAAGGATTGCTTTAAGTTACGGTTCATTCGCTCCACAATTGAATTACCCTCAGGTCTATATGGAGACGAAAATTGCACCCGCACCCCACACCCCATAGCGTCCTTGTAGGCCTTAGAGGCGAACGCTGGACCTTGGTCGGAATGGAAGGTGCCACAGGCAAAAATTCCCACAAAGACACGCAAATCCCTGATGACATTTCGAGCGTCAGCACTTCGTTGTGGCCAGACCCAGATGAAACGTGTGCACTAGTCTACTGCAACTAAGATGTATTTATATGCAGTGTCAGAAGAAAATGGACCGCAGTGATCCAGGTAAACACACCCAAAAGGTTTGTTAGAAATGCAGAGCTGTGTTTGTGGTGGTCGTGTAACCGTCGTAGGCTTAATTTGCTGACAAACGTCACAAGAAAGCACATAAGTACGGGTCTGTTTATATAAACCACGCCACCAATAACGCTGCTGCAAGATGGAAACAGTTGCAAACACGCCAGCATGGGCCGAAGCCAAGTCTTTGTGTGCGGCCGTTATCAAGGAAGGTCTGCGGTCCGCGTTGGGAATCAGCCGATCACCAACGTCTGGAATTCTTACGTAAGGAACCTGTTCGGGACCTAAGTGATAAGTGTATTTGGAAGGGAAACCCCTTGGGTAATTAGCACCTTCCTTTGTTACAGCAATAGCTGCCAAAATATCATTATCTATTTTAGTCATGGATCTAGTAACTGCTGCTACTGAGCACGTGGCTACTGCAGATTTGGCAGCTTCATCTGCCAAACTGTTACCAACAGCGTGTGTGCCCACACGCTGGTGGCCAAGGGTGTGAATCACCTGTGTGAGAGGCAAACGTTGTTTAAGATCTGCCACTCGAACCCAAAGCGTTTTATGCTTAATTGTGCTGCCTTTAGCATCTCTATAGTCGTTTTGCGACCAAAAGAAGAGGTTGTCATTAAATGATTGAACACAGTAATAAGAATCGCATACAATAAGAGTCGTCACGTCTGGATTCGCAAACTCAAGTGCGAGCACCAATGCACGCAGCTCGGCCAATTGTGCAGTACTATCTCCTAGTGCCTGTGTGTGCACTACACTCGACTTGAACTCACCCTTCACCATAGTACCTACAACAATAGCACACGCTGCGGAATAAGCATGCTTAGAACCCGTGGCCGGTTGTGCCGAACCATCGGTGTAAATAATACACTGATACTCCTCAAGCGGCAGCAAAGACAGAGGAGGAGGATGAACAAATTCATACTGTAAGCACTCCTGTGTCTGAAGAGAGGAATCAAAGATAAAAGTGACATCCGGGGACGTCAAAGAGGTAGCCCATTGTATCCAATGGGGGTGCAAAGCCTTAGAGTTTGGTACACTTGCCTTCGTCACTGCCTCAAGGGCAGGATATGGTGTCACCACCAAAATGCGTTTTCCCTGTGCCAGTGCGCGTTCCTTTAGAATCGCCATTTGCACTGCAGTCAAAACTTTTTCCACAGAGGAAAAACGCAACTCCGCTGAAGTGTAAAGCTGTGACTTGTATGCAATCAGTACTGTGTCACCTTCGTTAAAGGTTAAGTACGTGAAACCCACTGCCCCTGGTACAATTCTAATCACCAGGTTTGTGTGGTTATCACGAATCAACATGAACTTAGATTCAAGTAGATCAGACTGCAAAGAGTGCAGTATAGAGGAATGCTCAGGAAGCCAGCATGACTTTGAAAAGCTAGGCTGTATCAAGGCATATAGAGGCTTGATACGCTGGGCATATTCGGGAATGTAAGTATGCCCGAAGTTTAGAAAACCCAGAAATGACTGAAGCTTCTTCAGTGTGGTTGGAGGGCGCAAAAGTGCGCACTTCTCCAAGAAATGGGGGGCTAAGCCCCTTCCTTCATTGTTGAGCTCATAGCCCAAAAACAAAACGGTAAGTTCAGCAATGTGAGATTTGGCAAAATTAAATTTGTATCCTAAGACCGCAAATTCAAGAATAATGCGGTCCACCCGGGAAAGATGCGGCCATAATTCGTCGTCTGTCAGATAGATATCGTCGACGTACGAACACACATCTGGGTCTATGCTGTCCAACAAAGAGACAACACGGGCGGCGAAGACACCCGGGCTGTTCTTGTAGCCCATGGGCAAATGCCGAAATTTGAATTGTTTTCCACCGGAAGTGAAAGCGCTCCATTGGCTGCACTCCGGGGACAAGTTGTGCGTGTAAAATCCATTGGATAGGTCAAGCGTCGTTTTATATCTTTTTACGAACAAGACTGTCTACAAGCGCAGAACTGTGGGTATTTTGTACCGCAAAGGTCCGACAATGAGAGTTCATATGTCGGTAATCCAAAACTAGGCGGTACGATCCATCGGGTTTAGAAACCGCAAAAAGGGGATTATTCATTGGTGATACGCATGTTTCAATTACTCCTTGATATTCTAACTGTGTCAGAATGTCTGAAACGGGACCTTTAGCTTCCCGCCGGATGGGATATTGGGGTTGTGGCTGTGGCAGCGACCGCAATGGTATATCATGGGGTGGAGAATCCTCATCCCAGCCCACGTCATTACGGTATAGCACCGGAGCCATGGCCCCAGCCCACTCAGCTGCGAGAGCCTCCGCTTTGTCCTTGGGGACATGTCGAGAAAAGCTCGGAAGGATTACCTCCTCCCCTCTACGAGCAGCAAGTACGAATGGGGGCGGCCAATCCGCCTCTGCCAACAAAATGTCGTATGAAGAGGTCAGATTCTCCCAAAAAATCCCTTTAATAACACGCTCAATGTCACCTTCAATTTGAATGACAATATTAAATAGTCTGTCAGGGGGTGCCACTAGGGTGTCAGCTGTCTCGACAGTAATGAATGTATCAGTTGCTGTCACCTCCACATGAGGATGCAGTGCCTCCCGCACTATGGTAACTTCCGCGGCGCTGTCTAGTAGCGTCACTGCCCACATCCAATTCAGGAGTCTCGTTCTCACCGTCTGTGGCATACCTCGCTGTTAAAGCTGCAACTTTTTTCTTCTGAAACTGTGGGCGAGAACGTGGAAATTCTTCTGGTTTCCCCCGGACTGGTTGTCGTGGTTGGTCTCGTCCCTGTGGAGCCTCACGACCCCTGCCTCTATCCTGGCGATCTCCTCCACCAGTCTGGGAGGTCGATGGTGCCTGTGAAGAACGAGGAGAACGCGGATCAGGGACTTGAAATCTCACTGGAGATTTAATTCTCGCTCTGTCACGCATATCATAAGTGCGTTCAGAAGATACGGAAACCGGGGATCCAGCACGCGACCCTGGTTTTTTCTGTTGCTTACCCTGTTTCTTCAACCTCCAGCTCTTTTTAGTAAAGAACGGTTTCTCATCTTTCTCAGACTGAGTTTTTTGTTGTGGCTGTGATTGAGTTTGCGTTTTAGCAAAAGGCTTAACTCCCAAACTATTGCGGCCAATGGTTTTATAAGCCTGAGCAATAATTTTCGGTAATTCGCGTGGCTTGTCCGGTTCTGGGACTAAAGCCAAAGCATTAGCTACTTGAAAGTTAACTGCATCACCCTTGACGTTCGCAAGGATTAGGTCAGCCACTACATCGAACACTCCCACCAGTCTCATCCCCAATTCCACAGCCGCCTCAGGGCCATGTTCATCCTGCACTCGTTTAATTACAGAGGAGAGTACCGTCATGGAAGGGGTGCCTAAACCCTTCGCATATACTGCTGCGAATACCTTGCTCCAGTTGTTGCATTCTGCCAACTTGGGAACTAAGGGGTCGATTCCGATTCGGGCCGGAAATCTCTCCGACCGAGCCGGACCCGGAGAGATTTCCGACCGAATCGGACCCGTGCAGTCCGACCGAACGAGTCCGATGCATTCGTATGCCACCGGACACGAGTCGGTCGGACTCCCATTGAACTCAATGGGAGCCGGTCGCACAACGCGTACGCGGGCTCCCATTGCCTCAATGGGTGCGAGGCGGACAAGGGCGCCCCTCACAGCGAGTACGCCGCGAGCGCTCGCGGCGTACACGCACAGGTAGGGGGACCCATGGGTCCCCCCTGTGTGCGCCTCGCACGGGTACGCGTACAGGGGGTCCGACACGGACCCCAAAGTACGGCTCCGACAGCGAGTTCGAGTCGGACGGCGCGAGTCGGTCGGAGCGGTCGAGGTGCGCATCGTACTTACCCGGCCGGAAAACGTCTCCATTGCGCGGTGCGAATCGTGTCCGAGCGAGTCGGTCGGAGCGGTACGATCCGGGTACGAGTCGGTCGGAGCGGTCGGGTCGCCCGGACGAGTCGGTCGGCGACCCGCATCGTACTCGCCGGGCCGGACCCGCGTACGGTTCGGTCGGGAAACAGGGCTCCGAATCGGATCCGGTAAAGCCGAATCCTATTCGGAGCCCTACCGGCCGAGATCGGAATCGGCCCCTAAGTCTTTTGGCAAACTAATCGTCAAAATCCTGTGTTTATCCACAGGAGAAGTATTGGGAAAAACTGCCTCCAGCTGGTCAAATTTTTCTGCAAGCCAATAAGGTAAATCATCCTTATTTTGTGGGCGCTTGCCCATCACCGAATTAACCATGACCGGACTTATGGTTACACCGCCCGGTCCAGCTGGATGCGCTGCAACTCCAGGAGGGGCTCCCTGGACGTTGCCTGTAACATACTGTACTAAAGCTCTGTGAATGCGTATCAAAGACGTATGCAATGCACCAACCAATTCATCAACCGCAAGCGTCAAATAACGCGGATGTGGGGTATACCCGGCCAAAACAGGCCAAGTGGCCTCATCTATTGATAAGGGGCCTAAACGAACCGATGTGACCGGATGTGGGAGGGCGCCATTAAACCAAACACGGTGTTGCCATGCCGTAAGTAAGTTCAAGAGCCTGATAGGGCCGATAAGCATTGGGTAGGGCAGTGATAGTATACACATGAAACAAGTCGTCAGCTCCGTCCACTGCCGGAAAAGTGACCCAAGAATAAAACACCTCAAAGTGGTGAGCCGGGTCTGCCTGCACCACAAAGACCCGCGTCGGGCACTCCATAAGCCAATAAATGAGCCCGGAGCGCAGCGCGGCTATGTGCCGGTATATTTATATCCATCATTAGGACCAGAAATTATTGACAACCTAATGTGTGGCAGCGCAATATAGGGTTAACATAAACACCTTTTAATAATTTCAAGCTTGAAAGAACCTATAAAAACATCAATATAGGAGGTATCCCCCTCACACACGTTTCCGGAAGCATATGCGAAGGGTGTTGTGGACAAGCACAAGCACTACTCAAGCGTATCGCAGATAAGAAGCCCACCACGTTGGTGGCGCCATGTTGTAGGGATTCTGCACATACACAGAGCTATGCACAGGATAATAGGACCTCAGAGTATAGTGGTGAGCCAACTATGCCCCTTAGTACCCACAATCCCAATCCGACTAGCTTTAGCGTCTCATTCGCAGCGCAGCTACCAATGATTAGACAACCCAGAACACGGTCTCTCTCAGGACTCGCGGGAGCAAGAACACTCTTTCATAACTCCCTCATACTTGTCCACAACGTGCGTAATAAGAGACACTGTATAGTTTAAAATGTTTATTTCAACTATCGTGCTCTAAGATATAGTACACGTGCCAGTACTATCAGCATAATGCATAACGATAAAATAAGAAGCATAGTTAAAATTCCATAGAATACAAACGGGGACAGCATTTTATAAAGACAGTGGATATAGGGCTAAATGACCTTACCACCCTCCCCGGGATAATAACTAGTTTATTATAAAAATAGAAGACCTCTGGGCTTTGTCAGGCGGACCCCCATACCTCAATATCTAGATGCAAGGTTTACATCATCAGACAAGCACAGCTCTTCTCCCTGGAAAGGTTTTTCTCCAAGTCCCACAAACAGCGAGATCACAATATTAAAAGCACACAAATTTCTCCAATGCAGCTGTATTTTGTGTTATGTGTAGGTGCGAGGGGCTGACCAGATCAGCAAGAACAAGGGACATTGTTTTTCGACCTTGTACATGATGTGCAGACGAAACCCACAGGGTACAGGAGAAAAGGTGAAAGGCAAAAAGGCAGACAGTGCTAATATAGCCGGGCACAAACAGTAACGTGTGCAAAAAGGCATCATGGCAGCCAGACCTAAGCTAACTTAGCAATGTAGGCAATGAGGCCACAAACCACACTACATTACTTATTTGTGTCAGAGGCACTGATCAGCTGCGCCTGTGTTTCTGATCATCTCTGACGTCGGTGATTTTCAATGCAATGTTGCTTAATGGAGCCTGTGATGCTACTACAGAATCGTGCTTATGGTGCTGCTCTGTAATGCCTCAGGTGTTCCTCCATTATTGCCATTTATTGTCATGATGTTTCTCAGTTATACCATTGATGCTGCTCACCCATATATGTGGTGCTGATGTTACCCCTGTCTTCCTATCACCTGTCTCAAGTCCATTGTCCTGCGGGCTGGATCCATTCTCAGGAGTGGCCAAGAAGATTAATGAGTCCCTCCCTAAATGCGGCTCTTGATCGTGGGCACTGCCTGCTTCGCCACACCAACATCGTCCCTGCAAGACCCACTATTGTCTGACTCCACATTTGGGATGCGAGTCTTTCAGTCCTTCACCGTGCTCCACCCTCAGTCATCAAAAATATACATATAAATATATTTAGGCTAAGCCAGGAATCTACCAAGTTTTTTTTTATCTGCATAAGTTGAGTTCCATTATTGTTGATGTTCCACCACTCACTGCCATCTGTGAGGAGGATGCTTTATGCTCAAACTGATCACCAGCCAGAAACCTCGAGGCCCTGATGTGAAACTTGTTCGATCATCTGGTTACAAGATGCTTTCCTAAATTAATGTCACTAACTCCTAATTAGCAAAACGCCTTCGGGTTTAAGTGTTGCAGCAAATTCTTAAAAGTGGTCAAAAGCTGACAATCATGACAGCTGAAAAATAGAAGCACATGGTAATGACATGTAAGCTACGTACCATGGAAAAGGAAATTGGTCTTTGCAATTATTTCAAAGACATTGTATTGATTTTTAACATTTCAAGAACCTTCAGGTGTAATAAAAGTACTTGAGGAGCCCTGAGCAAAACATATGTTGGGGCCCATGCTTGGAACAACTTCAAATGTTATTATCCATTTCCTACTAATTCAATACTGCATGGTGCCAAACTATAACGAGTTATAAAGTAAACTTTCAAAAATAGTGGCACTCAAAAACAGTGGCTATATGTCTTGCCCAGGACAACACAAATCATTGAGCTGACAGAGGGATGACAGAGAAAGACAGACACAGGGAGAGAGGTTTGATAGTGAAATAGCCAGAACACACTGAGGTCCAATAGCAAGAATGTTCACTACCGAGGAGGCCCCTTCGAAGATGGGGGCCTTGTGCAATTGCCCTCTTTGCCTCTGCCTTAAAACGTCTGTGCATAGACATTTGCATAAACAAAGAGAAACATCCATCCACCCTTCCCTACCCCAGGTATATTCACTTTTAGTGGTGCCACTTTGCCTAGCCACAAAATAAACAAAGGTTGCCACTTATGGAGATCTGTTTGAAAGTTTGAAAGCGGTCTGTGTATTAAGCTTTATGAAGACCCTGTATTTTTGGTTTGATATATTCTCTCTGTATTTACTTCTCTCATTTGCCCGCCTAAAGGGAGAAGAAATACTCTGCCATTCATGCGTCCCTAAAGGCAGACCAAAGCTCATGGTCTCTGATTTTTCCAGGTTAGCCTTGAACCACAAAATAAAACCAAATGTGTCCAATATATCCAGTATTCTGGAGACAGAATTCTCCAAATCTTTCAGTGTCATCAGAATATCATCTGCAAACAAGTGTATCTGCTAATCTCAGCCGCCCAGTAAATGGCATAGCCATCACCCTTGGGTCTTGTCTAATTTTTTGTGCCAGAGGTTGTCCAGAAGGAGACGGAGGGGACCTCTCACCATTCACCAACAGTGGACGGTGAGGGAGCAATATCCAGCCAGTATATATTGTTGGAGTTTCGGACAAAAAACTATTTTATTTAGAACTTACTTCATATAGGCCAAGAAAGCCAATCACAGGGCTTTTCTGTACCAAAGTCTACTATGATCATGAGGATCTTATTTTGTGTCTTTTCTCTGTCAAATGAAGAATTCACCTAATATTGCCAAATGTCTGTTTTTTATGAAACTCAATTAGTCAGAGTTAATCAAGTATTGTAGTTGGAATTCCAATCTATTTGCTGACATTTTTGTTAATATCTTGAAATCCACATTTAATAAAGAAATCAATCTATATGACACATATTTGTCCTAGACTTCTTACCGTATGTATATGTTTGGTGTCTGTCTCTGGCTCTTGGAAAGAGTTATACAGCTTTGCTGACTGTTTTGTAAAAGCAACCTGTCAATCTATCAAGTTCCAGTGTGATACTGGCATGCAAATATCTAATAACCAGTTTGATTTCCTCCACTGTTATTGCGTGTTTCAAATCCACCCTAGTCTGTGGATTCAGCACCAGAAGCGAGAGGTCCTCAAATAATTTGTAATAGTCCTAAGGAACCAGGGACTGATTCTTATATTGTTCACCAAATAAACAGTAAGATGCCTATTTTGTACTTTTTGGGAAGTTAATCAAGGTACAATTTAGGATCCTGGCATTGGGAAATCTTGTTTTGTCTTTAACAGATTGCAATCTCATAACTAAAAATGTGTCTGCCTTGTTTGCTCATTCATACAAATGTTATTTTATGTGAAGCAAGGCCTATTCTGATGCTCTTCTGCCCACTCTATGTCATTACTTTCCTCCACATCTTTAGTGAGCCCATAACCTTAAGTTGTTGTTCCACCACTACATAGTCCCTTTCCAAATTCTAATTCATTAGCATTCAATTAAGTCACTCATCTGTCCTAGCCTCCTAATAATAGCTTTGAAGGCATCTTATACCATGCGTCATGGAGTTTCTTTGACGTCATTCAATGAATTGTATTCTGCAATTTGGCTCCTAAGTTCTATTTCGTAAATCCTGACTTCAACAAGGGCCAAGATGTCTCTACACTTGTTTTCTACTGTATTCAAAAATCCCAATCACCAGTGGGTGATATGACAGTGTGATCAGGCCCAGTTTAATCTTACCTGTCACTGCTAGCAAGGTGTCAATCAATTGTCAATTCTCCAGCATGGGCTCTGACTTTAAATAAAGCATATTCCTTGCTCTGCAGAAGCATGTGTCTCCACATGTAGACCACCCCTAGTTCCAAGAAGGTGGTCAGTAATAAACATGACATTCCCCCTCTCATGTAGCTGCTGAGTGGATGATGGTCCATAAAGGGCGTATGAACACTATAGATGCCCCCCATCGATATTAATGATTTCACGCTGTATCTTCCACTTGATTTTGTCTATCAGAGCAAGTACATGAGCTTTCTGGTTCTCATTTGGGACATATAACAAAATATGTGTCGACTATCTCCCCTCCAGTTTTCCCATGATCACCACATGCATGCCTTCCTTGTTATCCTAAACTACCTATTCTAAATCAAAGCATATATTCTTATGGATTGAGGCCATCAGTCCACATATCTTCTGTCTCTCTGTGACATGGAATTGGACTCGGTAATTTCTATGAGTTATTAGTGTGGTGCCCTTTGCCAGGAGTTCAGTTTCCTGCAGACAGATTGCCTCAGGTGATTTCTGTAGGAGAGCCTGACAGATTTTATAATGGGGAATTCAAACCGGGGAATTCACATCCTGTCCGTAAAGAAGTAATTAAGGTTATCATCAGTACTTAGAGTGACGGTCGCTCTCAGCGACGACATGTCATCCTCTCTGAATATCATAAGTGATGTGATTTGAAAAGCGCATCAGTCAGATATTAATTGGTTCACTTACCCAATCACCCTCCCTCTCTATTACTCTTGTAAAAATAACAATATTGAATTCAAAAGAATCGATTAGCAGTGTTTCGATAACCCCTGGTGTGGTGAATCCACTCCCGTCACAGCCTCCTTTGGGAACCCCCTCCCACCCTGTAGTAAATGCTAATTATATCTCCCCTTTGTTGGACTTGGCCCTCTCTGCAGGGTCATCCACAAACATTTTGCCTTCGCCCTCTTGTTTTCTGAACCCGTTTTTGTTGGCTTTTAGGACTCTTGGCACTTTACCACTGTTAACCAGTGCTAAAGTGATTGTGCTCCCTCCCTAAAACATGGTGAAATTGGCTTACACTCAATTTGCACATTTAATTTTCTTATAAGTCCCTAGTAAAGTGGTACTACATGGACCCGGGGATTGTAAATGAAATGCTACTAGTAGGCCTGCAGCACTCATTGCGCCACCCATTTAAGTAACCCTTTAAACATGTCTCAAGCCTGACATTGCAGCCTGCGTGTGCAGTTTTAAACTGCCATTTTGACCTTGACGGCGTTCGTATCAGGATTCTGACACAATCCTATCAGAGAAACCTCAAGAAAACTTATAGCGCCTTTTAAATGCATTGTATCAAGGAGGCTGAGAATCAGGTAAGGAGATTTTTTTAATTGTGGCTAACTTCACGAATCCTAAATTTACGTCTTCCTGGAGCCTAGTCAGTCCCTATGCTCCCAACTGAGTGATAATTTTGAGGAGAAGATTCTCAGAATTCAGTCTAATTTGTCTGGGGTGAATAATGCTCTGGGAGGGTTGGAACTAGGATACACAGCCAGTTTAATATCTCATTCGACATTGTCAACTTTTTTGTTGCCATCTTTTGTGAATTGAAGGTCTGGGTCCCCAATGGATCCCATACCTCCTCACATTTTGAAGTTTATCTCTGACAATATTGCTCCAATGTATCAGGAGTTATTTGCTATCTCCTTCCACTCAGGTGTACTACCTGATGACTGGAAAAGAGCTAATGTGATCCCTTTATTAAAAAAGGCTTATGCCGATCCTGAATTCTTAGCTAACTTTAGGCCAGTCTCGCTGCTTCCAGTAGCCTCAAAGGTGTTGTTGGAGCAACTCACCACCTTTCTGACAGAGAATATCCTACTTCAGCCCTCTCAATCAGGGTTCAGAGCCCGCCACAGTACCAAGACAACATTAGTAGAGATCTCAGAGTCCAATAAGTTTAGTTTGGATTTGGGCCTCAATGTGGCTCTGGCCCTGTTGGACCCATCAGCAGCATTTGATACTGTGGATCATAACATCTGGCTGCACAGGTTAGAGCATCTGGGAGTAACAGGTTCTGTACTGTGCTGGCTGGGCTCCTTCCTTCAAGGATATGAGCAGGTGGTATGGATGAACCCATATGCCGCAGGAGGGAAAATGTTGAAGTGTGGGGTGCCACAAGGCTCCTCACATAGTACCACTCTCTTCAACATTTACATGCCTCCTTTGTCATATTTGGTGGAATACTATAATAACATCAAGATCATCTTATGCGCAGATGATACCCAACTCCTGCTTGCGTATGATAGGGATCCTGCTAAGGCGAGGGTTGCATTTGCCAGCTGCATGGTGGCACTGCTCGACTAGCTGAAGGCCGACAGATTGCAGTGCAAACCTGATCGGACAGAAGTCTTACTCTTTGGGAGGGATCTCCTTCCAGGTGGGTTGATGCCCCAGTGTTCCCTATCCACTTCTCTGGCGGTGGCGTTAAATCCAAGTGTGATGTTTGATGCCCACCTCTCGTCTGGGGCACAGGTGTCAGCAGTGGTGAAAACCTGTTTCTGGATTTTTCGCTTATTGAAGAAGTTCCTTCACCTGCTTCCCCATGAGGCCCAGATTATGGTGGTCAGGTCACTGATTTGATCTAGGCTGGATTATGCTAATGTCCTGTATTTTGGTCTACCGGAATACCTAACCCAGTGGTTACAGCTTATGCAGAATATGGCAGTCCGTTTACTCTTTAAAATTCTGAAATGTACCTCGGTGTCACCATTTCGGGAAAGACTTCATTGGCTGCCAGTTCGTCAACACATAAGGTATAAAGCACTGACCCTAGCGCACCAAGCCCTCCTCAATAGGGGACCTATGTACCTGAATGAACACATTGAGGCATACAGCTCTGGGAGGCTTTTGTTTTCTAGTTCTGCGGGTCTTATTGTGGTTCCCCATTTTCAGAAACAACGAAGGGGAGGCTCCTATTTCACTGTTAAAGCAGCAAACTTGTGGAATAAGCTGCCTAAATATTTGAGATTTATCTCTGAGGAAGCTAAATTCAAAAAGGAACTGAAAATATTCCTATTTAGACTCTAGTAATGAGTGTGAGCAGATAAATCTCTGTTTAAAGCCCTTTTGGATGCTTAAAGGCACAGGGACACTCCCCTGAGTAGCCATGCGCTATAGAAAAATATCTCATTCATATATTCATTCTCTGTAACATTGTATCGGAATGTACTTGCCAGCCTCCATCACCTTGCCAAAAGCAGATTGCCCTCAGAGCAGCAACCTAAGCACCCTGGGTGCTGGGGGGATGGTACTAAAAGCCAAGTCTTGGACACACAACGTTAGGTGGGTGATCGTGCTAAGCTTTCAGACCTGCCAGAAGACTGAATCCCTTGAGATATGAGCAGCCCTCAGCGCTCTCTCTCTCTCCAGCAGTGGTCTGACATGCTTGCTTCTGGAATGAAGAGGCTTGTGTGAGATCTTTAACTCGGACTTTGTCAACGGGGATCCACTGGGGCCTCTCTCACCTGGCTTGATTTCTTTTAAATGGTTTATCATGCCTTCGAACTCTGTGAGGCATGGGCTCCTCACGTTCACCAATCACTTTCATCTTCAGTTTTCTATTACCCTCTCCTTCCAAATGACCATCTTCATCTGATTCGTCCCTCCCTCCTCACATGCTGGACAGACTCCCACTTAGTCCACTCACAGTCCACTATCATGCTATTGGGTGACGTACTGGCATTTGTAGGAATGGCAACGCATCTCCAAGACTCCTTCCCCTTCTCCATCTATATTGTTATTTCTTTTCTGCCATTCTGGTCTCTCACTTCCAGCTGTGCTGACGCCACTCGTCTCTTTGAGCGGGACTTTGGAGGTGGCACAAAAAGCTACACAAAAAATCTTCATAACAGAATCTATCTGTGAATCTGAGTGCCTGGAAGATGGATGGTGAAAACAATCTATACTACAATAAAACCAGCATTTAGCCAAAACTTTCTATACATTTGTAGCTGAAGTAAACCCTTTTTTATATAAAAAAAGACGAAAAGGACTGCACAATCTATTTTTAATGATATGAATAGAGCCTTTTATCTGTCATTGTCCTCCCTCTAGAGACAAAAGGGCTTTGGGAAATGTTATCAATGCAAGAAACATTCTCTCCATCCGTCTGCACGTGAGGGGTCGTGCACACTTCTAACCTTCACCACCTCAACTGCTGCCCCTGCCTACTAGCGTCTGCTTAACACTGCTGGCATCCGCTGCATCGCAGCTTTCACCCAGCCCACATCTCAGTAAACATGGCGACTGCAGCTGCCTCCTCTTCTGACTGCCTCCTGATCTTTCCACCCCCTCAAATACGTTTTCAGTTTGTTTTGCTTCCTACACCCTGTGCAACCTTTAATTATCCACAGGCATCAAGTAGGCTTGTTCACAGGAATCCGTACATTCACTAGACAATGTCCTCATCTTAGTGTTTAAATGTGTCCATGGGCGTTTCAATCCTTACATTATAGGACCCTTCTCTTGCTACAGCCCACCAGTTACAAACCCTTTCTCCCAAAACTGTCCCACCTCAAGATTCAGATGTCCCTCCTGTGGAATGCCCTCCCCTTGGCCCCCCTAAGCAGGAAGATGCTCAAAAACACCTGTTCCACCTTGAATTGTCTCACATGTCCACCACTGAAGCTACACGTGCTTGGTGCATTCTGGCTATTGGCTGGATTTGTAACTGTATTAGCTTTTTATACTGTTTTTGGCTCACACTAGCAACAGAAAGTTCGTTTTTTTTTAAGTGGGTATGAGTAAAGAACCTTTTTCAGCACGACAGCTAGGTAAATGTAAACATGAAAATAGTGCTGGACTCAATGGCCCTTACTCATGAGCTCCTTCTTGAGCATAGAGTCTTTAATGGAGGCACTGAACCTCACGGCACCCTGAGCTCACGCTGTTTACTTACACTTTGGTCCTCCTCCTGAAGACTACAACAATACTAATGACAATAATGGTTGGCTGAAGCAAACATACAACACTTTGCTACATCAACTAAAAATGCAGAAAGAAATACAAAGGACATTGTTTAAATTGTTGCACCCTCAAGAATAAAGAAAGTTATGACACACTTGCCTGATTTGAGGTAGTATTTTAATATCTATCTCAATGGAAGGAAATGACACGTACCTAAAAATGAAAATGAAGAGCATCAGAAGCATACAGAAAGTAGCTACGTTGTCCATGGTCTTCATGAGAACAAGAAGTTGGCGCTGCAGCGCGGGCATGAACCGGACCAGCTTCAGGACCCGCATGAGACGGAAAGTTCGCAGAACCGACAGTCCACCACCCTGCTGTCCCACTATCTCCCAAACACTGAAGAGAAAAGAGACATAAGAGACAGACGACCAGAAAGGTGGGTTCACTGCTGAAGAAATAAAATGTGTTCAGCAGAGTATTAGGACAATGGGCAAGAAATCTAAGACCTTATAAGGGAAGTGAAAAGGAGGATTAGGAGAGAGTAGAGGTGGGAAAGGGAAAACAAGATGAGGGAGAAATAAAAAAGGACAGAGAATGAAACAGCTATCGAGAGAAGACAACTTAGATAACAAAGAATGGAATGATTATTAATACAACGTCCATGTGCATGCCTATTATAATTGGCCAGTAAAAGGAAAATACATTTTCCAAGTGTGAAAAAGACTCTAAATGATTTGCTGAAGCAAGAGAGGAGTAGATAGTGAGCTTGTTGAAGTTTAATGGATGTAGGATGATACTCCCAGGAAGGTGTAGGCAATACACCAACAGTGAATCTCCACGTCAGGAATCTACATTTCCTATACGAGAACTCTTGTGGTTCTCGCTGTTTCTGGCTGCACACTGATGAGGAGTTGAATAATAATCAGTATGTTCAGTGCATAATGCCTTAGTAGGTTTTAGGTGATGCTCCTTGACCTCAAACTTGAACAGATACTAACACAGAAATCTGAAAGGCCTTTGGTCACTGGTGCACAGGGAAGGAAGTCTGTGTCGTGTCTGTTAGTTTGAGGAAAACCCTTACCAATTAAGGTTTAGGGAAAGTTTAAAAAAAAGGTTTTTATATTTCATATAAAGTTTTTATAGTGCATCTTTTACCCTAGACCAATGGTACGGTACTAGAATACGGGGTCCGAATATAATCTAACATACTATTTGTGTCCTAAATATCATTTACAAAAATATCGCTCCTTTGGAGTTAATAGTAAATCTACACCCAATGGATTAACGTTTTTATAAACAATATCTAGGCCACAATACTTATGTAAGATGATATTTCTAGTCACAATATTTGGACATACAACCAGCTCAGTAACTCTTGGTTTACTTGAGATCCACCAAGGTATGTAGCACCTGCACTATTAGAGACTTAGTAGGAAAGTTTAGGAATCCACATTTTTGTGTGGTCTTCTCGTGTATTGTTTTTTTCTAGAGCTAGATTGCTAGCATTTTGGATCGTTGAGCAGTGAGCTCTTCCCAAACACCTCTCATTGCATGTGCTGTTATATATATATATTTTTAGGTTTCGTCTGCACAGCGTGAAATCTTTTGTATTTAATATATCTTAAAAGGGGGCTCTTATCAGTTCCCATGCCGAATTACTGTTTTTTGGTTAACTTTCCCTCGCTGCATGCATTTACGATATTTCTACTAAAGTTGTTCACACTGTTTAAGCCCCATTCACTGTCAAGATAAGATTTCTTCCCACAGAAAAGGCAGACAGCTTTTAACAGTATGCTGGAATGCTTGCTTTTTATTACTTAGTTGTGTAAAGCAGATGCTTTATCCTTAGAACGTTTGTGGCATTTCCTATTCATGCCTCAGTACCTTTCTTTGCACTTTGTAGGCATTATCGGATTGCTTTTTTCAACTTAATCTATTTGGTCATTATGATCAAATTCTAAATGTTGTAAGAAACATTACATTTTAAAATAAAGTTAATATACAAGAGCTATGCTATATTTTCCTACTAAACAGGCAGCCACAAGTGCAGTTACCTTGCAGACAACAGGGTCATGATTTGAATGATGCAGCACGTGCAATGGCACCGGGCCCAAAAGTTGTCAAAACTCCTCTAAACCCCTAATATTGCTATATTTTACTACTACACAGGCAGTCACAATTGCAGTTACTTTGAAGATAAAAGGGGCTTGATTTAAATGGGGCCACAGGTGCAGTGGCACCGGGGCCAAAAGTTGTCAAAACTTCACTAAACACCAAATCCTGCTATATTTTACTACTAAACAGGCAGGCACAAGTGCAGTTATCTTGCAGGGACAGGGTGATTATTTGAATGGTGCAACAGGTGCAGTGGCACGAGGCCCATATGTTTCCAGAACTACTCTAAACACCTAATATTGCTATACTTTACAACTAAACAGGCAGCCGCAGGTGCAGTTATCTAGCAAGCGCTCGGGTCATGATTTCAATAGTGCAGCAGATGAATGGCACCAGGACCAAAAGCTCCAGGCACTACACCAAACATCGATTATTGCTATATTTTACAACTAAACAGGCAGCCACAAGTGCAGGTATCTTTCAGGCACTCGGCTCATGATTTGAATAGTGCAGCAGGTGCAGTGGCACCGGGCACAAAAGTTGTCAGAACTCCTCGAAACACCTAATGTTGCTATATTTTACAACTAAACAGGCAGTCATAAGTGCAGTTATCTAGCAAGCACTAGGGTCATGATTTTAATAGTACAGCAGGTGCAGTGGCACCAGGACCAAAAGCTCCAGGCACCCCACTAAACACCTAATATTGCTACATTTTATTCCTAAACAGGCAGCCACAAGTGCAGTTACCTTGCAGACAACAGGGTCATGATTTGAATGGTGCAGTAGGTACGGTAGCACCAGGCCCAAAAGTTGTCAGAACTCCTCTAAACACATAATATTGCTATATTTGACTAATAAACAGGCAGTCACAATTGCAGTTACCTTGCAGTTAAATGAGACTTGTTTTGAATGGTAAAGCAGGTGAAGTGGCACTGGGGCCAAAAGCTATAGGGACCCCAGTAAACATAGATTATTGCTAGATTTTACTACTAAATAAGACAGTCACAAGTGCAGTTACCTTGCAGAGAGCAGGGTCTTGATTTGAATGGTGCAGCAGGTGTAGATGCACCGGGCCCAAAAGTTGTCAGAACTCCTCTAAACACCTAATATTGCTATATTTTATATAAACAATTTTTTATTATTCATCAAAATTTATAATAATACATTGCAGATTTGTCATAATACTATACAATCACAATATATTCTCCTTACAGTCTCATAGGTCTGCCATATTACACTATTACATATATAGTTTCACAACCTTACGTGTCGTCCTCCGAGTCTGTCTCATCTTCTGGGGGGGTACAAATGTCCCCTCTGTGCGTGTTCCACTTTCCCCACACCTTAGCCCACTTGCGAGGGCATTTCCTACGTATAAACGTGGCTTTCTCCGCCACCATGGTCGTATCCATATCTCTATCCCACTGTATTATTGTTGGCATTATTCCTGCTCCCCACTTCTGCGCTATGTTTCGTTTAGCTATCATCATGCCAGTCGTGGCCCAAAGGCGCTCTGTATGGGTGAGGTTTGTCGGGCCCCAGACATTAAGAAGGCAGCACTGGGGTTCAAGTGGAACCTGTTTCCCCGTGACTTCTGCAAGTGTACCCACTACTGCCTCCCAATAAGACATCAATTTAGGGCAGTCCCACAAGGTGTGGTAAAAGGTGCCTATATCCCCGCAGAGGCGCAGGCAGCTTGGGTCAGGAGCTCTCCCCATCTTATGTAATACCGTCCGGGTGTAGTAGGTTCTATGTAGTATTTTGAACTGCACCAGACGTAGTCTGGAGGAGATTGCTGCCTCTTTAGGCGAGGCTAGTGCCTCACACCAGTCCGGGTCATCCATGTCTCCAACGTCGGACTGCCAGAGTTCCCTGAGTCTGAGCAGTGGGTCTGGTCGATTGTTAATAATTTTTTTATATGTCAGTGAAGTCGCTTTTTTATAGAGATAATCGGTAAGTAGTCGGTCCTCTAGGGGGGAGGCTTCCGGGAGCATCGTGGCTTCCGGAAGGGCTGCCTCAATTGCATGTTTGATTTGGAGATATCGGAATTTTTCGCCTGGAGCCATAGAGTACTGCTCTTGTAAGTGGGCGAAGCTGACTACTTTTCCAGTCTGCCAGAGATCCCCAAGCTGGGAGATACCGATTAGATCCCATTTATGGAATCCTTTACTATTGCCCAGTGTTCCCAGTCTACGTGCGTCCCACAGGGGTGTGTGTGTGTTACGTGAGTTTTCCGGTCCAGCCCAGGTGTCTGTTCACAGTGTGCCAGACGCGGACGGTGTGCGCCGCTGGGCCAATAAGGTGTCGGGCTTTCTGAGTGTTGTACAGCGCTCTATTGAAACCTCCTTTCCCAATGTCATTCTGTCAAGGTGATAGGCTGGGTCCGAGTCTGGCATGTGAAGCCACTGATTAATAACCGCAAGCTGTGCGGCCCAGTAGTAGGTCTTGATATCCGGGAGGGCGATCCCGCCGTCATACCAACTTCTCACCATTTTTTTCCCTGCCTACTCTCGCTGGTTTGCTGTCCCAAAGGAGGGCTGCCACCTCTGAGTTTACCGCTCTGAAATATGAGTCAGGGACTGGGTAGGGGGTATTGTGTAGGGCATACAGAAACCTGGGCAAGGCCATCATTTTAAATAGAGCCGCTCTTCCTAAAAGGGAGAGTGGCAGTGTCTTCCAATGCCGTATATCTCTTTTAAGTCGTTGCAGGGGGGGTTGTAAATTAAGTGTTAAGAATGTGTCGCAGTCAGAGGTTATATATATTCCGAGGTACTTAAAGCTGTCCGTGATTATTTGAACCTTACATCCTCTTGGGAGACGTGGGGGCTGGCCATGTAGTATGTAAAGCACCGACTTATCCCAGTTGATGGCATATCCGGAGACGGAGCTGTATTTCGCGCATATATTAAGTATCGCTTGTAGTGATCTCGTAGGTGAGGAAATATATAATAACACATCGTCCGCATATAAGGAAATACGATCTTCCCATTCCTCCCTCCATTTTAACCCGCGAATCATGGGGTCCCATCGTATCCACGCCGCCAGCGGTTCAAGAACGAGCGCGAACAATAAGGGTGACAATGGGCAGCCCTGCCTCGTCCCCTTGCCCAGGGTGAATTCCCTTGAGATGTGACCATTAGCAACGACATGTGCCACCGGATCAGTATACAATAAACGTACCCAAGAGCAGAACTTTGGTCCGAAACCCAGGTGTTGAAGGACCGCAAATAGGAAGGCCCACTCCACCGAGTCAAAGGCCATTCGCGCGTCTAGGGAAAGGACCGCAGCGTCCTCCTGGATAGTATGTTTATGACCTAATACTCCATGGAGACGTCTAAGATTCAGGGTCGTGTTTCTGCCGGGCATAAAGCCCGATTGATCCGGGTGTACTAATGTACGAAGATGCGGAGTCAGTCTGAGCGCTAATGTCTTGGCTAAAATTTTCCCCTCTGCGTTAATTAAGGAGATTGGGCGATATGACATGCATTCCTCTGCTGGTTTTCCAGGCTTATGGATGGCTACTATAGTGGCCAGCCGTTGATCTTTAGGGAGCCTTCCTATATCGCGACTGGTTTCGAACATTTTTAGCAAATACGGGGCTATCTTCTCCGACGTTTGTTTGTATAGCTCTATCGGGAACCCATTGGGACCCGTAGCCTTGCCCGATTGTATTTTAGAAATGGCCATTCTAAGTTCGTCTACTGTGATGTCTGCTTCTAGGTTGTCGGCTTCCTGCATCGTGAGCCGAGGCATCCGAATGTCATGAATGAAGGCAAGTGCGTCTTGTACTGTAGTGGTATTTGTGGAGGTGTAGATTTGTTCATAGTGTTGTGCTAGCGTGTCGACTATGTGTTGCGGGTCCATCGTGAGTGAACCGTCGTTGGTTCTGATCTGTGCTATCCATCTACGCGCCCATTCTTTTTTGTCCAGCCAGGCAAGCAGTTTACCTGCTTTGTCTCCAAACTCATAAACCCTATGCTGGACCGCTTGCAAACGGCACTGGGCAGCAGCCCAAAGCTGTTCTTTGTAGTCTTGTGTTTTAATGCGTAGGGCATGTGTTGTCTCATCAGTGGGGCCGGCTACATGTTGGGAATCCAGGCGTTGCACTTCCCGCTCCAAGGTCTCTATGTCTTTTCGTTTTTCCCGTTTGTGCCCCTCAATAATGGATATCGCTTGGCCTCTTATTACTGATTTGTAAGCTTCCCACAGCGTCAGAGAAGAGGAGACCGATGCCTCATTTTCTAGAAAATATTGTGTGGTCGTCTTTGTTAAGGATTTCTTGATCTTAGTATTTAGGAGGAACTCTGGACAGATGGGATAAATGCGTCTCTGAGTAGCACAGTGTGCACGTATCTCTGCCTTTACCGGGGAGTGATCAGATATTCCCCTGGGCAAGTGTGTGGTCGCCCCCATCCTCCCTATATCATTCATGGCCGTTAGTATACAATCTATACGGGAGAGGCTATTATGCGCTCCCGAGTGAAATGTATATTGTCTCATCGTCGGGTTTTGAAGCCGCCATATGTCTAGTAAGCCGTGTGCCTCCAGAAAATCAGTCAGTGGGGAACTGGTACGATGTTGCGGTCGGCTAGGTGTGCGGTCTAGTACGTGATTTGTTGTCATATTAAAGTCCCCTCCTATTAGTAGATCTCCGTCTAGTAGGTTGAGGAGGAATTTGACCAGATCTTGGAAAGCGGGGGAGTGCAGCGCCGGAGGGATGTAAACCGATACTATATTAAACATTCGACCCTCCCATTGAATCGATAAGGCCGCGAATCGTCCTTGGTCATCTTTAAAGGTGCGGTGAACAATAAGGGGAAATTGTTTTCTCACTAAGATTTCCACTCCCCGGGATCCCGTGGTGAATTCCGAATGGATCACTAATTGGAACCCCCACCGGTCAAGGGCCTTACATATGGGACCCATCAGATGTGTCTCCTGGAGCAACACAACCGCTGGGGAGTTGCGCTTTAAATATTGGAGTACCAGCCCTTGCTTGATCTTATCTCCTAGACCATTGACATTCCAGGAGATGAGTGATAGTATTGGTGTTTTGGTGTGAGGTGGCATTAGATCAGAGGAAGCCATTGGGTGTACAGCTCCATGTGGCATATCGGATAGCAAAGGACATTGTGAACCAATTACTACAGTGACCGTATATTGACTTCTGCAAATAAATAACTACTAAAACATCAACAAACCAAACTTTCTCGCATTGTATATCAACATTCCTTGCGACTGGAACCTGCATCCCGCCTCCCCGGCTCGGTCCGAATATCTTTATACCCAACTTATTGCCTTTTACGTCTACATTGGGGGTCAGCGTGGGATTATTTCCTGTCAATGTAAGTAAACTCCCTATCCACCCACCCCCCCTACCTCCCAACTATTCAACTCCCCTCCCTGCATCCCTGCCCAGTAGGTTTAAAACTACCCACCACCCCAAAAGCAGAGTGCTTACAACCCCCAGAATCAAACCCATTAAACGTACGGTTGCGTGGTGTTAGCGCCCAGCAGCTCCCTCCTCCCGGGCCCACGGCCACAACCAGTTACATTGAGGGACAGTGGTAGTTCTATAAGTTGTTCTGTTCAGTGACATGCTACCTCTGCCACTTTAAATAGGCAGAGAGGGCTCTTAAATGGTCCCACGCGGGAGTTTTCCACCACTATTTCTATCCACCCCATATAGCAGCAATAAGAGAGACGGTTACCGACCAGTACGGCCATGCAGTCCATCATTTCCCCCCACGTGCAGTTTCGATGGCGAGCGTTGCCCTCCCCGCGCCTGTGCGAGTAGTCCCTAGGGTGAGGTTCAGCGTTTCGATGTTCCGATTTCTCCCTTCGGCGCTGTGGCTTGAGTGGACCCTCCTCCAGCCAACGTTGTGCTTCCTCCGGCGTCGTAAAGAACCAGGATTTCTCACTGTCGAGGACTTTAAGCTTGGCTGGGAAGAACATCATGTACCTAAAGCCCTTGTCTCGGAGAGCCCGTTTGATGCCTTCAAAGGAACGTCGTTCTCGTTGCACCTTCAAGGTGAAGTCAGGGAAAAATCTGATAGTCGCATTGTCATACTGAAGATCCCCGGTGACTCTCGCTGCCTGTAAGATTGCGTCTCGGTCACGAAAATTCAGGATACGCGCTATTATAGTGCGAGGTGGTGCTCCAGGTTTTGGCTTCGGGATTGGGGCTCTGTGTGCCCTTTCAATAGAGAATAATGGGGAGAGTCTCTTGGGCTTTAAATGATGCAGGATAAGGTCTTCAAGGAAGAGGTCCACACTGGGCCCCTCCGCCCCCTCCGGTACCCCTACCACCCGTATGTTGTTGCGACGGGCTCTTCCTTCCTGATCATCCAAGTGGAGTGCCATTTCTTTATGATGTTGGATTAATTGTTGGACCTTGTCTTCCAATTTGCGTGTCGCAGTCTGAAGCTCTACAACATTCCCTTCCGTAGCCGTAACCCTGTCGGAAGTTTTCCGCATGTCCGCTCTCATTAAGTTCATCTCAATTGTGACCTTATCGATTTTTGTCTCCAGATTTGTGCCGACTGCCTGTATCGCCGCCATGATAGATCCTAGAGATGGTTCCACTGCGGACGTGGTTTCATCATTTGTTCGGCGGGGGACCGCATACTTGTCCATCTTGTTGAGTTGGACGGACGTTGCCGTGCCTTTAGGTTTTGTCATGATGTCGCGTAGGCCTCACCTCCAGCGGTTTGGGGTCGACAGGGAGAGTTTCAATATCTTGGACCCTTAACTGGTGGCACTATGTGAGTTATCGTGGTCCGGGGGTGTCGTTTTACTGCAATGTGCTGTGCACGGTGGTCTTATCCGTAGTCGTGGCTTCTGATCAGTTCAGACTCTCCCCAGATATCATTTGACCCCCGCTGGGTCACGCTCAGGTCCGTTCCCCGCCCTCTGCCGCCTCGTGTTCGACTCTTCGTGTATACGGGGCGCCTGCGTAGTATGACCGTAGTTGCACGACGTATCAGGCACTGTGTACACAGGGTCGGAGTCTGCGGTGGGGTCGTGTGCAATGCCTTTTCTTGCGGACTTGCCCCACGTCCGTTCTAGACGTATTGGATCTACCTGCCGTAGCCGGGCAGCACTGGAGAGAGGGGGTGGGGGGGGACGCACGTGCACACTGTTCCCCTGAACGCTTTTTCACCGGCAGTAAACTCGGCATTGAACTTGGCGTCCAGATTTCTTTTGTTCGTTACAGCGACGCCAGTCCTCTAATGGCAATTCCCCAGTGTCCATAAATATTTATTGTCCGCTGCACTGGCTCTCTGTCGTTATGGTGTCTCTGAAAATGTCTCAAGTTTGTGGATGCCACCGGCCTTTCTCAGGGATGCAGCCACGTACCTGTCAGCACTCACACAGTCCTCCCGGGTCACCTCGAAGGAGGGTCTCTGTCCCTGCAGCCGGGCGTCACTCTTAGGGGGGAGCCGACAGTGCGCGTCGCGCTGTCCCAGGGGAGGCCCTCAGCCACGGCTCTCTCGTGAGCGCAGTCCCGGCTTTTGTTGATCGCCGCGGGCCTCCGGGTTACGGGACTCCGCCCACCTCCTCCAGGGCCAGCCCAGCGCACCTGGCCTCGATGCCGCTCCGCTATTCTCGGCTGCCGCAGTCAGCGGGAGTCAGGACGACGATTTCTCACAGGCGCCTCGGCTCCCGGAGCCCTGTGCTGTGTGTTACTGCCCTCCAGTTGTCGGATTATTGGCGGATTTGAAGGTTGCGCCGCAGGCCCAGACGGAGCTCCGGAGCTACGCCGCCATTACAGTCGGCGCCAAGCCACGCCCCCATATTGCTATATTTTAATACTATACAGGCAGACAGAATTGTAGTTATCTTTCAGTTAAAAGGGTCTTGATTTGAATGGTGCAGCAGCTGCAGTGGCACTGGGGCCAAAAGCTCTAGGGGCCACCCTAAATGCAGTTTATTACTATATTCTACTACTAAACAGGCAGTCACAAGTGCAGTTACCTTGCAGTCAACAGGGCCATGATTTCAATGGTGCTGCAGGCGTAGTGGTACTGCAGCCAAAAGTTGTCAGAACTCCTCCAAACACCAAATATTGCTATATTTAACTACTACGGGCCTTATTACGGCTACGGCGGTCCTTTGACAGTCTCCATCATGGCCACTAGGATGTTTGATTCTCAGTCATGGGCCTCTCGTGTGATACTGCCATGTCAATGCCCCTCATTTCTGAAGGTTGTAATGTGGGCCCCTCAGCTGTGAGTCTTGCTGCCCAAATGCCTTAGTTGTAATTGTCTCGTTTATGGGATATGAAAGTCCTGATACTGTTAGTGTTTCAGAGTGCCTTTGAAGTATGGGTCTTGTACAGTGTTCTTTTAGATGTTAGCCCCAAATGTGAGGGTGTTGATATGTGCTCCAAGACATCATGGCTTTGGTAAGGATTTCCAAGATGTGAAGGCCTTACTCATGGCTCCTCAGCTATGGAAATCTGGTCAATGTTTTTTTTGTTATCAATACCATTGCCAGTGTCCCTCAGATGACAGGGTTGTAAGGCATGTCCAGTTTACATGAGGGTCTCTATGTCCCTCAGATATGAGATTTGTGGCCAGGACCCCTAAATATTAGGGTCTCAGGCAAAGCTCCTCAGAAAGGCCTGTATCCCTAAGGACACCTCATATTTGAAGGTCTCAATCACTGCATTTCAGATACAATTAAACATGAGGGTCAGAAACCTTCTAAATGAGAGCCACTGGAAACCTATTCACATCCCTCCCAGCCTTTTAGTGCCCCTTGTCTGGAAATACTTGTGACTCCGATTATGTTTAGGAATTTAGGGCTTGACTTTGGAGAACGTTATTTGCTCCACCAAGGCAACGGTATAAAATACTCCCTTGTCCTGATGGAGTACCCGTCCTCAGAATTAAGAGTTGTCTGCCAGCCCAGCGAGCAACTCCAGTCATTGACAGGAACTGCTGCCATGGCATTTCCTGTCAATGAGTTAAAAGTTTGACGGATAGCTCTATCAAATATGCCGTCAGCCTGTCAAACTTTTAAGAAAAACTAATGAGCCCCACACCATCTGAGTTTTCTCCCATGGTGTGGGGGTCATTTAAAAGTTTTTACTGTCTCTTACCGCCACATTTTTCACTAAGGAAAGGAGAGTAAAAACTGGCCATTCGGCCACCACTCTAAAGTCTGTGGTTGAATGGCCAAACCTCTGACGGCCCTTACTCCATCAGGCCATGTGAGGAGTATGTCAGCGACGGATACAGAGTAGTCTCCATCGCTGACATACTAAAGGTCCGCCTGACTGTAAAAATCAGCTTCAGTTTGGTGCAGAGGGTACTTTGTCGCCGTTGCAACGGAGTACTCTCTCCGATAAGCTCTAAATCAGCCTCTTCGTGAGTTCACTTAAAATAAAACTGTTGACATTCAAAAATACAGATGTCTGAGAGGAAAAAAAGAGACAGGAGAAGGAAAGGGGGTGAAAAACAGAGAAAGAGAGAGAACGTGAGTCATACCAAGAGGGTGAAGGTAAATGGCTAGGCCGATTGAAGAATATAGGGAAGGTGTGTCAAAAAGAGTATGGCCTGGGTAAAAACAAAGAAGAGAGATGAAAAAGAGGAAGAAAAAGAATGGCTGAGTGGACGTAACTGTCTCAGAAACTCAGGGAGGGTGTGAGAGGAAGAAGAGGGGCTGGAGGCAGAAAGAGAAGCCTGACACTGCAACAGTGAGGGAACGAGAGAGAAAGAGCGGGTTTGAGATATTGCAAGGCTGAAAGAGCAATGGAAGTAATAATAGAGAGAATGAGACAGAAAATTGTCAAGGTCTAGAGAGAGAGATAGAGAGAGAGGATGAGAGAGAAAAACAGCATGAGAGACAAAGAGATTGAGAAAGAGACAAAAATAGACGGAGAGAAAGAGAAACCGAAAGTGAAAGAGAGAGAAAGAGGCAGTGACGGGGGAGGAGAGAGAAAAATAAAAATGACGAGAAAAAGAAGGAAAATGTGAGAGAATTTGAAACTAGAAAAGGTGAGAAAGGAAAGGCAGAGGGAAAGAGGCAGAGAGAAGAAGCGAGGTAAAGAATGGTAGAAGAAGTGCAACAGAGAGAGAGAGAGAGAGACCATAAAAGAACAAGAGAGCAATAGCTAGCCAGAGAGCAAGCAAGAAAGAGGGGACTAAAGAGGGAACGAAAGAGAACGAGAGGATAGATACTAAAAAGAGAAAATTTTATGAGAAGGTGTTCAAAGAATACGATTGCATCATGTGAACTAGTATGGAAACAAACAGAATATTCCAAAGCAACACACTGTAAATGTTATATACAAGACCCGATATAATGGGAACACGTGTTTCGCCTTTAGCTGTAATAACATAGAGGGATCAAACTTGGGTGTACCTGATAACCACAATGATGCCATCAAATATATTGTAGGGGTTTTTGATGTAGCCGAAAGGGCCGTACACCAGCAGCTTCAGCAGCATTTCCAGCGCGAAGAGACTGGTGAAGACGATGTTGCTGATCTCCAGGGCATTGGTGAGCTCGTCCGGCTGTGTGGAGGACAGAGAGGGCATTCAGTGCGGACACTTTTATACACGCACACAATGGAAAGACACGTTCTGTCACAGAGGCGGCTGACTGAGCGATGTATGGACAATTGTCATTCCGAGTCATACAGTACGCGCTGTGTGCTCTTGGGCAACCTTTACTTCCTTGTGTTTCATTCAAAAAACGTTACAAAAAACTGTGCTTATGAACAGGAGAACACTGCACCCAGCATAACAAAACCAAATAATTCGAATATGTTTGACATCAGCCTCTCGCGCTAAGAGCTGGGCACTTGTATTTACCTGGTTTAAAACACATTAGAGGGCGCTACAGACATGGGAAAGCATGTCGGCGGACAATGCTCGGGGACCAGAAATGCACAATTAACAGGATTCGGTTTTCATCTCTGTATAGTTGGCTGAGACCATTTTAAAGAATGCGAGAGATCACACCTGTGAGGCAGCTGTGAATGATCCCATCCGCCTCTTTGATTGGTTTTCTGAATGGCTCCGATGTCTCATTTTGTATGAATTTACGTCAGACATTATCAAACTTGCACTTCTTAGGAAATATATCGCAAAAGGAATATAAAAACACAGGGGCATATTAGCAAGAAGAGGCGATAATCATCGCTAACCCTGCTTAGCGTGATTTTTTTTATCGCCGGCTATCGCTGGAATATATCGCCACGCTAACGCTGTATTAACGCGATTAGCGCTATGGCGATGAATATTCCAGCGATAGCGAGGAAATGGGCCAACATCGCTGAAAAACCAGCGATGTTGCATGGAGAAGGGAGAACACCTTGCTGATACGACCCTGTGGTCGTATCAGCATAATCCACCCCCCCATGTTAGGTATGGCTAACACCTGCTAATTGCAGGTGTTAAATAAATGGCGATGACCCAGGTTAGCGCGACTTTTCACGTCGCTAACTGGGGCCATGGCCACCTTGCTAATAGGCGATAGGCCTGTTAGCGAGTGTTTCCCAGGTTTGTTCGTCGGGAACGCCCACTTTGCATGTCATTAGCGATAAATATCGCTGACATGCAAAGCGGTAAAAAATACGGGCGCTAATGCCCGCAAACTGTCGCTAACTGCTGTTAGAGACATTAATGAACTTTTTAGACTAACAAGATGACTAAGTGTCTGTGGAAGTACTGCGAAGTCCGTACTATAAGAATAGTTCTACTTCAAGCAGATTGTCGTGCCATTTGGTTTGAAAAATGGAAAAAGTTTAATTTGGGAAGAGTTCCAAGTTTTTGAAATATGAAGGCCAAATTGTTACTGCATCTCTGGAACACTGTGGGCTGAATCAGAGTTAGTGTTTTTTTATCGCCGGCTATCGCTGGAATATATCTGCCACGCTAACGCTGTATTAGCAACGATTAGCGCTATGGCGATGAATATTCCAGCGATAGCGGGGAAATGGGCCAACATCGCTGAAAAACCAGCGATGTTGCATGGAGAAGGGAGAACACCTTGCTGATACAACCCTGTGGTCGTATCAGCATAATCCACCCCCCATGTTAGGTATGGCTAACACCTGCTAATTGCAGGTGTTAAATAAATGGCGATGACCCCGGTTAGCGCGACTTTTCACGTCGCTAACTGGGGCCATGGCCACCTTGCTAATAGGCGATAGGCCTGTTACCGAGTGTTTCCCAGGTTTGTTCGTCGGGAACGCCCACTTTGCATGTCATTAGCGATAAATATCGCTGACATGCAAAGCGGTAAAAAATACGGGCGCTAATGCCTGCAAACTGTCGCTAACTGCTGTTAGAGACAGTTTGCTGATAGGGCGATATTAATATCGCCGCTTTAGCGGCAAAAAGTGCTGCTAAAGCGGCGATAGTGCCCTTGCTAATATGCCCCACAGTCTCACAGTGAGCACAAGCGATGGCACTCTAGGGGCTGATGCCCCGGGGGCACGCGGCGAGCTTCGTGCCTCAGGCCGTGGGTGACTTCACACTGCGAGCTGACAGTGAGCTCAAACACGGTGCCCGCAGTGAGCTGAATGCCACAAAGCTCTCAGTGACCTTAATGCCAGAGGTTACTCAGGGAGCCCATACCACAGGCCGATAGTGAGTTCAAACCATAAGTTGACAGCGAGTTCTTGGAGCCGCAGTGAACTAAATGGCAGAAGATTCACAGTGAGCTCTTTACAAAAAACCTCACCCACAATGAACTGAATGCCACGGTGCAAAGAGTGAGGTCAACACCATAAACTGACAGTGAGTTCAAACACTGAGTCCACAGTGAGTTCAGTGCTACAGAGCTCACAGTGAACTTAATACCAGAGATACTCAGTCACACAGTACCACAGGCTGATGAGGAGTTCAAACCATAAGATGACAGTGAGTTTAAACCCCGGAGCCCACAGTTAGTTCAGTGCCTCAGAGCTCACAGTGAACTCAATCCCTTAGGATACTGAGTGAGCTCAGTACTGCAGGCCAATGATGAGTTCAAAGCATAAACTGACAGTAAGTTCAAAGCAAGGAGAATGCAGTGAGTTCAGTGTCACAGAACTCACAGTGAACTTAATGCCAGAAGATGCTCTCAGTGAGCACAGTACCACATGCTGGCGGTGAGTTCAAACAAAGAAACTAGCTAAGAGTTCAGATAACGGAGCCCTCAGTGAGTTCAGTGCCACACAGCTCACAGTAAACGTAATGCCAGAGGATACTCAGGGGGATCAGAACCACAGGTCCATAGAACACAGATAGACACAGCCTACAGTGTGCTTAACACCACAAACCACACAGCACACTCACTGCAACAGTGCCCACAGTGATGGCAACGCAACATTTCCACAAAACCCACAACAAGTTAGGGAGCAAAGAGTGAACTCTTTATCAGAGAATGATAGAGAACTTAATACTACAGAAAGACAGAGTTCAAACCACAGAATACTTCAGACCCACTTAGTGTATGAAATACAACAGAACTCGCAGCAAGACAATACCATATACCTCTCACAGACCCACCATGGCCTACCACAGACGCCACAACAAGCGAAATACTGGAGGACTGACAGTGATTCACTATAACATTCCAGCAGAAAGCTCAAGACCACAAAACGAATAGTGAGCACAACACCACTGCCCTCACAATGAAAACACTACTACAGAACGCAGTGAGCTCAATTCTGCACATCAACCACAGCGTCTGTGCAGATAAGATCAATGTATCAATCAGGTCAACTGTGAGTTGATGCCACATATCCCACAGTGAGATGAATACTGCAGAGAATACAGTGACTTTAATACCAGCGAATTTGTAGTGAGCTTAATACTACAGAGCCAAACAGTGAGCTCAACACCACAGATCCACAGCAAGCTCTATACCACAGAGCTAACAGGGAGCTCGGTACCACAGATCCACAGCAAGCTCTATACCACAGAGCTAACAGTGCGCTCGGTACCACAGATCCACAGCAAGCTCTATACCACAGAGCTAACAGTGAGCTCGGTATCACAGATCCACAGCAAGCTCTATACCACAGAGGTAACAGTGAGCTCGGGACCACAGATCCACAGCAAGCTCTATACCACAGAGCTAACAGTGAGCTCAGTACCACAGATCCACAGCAAGCTCTATACCACAGAGCTAACAGTGAGCTCGGTACCACAGATTCACAGCAAGCTCTATACCACAGAGCTAACAGTGAGCTCGGTACCACAGATTCACAGCAAGCTCTATACCACAGAGCTAACAGTGAGCTCAATACCACAGATCTGTAGTGTAGCTCCTATTTCCCTAATAGGCTCTGCGCATTGGAATAATATACCCTATAGGTTTGACATAGGACTAAGGTCGGTATGTCCCTATCGAGTATATTAAACTTAATTACTTGTGCCAGCTAGCTCCAGAGGCCACTAGAAACTCCTTGACAAACAAGAAGGGAGTAGTTTCTGGCAGCCGCAAAACATGACAACTTTGTTTCCCTTTAGAATCAGAACGTGTCCCAGAGTCGTGGAAACAATAGATAACCGTTTCACTCAGCTCAATCGTGCATGCTTAGTTTTCCTCAAAGTTACACAGAAAGAATAGAGGGGCGTTTCAATAAAAGGATTTATTGAACAGTCTTGTTTCTCGTGTAAGTAATATGTGTTGTTACGATCACAAGACAGTATGCAAGATAAATAATGTACAGTGTAAGCAGTAGAAATAAATAATACTGCGTTAGCATTATCTTTAGTAGATATTCATTTACATAAATAACACAGACTAAAAAATGCGAGTACTCATATGATGCGTCTCTAAGCTAGTTCTACCCCAGTGTACCTAACCTAACCTAGGTGTAGGGAGAGGTATGAAGTAGGTGAAGTATTCCTTACTATGGTATACTAAGAGTATGTTACGCCTAGTATGTCTAGTATGCCAAGAATCTAGTATGCCAAGAGTCCCTCTAGGTTCTAGTCAGCTCCATACCTTAAGAATGAGAGAGGTGGGAATCTCTTGCCAGACTCGAACTCCAACACCCTGCAAGGGAAGTCAGATCACTGGAAGCTGGACTCTCTGCGTGCAGGGATGACAGCGTCTTCTCAGTGCGTCAGGCCGGGATACGGGCTCCTCTGAAGTCGAGGTCTCCTCTAGTTTACAAGGGCTAGGAAGGTATATTTATACCTGAGAGGTACCTCAGAATGTTAGCATTGACGTGAATCGGACAGCGGAAGACGTCATGAATGAACCCCTAAGGTATAACGGTTCATGCATAATAGATGAGTCCTTGAAGAAATCATAGTCCTGTGCTAGGGAAACTCCCGAAGCCTAAGGGTCTGTTCTTCAAGAACTCGTTGTGACGTTAGGGTGGACGGATGTCGGAGACCATGCCTGTATTTGGAGTGCACGGTTTAATGCCTAAATAAGGACTGGGATTTTATGCCTATATAAGGGCAGGGCGAATTGTGCCTATATAAGGACATGATACAGGAAAACCTATATACGGACACCCTAAGAGGAATACAACACCCACTCCACTTTCGTGTGTACGATAATAATATAAATGCTAAACATTTAAAATGCTAAACATAAAATGGAGTACCGCATATTGCTAAAATATTTCTTAAAAGCATTTAAAAAACTTATTAAAATGCAAAAAGTACTGTACATTTTAAGCATTGCTTCTCATTTCAGGCATATATTTGAAAATAAAATGCAATTGGAATGAAATAAGCAGTAATAATTACATGTGACAAAAAAATGTTCGATAAGTTGTTAAAAAATCAAAGTCATTTCATGTAATGGAAATTAATGAACTTTTTAGACTAACAAGATGACTAAGTGTCTGTGGAAGTACCGCGAAGTCCGTACTATAAGAATAGTTCTACTTCAAGCAGATTGTTGTGCCATTTGGTTTGAAAAATGGAAAAAGTTTAATTTGGGAAGAGTTCCAAGTTTTTGAAATATGAAGGCCAAATTGTTACTGCATCTCTGGAACACTGTGGGCTGAATCAGAGTCTGTGTTTTTTTTATCGCCGGCTATCGCTGGAATATATCGCCACGCTAACGCTGTATTAGCAACGATTAG
Organism: Calotriton arnoldi; assembly: GCA_963921515.1. NCBI lineage: Eukaryota > Metazoa > Chordata > Amphibia > Caudata > Salamandridae > Calotriton > Calotriton arnoldi. The sequence continues at coordinate 842,750 of CAWUFW010002732.1, forward strand.
CGCTATGGCGATGAATATTCCAGCGATAGCGGGGGAAATGGGCCAACATCGCTGAAAAACCAGCGATGTTGCATGGAGAAGGGAGAACACCTTGCTGATACGACCCTGTGGTCGTATCAGCATAATCCACCCCCATGTTAGGTATGGCTAACACCTGCTAATTGCAGGTGTTAAATAAATGGCGATGACCCCGGTTAGCGCGACTTTTCACGTCGCTAACTGGGGCCATGGCCACCTTGCTAATAGGCGATAGGCCTGTTACCGAGTGTTTCCCAGGTTTGTTCGTCGGGAACGCCCACTTTGCATGTCATTAGCGATAAATATCGCTGACATGCAAAGCGGTAAAAAATACGGGCGCTAATGCCCGCAAACTGTCGCTAACTGCTGTTAGAGACAGTTTGCTGATAGGGCGATATTAATATCGCCGCTTTAGCGGCAAAAAGTGCCGCTAAAGCGGCGATAGTGCCCTTGCTAATATGCCCCACAGTCTCACAGTGAGCACAAGCGATGGCACTCTAGGGGCTGATGCCCCGGGGCACGCGGCGAGCTCCGTGCCTCAGGCCGTGGGTGACTTCACACTGCGAGCTGACAGTGAGCTCAAACACGGTGCCCGCAGTGAGCTGAATGCCACAAAGCTCTCAGTGACCTTAATGCCAGAGGTTACTCAGGGAGCCCAATACCACAGGCCGATAGTGAGTTCAAACCATAAGTTGACAGCGAGTTCTTGGAGCCGCAGTGAACTAAATGGCAGAAGATTCACAGTGAGCTCTTTACAAAAGACCTCACCCACAATGAACTGAATGCCACGGTGCAAAGAGTGAGGTCAACACCATAAACTGACAGTGAGTTCAAACACTGAGTCCACAGTGAGTTCAGTGCTACAGAGCTCACAGTGAACTTAATACCAGAGATACTCAGTCACACAGTTCCACAGGCTGATGAGGAGTTCAAACCATAAGCTGACAGTGAGTTTAAACCCCGGAGCCCACAGTTAGTTCAGTGCCTCAGAGCTCACAGTGAACTCAATCCCTTAGGATACTGAGTGAGCTCAGTACTGCAGGCCAATGATGAGTTCAAAGCATAAACTGACAGTAAGTTCAAAGCAAGGAGAATGCAGTGAGTTCAGTGTCACAGAACTCACAGTGAACTTAATGCCAGAAGATGCTCTCAGTGAGCACAGTACCACATGCTGGCGGTGAGTTCAAACAAAGAAACTAGCTAAGAGTTCAGATAACGGAGCCCTCAGTGAGTTCAGTGCCACACAGCTCACAGTAAACGTAATGCCAGAGGATACTCAGGGGGATCAGAACCACAGGTCCATAGAACACAGCTAGACACAGCCTACAGTGTGCTTAACACCACAAACCACACAGCACACTCACTGCAACAGTGCCCACGTGATGGCAACGCAACATTTCTACAAAACCCACAACAAGTTAGGGAGCAAAGAGTGAACTCTTTATCAGAGAATGATAGAGAACTTAATACTACAGAAAGACAGAGTTCAAACCACAGAATACTTCAGACCCACTTAGTGTATGAAATACAACAGAACTCGCAGCAAGACAATACCATATACCTCTCACAGACCCACCATGGCCTACCACAGACGCCACAACAAGCGAAATACTGGAGGACTGACAGTGATTCACTATAACATTCCAGCAGAAAGCTCAAGACCACAAAACGAATAGTGAGCACAACACCACTGCCCTCACAGTGAGAACACTACTACAGAACGCAGTGAGCTCAATTCTGCACATCAACCACAGCGTCTGTGCAGATAAGATCAATGTATCAATCAGGTCAACTGTGAGTTGATGCCACATATCCCACAGTGAGCTGAATACTGCAGAGAATACAGTGACTTTAATACCAGCGAATTTGTAGTGAGCTTAATACTACAGAGCCAAACAGTGAGCTCAACACCACAGATCCACAGCAAGCTCTATACCACAGAGCTAACAGGGAGCTCGGTACCACAGATCCACAGCAAGCTCTATACCACAGAGCTAACAGTGCGCTCGGTACCACAGATCCACAGCAAGCTCTATACCACAGAGCTAACAGTGAGCTCGGTATCACAGATCCACAGCAAGCTCTATACCACAGAGGTAACAGTGAGCTCGGGACCACAGATCCACAGCAAGCTCTATACCACAGAGGTAACAGTGAGCTCAGTACCACAGATCCACAGCAAGCTCTATACCACAGAGCTAACAGTGAGCTCGGTACCACAGATTCACAGCAAGCTCTATACCACAGAGCTAACAGTGAGCTCGGTACCACAGATTCACAGCAAGCTCTATACCACAGAGCTAACAGTGAGCTCAATACCACAGATCTGTAGTGTAGCTCCTATTTCCCTAATAGGCTCTGCGCATTGGAATAATATACCCTATAGGTTTGACATAGGACTAAGGTCGGTATGTCCCTATCGAGTATATTAAACTTAATTACTTGTGCCAGCTAGCTCAGAGGCCACTAGAAACTCCTTGACAAACAAGAAGGGAGTAGTTTCTGGCAGCCGCAAAACATGACAACTTTGTTTCCCTTTAGAATCAGAACGTGTCCCAGAGTCGTGGAAACAATAGATAACCGTTTCACTCAGCTCAATCGTGCATGCTTAGTTTTCCTCAAAGTTACACAGAAAGAATAGACGGGCGTTTCAATAAAAGGATTTATTGAACAGTCTTGTTTCTCGTGTAAGTAATATGTGTTGTTACGATCACAAGACAGTATGCAAGATAAATAATGTACAGTGTAAGCAGTAGAAATAAATAATACTGCGTTAGCATTATCTTTAGTAGATATTCATTTACATAAATAACACAGACTAAAAAATGCGAGTACTCATATGATGCGTCTCTAAGCTAGTTCTACCCCAGTGTACCTAACCTAACCTAGGTGTAGGGAGAGGTATGAAGTAGGTGAAGTATTCCTTACTATGGTATACTAAGAGTATGTTACGCCTAGTATGTCTAGTATGCCAAGAATCTAGTATGCCAAGAGTCCCTCTAGGTTCTAGTCAGCTCCATACCTTAAGAATGAGAGAGGTGGGAATCTCTTGCCAGACTCGAACTCCAACACCCTGCAAGGGAAGTCAGATCACTGGAAGCTGGACTCTCTGCGTGCAGGGATGACAGCGTCTTCTCAGTGCGTCAGGCCGGGATACGGGCTCCTCTGAAGTCGAGGTCTCCTCTAGTTTACAAGGGCTAGGGAAGGTATATTTATACCTGAGAGGTACCTCAGAATGTTAGCATTGACGTGAATCGGACAGCGGAATACGTCATGAATGAACCCCTAAGGTATAACGGTTCATGCATAATAGATGAGTCCTTGAAGAAATCAATAGTCCTGTGCTAGGGAAACTCCCGAAGCCTAAGGGTCTGTTCTTCAAGAACTCGTTGTGACGTTAGGGTGGACGGATGTCGGAGACCATGCCTGTATTTGGAGTGCACGGTTTAATGCCTAAATAAGGACTGGGATTTTATGCCTATATAAGGGCAGGGCGAATTGTGCCTATATAAGGACATGATACAGGAAAACCTATATACGGACACCCTAAGAGGAATACAACACCCACTCCACTTTCGTGTGTACGATAATAATATAAATGCTAAACATTTAAAATGCTAAACATAAAATGGAGAACCGCATATTGCTAAAATATTTCTTAAAAGCATTTAAAAAACTTATTAAAATGCAAAAAGTAGTGTACATTTTAAGCATTGCTTCTCATTTCAGGCATATATTTGAAAATAAAATGCAATTGGAATGAAATAAGCAGTAATAATTACATGTGACAAAAAAATGTTCGATAAGTTGTTCAAAAATCAAAGTCATTTCATGTCATGGAAATTAATGAACTTTTTAGACTAACAAGATGACTAAGTGTCTGTGGAAGTACTGCGAAGTCCGTACTATAAGAATAGTTCTACTTCAAGCAGATTGTCGTGCCATTTGGTTTGAAAAATGGAAAAAGTTTAATTTGGGAAGAGTTCCAAGTTTTTGAAATATGAAGGCCAAATTGTTACTGCATCTCTGGAACACTGTGGGCTGAATCAGAGTCAGTGTACGGGTCTGGTGTAAACATGAGATCATCTATTTCTGTAGACAAAATATCGTCCACTGTAATTGGTGACATTCGGAACACCTCGTGTAGTAGATTAATTGCACATAGATGTGAAGCATCGCTTTCAGCATAGGATGCCGCAGCAATGTTCGCGTCCGTTGTTACCTGTGTGCCTGTAGATCCATCTCGTACCTCAGCAGCAGCCGGAAGCGTCTGTGAGATCTCAATGAATGCTGTCATCAGGATTGGTAGCCTCTGGGGACAACCCAGAGCATGGGCCGTTATCGGGTCCAGCAGAGTATCGATATCCGTTGGCATAGCTGATGGAAATGTTAGACAGGTGTCCAACACGCATTCTTTACCGCATAGCAGGCATCGTAGAACAGGTAAGATGCAATCTTGCCAGATTGGTCTGAATGACAGGAACCACGTGGTATTAAGTTCCCGTAGACGAGTCATGCCAAAAAGCTGTACTATTCGCTCACGGCACTTTCGTTCAAGGAGAGCCTTCTCCACTTCGCTCAGAGTGATGTCTGTGAATAGGCTGGCCATAGCGTAATAGCAGGAAGAGAAATAGAATTCCGGCAACAAGTGCTAGAATTAATGGTATGCCACCAAACACCGAATGTGCAAAGTTTGGAATGATTCTGAGGACTGCCTGGAAAGGTGTTAACAGTCCGGAACAGATGCTCTTAAATACATGTACAATTCCGCTTGTATCAGACATGTTAAAGATACGTCCTATCATTTCTACGAAATGTATAGGGCAGTTTGTACGTATTAAAGTTTGTATCTCAGCCGAAGTCCTTGCAATTTGTAGATCATAGGTTTCTTTGGCCGAGGTCAAAGGCACTGTTTGTTGTAAAGGCATGGCTTTCATTCTGCTTAAAGTATCAAATCTTATAAAAGAGACGTTCAGCGAAGGCCACAAAGGTGACTCCCTGACTATGTCTATTGGGGCAAACAATACTTGCATACAGCAAGTGACCCTGGAGTTCACCGTTACTAGATATGGGATGCCTTGCAACATGCCGCAGCAACTCTGATCATTCAACATGAGGTAACTCCCATTAGAAAGTTGTCCAAACCTTGGATTAATCACAGCAGCTGGTGTACCCTGCTGATGGCAAGACAAATTTGCCACAGAACCATTACAAGCCCCGTGTAAAGAAATGTCCTGACATATTAGTGAACCGCTCAGTGCATTTTTACAGTGTGTACCGCTCAGAAACACTTCACGATCCCCACTCCAACATCTATATGTGTATGGTAAATTCCAAGATGTCTTAATGTATTCCTTACCCAACCTTTCATATTTGCCTGCTTGCATTTGTTTGAGGCAATACTGAAACTGAAAAGTAGTCACAAGTAGTGTGATTTTGCCATGAATTAGCCATTCTGTAGCTGGTTTTTCTGCCACTGTGAATGGTAACTTTTCCAGTTTTTCAATGCCCAGCACTGTATACTTTGCTCCTCTTTGTGCCAGTTCGATCTGTTTATCAGTTAGATTGTATTCTGCAAACAGAGCCGTTGTGTTGATAAAACGCCAAGGCACATAGCCCGCTCGCAAAGATTGCAGCGTCCAGCTTAATAACACAATAGAACGTAATTGAGATTGGCCTTGTTGTAACTAGGCCTGGGCGGTAAATTCCGTTCCGCTTGCGGAATTTGGGTAATTTCGCGTTCCGCGGAGAACGCGGAATTACCAAAAATTCCGCGATCCGTGGCTTCGCGGAATTTTTTGCTTGTTTGCGCTTTCAAAATGCGTGTTCGCGAGATATTTCTCCCCGAGCACGCAAACAGCGTCCGCGAACAGGAAAAAAGCATCGCGAACGGGCGGAACAAGCAATTCCGCGTGTTCGCGGAACTTTTGCGTGCTCGCGGAGATTTTTTACCGTTTCGCGGAGCTTTGCGTAGCGCGACTACTCAAATTCCGCCCACCCCTAGTTGTAACATCGCCAAATCTTGTTCCAGTATGTCGATAGCAGAGGATACAATGCCGTCCAGTGAATATATTCTGGAGGACAAAGTTGTTAACCCATTGTCGACCACAGAGAGAGTTTTCTCTAAATTAATACGATCAAGTTCACGTATTCGTTCTGCGGCCTCCATCTGTGACACTTTCCATGCTTCATTATAGACAGCATAAATGCCGGCATATATGAAACGTTTTTGATGCGGTTTTCTTGGTCCAAGCAAGAATTCCCTAAGATCTGCGTCTTCTTTAAGTAAGGATAAGTGTTGTTTCACATCCTTAAGTGTAGATTTTTGTAGCCAATCGATGCATAATTTTCTTATACTGTATGTTGTTACTACCCCCGGATGTTGTCTTTGGACGTATCTTGGGTCTGGCCTGTGAATAGTAAAGCCCTGAGTTTTATTCATGAATCTTTCCTGACAGTTGTTCGTGTCTGTGGGCCAGATCAACCATTTTCTCCAATCAGGATTTGTTCTGTTGAGTTGTAGTATTTTGTCAACTGTAACCGCTGCCTGTGTATTGTTATCACTTGCAGGTGTTGGTACAGAAGGTGTTTTACTTTTCATCTCTTTGATCTTGGCTAGTCCAAGACAAGATGTTTGTTGGACAGTTTCATTCAAAAACATGATTTGTTCAGGGATAATGCAGGCTCTAAATAAAGCTTCTATCCCCTGCACTTGCCAATCTTTAGTACCCCAGACAGTTTTTGTGCCTATTGTGTCTTTCCAAAAGTCGAAACCCTGTATAGACATTTGGGCAATAAATGCTGCAGAATAAATCTGTTTTGTATTTGTTAACATAATTTTCAGTCCTGTTTTGTTTATATTTTTATAGTAAAACGTTTCTGGATCAGATGTATTGTAACCTGAAAAATATGGAAACTTATTAGCAAATGTTTTTGAACTACCTTTTGGTGGTGTTGGACAATGCTCCCATTGGTTAAACATAAACACATTTCTAGGGTATGCAGATTTATGCAAATAATGATGACCATAGTGGTTATAGCAATTCAGCTGTTCATAGTCTGATGAACCCTCTAAATACTCATTTTTAGAAAATGCAGCAGATTTTTCTAGGTCAAACATTATGTCGTTAACAGTCTCAAAGTCCCAATCATCAGAATAGGTACTAGACGTAATAAGATCACTTAGTGAAATTTTAAACAAATGTGGAATGTTCAATTGTTCCGTTGGGCCGAAGATATCAAAATCTGTTTTGCCCCACTTTGGGCGCCATGTAGTGTAGCTCCTATTTCCCTAATAGGCTCTCCGCATTGGAATAATATACCCTATAGGTTTGACATAGGACTAAGGTCGGTATGTCCCTATCGAGTATATTAAACTTAATTACTTGTGCCAGCTAGCTCAGAGGCCACTAGAAACTCCTTGACAAATAAGAAGGGAGCAGTTTCTGGCAGCCGCAAAACATGACAACTTTGTTTCCCTTTAGAATCAGAACGTGTCCCAGAGTCGTGGAAACAATAGATAACCGTTTCACTCAGCTCAATCGTGCATGCTTAGTTTTCCTCAAAGTTACACAGAAAGAATAGACGGGCGTCTCAATAAAAGGATTTATTGAACAGTCTTGTTTCTCGTGTAAGTAATATGTGTTGTTACGATCACAAGACAGTATGCAAGATAAATAATGTACAGTGTAAGCAGTAGAAATAAATAATACTGCGTTAGCATTATCTTTAGTAGATATTCATTTACATAAATAACACAGACTAAAAAATGCGAGTACTCATATGATGCGTCTCTAAGCTAGTTCTACCCCAGTGTACCTAACCTAGGTGTAGGGAGAGGTATGAAGTAGGTGAAGTATTCCTTACTATGGTATACTAAGAGTATGTTATGCCTAGTATGTCTAGTATGCCAAGAGTCCCTCTAGGTTCTAGTCAGCTCCATACCTTAAGAATGAGAGAGGTGGGAATCTCTTGCCAGACTCGAACTCCAACACCCTGCAAGGGAAGTCAGATCACTGGAAGCTGGACTCTCTGCGTGCAGGGATGACAGCGTCTTCTCAGTGCGTCAGGCCGGGATACGGGCTCCTCTGAAGTCGAGGTCTCCTCTAGTTTACAAGGGCTAGGAAGGTATATTTATACCTGAGAGGTACCTCAGAATGTTAGCATTGACGTGAATCGGACAGCGGAAGACGTCATGAATGAACCCCTAAGGTATAACGGTTCATGCATAATAGATGAGTCCTTGAAGAAATCAATAGTCCTGTGCTAGGGAAACTCCCGAAGCCTAAGGGTCTGTTCTTCAAGAACTCGTTGTGACGTTAGGGTGGACGGATGTCGGAGACCATGCCTGCATTTGGAGTGCACGGTTTAATGCCTAAATAAGGACTGGGATTTTATGCCTATATAAGGGCAGGGCGAATTGTGCCTATATAAGGACATGATACAGGAAAACCTATATACGGACACCCTAAGAGGAATACAACAGATCCACAGCAAGCTCTATACCACAGAGCTAACAGTGAGCTCAGTACCACAGATTCACAGCAAGCTCTATACCACAGAGCTAACAGTGAGCTCGGTACCACAGATTCACATCAAGCTCTATACCACAGAGCTAACAGTGAGCTCGGTACCACAGATCCACAGCAAGCTCTATACTACAGAGCTAACAGTGAGCTCGGTACCACAGATCCACAGCAAGCTCTATACCACAGAGCTAACAGTGAGCTCGGTACCACACATCCACAGCAAGCTCTATACTACAGACCTAACAGTGAGCTCGGCACCACAGATCCACAGCAAGCTCTATACCACAGAGCTAACAGTGAGCTCGGTACCACAGATTCACAGCAAGCTCTATACCACAGAGCTAACAGTGAGCTCGGTACCACAGATCCACAGCAAGCTCTATACCACAGAGCTAACAGTGAGCTTGGTACCACAGATCCACAGCAAGCTCTATACCACAGAGCTAACAGTGAGCTCAGTACCACAGATCCACAGCAAGCTCTATACCACAGAGCTACCCGTAAGCTCAATACCACAGATCCGCAGCAAGCTCTATACCACAGAGCTAACAGTGAGCTTGGTACCACAGATCCACAGCAAGCTCCATACCACAGAGCTAACAGTGAGCTCAATACCACAGATCCACAGCAAGCTCTATACCACAGAGCTAACAGTGAGCTCAATACAACAGATCCACAGCAAGCTCTATACCACAGAGCTAACAGTGAGCTCGGTACCACAGATCCACAGCAAGCTCTAAACCACAGAGCTAACAGTGAGCTCGGTACCACAGATCCACAGCAAGCTCTATACCACAGAACTAACAGTGAGCCCGGTACCACAGATCCACAGCAAGCTCTATACCACAGAGCTAACAGTGAGCTCGGTACCACAGATCCACAGCAAGTTCTATACCACAGAGCTAACAGTGAGCTTGGTACCACAGATCCACAGCAAGCTCTAAACCACAGAGCTAACAGTGAGCTCAATACAACAGATCCACAGCAAGCTCTATACCACAGAGCTAACAGTGAGCTCGGTACCACAGATCCACAGCAAGCTCTAAACCACAGAGTTAACAGTGAGCCCGGTACCACAGATCCACAGCAAGCTCTATACCACAGAGCTAACAGTGAGCTCGGTACCACAGATCCACAGCAAGCTCTATACCACAGAGCTAACAGTGAGCCCGGTACCACAGATCCACAGCAAGCTCTATACCACAGAGCTAACAGTGAGCTCGGTACCACAGATCCACAGCAAGCTCTATACCACAGAGCTAACAGTGAGCTCAATACCAGGGAACAGAACAGGCTATGAATTCGTATAAAACGCTACGTGCACCACAGAAGGGCCTCTGACCCGGAGACACAGCCTTTCTGAATGAAAGCAACTGCAAGTTGCCCACTGACAAGTTCAAGAGCGCAGATCTCACTGTCTCAGTGAGCCCCAAGTAAGCTTGTTTCCTATCATAAATTCAAGAGTAACTTCAGTACCCAAGAAGGACAGTGACTGTAAGTACCACAAAGCTTGCAGTGAATTCAATAACACAGGGAAGTAAGTTCAAGGCCACAAAGCTTAAAGGGAGCACAATGCTCCCAAATCCGTAGTGTGCTTAAAGCAGCAGACCCACAGTGAGCACATATCACAGAGCCCAAATTGAGCCTTAGGCCAAAGTGCCCTAGGGCGTTCAAAACCACTGCCCCAAATCCAGTTAAACACCTCAGACCTGCTCGGAAAATGTGTTATTTCCGGGCATGTGGCCTTGAGAAGAGTTTGTTGTTGTTAATCTGTCACGGTGCTACTTTACCACTCCTTAGCGCTCTCGACATCTTCAGAAGAGACCCAGCGATGAACCTTTGAGTAAGTGCAGCTTTGATAAAACGACAGGCCATTTATAAATAGAATCCCAGCCAGGCTCACTGTTGGCAGCTGTGTTCATTATCTGTGAGAGAGCAGGGAAGGAAGGTGGCTTTAATGGACTGTGCAGCCTGCTGTACCCTGGCAAGGAGCGTTCGGGTGCCATGCCATGCACTGGGCGACTCCAGGCTCCATTCAAAGTCCACGTACTCATGTAAAAACAGAATTCCATATAAGGCTCTGAGTTAATACCACAGCCCGGATCTGTAATGAGAATCCTCCTCAAGTGGTCCTTGTCAAGTCCATCACATATCGCCTGGAACTCCTGGCTGCCGATAGGGCGCGAATATTCCGATATCTCTGAGGTTCCTCCATGGAAACGCGGCCGAGGCAACAACAATTAAAACCTTCTCTCTCCCTGCGTTCCATCCTGCCCTGCGCTCTTGATGGCTTCTGGGTTTTCAAAGATCCCTTATCTGTTTCATCTTGCCTATGAACATCTGTTATAAATCCAGGGTTTACACTTGCTTACAAGCAGGATTACAATACTCTTCCTGAAGTGGTTGTCAAAAACATGGCTTCTGTTATCATACCTTGTGCTACTCATTTGATAAATTACTCCCTTTCAACAGCAGAGATTTCTAGCAGTCGCGAGGAATCACTCCTAACCCCCTAGAGAAAAGCATTGGCAAAGCCAACTGGTTAATTATTTTGTCTGACAATTATTTTTGCTGATGGTGTGCAGCATCATCTAAAAAGGAAAAAAAGGGCAATGGCGTGTGCACGTGCATCACACATGCACATGCATGTGACATGATACTACAGTGGCCCACCATGATGATGTAGCCAGACTTATCCTCAACCTCCCACACAGAATTCACATCACACCACACCTCAGGGAGCTCCACCAGCTACTGATACACAAACACTCTCATTTCAAACTCCTCACACACACATTCAAGGCATTAAACAACCTAGGGGTAGACACACAAATAGGACCAGAGGAAGTTTAAAGACCAACAGAGGCCAGTTCCCCACTCATATAACTGAAACACAAAAGAGGGCCTCTTGGTCTGTTAATACAATGATGGGTTCTAAAAGTGTCCCTTTCTTAGGACGAATCCCCTCACCCTCCCAAAGGTGGCATGCTTCATCATAGGTGATCTCCTCACACTACGAACCTAGTCGTAGTGCGGGCTACAACCCCCTTTCTGAGAGGGAGGAGCTAAGGGATGTTTTAGTGGAGATATTGATGTGTACTAAAACAGAAACTGTGTCGTGTTCATGATGGATTGAGGAATGGAAGGTTTGTCCAACACAGTCCAAGTCAGTTCATCTGCCTTATGTTTCAAGTTGTGAAAATGGGTAGCGAGTTTGGTAGTGGTTTTATTGCAGCAAATGGTACTTTTGTGTTCTGAGATGCGTATCTTGACTTTTCTAGTAGTCATACCTACGTACCTTAAGCCAAAAGGGCAGGTAAGTGAGTAAATCAGATTGTCAGAATTGCAATTGGTATGTTGTTGTAACAACCATGGTCTCTCTGTACCTATGTCGATTTTTGTTGCAATGACTAGTCTGCCTGCAAACACTGCATGAACCACACGGAAAATGTCCTCTCATAGGTTGGAGGTCCCACAAGGTACTCTGTTGTTTGCTAATATCACATTGGGGTCTTGTGTGTACCAGTTTGTCTCCCAAATTGGTGCTTCGTTTAAAAGCAAACATTGGTTCTAACAGTGAGTATGCACCTTTATTTAAAATCTTCCAGTTCCTTTTGATTGATCCTTGTATAAGATTGGAACGGTTACTAAATGTGCTGACACAGATAAACCAATATATTTGTTCTTTTTGTGGTCGAGCTTCTAAGAGAGCTTCGCGATTGTTGTTCTTAGCTCTGTTTGCCGACTTCCTGATCGCATGCAGTGGATATTGGTGGTCAAGTAGTTGTTCTTCTAGAATGGATGCATGGTTCTTGAATTTGTGTAGCTACGTACAATTACGTCTAAGACGCAAGAACTGCCCGTAAGGCAAATTATCCCTTAAGGATTTAGGACGGTAACTGGTGTAAGATAACAGATAGTTTTTCACCAAAGGTTTTTTGTATAACTCTGTTTTGAGTCCACCCTGGGAAGGGTAGATCCGTAAGTCCAGAAAGGGTAGTTCAACTTTACTATGTGTACACGTGAACTTCAAAAAATCATTACAATGTTGAGCCACACATGAAATTCCATGATTTCGTCAGATGTTCCTCGCCATATAACCAAAACGTTATCTATATAACGTTTCCACAGTCGAATATGGGTCAGGAACGCGTTGTGGTGTGTCAGTATAAGATCAGATTCACTGAATGAATAGTAGTAAACACTGCACTTCCTTTTTCTCACCATTTTTTCACTAATCTTGGTCCTGATGAAAGCTGCTACATCCCTTTTGGGAGTACAAGGCAGAAACATGTCGACCTCTTTGTTCGCTTCGACAGATTGAATTACCCCCTGTCTTAGCTTGGATTTTAATCCTGGACCGTGGATGCCAGAATAAAGTTGCCCAGCATACCACTGATTCAGTTTTAATCACTCTCACATATTCCTTACACACCCGCCTCACCACGCCCAGCTCATCTAGAGGTTTAGTTCACCTCAATATCTCCACTAAAACATCCCTGAGCTTCTCCCCCTCAGAGAGGGGGTTGTAGCCCGCACTACGACTAGGTTCGTAGTGTGAGGAGATCCCCTATGATGAAGCATGCCACCTTTGGGTGGGTGAGGGGATTCGTCCTAAGAAAGGGACACTTTTAGACCCCATCATTGTATTAACAGGCCAAGAGGCCCTCTTTTGTGTTTCAATTAAACAACTTAGACATCACCTACCTCAACAGTTGTACCTCCTTCCATCAACCACCCAGGCACCTCCTTCCCCAGGACTCCTACTCACACACATCCCACTCGTACGCAGATCAGAAGCACAGGCTTTCTCGTACATTGTTCCTAAAGCATGGAACAAACTACCCCACCCCACATCAGAGCCTCCTCCTTTCTTCTTGAATTCCGCATGAAGCTCAGGACCTGGCATTTCAATTAACCAACATACCTTACACACACACACACCTGCTCAGCAGGCAAGCAATGGACATGCTTCAATACTGAGACTGCAGGGGGCAGAGATATGATGAGGAAAGCAGCACACATTGACAGAGTAAGAAAACCCAGGCACGCCCACAGAGTTCGAAATGCAAAAGAATCAATCACTGGCAAAGCCAAATTGTCTGGTGTTAAGTGTCTGGCGTTTGGCTTCATTAGTGCTTGTTTTTTATCATGGCTTTTGTAAAACTAATTTTAAGGAGCAACTGAACCCTCATTATGATAAAAAATAAACATTATCTAAAAGCAAAAATAATTTTTCGCCTCAAAATGTACGCTTTGATATAGTAGACCATAGTACTGAAGAGAACTACTTTATACACGGATGTGCTCCTTGTCAAAGAGAGAATGCCATCACTCACAGTGAAGTTACCCAGCAGCTGAAGCAGGATGCACCATTACCCCATCGTGTCTGCTGCAGTGGGCAGAAGTAAAATGTGAATGGCACAAAAACAGACCACTGGATGAAGAGGGCTAGTTAAAAGCCTTTGTAAGTAAGTATCCTGTACATATAATTTTTGTAAAATCGAAAAGTCTTGGCTAATGCTAGACCTAACCAGTAGTTCCCCGAACATACAAGGATACAAGTCATCTAGTCAAAAGCATGATCAGGAAGCTATGCTCCAGGGGAAGAAAAGCAATAGAAAAAAGGCAATCAAAAACAGTCACAAGAAAGCCAGCCAATTGTAAGTAATGGACTGGCACAGATCCCACTAACTATTGATACTGTCCACAATAATTCTTCAACAAGAGACAACTGAAAGCTTTCTATATGCGAGACAGACAAAGGCATCCCTGGATTAAGCCACCTTAGAGAACTACCGATCCACAAACGGTTTACTTTAGAAATAATGGAAAAGGTAGTAGTCTCAGAGCTTTAACCATTTTTGGTCCCTCAGTCAAACTATAGGCTTTATCATGGCACTAAAACTCTGCTGGTGTCACTACCTGACAATGTATTACATGCCACAGATGAAGGTGATCTCTTCCTTCTGATCCTGTTTGATTTGTCTGTGGCATTCAGCACAGTGGACGTGGACCTCTTGCGCTCCAGGCTTAGGGCAGAGGTCATCACGTCAGACACAGCCATTAGCTGGTTATTTCCTGTCAGGCAGGACAGAAGTAAAAATAGTTCCTTTTCAATCATTCATCAATCATTCATCAGGGCAAGAAGGCTAACGTTGTATTTCTATGCACAAGGTACACAAATTTATATCCAGAATAACGTCCCCAAATTTCCCAACTTAAAAAGAGAGCTGGAATATATCTGCACATTGGATGAACAAAAATGGATTGATAGTAAATGGAGGCAGAATTGAAAACTGAAATACTGCTCTTGCAGCTGACTTAGAAACTGTGGGCTTCACACAACCTTCTGAAATGACATAAATGCTTTAATCATCCCGTTAAGGTGGCCAAGACAGCACAGAACGTAGACATTTTTTATAGGACTCCAACCTATATTTTGAATCCCATACAGAGTCAGTGGCTTGTTTGATATTTTTCTGCTTGAGATAACTGAAATAAACTTTGCCTTGTCTGGATAAAACATAGCACAAATGCATAGTCAGTTCTTTGGTAAATTCCAAACTGGAATACACCAGTGGCATATTGGGAGCTCTCCCACAGTGTCAAACTAAAATACTTCAATTTGTATAAAACATGGTAGCTAAATTGGTCTTGAAAAATATCATCAGAAAGCAATAGGGAGCATTTGACCTCCCTTCCTTGGCTTCTGGTTTCTAAAATGATCACGTTAACTAGCCATGTATGGTTTTGAAATGCCCACAAGAGAAAGCCTTCACACAACACTGAGAAGAAACGTTTCTGGTATCTTCCTGCAAGAACACTTCATTGAGGCAGTCAAACGCTGTGGAAGAGTTCAATATCTAGACTCCTTTGCACAGTTGGCTGTAGATTTTCTATATGCGGGCCTCCTCAAATCTGGAATTCACTGCAGATGACATGAAACAGCTGCCCTCCATGATAAGATTATGATGGCTCTCAAAAGCCTCCTGTTTGAGCTCCAATTGTCATCAGGTGTTCAGCCAGTGATTGCACAGAAGTCCAGTGCACATTCTCTGTTTAAATTTGTGGAGCACATTGTAAAATAAATAAGTAGGTCCGGGCAAGATTTCAATTATGCTAGTGTAGTTCGCATAATATTGGTCTGGTTCACCTCCTTTTTAAAGGATCATTCCTTTCAGGTGATATCTCCACCATTTACTCCTACTAAGCGTATGATGGAGTTCAGGGTCCTGCATTGCAAGGCCTTAAGCCCAACTCTTTTAACATTTATGTGAGAAGACTAGCAAAAGTTGTGAAATGTTTTGGGATATCGCTGGTCTCATATGCTGATGACACTGAGCTTATTCTATTGTGGTCTGCTTGGGAAAAGAAGGGTCTGGACAATTTTAAGAACTGTATGTCTGCTGTGGCAAAACGGATGGATTCAAACTGCTTGAAGTTGAATGCTAATAAAACAGATGTTCTCCTTTTAGAAAAACATTTGCAAGAATGGGGCATCTACTGGTGGCCCAGCTGGCTGGGGGAGCCTCCTGAGACCAAAGAAATTGTTAAAAACTTGGGTGTGTGGATAGATGACACTATCTTTTGAGCCACAAGTCAAAGCCATGACTTCTGGCTGCTTTAGATATTAAGAAGCCTCAAAAAATCGTAGACTTTTTCGCACACAATTGGGGAAGATGTTCGTTCAGCTTTAACCATCTAGCGCCTAGATTATTGTAACATCTTGTATCTGGAAACGTGAAAAATAGATTGCAGATTATTCAGAATGCAGCAGCAAGATCCAGTTTAAAGCATTGCGTGTGGCCCATTGAATTCTGAATAAACCGGCATGTCTAGCCTTTTTTCCCTGCGTCACTCCTATCGCCCTCCAGGATGTGAAGATCAGCAGCCCTCAACCTGGCAGTGGTCCCTCGCTTTAAGCTCCCAGAAAGTGGGGTGCTTCTTTCGTGTTATGGCCCGATTTTATGGCATAAACTGCCTATTCATCTGAAGAAGCTAGTCAATCATTTCAGTTTCAGGAAGCAGTTGAAGAGTTAGTTGTCCTTGGCTTAGGATCATCTTCATGTTGTGTTACAGTAGCATCAGGCACACTGGGAAGACCTAGCTGTTGCAGCCATGCGCAGTATAAATCCTCAGCATAATATTCTGCTTATTAGTTGTGGGTTGTTGTAACAATGCCCTTTCAATGGCTTCAAGGCCCTCTAAATGTGGAATGGATGTATATAACAAGACTACGTCTATGGTACATAGGTGCCATTCTTCATTTAGCCTAGCTGGAAGTGACTCTAGTTGTCTTAAGAAATCTGTGGTGTCTTCTATATACGTTTCCCATGACTGCACAAAAGGTTGTAAATGTGTGTCTATGTATCTCCCAAGAGGTTCGAACAAAGAACCATAACCTGACACAATCGGCCGAAATGGTGGATCCGTTTGACTCTTGTGTATTTTTGGAAGCATATATAACTTATGACTCCTCGGAAATTGTATAGTTAAGAACATCTTTGTGTTGTCATCTATCCAATCCATGTCCTGAGTTTCATGTAATATTTTGTGTAGTAGACAGGAGATTTCCAAGGTAGGATAAGTGTCCAGCAACATGTACGTAGATGTATCATTCACATGTTCATTGACTTTAGCTTGATGAAAAGTACAATCCATCATTACCAATCCTCCTCCTTTATCAGCTGTCTGAAAGACAATATTTGGGTTCTTTGCCAGGGTTCGTAAAATGCTGTATTCTGCTCTGCTGAGATTGGTTTTTTGTTTGTATGCCTTTGTATAGTTTAGTTTATTGAGAGCCTTCTTGACCAAAGTTTGAAATGTATCCAGCGTTTTATGAGAAGCCGGAACCATGAACGTGCTTTTGGGTCTAAACTGGGGAATTGGGGTCTCTTCTTCTGTATCTTTAGCAGGAACTAGATTGGTAAAGAAGTTTTTAAGTCTGAGAATCCTCATGAATTTGTAAAAAGCTACTTCATTTTCCATTCCTGTACTGTTATAGGTTGGTACGAATGATGTCACTTTATTTAATACAACCCGTCGGGTGGTAGTTAGTGCAACTGATGAATTACCAAATGCCATATTGTCTAATATAGCAGCAGATTTCTCTATGGACCATTGGACTTGGGAAATTATCTGTTAGCAATAATAGATGAATATTCTCGGTTCCCTATTTTGAAGGTGGTGTTGTCAACATCTACATTAGTGATACTTCCGGTTCATGATGAAATATTCTCTACTTGGATGAATACCGAATATTCTGAAAATGGACACTGGACCATCATTTAGTGGAAACGAATTTTAAAAATTCATGAATTATTTGGGAATTGTACATAGAAGAATAACTCCAATGTGGCCTCAGGCAAATGGAATGGTAGAAAGGTTAATGGCGCCTATTAAAAAAGCTGTGCAGAGCGCAAAACTTTCACAAATTTCAATAAATCAGGCATTATGTCAAGTCTTGCGAGATTACAGAAATACTCATGTGTCAACTAGAAAATGTCCTTCAGACTTAATGTTTGGTCAATCAAGACAAGAAATTGTCGAAACCAAGAATATCAAATAGGTGATTTGGTATTAGTTCTCCACCAACAATAGATAAGGAAATCGCAAAGCAGATTTCACCCTATACCTATGGAAATAACAAAGGTTCAAGGAACAGCATTAACAGCGAAAGATGACAGCAGTGTAATAACAAGAAAATAGAAAATTTTCAAAAAACTCAAACAAAGTAGTGGACAAGAAAATATTCAACAAGATGAGCAGGTGCTCAGAAAATCTGAAAAAATTTCAAGAAAACCTGAACAGTTGATTGAACATTGCTGAATTAATGTTTTTTTCTCTTTGTTTTTTTTCTCTTACTTTTCTTTTTCTTTTCTTGATTTCTTCTATTCGCTATGTTATTAAAATAAAGAAAAAGGGGGAGGGGGAGAAATGTGATAATGTGATGTAGTGACACTGTGATGTCACACAGAATGGTAGAGGGAGAATGTTCTAGGGTGGAAGGTAACGGTGCTTTTAAGGGATTACACGGCAATTAAGCCAGGGAATGAGAGAAGGATACAGCACATATATGAGCTCTAATAAATATATTGTAACTTCTTGCTACGCCTCCTGAGCATGTTCTGACTTGTTACAAGATGGTCTTTGTGCCTCAACAGCCCTGGACACCTGATGTTGGAGCCTTGGAAATAACTTGTGATGCACTCAACAAGATTTAGAAGCTATGGGGCACATTCTCTCTCCTTTATGGTTCATCAGTCTAGAATGTCCTACCTGTACATCTGTGATGAGAAAGAGGCTTGTTAGCATTTTGCAGAGGTCTGGTGACCCATCACTTTCAATAGGCGCATGGCTTATATTGACACTGCACACTTTCAGTCCTCATCTTTCTTTTGCACTGCCTAGTTCACCTCGCTACTAAGCTTAGAATGCTGGTCTGATGTCAGAGAATGAACTTTGTCACCTGCCAACCTGCTGGTTGGCACATGACACTCTGTGAACCGCTCCTAAGACCTCCTACCTCTACCAGGTCCCATTCACTGCAGTATTAACCTCTGGCCCTCCTACCTGGCGCAACCATGGCTGATGTGTGTGCTGTCAACATTTCACTTGATTTAGGTCCTACCCGTTGCACCTGCTCTAACTTCTATGTATCACATCCCCACAAAGCACTCAGAGGTAGCCCCCAAAAAGCATGCAGCACTTTTTTTAAATCCAGAAATTAAGTGATGGTGATGAATGACATTGCAAAAAACGATTATATTTTTCAGGTCAACAGAATCTGAAGAATCTTGCAGAATGCAACAACAATTATTTTCTTCTGCTGAATTTTTCAGCATCCAGAATGGAGCATTCCAATCCATCTTCTGAGGCTTCTGGGGGCGCTATTCATATCCTGAGAGAGAGAAAACAACTGCATTGAATGGTGTATAATTTATTGAAGGTGATAAATACTGAAAAGATGTATACAAGTCTGGCGATTGAAGATGCTTTGACAATGGGACATTATTTGGAAGGAACAGCTTCTCTTACTGAACACTGAAGACATCACAAAACGTTCAGTTTTTGAAGACAGATAGAATTATGAGTTTGGAGTGGGCTGGTGCATCCTGGCCTTTTCACAAAATGAGTTTGTGGTTGCCTGCGGGTCTAGCCCAAAGAATGGAAATTGACGCTTTGCTGACTTTGGGCCCAGTGGAAAGTGTAGTGTTGAACCAAACCCATGTAGTCCTCCTTCCACACACCACAAGAGGCAGAGCCAGCATTGTACAGGCTAGGCACAGCCCTATTCAGGGACCAGGGACTTCTCCCCCCACTACTTCACATGCAGATGTCCCATTTAGCCTGGCGCTGACTCACCCTGCCGCTCCTGGAACCACACACACCTCCCAGCCCCTGTCACTCACAAGCCAGACATGCAATTCACATCAGGCAGGCAGACACATAGCACACAGAAATGCCAATTTCTAAAAGTGGCATTTCTAAAATAGTTATAATAAATCTGCGCACACCATTGCGCAGCATTTATTATCACTATTCCAAATATACCAAACTTGACCACGCTGCGCCTCTCATATCAGCAATTACCACTGAAACACTTATCAGGGAATCGCCAATACATTCCTAAGAGAGGGCAGCCCCACAGTAGTGAGAAACCAAAATGGCTGTTTGTCACTACCAGGACATGTCACACACTTAAGGTACATGTCCTATCTTTTACCTACAATGCACCCTGCCCATAGGGCTAGCTAGGGCCTACCTTAGGGGTGACTGACATGTAGTAAAAAGGGGGGGTCACGGACATGGCACACACTTTAGGTGGCACGTCACAGCGGCAGTAACACTGCGCGCACAGGCCCTGCAATGGCAGAGGCCTGAGTTAGGTTTGAAAGGCTACTTTGGTGGGTGGCGCAATCAGCACTGCAAGCCCACCAGTAGCATTTAATTTACCTGCCCTGGGTATATGAGATACCACTTTACAAGGGACTGACAGGTAAACTAAATAGGCCAAACAGGTGTAGACCAATCTTACCATATTTGACACAGAGAGCACACGCACTTTACACTGAACAGCAGTGCTAAAGTGCCCAGAGTCCTAAAACCACCAACACCATGTCAGAACAAGCATTGGCATAGCCAATAGGTCTCGCCTTTGGGACCTTATAAGTATTTAGTTATGCAGCACAATTGCATGGCTAAACACTTATAAGGTCCGAAAGGCGAGACCTATTGGCTATGCCAATGCTTGTTTAATCTGGCTTGTAATTTATGGGACAATCGCTCAGGGCGGGTGTCAGGGGGTGGCAGCCCGGCCTCTCTATTGTGCGCCTTGTGCTCTTGAGCGTTAAAAGGGTCCATCCCAGCGAAAGGCTTGGCCAGCTCCCTGCAGCGGATCAATCGCTAGCTAACAAACCGATCGGAATCCGGATAAATTATTGGAGGAGTAATGTGGCCAAAGGCAGCATTATGAGGCTGTAATTTATCAAGAGCGAGGCCCGCGTGATTAACGAGCGACGCCGGGATTACAGAGAGACATTTGTACAGTTAGGTTTATTGGCGTGCGTCTCGGGGAGAAAAGGAACGGCTAGCAAAAAATAGGCTGGCCGACATAGAAGCGATTTTCTTTGACCTTGCCAATACCAATGAACATCGGTGATTGATCTGAGGGGAGTAAACAATGGTGAAATGTTGCCCGGAGCAATGTGTATTTCCATAGAAATGGCAAAACATTGATTATGAAATACCATAAAAATCCCTTCGGCACATTTCAGGGGCCAATCTGGTCTGCACACCCACCGAGATCTGTGCGTCTCAGAGCAGGGCTGGCTCGTGCACTGAGAGACACAACATGTGAGGCAAAGGACAGCCTCAGAGGGGAGGGGAGGGGTCTGTGAGAGACACACTTACAGCCGGCCCCAGGCTGCATTACACAGAGAGAGAAGGGACCAGTGCACCACGGAGCCGGGCTCGTCTGAGCACACCCAAGGAGGTGACCTGTGAGCCACAGAGCCCGGCTGGCTCGTATAAGCAGAGGGCCGGCTCGGAGGGGAGGGGTCTGTGCGAGACAGTCGGACTGGATTTCACACATTGAGTGGGGTGCTCCTGTGCGCCACAGACCGGGCTCGGCTGCATACAGAGGAGGCTAAGGACACGTGAGGCGGGGGGCAGGCTGGATTACACACAGGAAGGAAGGGACTGCTGCCTGCCGGTGGGGAGAGAGAGCCCGCCTGCCTCCCAGCCGGCAGAGGAGGAAGCGAGGCAGCCTGGGAGCCCGGCGGCAGGAATGTGCCGGAGGATTCGCCGAGCCCCACCAACCGGGAACAACAATAGCCGTCCTGGAGCAGGCAGCGGAGGCACGGGGGGGCAGTGATCCCACGCACAGCTGGATGTTCACTGGATTACACAGGCTTCACCACTGCTCATGAAAGACGGATGCAGCCTGGTGAGTGCTAGCCTCTGCTACTCGTTCACCGTTCCTTCAAGGGGCTGCCCTTAAACATGTCCCCCTCGCTTCCTGGTGCTGGGGAAAAGTTGCTGGGAATACCTGCCAAGGGAGAGTGCAAGCTATAGTGACAGGGGAGACGGAAAGGTGTGACCTAGCGCCTACATTGTTGACTGCGAACCAGGGAGCCCCGGCTCTCAATCCCTGCGTCCCCATTTGAGAACAAGCAAACAAGTGAAGCGCTGGACAGCAGAGACGTCGGCAGCGGGAGCGAGCGCGGCAGCCTGGGCTTTCGAAAGCTGACCAGACGCTCGTGCGTCATGGCCTTTTTCCCCGCACGGCTAGCATGTGTTTCCAATTATCGCGCCCGCGTCTGGGCACGATAATTGGAAACACATGTCTGCCGCGCGCGTAACCGCAGGTAAAAGGCCATGACGCACGAGCGTCTGGTCAGCTTTTCAAACTCCCTAACTATAAGTCTCGCAGAGCAGCGTTTGCGCGCTACTCGAGGCTCGACCTAAAAATGGCTAGGAGAAAGGCAAAAAGTTTAGGGATGACCCTGCAAAAAGGGCCAAGTCCAACAGTTACCCTGTGGCCAGTTACTTGAGTGAAAGGAAAGAGATGTTCACGGACTGATATACATCAATTCCTGCTAAAAAGCATGTCAGAGGCAACATGGAGCAATATTGTTTCAGAACCAACAGTTGTGCTGACTTAGGAAGAAGCTGCACCAATATTACTTGGGATTACAGGATACTTTAAAAAGACTTTGTAGTTAGAGCAACGCAGTTCTTTGGGACGTACTTTGAGGAGGGACACTGAAGATAATGTTAGAAAGCAAATATTGATATATCAATCAATCAATCAGCATTTGTATAGCGCAGCACTGTCACCCTGAGGGTTATTTGGGCGCTGTGGGTGCTCAACCTTAAATAAAAACAAAAACGAACGATAGAAATCCATTCCTGAATTGTTTGCCCATACAGTGGGGAAATGGGGCAGCAGCTCGAGCAGGGCTGATTCTTTTGTGAGGCCTAAAACTGGTTTGCATATCTGTGGTCCTCTTGTGTAACGGCACAGATGATTTAAAAAACTAAGGAATAAAATGCGGCATAAAATAATTTCCAGTGATGAAGTTAAATTGAAACTCTTTGTTTTATTGTTTTAGTTCCACCTTTTCCTGTGGCTCGTAAGCTTGACAAACACTTTTTGGGGGATTCGAGAAAACAGTATCTTTAGGATAGGGATCAGCAACGTCCCCTCTATGTCAGGTCACCCGGCCGTGACAACCCTCACTCCTCTTTTTTATGACTCACATTTTGGGTGATGTGGTTTGCCAGAGAAGATGGTATCTGACGGAAGAACAAAGTGCTTGTCACATGTTGGCCAACTTCTTCTTTGGCACCTGATTTCCAACATTTCTAAACAGGTTGATGGCTCGATGGAGAGCACATGCGTTGTGTTGTAGAACGTGTGCTGCTACAGTATTGATTTTGTGGAACATTAGTTTGAACTATTACCTTGGGCAGAGTGCCCACACACAAAGTCTCGGTACTATTGCACAGCACGTTGAGACTGGAGCGGTCCGAGGAAAATTCAGGGTAGCGCTGTTTACTGCGATCCCTACCCAAATCCCTGTTTGCGCACTAGCTCGTGTCGCGCACTAGAAACAAGTCTAAATCTCCACCCATATTTGACTGCAAAGGTGGCAGAAATTCTCCATTATTTGATACAACGCAGCTATCATAGAAGTGCAAGGGAAAGACATGTTTAGTGCCACTAGAAACGGAGTTTATTGAGGGTTGAAAGGAATTATAAGCAACCATACGGATCTTGGCACTCCGTTTCATAGGCACAATGATATGAAATATTTTCATCTTGGTGAGACAAACCATTTATGTGTATATGCCATATGCATACACTTAAACTGTAGGTTGTACTATGTGTATAAAACTTCACACAAACCTATAACAGTAAATGAGAGCCCGCTTACACAGTCTGACTGTGCTGCTACATTATTTGTTGAAAGTAGTTGAGGACATGTGTATTAAACCAGCCATCACCTCTCATTTTTGTTTTACATTTATTTCCACACTAGTATGCATCCATCCCAGGACAGCTGAGAATGCATCCTAGCCCTGAAGAAGGCTAATGAGAGTAGAACATTAATGTCAGCAGGAGTCTGAGGCAGAGGATCTGCCCTGCTGATTGGCTTGTTCCTTTTTGATCCATCACACACTTGAACATTGACCTGCACTATGGAACAATATTTGGATAACAAGAGGTTCTTCAAGCTGCCACTATAAAGCTGCATTTTCTCGAATAGTGCTGGACGATGCTGCTTGGAGCATGTGGAGACAGCATTGATTTTATGAATGATTCAGCATGATCAAATTGAAGGACTCTACACGGTTTTAAGTAAACAGCGATACGACTGCTTAGACCTGAGGCTGGTTGGTCCAGGAACATTGTCGGCTTATGAGTGTCCCCTAAGGGTATAAAACGTTTTTTAAAAGTGCCTTTTGGCTGGTGTGGACATCCTGCAACATTTTAACACCTTAATACTAAGGATCACTGACAGAATATCGATGAGAAGAATATCGACCTACAAAAATATCGAGGTAAAAATATAGAATGCCAAAATATCGAATCCCTATCTACAAACAGGTAAGTACAAAAATATTGAATCCAAAATATAGTTGTAAAAAATATAGTTAGTCAAAATATCGAAATTTTTAAATATCTTAAAAGTAATGTAAAATTAATGAAATAATATATATAATTAACTAAAACATACTTAAAAATACTTACATAACTTTAAAATCAATAAATAATTAATGTAAGTTAAAAAAAATAAACATACATTTTTATTTTTTAATTCATATATATATTAACGTAATATTTATAAAAAATATTCAATATTTTTAGCGTAGGATAGCGGGAGGGTAAAATTTACTATTACCACTCCAGTGAGTGCAACAGTAGGGAAAGCATTGGATAGCGGGAGGGTAAAAATTACTATTCCCACTCCAGTGAGTGCAACAGTAGGGAAAGCGTTGGATAGCGGGAGGGTAAAAATTACTATTCCCACTCCAGAGAGTGCAACAGTAGGGAAACGTTGGATAGCGTAGGGGTAAAAATTACTATTCCCACTCCAGAGAGTGCAACAGTAGGGAAAGCGTTGGATAGCGGGAGGGTAAAAATTACTATTCCCACTCCAGAGAGTGCAACAGTAGGGAAAGCGTTGGCTAGCGGGAGGGTAAAAATTACTATTCCCACTCCAGTGAGTGCAACAGTAGGGAAAGCGTTGGATAGCGGGAGGGTAAAAATTACTATTCCCACTCCAGAGAGTGCAACAGTAGGGAAAGCGTTGGATAGCGTAGGGGTAAAAATTACTATTCCCACTCCAGTGAGTGCAACAGTAGGGAAAGCGTTGGATAGCGTAGGGGTAAAAATTACTATTCCCACTCCAGAGAGTGCAACAGTAGGAAAAATAATGATTTAATATTTTAATAAAAATAAAATAATTATCAATACCAATAAAAAATTAATTAAAATTACTTACCAATTACAAAATATTTAATAATTAATTATATATACCAATAAATATTATTTCTTAAAAATTAATTACCTATTAATTATTAATTAACAAACAATTAATTTTCAATACCAAAAAATAAAAAATAATAAAAAATATACCAAGTAATAATTAATTGACAGTAAATTAATTATCAATACACCAAAATATATTCAATAATTAATTAATTACAATTAAATTACTTCCCAACCTATTCCCCTATAAACCCACAACCCGCTACAAAGAATAAATTAATACAATTAACATAATTATCAATTAATAAATTAATAAAAATTAATTACCAATTAATAAAAATTAATTACCAATTAATAAAACTTAATTACCAAATAAGAATTAACAATAAATTAATAATCAATACCAATAAATAAAAATAAATAATTACTGAATTACAATTAAATTACTTCCCACCCTATTCCCCTATAAACCCACAACCCGCTCTGAATAAATTAATACAATTAATATAATTATCAATTAAAAAATTAATAAAAATTAATTACCAATTAATAAAACGTAATTACCAATTAATAAAAATTAATTACCAATTAATAATTAATTAACAATAAATTATTTATCAATACCAATAAATAAAATTAAATAATTACTTAATTACATTTAAATTACTTCCCACCCTATTCCCCTATAAACCCACAACCCGCTACGGAACTAAAACGCAAAATGAAATTAAATATAATTAATAATTCCTAAAAATTAATATTTAATTTACTATAATTAAATTACTTCCCACCCTATTCCCCTATAAACCCACAACCCGCTACAGAATTAAATTACGCAAAAATTAAATAACATAAAATTCATTACTTTAAAAAAATTAAAACATACATTACAAAAATAATACATACTTTTAACACATATACTAACACTTAAAACACTATAAAAAAATTCGATATTTTTAACAACTATATTATGGCTGTCGATATTTTGACAATCGATATTTCTTACCTGAATTTCGATATTCTTAACCACTATATTTTGGCAATTCGATATTCTGTCCATTCTATATTAAAAACTCGGGGGCATATTAACAA
This sequence comes from Calotriton arnoldi, assembly GCA_963921515.1. Classification (NCBI taxonomy): domain Eukaryota; kingdom Metazoa; phylum Chordata; class Amphibia; order Caudata; family Salamandridae; genus Calotriton; species Calotriton arnoldi. The sequence goes on from CAWUFW010002732.1 coordinate 869,390, forward strand.
GGCCCGGCGATAAATATCGCAAAGCGCGCTTAGCGCTTGCATATTTATCGCCGGCTATCACTGTAATTTATCGCCCGGTTAGCGCGTTATCAACAACGCGCATCGCCGAGGCGATAAAATTCCAGAGATAGCGTGGATATCGCCGTTTTCCATGGTGGAAAACGGCGATATCCTAGATGATAGGGCCTGTGGTCTTAGTCACAGAATCCACCCCCATGTTAAGTATGCCTTAGTCAGGAATTTAACAGACGTTAAATTCCTGCGTTAAGGCATACTTAACGCGATTTAAAAGATCGCTAACCCTCCTTGATAATATCGCGAAGCTGCCTTCGCGATATTATCCCTGTTTGGTTTCACAGCCACGCCTACTTTGCATCTCATTAGCGATGCAAAGTTAGGCGTGCTGGGAACTGGCGCTAAGTCAGCAAAACACGCCATAGCGTGTCTTTGCTGATAAGGCGATGAAATTATCGCCGCTTTCGCCCGAAAACGGACGCAAAAGCGGCGATAATTTCATATCGCCCCCTTGTTAATATGCCCCTCGATATTTTGTCAATTCGATATTAAAAATTCGATATTATGTCTGTTTACCAATACTAAGACCGTGAGCAAATCCTGCTTTCTTAGAGTCTTGGGATGGCTGCCTTTAGTCAAACCACTTCCTTTTTACTGACTCTCTCATGTCCCGCCTCACCTCCTTTCTAATTTTTTTCTTCTCTTCCCTTTATTTTTAGTCCCATGATACATTCTACATACTGACTTTAAGCATTTGCTTCTTTTCCCTATATTTTCAGTTCCATGAGGCATTCTACATACTGACTTTAAGGCTTTTCTACTCTTCCCTATATTTTCAGTCCCATGACACATTCTACATACTGACTTTGAGGGTTTTCTTCTCTTCCCTATATTTTCAGTCCCATGATACATTCTACATTCTGACTACAAGGCTTTTCTACTCTTCCCTATGATACATTCTACATACTGACTTTGAGCCCATGATACATTCTACACACTGACTTTGAGTCCCACCTGCATGTGAGCGTGTCCAGGATACCAAGCGGCTGCTTCCCTTGGATGCTCCCGTTCGCTGAATTCTGTAATTTTGAGTCAGTGTCGTCCTTCCTTGGTGTGTCGCATCGCATTACAGGTAATAGTACTAAAATCTCTTACTTTATTGCTCTGCTGTTTGGCATGCACATACATGATTAATGATATCCTCTTGCATCAGCCACTCTATTCTCTTCAGTTCTGCAACGGCTCTTCAGTGCAGAGGAGAATACAAGTAAGAGAAAGTGAAATATGGAGTCGTTTGTAGTCGTTTGTAGTTGTCTAGAAAAGGCGACAGTTCGGCAAACTCTGTGAATCTAAAACCATGTGCTGTCCGTTTACTGCTCTGAGGTACATGAAGCCAATGGCTGGATGAATCATTTACAGCTCATTGGAAAACTGGCCCACGATTCATTGTTGCTTGCTGTTGAAACTTCTGGTCCATTTCCTTAGGTTCTGCCAGTGATTATAGTAGAGCAAGGAGAAGTACATATATGATTCGTGCCGGTGGGGCTAGCGACGAGTATTTCATAGAGCCGAAGACCATGTTCCAGAGGACACACAGACAAACCGTGGAAGCCTGTCTCCAACGAGCATGTTGCACGATTAGTGCAAAGGTGAATTTGTTGTATCGTACCAGTGCTGATCTCCGCGTCCCTGTGCTGGCGAGGAGAGGGTGCAGAAGGAGTATCTTCAGGGCGACATTTCAACATTGCCCTGGAAAGGATCCTCTTGTAGTAAACATAAAAGCAAGGCAGGCAAAGCTATCAGGTTTCACGTCATCCTTGGCTTATGTCTGTTTGGTACAGAGTGGTGGTTTCACACTGACTTTACGAGCAAGGTGAGAATGCACAGCTTATACTGGGAGTGTTCTTGCAGTTTGTGAATATACACCATTCTAAGTTCACACATCCTTACTGTGAATATGTGTCTGCGGATGTAAGTGTCAAGTGCAGACGACCAGTTTATCTCTAGGACGGGGGCTTTCCTCTGGGCCGGGAAGGGCTCCAAGTGCTCCTGACATAATAGACCTCCTTCGCTCGGGTGCACGGTGATCTCTGTATTTTATCACCTCCTAGGCAGGCAGTGAGGACTTTTGAGGAGGGGTGGCCACCATTTTACAGGTACCACTGGCCACATTCTCATCCACCCTTGAAGTCAGGACTCCAATTACCAGTAGCCTCTTAAATATAATGGGGCTGGGAATAGGAGATTGACAGCAACTTCGCAGATCTGGTGTCTTTCACCTGGAGTTTGCACTGGTGAGAAGCTAGTGGAGACATTGGGTGAAATGAGGAATAACCAGTGGTGAAAAATTGCCAATTCTCACCGTAATGCCTCATCTCTAAGAGGACGCCCCCACTCTAGACCTGGTAAATTTGCTCTACTAGAGAGATAGCCACGGTTTTTTTTACCGGGTCAACAGACAGGCCCCTCAGAATGAAGCCCTGAAAGGGCCTGAACTATTGACTTTGCCAATGCTTGTTTCTACATTTTATAACCGCATCTGTCAAACAAAGGCCGCCGTCTGCACGCTCATAAAATATACTGCATGAAAGCCGCTTTGAACTGCTTCCTGTAGTTTGGAGAAAACCAACTTACAACAGAACGCCAGTCATGTCCCTGAGCCAGCGTCGTGCAGCCTCCGCGAGGAGGCAGGGGCACTGATTCAGCTCTTAATAAGAGAAGAATATTCCGCCTCATGCTAAAAAAAAAAAATACAAATAAAGAGCTGCCATAATTTACCCTCAAGTTCCGAGAGACTCATAGTTCACCGGATTTATCTTCATACTTCTGCGTAATCATAACCAAATGTCAAGCTTATCTGCCTATTAAGACTTGATAAAATGAATCGTGCACTGGGGAGGACGGGCTCGCGCTGGCTGCCTTTATCCCTCTCACTCGCCCCCTGGCTGTTTGACAGGGCAAGAAAGGAAACTAAAATGATTTTTGGCTCCGAGCGGGGCTGAAGCAGGGAGGCCAGCTCTGCTCGAGGCCCCTGGATTAGATTCAATCCCCTGCTCGTGAAGGCTGGTTCTGAGCCGCGGAGTCTTGCCCCGGGGACTCAGATTTATACCTAAAACGTACGCCATCCAAGACACACGATGAGCCACACCCGGAAGAGGGCCGAGCGCTTCCTTCGTGTAACGTAAGAAGGGCCACGGCCAAGCCTGATGGAAGAAGATTCAGGAGTGCAACACTGCGGCTGCTTCTGATTTGTGGAGCATGAAAAACATAGTGGAGCATGGAACCCTGCCAGTAATGGGCCGCACAGTCGCGTGCATCACAAGTCTTTGGCCGGCGTGCGAAGGCTCCATCAGACACTTGTACAACCTGGTCCCAACAACGAACAAGTCCCCCCTTTGCGATGGTCACAGATGGAGCAGTGTAAAAGCGGTAGAGGGTTCTAGGGGCATGAGGCTGGGGTTTAGGTAGAGGAGAAGGGGAGACCCGCTGAGTGGAGATCAGACACCAAGCACGGCTGAATCGTGCTTGTTGTTGAAAGACGTAGGCCCGATTACTCTTGTATTTTCTCTCTTTTATTTTGCAGGACAATTTAGACTGAGAGGTGAACCTGGAGCAAAACTGAATCTGCAGTTTGCCCCAGGCAAGCCCCCTCCCCCCCCCCCGACCCCCCATCACTCCATCCAGCATGGACACGATGCAGAGTTCGACCATGTTCAACATTTCCGTGGCCCCTCTGACCGCCCTGACCTGTTTCTTCAATCTACAATTTTATGCAGATGGTATTCAACTCATCCTGCCAGTGGACAGTAACCTTTCTTTACTTTCAAACTCAATTTAAAGGCTGAATGTGCTCTTTCACTAATTGGATAATCGTCAGTCCCTTGGTTCTTCACACCGACAAGTCAGAAGTTCTCATCATTGATGAAGCTTCTGCCTGGGCTGGTGGCAAGAGAACTCTAGCCCTCTCTCCACTCCAGCTACCGCAGCGTGTAATTCGGGCATTATTTTTGGCGCTCAACTATCCTTCACTTATCACTTAAACTGACACCAACTTGTTTTTACACACTGCAGATTATGAAACAGATATTTCTACTTCTGACTCCTCACTTCCCAAGAATATAGGCACTCATCCTCACCTGCATTGATTGTTGTAAATGGCTTTTTGCTGCCTTTCTATCTATGTTCTAGCCAGACCTCAATATATTCAGAATGTCGCTGTGCATCTCATTCTAGGCTTCAATAAACGAGCTTGCATCTCATCCAGAACCCATGCCCTCCCTAAGCTTTATGCCTTTAGTCCAAGCTTTTCACTCTCCTGCCGGTACCTATAGCAACTCACACTTCAAGCACTACACGCCATCAAGCACACTTTGCTCCACCACAGCTAATCTGCATGGAGTGTCCAGGTTTTACAACGCCTGCATGGGTGGACGTACGTTATGTTATTTATTTATTTGTACTTGATAAAGCGCTCTCTCAGTGCTACAATAACAGTAACAGACAGCTTCTGACTGTGGGGGTCACCATTACGTACGTTCTCTGTGATTACCTATAAGGCTTTCAATCCAATTTCCCTAATCTGCATGAAGGTAACTATCTTTCTTTATTTAAAAAAAAGTTAAAAGCTCACCTCTTCAACTTCTGGTTCCACTGCTGCCTTCCATTCTAGCACCAGAGGCCCCCTTTCTGGGAGTAATCCCATGCATTACACGCTTCTTTCATTCATCCATTCATAGGAGGCATATCCCTGTACTTCCTTTCTCCTCCTTTGCAGGAGCACTTGGACTGAGAAGTGAACCTAAGTCAAAGAGGAATCTCTGCAGTTTGCTCAGGCAGGTCCTTCCCAGATAACCCCATCCAGCATGGACACGACAAATGACTTAGGAAATGCATCTCAACAGGTGGCATGAACTGCATTCAAAGGAGAAGGGAATATCGTTTTTATGGTGTACAGTATAAGTTGTTAAATGAGGAAGTGCGAATTTGGAACTTTAAGGGGAAATTTACTAAAATGTGACACAATGCAGTGCAGCAACCAAAATTGCTTCACTACATTGCATCAAAAGGAGAATAAAAAAACATCATCATATCTAAGATGATATGGCACTGTGTTTTTCTCTCCCCAGCGATGGCGCACTTTAGGCTGGCACGGTCCAAAAAACACACCCTTGCACCACAATGCACAGGGGTATGTGTTCTGTCAAGCATAGGTTTTGTCCTGGAAGTGGAGACTTCCAGTACAAAAACTATCCTTTAATACTGTCATCACATTGTATGTGTTCTGTACAATGCAGCACACATGAAAGTATGGAGAAGTTAAAAATGTCTCTTCCACTACGCCTGCTTTGAGGAGGCATAAGGTGTTGTCACAAATCCTTGTCTACAATTGTTAGTAGATAACACGAGGGAGCATGTGAGCATAATGACCTAGTTTGCACAAAATCCGGACTGCACTGCAATTTTATCAAACAATGAAAAGACTCAGGCTGATACAGCTTTATTTTTGTATGGACAAACCCGGCGCACCAGTCACTCTAAATTGACTTTATTTTGCACAGTTGCTCCTGTTCACACATATATATTGATATTTTGCACAACGATTCTTTTCTTTTAAAAGTTTTTTTTTAAAATGTTTTAATGAATGTACTTTAGTGCAAAGGTTTTCAATAACCTATGCAGTTGAAAGAAAATAATCTTGAAACTTGAAACTGTTTCATGGGCCATGTAGTAGATAGGGCTTTGAGTCAAAACCCATGGGTGGCTGCATGGGAATGCAGCCAATTGACGCAAAGTAGTGCAAAGTAGCGCATAGCTCTACTTTGCTGTACCCAACTTTCCAACGTAAATTCTGATTTGCGTTGGAAAGTAAATACCACCACAACGCTTTGTGCAGGGTTTGCGTTACAAAAGTAAAGCACACCCGGTTCAAAGTGTTAGTAAATCTGGGCCTCAGTCTATGATTTCCTTTTTAATATTACATTTTTATTGCTTTAAGAATATACAAAACAAAAGCAATGCACTACTGGAAAGCAACTTATTTTATCTTTTGTTTCTCTTTGGTATTGATGGAGCAAGGTTTCAAAAATGAAACTTGCTTGTACGCAATCCTCCCTTTAGTATTAATTTATTAAATTTGTATTGTCAATACTAACTTTTGCATTCACAAACACAAGAGGGACAGAAGCTTGCCTATGTGTTTTACTACTGAATAACGCTTGTCTGTAATCCAAAATGTCCGCTAAAACGCGGGAACCTCAATTCGCATGTCGCAACCTGATCACATGGTGTGACGTCTTTCTTTGCTTGGTGGGAAACTTCTGCTTCTGCGCAGTGTGCGCTAAAATGGCCGCTAAATGTTTTCACATGCTTCAGCTTGCTCTCATGTCATTATTAAATTGTCGTTTTCTTAATGCTACTAATGCAGGATAGTATTATAATTAATTGGGAATAGAGTAGGGAAAGTAGGCATACAGTGAAACATTTTATTTGTGATTTTAATATTTTCTTCTTGCACTTTTAGTAATTCGTAAACTTGGGCCTGGGTTGGTGACTTGTAACTCGAGAGACAGATGGTTCTGCGCATGTGTCCTGTGTGCCTGCCAAGTGAAGTCAACTTGGACGTCTCCCAAGGCCATGACCCATTGGCCGAAGATGCTGTACTTTATGTTTGCGGTGGACAAAATGATACTTTTCCCCTGTAAAATGTATAACATTTGTCGTGAGACGGGTGGGAAATAAAGCGAATGTATTAATTTGAAGGGGAGGGAACGTAAAGACAATAGGCTTTACAATTTAGGCCAAATCGATATGGTGCGAGAATCCACCCCCTGTCCCTGTCCAATCAGAAGTAGTGGTCCCATATTTTAGCAACATTAAGGGGAGGTACATGGGCGTAGAAGGGTATAATAGAATATAGCATTAGTTAATTAGTAGGAGCATGCTTTCACGAAGAACAGGCGTCCATGCTGCGAGAGCGCTCTTAGCTCCAGACTGCCATGTTGATCGGTTGCTGACTGAATCCCTGTCCAGAAGAGGTCCTGAGGAGGGGGCGGCGGAGTCCATTAGAACGGGAGAATCGAGGAGAAGTCGAGTATCAGAGAGGGAACGGCGCAGGCGTCGTTGTAGAGAGGTCACCGGTCCTGTCCTGATCCTGGAAGAAGTCTTTGCTCTTCATCCTTCCTGGGTCCTATCTTTTCCAACTCCTTGGCCAAGGGGCTTGGTTCTCGCATTTAGGTAACTATAATGCAACCTTTAGTTGCGCTGCTGTCTCTATCTTCTCCTTTTCCTTAAACACCGTCATTGATTAGCAAAATAATTTCTATGCTTTTTCTTGGGTATTTCAATCAAGTACCGTGTTTTCTGTATTTTACTCTGCTAAAACTTTAGATAAACATTTTAAAACTTCCTGACTCAGTGGTTATTTCAGGATTATGTACTATAATGAATGTCACTCATTTTAAACTTCCCAATTAGCAAAGGATCCATTGGTAAGTTATTACTCTTCAATCAGAAGGTAATTGGTAGCAGGGACTTTGATAAAAGAGTACATCTGACACCCAGCGAAAGTATTAGTGTAGCGTGAATGTATGGGCCCAAGTGAGTATATGGTGTATGAATGTTGTTGGCTAATATTGCGCTGGATCAGTTTTCTAGTAAGCAGAGGACGGTTATGGTTACTCTTTGTTAATTGGGTAATGAGAATTTTATTTGTATTTTTATGAACTAACATCCGCTTAAATTTTTAGTTTGTTATATGTTGTCCAGAATACCCCGGGGTAAAAAGAATAGTGGGTGGCAAGTGGAAGCCATACTGCAGTGAGGTTATCTGTCAGGCAGAATTAGTACTGAGAAGTTAAGCAGGACTTTCAGTACTCGTTAGGGACTCTATGCGTGTGAGTAATAGCAAAAAGGGTACGCTGATAAAAATTTTATGTTATATCACCTAGTAAGGGTAACATTGGAGAAGTAACAGGTACTTCTGGAGCTTGTGTGAAGAGTAGACAGAAGTGTTTTACTCGTAGTATATGTTTAGTAAACGGAAAGGTTTTACTAAGTGTGAGAGAAAACTATCTTTTCTATTTTAGAGAAACTGGCACGATAGCGAATGTTTTATGTTGTTACTGAAATTTAATTAAGATTTATAGAGAAAATAAGTTTGCGTAAATTTTTGTAAAGGGAGGGTCAGTTGCCGGAGAGGGAGCTGACGTCACAAAACGCCACGCTGTGGTAGGTTGAAACAGCGGGTGTGAAGAGACACTTGTAAAGGAGGGGTCAGTAGTCAGGAGTAGTACTGACATCACAGGTGCCGCGCTGGGATTGGTTAAACCAGCAAGGACAGAAAAGAGCAGATTGTAAAGGAGGGGTTGACAGAGAAACGTCACCAAAAGGCCGCACAAGGATTGGCTCGGAAATAAAAGATAGCAGACATTTGATTGGTCGAAATTAAAGAAGCAAAATTCTTAGTGGATAAGGATTGCATGTTAAAACGTGATCCGACTTTAATAGGAACTCGTCCGGATAGGAGATTCCTAGGTTTTGCAGAATATAATTTTGTACACAGAAGATTAGATAGAATGTACGGAGAAAGGAGAAAAATGTCATTCTTACAAAAGATTAAGAATTATTTTAAAAAGGACAAACCAATCAAAACTAGAGAAGGAATTATTATTCCACCAGCTAAAACGCCAGCATCATTTATGATGATGGAGAGAGGTTATCATACTTGTGTATGGATGGAGAATTGGATAGAATACACCAAAAATGATGGAGTATTAGCATTTCCCGAGAATGATACCTTCAATGGAAGAATTCTTCAAAACTTGAGATTGAGGATGAATGACTTAGAACCCAGACCTAGATTAACTCAGTACGAAGCTCTAGAATAATGGGAAACCGAGGCATTTGAGCGGGATAGATCTAGAAGTAATAGGAGTTACCCAGGATTTTTCCCCAGATATTTACGTGAGTCGAGAGAGGATCAGATGAAACAATGGAGAAGGGCAATGATTACAGAAGGACTGTATCCATTATTCACAGAAGGAGAGAAATCAGGAGGCAAATGTACAGAAAAGACAAAACATTTAATGAGAAATGAGGAATCTGAAGACGAATTTATGGAGGATATGTTAAGAAATCCCCCACGATATCAGGAAGGGATAAGTGGATGCACCCCAAGTGCACCACCAAAAACTCCATTAGTGCCACAGGTAATGCATGAATTCACCCCGAATAGAATACTACATGATAAAGAAAAAGAAGCCATAGAAAAAACCAGAGCAGAATTAATACAGAAAATAACTCAGATAAAAGTACATCCTGATTCGTTGACCATACCTGTAACACTTGGTCCAGCAGTTCCATTATATGGTACTCAGGGAAATTGTCCTCTACCCATACTTGCACCTACTCCTGTGAGTAATCCCAAACCTGAAGCTCCAGTTATAATTGAGGATCAATTTAGTGACTGTGAATCCACAATATCACTTATGGACTTGCCTATTCGAGGTTCTGTAAATAGTACTCCAAGAAAAGATGTACCTGGAGGTTCAAAAGATGTAAGTTTAGTAACTTCATTAGGAGCAAAAAGTGCTACCATAGTAACACCTGAAGATCTAGAAAGATGGGTGCAAGGGTCAGTTAAACAGTGCACACCTCCGAAATAATGGACATTCATAAATTAAAAGTCGAATTAGAAGAAATAATAGCAGGAAATGTAGGACTAGAACGTTTAAATACCTATGATGAAGAAGAATTATTGTTCCTATGTAGGAGTATCACCAGAAATGTAAGGTTATTTCATGAAAAATTGTCCAATTTAGCACTACAGATGGGAATAGAAATAGGGAGATCAAAGGTACTACAGAAACCCTATAGAGCAGAATTTTCAGACAAAGATTTAGAAAATATGAATGCCTCTGGAAGAAGATTACAAATAAGAGAATTAATGTTAGTTTTGCAAAAATGGGGAGACCTAGATAAATGGAAAACTAGGTGGGACAAGAAAAAGGAAGAAGCACGAACAAGTAGAACAGCATCAGAATATGTGATGAAGGAAGCAGGAAAAGCAGATCAAATGTATCCAATGCGAGAAGTTGCGGGAGGAGGATATGTAAATGTCCCATGGAGCAGACAGGATATTTTATCATTTACGAATGATTTTCCAAAGCTGAGGGAAAAGCCAATTGAATGGTACAAGCAGGTTGAAAGGTTTGTGAAGGTGTCAAAGGTATTGTTGAAGGATTTAGATGGTCTGTTTGACATAGTGGTACCTGCCGATTTATGGACAGATTGTAAGATCACAGTGGATTGGCCAAGTGATGAGTATCCCAGAGATCCGAAAACAGGTGCCCCGTCAAATGATGTAATGAAAAAGTATCAGCAGGTGATAACATACCTGAAAGGGAAAAAACCCCCGAAAGAAACAGATTGGGTGAAAATAGATCGAACCACCCAAGAAGCCAGTGAATCAGTACATTCTTACTATGAGCGCCTATTGCAGGTGTTTAAACAGTATAGTGGATTTGAGGACATTGGAGACAAAAACATGAGTCAGTTTGTGTATCGATTTGTTTATGGTCTGAAGCCAGAGATTTAAACAACACATGCTGTGTTGGCAGGGAAAGCCCATAAATGAAATTCTGAAATATGCGAAATATTTTGGAGACAATATTGAGGATAGACACAAGAAATTACAAGAAAAGGTGATGTGGGCACAGGTGAAAATGGCAGAGAAGCAGGGAATTAATTTGGAAAATCCGAGTGAAAATCCAGGAAAAGATTCTGGAACGAGTGGTGATACGGGAAATGGTGGAAAATTTAGAGGACGAATGAGTAGAGAAGAAGCTAAAAAGAAATTTCCTTGTCATGGATGCGGAAAATTGGGGCATTGGAAGGACGAATGTAAAAAGATTCGGAATAATAATGGCCCAAATCAAAACTTAAATCCACAGACGCAGAATGACTCACAGCAGGGTGTAAATCCCCAGAGTCAATTACCACCTCCACCTGTTCAGGGTAATGTAAGCAGAGCAAAGCACGGTATAGACATTGGATACCCAGGAGGGAGTGGTAAGAATGATTATATGACATCACAATTTCTTTTGCAGGACAATTACTGTGAATTCAACTCATGACGGTGCCTAGGAGAGGGGAAGAAGGAGTGCGTACTTGGCGCATCCTTACAGGTAGATCAGTCTGGTCCATATGTTGAAGGAAATGTGAAAGGTAATGATATTACTTTCCTTTTGGGCACTGGTGCTACCAGGTCTACGGTGAGATCAGCAGATATCCCAGACCTTCCTCTCTCTGGTGAAGATATCCAAGTAGTAGGGGTAGCTAATCAAAGAAATAGAACACCTCTTACAGAACCAATGGAAGTCAAAATAGGAAACTTCAGAAAAATGCACCAATTTGTAGTGTGCGATTCTAGCCCAGTGAATTTATTAGGTAGGGATTTATTGTGCAAAATGAACTGTACAATTTTCTGCACGCCAGATGGTGTGGCAGTTCAGACACCAGATGAGGACCATGTATATAAAATTATGGTTGCAAAACAAGGTACAGAAATAGACGAAATGTTTTCGTTAATAACAAGAGATGAGTTGCCAGAAGAAATAAAAGGTACAGTAAACCCCATGGTATGGGATTTCACCGGAAAAGAAGTAGGACTTATGGCAAAAATAGATCCAGTTCAAATTACGGTAAAAGAAGGTGCAATTTTCCCAAATACCAGACAGTACAAAATGAGTGCAGAAGTAAAAGCAGGAGTCATTGACGAAATAAAACGAATGGTAGAACAAAACATCCTAAAAGAAGTAATGAGAAGCCCATGTAATTCACCTATAATGGGGTTTAAGAAACCTAGTGGAAAATATAGGATTGTTCAGGACCTGCGTAAAATAAACAAGATTGTGGAACCATGTTGTCCCATAGTACCAAATCCTGCAGTAATTCTATACCAGATCCCTTGGAATGCAGGATGGTTCACAGTAATTGATTTATGTCAAGCATTCTTTTCAATACCATTGCATCCAGACAGCCAGTATCTTTTCTCATTTAAATTTGAGAACAAGGTCTATGTGTGGAATCGTGTTCCTCAGGGGTACACAGAAAGTCCTTCCATCTTCAACCAGATACTGAAAAAGTGCCTGGAAAAACTAGTGATGCCAGGAAGCTCAGTCTTAGTCCAATATATCGACAACTTATTGGTGGCGCCGACCACCAGAGAAGACTGTGTTGTTGACTCCATAGCATTATTAAATCTTTTGGCTGAGGAAGGGCATAAAGTCTCACCTGAAAAGTTACAGTTTTGCAGGACAGCTGTTAAATATCTGGGACATCAAATTGAGAGGGGGAAAAAGAAGAATAACCTCTGAAAGAGTAGAATTAATAAAGAGAATGCAAATGCCTGTAACCCAAAGACAAGTGCGAATGTTCCTAGGAATAGTAGGCTACTGTCGACAATGGATACCAAATTTTTCCATGTTAGCTAAGCCCTTAATTAACATGACGAAAAAGAAAGCAAAGGACCCTGTTGAGTGGGAGGATGAAAGTGTAGAAGCTTTTGTAAAATTGAGAAACGCACTTTGTTCAGCACCTGCACTAGGCATGCCTGATTATAAAAGAGAATTCGCATTATTCTGTCAAGAGAGAGAAAATTGTGCACTTTCTGTCCTAACTCAGAGACATGGACTAGACAGACGTCCTATAGCGTACTTTTCTGCTACATTGGACCCAGTAGCAGCCGCGTTGCCAGGATGCTTAAAAGCAGTGGCAGCAACTTGTTTGAGCATTGAACAAAGCGAGTCAATTGTGATGGGACATCCTGTAAAAGTGTATGTTCCACATGCAGTCGTGATTCTGTTGACAAGAACCCGAACTCAGCATCTTACTCCTAGTCGGCTGACTAAATATGAGAGGATAATAATGGGTGCTGAAAATGTGACCATGGTAAGGTGTACAATAATAAATCCAGCAACTTTATTGCCGGACCCATATCATGAAACAAATAAAGATGACGAAGAAGATGAACATGATTGTGTACAAATTACAGAATTATGTACAAAACCACGCCCAGACATAGAGGAACAGCCTCTTAAAAAGCCAGACAGGGAGCTATTTGTCGATGGTTCATGTCAAAGACATGAAGATGATAAACTAACTGCTGCCTATGCGGTATGTGAATTAACTGGAATAGTCGAAGCATCCTATTTACCAGGAGTAAAATCTGCACAAGTAGCTGAATTGATTGCTTTAATAAAAGCTTGCAAAATTGGGAGGAATCAGAGAGTGACCATATTTACAGATAGTCAATATGGTTACGGGGTTGTGCATGATTTTGGCCAACTGTGGATGCAGAGGGATTTCATGACTTCTTCAGGATCCCCCATTAAAAATGGACAATTTGTAAGGGAATTGCTAGAAGCAATACAATCACCAAAAGAATTGGCTGTGGTGAAATGTGCCGCACACCAGTCAGGAGATGACTGGGTGGTAGTCGGCAACAGATATGCAGACCTGGTGGCTCAACATTGTGCCAAAACCAGAACGTCAGTCAATAAGAGGGTGGAAAGAATGGGAATCAGCTGCCAACTTATGCTGTATATGCCACCTGAAACATGGAATGAGGTGAAGAAATTGCAAGATGAGGTTGATGAAAGTGAGAAAAATTTGTGGATTAAAGTGGGTTGCTCCCAAAGAGGAGAAGATGAAGTGTGGATCAGTGCAGATGGCAGACCAGTCATGCCAGACTGTTTACTCTCACAAATGGCTAGAATGCACCATGGAGACACACACATAGGGAGAGATGCAATGATTAGGCTGTTCAGACAAAATTGGTACAATCCCAAATTCAGGGCTGTTGCAGAGAGTCTTTGCCAGAGATGTCTAACTTGCCAAATGCATAATCCAGGCAGGAAAATGATAATTGGGTTTGGAAAGATTGGAAAGGCAGAGGGCCCATTTATAAGACTCCAGTTCGACTTCATACAGTTACCACCATGCAGAGGACTAAAATATGTACTAGTCATAGTGTGTCTGTTTTCAAAGTGGGTGGAGGCTTTCCCTACTAGGAGAAATGACAGTATTACAGTTGCAAAACTGTTGTTACGTGAGCTCATACCTAGATTTGGTTTCCCAGTATCTTTGGAATCAGATAGAGGAAAACACTTTAATAGCGAAGTGATCCAGATAATCTGTGAAGCATTTCAAATCAAACAGAAATTGCACTGTGCATATCGCCCAGAGGCTTCTGGAGTGGTTGAACAATTAAATGGCACTATAAAGTCAAGATTGGGAAAAATGTGTGCATCAACATCATTAGAGTGGCCAGACGCATTGCCACTTGTTTTGATGGGACTCAGAAGCATACCTGACAGAACGACAGGATTAAGCCCTCATGAAATAATGATGGGAAGAGCAATGAGACAAACACATGTTCCCACAAACAAATTAGTAAATATATCTGATGATATGGTTCTGGATTACTGCAAAGGATTGGCTGACCTAGTGCGTTCTGTCTCTCATCAGGTTGGAGAAGACGCAGTTTCCAGGCAGCCTGAACTAGAACATGATCTAAATCCTGGTGATTGGGTGGTAGTGAAGAATCACACCAGAGAAACGTGTCTATCACCCAGGTGGAGCAGACCTTGTCAAGTTATATTGACCACCAATACAGCAGTGAAGTGTGAAAGATTTCCTAATTGGATTCACGTAAGCCACACAAAGAGAGTACCAGACCCTGAAGAGGAGAATTCACAGACAACACCAATCACTGAAGAAGCTGAAGGTTGCCCAGTAGAGGAATCTCAGGATCGAGGTTCGAGAGAAGCTGACGGAGAACAACCGAGCACAAGTCAGGATTGGATACCAGTGGTAGAAGTTCCTGAAGTATACCACAGAACAAGAAGTCAAGCGAAATTGGAAGAAATTGAAGAAGATCAGATAGGTGAAGAAGAAGCAGTTCAGGATCAAGAAGAAAAGACAGTAAAAGATCCTAAACAAAATAAGATAGGGAAAGAAAATTGGACACAAAACAGTGACGATTTAATAGACTTTACACAGGAACAGACAGGTCTAGAAGAATCCGGTCAGGCTGCAGAAGTTCACAGTGCAATAAGCCCTGATCAGAAGCAGTTAGATCAAGAAGAATTGACTAAAGAAAAAGGGGTTGATACAAATGAACATAAAGAAATAAAAAAGGAACAAAGCCAACATCTTGAAAGTCATTGTGGAGCTATTGAAGAGAAACCAATCAGACCTGAAAAAGAACAAACAAAAGAAGCAGTAATCAAAGAAAACAAAACAGTATTGAGCAGTGAAAATAACAAGATCTCTGAAGACGTAAACAGAGAAACAGTGCCAACAAAGAAAACAAGAAAAGGAGATCATTGGCCAAGTGTCATTAAAAGAGTAAAGTACCACATAACAACCAGAAGTGAAGATCCAGAACAAGTACCTGAAGTAACAAGTCAAACTAATCAAGAGAAAAAGTCAGGGAAAAGAAAAAGCAAAAGACTGAGGGGCATATTAGCAAGACCGGCGATAAAATTATCGCCGTTTTAGCGGCAGGAAACTGCCGCTAAAACGGCGATAATGGGCTTGCTAATATGCGTTATAGAATTCCAATAGAAGCACAGGTTAGATGTGCAGGACGTCTAACCTGGGCTTCTATTGGAATTCTATAACGCATATTAGCAAGCCCATTATCGCCGTTTTAGCGGCAGTTTCCTGCCGCTAAAACGGCGATAATTTTATCGCCGGTCTTGCTAATATGCCCCTGAGACTTGTGAATAACAAATTCAAGGGTCCTGACTGGACTTATATTATTCTTGAAGATTTTGAAAGCTCAGAGTCAAGTGACAGTGGTGGCGAAGGAACAAGTGCAGAACTAACATACGAAGAAGAAACAAGACCACCCTGACTAAACAAAAGAATCCTCTAAAGAAAAGAAGAAGAGATAAGAAGAGCAATCTTCCTTGTCGAAAAATGCCTGACGATAGAGTTACTGGGAGACCAAAACGAAATTGTTGTAGGAGATGCTGTGCAATCTGCATATGTAGTCTAGTATTGGTGCTTATAGTATGGTTAGTCCTGATTGTAGCAGTTCCTTACCTTATGATAATAGATAAGAAGATTAATAATGGAACTAAAGGGAGGACAGCAAACATAAAGGGCAATAGAGTAGAATTAATGGCAGAAGATGAGGCAGAAATTCATCATGAAATAGCTGATAACGACACTAGTTTAAATGTTTTCACAAAATTATTGTTTCAGTATGTAGACACAATGGAAGTTAGTAATTGTTATGTCTGTATGAAGTTACCTGAATCAGTAGCGGAAGGATTAACATACCATCATTTACCACTGACATATGGCATCTCATGTAGTGTATTAACAAGTTTATTTTATAGAACAGGTAGGCTACAGTATTATTATTCAAACTTAGATGTGATATTTTCTGAGGTTCCGATTCGCAAGAGTATGAACCCAGTGCTTAGTAGTCAAGACGCACAGTTTATGGGAGAATTTTTCTTAACAATGAAATCGATAGACATAACACATGCACATAGACACAATCTAACATGTTCTTTACTAGAAGAAGAAAAGATATTTTTGAATTTAGTAGAAGATAGAAGACAAGATTTTCAAAAGAAAGCTTCTGAGCATAAGGCTCATTTACCACCTTGGGCTGAGAAAGAAGGTAGTTACACACCTGAAAAGCTCAAGCTGCAATGGCTCTGGATTTCGTAAAGACAGGGAAAATTTGTCTTCATAGGTTAAAGACTGATTATAACAATGTTTTCATCGGTACCAGTGAATGTGAACACAATTTTCTAATTCTTGGAGGTTGGGGACTCAAAGGAGGAACAGATTCAGTTTTTCCTGGAATTTATTATGTATGCGGGAATAAGGCTTACTTTAGGCTTCCTGCACGGTGGTATGGAAGTTGTTATTTTGGAATAGTTTTTCCAAAGATATACCACGTAAAAAGAAACACTGGAAGCAATGAAAACAATAATGAATTAATACGTAGTAAAAGAGCTAGTTTTTCAGAAATTGTAGGGGATATATTTGGTGCATTGATACCTTCAGTGGGAATAATTCTGAACTCAAGGAAAATATGTAAATTGTCTACAGTGGTTGATCGTTTATCAACGGATACTGCTGGAGGTTTTCTAATGATTAATACGGAGATGATTGCGATTAGATCTATGGTGATGCAAAATCGACTTGCTCTTGACATTCTATTGGCAAAAGAAGGAGGAGTCTGTAAATTATTGAAGACGAAACATTGTTGCACTTATATTCCTGATAAGAGTGCAGAAATTGGAACGTATATTCAGAACATAACTAAACTTGAGAAAGAACTTAAACCACTGGAAGTTGATAGTGTATGGGAAAGATTGACAAATAGTATTTCGTCAATTGGAACCTGGTTTGCTAATATAGGAAAAGGACTTATAGGTCAAATATTAGTACCCCTAGCAGGGATAGCAATAATAATATTGGCAATAACAATATGGTGCAAATGCTGTAGAAAGAATGGAACATATAAAGTGACAGGAAAAGGAAAGAAGAGAAAACTAGATGAAATAGAACTTGAAGAATGGAGAAGTGAATTATACAAAAAGCTGAAAGGGGATGTGAAAAACAGAAAATGTAAAAATGAGAGTGAAACGAATTGCTAGAAGTTGGCATCTGATTGAGGGTAGTGTTTTTGATGGCTCAGAAACGCCATCAGAGCGGGGATTGATGGAGCAAGGTTTCAAAAATGAAACTTGCTTGTACGCAATCCTCCTCATAGTATTAATTTATTAAATTTGTATTGTCAATACTAACTTTTGCATTCACAAACACAAGAGGGACAGAAGCTTGCCTATGTGTTTTACTAATGAATAACGCTTGTCTGTAATCCAAAATGTCCGCTAAAACGCGGGAACCTCAATGCGCATGTCGCAACCTGATCACATGGTGTGACGTCTTTCTTTGCTTGGTGGGAAACTTCTGCTTCTGCGCAGTGTGCGCTAAAATGGCCGCTAAATGTTTTCACATGCTTCAGCTTGCTCTCATGTCATTATTAAATTGTCGTTTTCTTAATGCTACTAATGCAGGATAGTATTATAATTAATTGGGAATAGAGTAGGGAAAGTGGGCATACAGTGAAACATTTTATTTGTGATTTTAATATTTTCTTCTTGCACTTTTAGTAATTCGTAAACTTGGGCCTGGGTTGGTGACTTGTAACTCGAGAGACAGATGGTTCTGCGCATGTGTCCTGTGTGCCTGCCAAGTGAAGTCAACTTGGACGTCTCCCAAGGCCATGACCCATTGGCCGAAGATGCTGTACTTTATGTTTGCGGTGGACAAAATGATACTTTTCCCCTGTAAAATGTATAACATTTGTCGTGAGACGGGTGGGAAATAAAGCGAATGTATTAATTTGAAGGGGAGGGAACGTAAAGACAATAGGCTTTACAATTTAGGCCAAATCGATATGGTGCGAGAATCCACCCCCTGTCCCTGTCCAATCAGAAGTAGTGGTCCCATATTTTAGCAACATTAAGGGGAGGTACATGGGCGTAGAAGGGTATAATAGAATATAGCATTAGTTAATTAGTAGGAGCATGCTTTCACGAAGAACAGGCATCCATGCTGCGAGAGCGCTCTTAGCTCCAGACTGCCATGTTGATCAGTTGCTGACTGAATCCCTGTCCAGAAGAGGTCCTGAGGAGGGGGCGGCGGAGTCCATTAGAACGGGAGAATTGAGGAGAAGTCGAGTATCAGAGAGGGGAACGGCGCAGGCGTCGTTGTAGAGAGGTCACCGGTCCTGTCCTGATCCTGGAAGAAGTTTTTGCTCTTCATCCTTCCTGGGTCCTATCTTTTCCAACTCCTTGGCCAAGGGGCTTGGTTCTCGCATTTAGGTAACTATACTGCAACCTTTAGTTGCGCTGCTGTCTCTATCTTCTCCTTTTCCTTAAACACCGTCATTGATTAGCAAAATCATTTCTATGCTTTTTCTTGGGTATTTCAATCAAGTACCGTGTTTTCTGTATTTTACTCTGCTAAAACTTTAGATAAACATTTTAAAACTTCCTGACTCAGTGGTTATTTCAGGATTATGTACTATAATGAATGTCACTCATTTTAAACTTCCCAATTAGCAAAGGATCCATTGGTAAGTTATTACTCTTCAATCAGAAGGTAATTGGTAGCAGGGACTTTGATAAAAGAGTACATCTGACACCCAGCGAAAGTATTAGTGTAGCGTGAATGTATGGGCCCAAGTGAGTATATGGTGTATGAATGTTGTTGGCTAATATTGCGCTGGATCAGTTTGAATGAATGAATCTGGAACAGTATAGGTGTACATTTATTTATTTGCAGTTTTGGAAAGCGCATCAATCTTCCCTGCGGGATATCATGGCGCTAGCATCGCTCCCTGTCATTTCTTGAGGCATTCGATGGTGCAGGCACCAGCATCATTATGTCCTAAATAACCGTGTTTTTTGCTTCTTCCTGAACCCCAAATGATCTTTAATGATACGTATATCTAGTGGTAGCTTGTTCCACTGTCCAGCTGCCTGATGTGAAAATGAGCAGCCTCCTGCTCTAACTTTCTTTATTCGCCTAGTTTTTGCTAATGCAAGATTCCGAGATCTCAGATCATGTGAGGGCAAATAGAATTCTGCTCTGTCTTGCAAAATTATTTGACCATTTTTATATAGTGTGTTGTGCGCATTACAAAGTAACAAACTTTGATCTTTGGCGCATTGGCAGCCAATGTAAAGTCTCCAGACAGGCAGATGCCAAGCTATATCTGTGTTTTTTGCAGATCAGTCTGGCTGCTGCATTCTGTGTTACCTGCAATTGTGAAAACAGATAGTCTACCATGCCTACATACAGTGCATTCCCATAGTCTGGTCTACTAGTTATGAGAACCTGAACTATGGTTTTTCTCCAGTTGTCTGGAATCTACTTAAAAAGTCCCCCTAGCAATCGGAAATTGGCAAAACATTTGCCACAGGTGGCCTTGACTTGTTTTTGCTTGGAAAGTGAATAATCTACAAGAACTCCTAGATTTTTCGCTACCTTCTTGGGCTCTGGTGCGATTCCTTTTGCGGTGTGCCA
Organism: Calotriton arnoldi; assembly: GCA_963921515.1. Taxonomy (NCBI): domain Eukaryota; kingdom Metazoa; phylum Chordata; class Amphibia; order Caudata; family Salamandridae; genus Calotriton; species Calotriton arnoldi. Next base: position 889,532 of record CAWUFW010002732.1, read on the forward strand.
CCATGAAGAGTCCCAAATCAGATTTGCCCCCACAAAAAGTAGGATCTATGACTTATTGGCATTCAGTTTGAGGCAGTGCTCGGTCATCCAGTTTGCGGTCTCTGTTAAGCAATTGACCAGTTTGTCTCTGGTGTCCTCATGTCTTTCTCCTATAGCTATCACCAGCTGTGCATCATACGCGTAAGAACAGATGTCGAATCCCCATTTCTTCACAACCCTAGTCAGGGAAAAACATTCACATTAAAAAGTGTCGGGCTCAGCGATGAACCCTGTTGAACTCCACATTTGGCTATTTTTGGGCAAGATTAATAAGGGTCCAGCTGTACTGTCTGAGTTCTGTTTCTTCAAAAGGAACTGAACCATTGCAAGATTTTAGAGTGGAGCCCACTTTCGTGTAGTTTTTTCATCAGTAAGCTATGTGACACAGTATCAAATGCTGCTGGCATTTGAACATATAATTTCAACAACCTCCCTATAGATCAAATCCTGTGATAATGAGTTATCAAGCTACACCAATTAAAATGTGTGCACACAATACCCATCTCCACTTCAAGCAGAGGGAATGTTCTGAGAAAAAGATAACATTTCCTATTATCTTCTGGAAGTTGTTCTAACCAGCCATAGGTGCATCTAGGCCCAGATAATCTGGATGAATAATTTATTTAGACAACATGTTTTTCTTAGCGCAAGATGAATACACAAAATGTGATTGTAGCCACCAACCTCCTATGTGATCTGAGGTTCCTAATAAACTGGGAGAAATTAGATATCTCTATTAGATGACAAGTAATGTTACAAAGCTTCCTCATACACACATCCCCTTAGTTTCTTTCTGACCTGCCTAAACTATAAGAAGAATGTTCCAGAATGGCTCCAGATGTAAGGCTTTAATTGCACCAACCTCTTCAGGGCCAAACTTGCTGCAAAGTAATTATTAGTAATAAAACGTTTTATGGACTCCAAAATCCCTTCTTTGTTAAACAAGCCCCAAGAGCCTTTTCAAATTATGTAGAATTTCCTGAAAACCCATTATTTGCTTTGCCCATTGTTCCTCCAAAAACCTTTGCTCCGCTGTCAACAACTTGCCACCACAATTTCTGACTACTAATCTCAATTTCAGCATCTCCACCACCATTACTTACATCCTAATCCAGGCGAACCTCTGCTCTCTCAAAGACTACTAAATCCCATAAATCTCAATAGCTACTACCTCAAATCTTTCTTCCACTAGTTCTAAAAAGAGAGAAGTGGTCTGTCTCCATGTAAGAAACTGGCTCTATATATACTGCACCAAAGTGAGGTACAGTGTGTATAGAGTCCAAGAGTCCCCAAAGGTAGGCAGAGGTTAAAGTTAGATAGAACCTTACTCTCTAATAGTGGTAGCTTGGTCGAGCAGTAAGGCAGTATCAGAGGACAGTGTTAAGCATTTGATGTACACACCCAGTCAGCAAATGAATTCACACACTTAAGAACTGAACTCTAGGCCAATTGTTTTTGTATAAAAATATACTGTTGTTTATTTTTAGAACCAAGCAAGCCTGGCACAGGTAAGCATTAAATACTTTTCAGTAATAAGTTACTGGATATAGAACAGTTGAAAAATGCAATAGAAATTGTACTTTGTTTGATTTACAGGGGAGCAGTAGCATGCAACACTTAGCAAATACAGTACATTGAAATGAATGGGCTTTTTCAACAAATTGCAGGTAAGTTACTTTTACGTTACTTTTTCTAACTCCGTGCTGGATGCCTGGATTCAGCACTGGGACATTTCCTGAAAACAGGTGAGTAAATGCGTTTTTGTTATTCGTGCGATTTTTAAAGAATATTTTCAGATTTCAAAACTCCACACTTAGAAACTTTTTGGAGCAGTACATTGAAATGAATAGGCTTTTTCAGTAAATTGCTGGTAAGTTACTTTTACGTTACTTTTTCTAACTCAGTGCTGGATGCCTAGATTCAGCACTGGGACATTTCCTGCAAACAGGTGAGAAAACACGTTTTGGTTAATTGTACGATTTTTAAAGAATATCTTTAGTTTTCAAAACTCCACACAGTCGTTTTTTGGAAGAAAAATTGTCAATGTTATCCTATGGAGGAAAAACAGGTTATCGGTTTGCAGGTAAGTAAACGACTGTGGGAGTTAAGGTTCTGGGGTTAGAACAAGGGTTCCCCCAGGGTCAGTGATGCACTGTTGTTGCACCCTCAGCGGCACTAGGGCGGCCGGGTGCAGAGTGTTGAGACCGAATGTTATCCTATGGAGGATAGGGGGTCTCCGGATGGTGTCTGCTGGCAAGCAGGCCACTGCGTTGTGGGAGCAAAGCTCCTAGGGTTTAGGTCAGGGCAAATGGGGAAACAAGTTGGCACAAAAGGTGCACCCTCAGCGGCACTGGGGCGGCCGGGTGCAGAGTGCTGTTTCGGCGTCGGACGCCCTGTTGTTTTCTATGGAGAACCTCCGGTTTGAAGAAGCACTGCAGGCTCGGGGATGAGGATCTTCTGGGTGCGATCCCCACTTCGAGGGGTAAGTTGGGATGTCTTGGGTTGGTTAGGCACCGTTGGTTTGGGCACACAAGGCCGTGGGGCGCCGGGTGCAGGGGTGCCTTTTAGGGTCGGATTTCCTTACCCACTCTGGTCGCGGTAGAGGGGATCCTCTGGATTGAGGCTGCAGGCGTCGTCTGGAGTCTTGAGGCAGGTCAGGAGTCACCGGATCTCGGGTCAGAATCGCCGGGGTGACCTCCTCATGGTGTTTTTCCACTCGAGCTCGGGCCGGGTTCGGCGGGTGCAAAGTGGGCTGGATTCGCGGTGTCCGGCTGGAGCCAGAAGCTGCAGTTTAAACACGTCCGGTGTTCACGGGAGAAACAGTCTTGGAAGTGAAGGCAGGCAGGTCCTCCGGGGTTTGTGAGGTTGCTGGCTGCTGGACACGCCGGGATTTCGCAGGAGCAGGAGGGGAGACAGGCCTGTAGGGCTGGGGCCAAGTCAGTGGGCGTCGTCCTCTTGTTAGCTCTGCACGGCTCTTCGTCCTTCTTCTTCTTTTCTTCTTGTAGGTAAGCTGGATCTGAGGAAGTAAGGTTCAGGGTGCCCCCTAAATACTAGATTTAGGGGCGTTACAGGTAGGTAAAGGGCAGCGACCAATGGGTCCCTTTCCTGGGGTGGGTACACCCCCTATTCTGCCACTCTCCAGTGGGAGGGGGGCAGGAGCCTGTCTTTGGTTGGCTGGGTCCCCCCATCCTCAAGATGGCGGGGACTCGAGGTAGTGCTTCACCTCGCCTCCCCCCCTGAGGGGTGGAGTTGGCAGAGGTGGGCACACCTCCCTTCCTCACTTGTTTTTCCTGCCGGTTCTCCCGCCCAAAGTGGGGGGTAGAACAAGTGGGGACCAGTTGCTGAAAGCAGCAAATGGTCTGGAGAGGCTCACACAGGCGGCATACCTTTGAAGCTTCTCCTTCGTGAACCCTGCCGATCCTGGGGGAGGAGGCTTGGCACCTCGTCCCAGGGTGTGCATTGTTTCAGGCCCCCGAGAGCAGCAGGCTCTCGACCCAGGGGTCCAGAAACATGTCTGGTGGTGGCAGCTGAAGCAGCCACTCAGCCTGGACACTAGAGGTGGGTTAGGTTTCAGGGGGCATCTTTTAAGATGCCCTCTGTGTGCATTTTTCATTAAATCCCACACTGGCATCAGTGTGGGTTTAATGTGCTGAGAAGTTTGATACCAAACTTCCCAGTTTTTAGTGCAGCCATTATGGTGCTGTGGAGTTCGTAATGACAAACTCCCAGCACCATATACTCTTAATGGCAGCACTGCACTTACAATGTCTAAGAATGGACTTAGACACTGTAGGGGTACAGGCCTCATGCACCTGTACCCTCACCACTGGTATAGTGCACCCAGCTAGAGGGGTGGCTGACCTATGCCAGGACAGTGGGTTGTAGGCATGGCACACAGAGGTGTGTGCCATGTCGACTCTTCACTTTGTTCTGCACCAAAACACGCAGCCTGCAAAGGCAGTGTGTGTGTGTAAAGGTACAGGGCCTCTAAGGGTGGCACAATAAGTGCTGCAGCCCTTAGAGGGCTTCCCTGGTCACAGTGCCCTGGGTACCTGTGGTACCATTTACCAGGGGCTGACCTGTGGCCAGAGATGCCAATTGGGTACAGTTTTGGGGAAAGAACACAGGCCCTGGGAACCTGATTGGCAGGGACCCAGGGCACATCAAGTCAAAGTGCATCAGTGGTCTGGCAAAAGTGGGGGTTACTGCAACAGAAACCCACTTCCTTACACAAGCCCCCCCCCCCCCAGCCCAAAGGCCAGGAGACTCAGCCAAAGCTGGGAGAATCTTCCTAGTCTTTCAGGCGAGAAAGAGCAGAGGAAGTGGTTTGGGAGTTGCAGGGCCTACTCTGCCTTACATCCTTCTGTCCAGGTCAGCCCCTTTAGGGAGCTGGCCTACCTCAACAGTTTCAGGACCTAATTCCCAATGCTCCTTTCCTATCTCTTTAGTGCCTTCACCCCATCTTTTTAGTTCGGGTTCAGAGGTGCCTACCTCTGCAATTTCTAACTTAGCTAGGGCAATGCCCAGCTTACCCACAGCTTGAGCAACCCTACCATGACCAATAAGGTCAGGGGGCCTAACTTGCTATTTGGCAGGGGGCTAAGCCACCATGCCAAGGACAGTGCTGCCATGAAGGCTAACATCCAGCAGAGGCTACTGACAGCTGTCAGTGCCCAGAACCACACCTTTAGCTCTTCACTGGTAGGTGAAGGGGCTACCTTACAGGCTTCTTTGGGTTGTGGTTGCTTGTCTGCTGTTTTAGGGTGGGGGGGTCACTACACTTGGTAGGGAACACCCTTCTTCCACCCTCTGTTCTGCCAGCTGAGGAGCCACCAACTCAGGCTGGACAGTTGTCTGACTAGTCAGGGCTTTTTGTTGGCTAGGGGGGACTTCACCAGTGCCAAGTTTGGAGTTCTCCCTTACTGGGATAGAATCTCTCTGGCCCACTGGAACTGTGGCTAACAGTTGCCCACCTTTCCTACATTGTTTCTTCTTTTTCTTTTGGGGCTTAGCTGCACTAACTGCAGGTTGAGCCCCCCCAGGTTTCTGGGGTGAGGTCTGGCATTGGACCAGTACCTCTCTTTGGCTCAGACCAACCTCTGGGTGGTCGTTCCCAAGGAGACAATCAAGGGGGAGGTCTTTACTGACTGCCACCTTTCTCCATCTAAGTGACCCAGCTACTTCTAGGGGTACTACAGCCACAGGCCTAACAGTGACACCCCCTGGGACAGTCCTTACTCTTTTTGTTTCCCCTGGGACATACTGGTTTGAGAGAACCAACCTGTCATGCACCACAGTGTGACTGGCACAGGTATCTCTCAGGGCAAGGGCTGGGATTCCATTCACCAGTAGGTGGTGGAAGTGTCTACTCCCCTCTGGAATCTCCAGCTTACCTTGTGGCCCCATTTTCCAGTTGAAGGCTATGAGGGCTTCCTCCTCTGAGGACCCTTCCTCCAAAGCTACACTGGCAACCCCTGGAGCTACACTAGTCACCCCTGGAGCTGTGATAGGGACTTTGTTTTTAGGACAGCTAGGGTCCTTGGTGTGGTGTCCTGCTTTTTGGCAGGTGTGACACCATACTCTGTTGGGATCCCAATTCTTACCTTGGTACCCTGTCTTAGTTTGTGAGGTGTCTTTGGGCCCACCCTCCTGGACAGGTTTTTGGGGGGCTACCTGGGACCCCTTACTTTTATCTTTAAGGGGTTCACTGTCTTTCTTCTGGGGAGGCTTTGTAACCCCTTTCTTTTGGTCAACCCCAGTGGACGTCCTAGTGACCCTTGTTTTGACCCAGTGGTCTGCCTTCTTTCCCAATTCTTGGGGAGAAAGTGGACCTAGGTCTACCAGGTACTGATGCAACTTTTCATCAATGCAATTACTTAATATGTGTTCCTTCATAAACAGGTTGTAAATTCCATTAAAGTCATGCACATTGTTTCCAGTTAACCAGCCACCTAGTGTTTTTACTGAGTAGCCTACAAAATCAATCCAGGACTGGTTTTGGGTTTTGTGAGCCCCCCTGAATCTAATTCTGTACTCCTCAGTTGTGAGTCCAAATCCCTCAATCAGAGTTCTCTTCATGAGGTCATAAGACCCAGCATCTGCCCCAGAAAGGGTCAGGAGTCTGTCTCTGCAGTTACCAGAGAACAGTTCCCAAAGGAGTGCCCCCTAGAAAGTGTTCTTCACCCTTTTGGCTTCACAAGCCCTCTCAAAGGCTGTGAACCACTTGGTGATATCATCACCCTCCTCATATTTAGGGACAATCCCTTTGGGGATTTTAGGATCATAAGATTGCTCTTCATCCTTATTATTTGATTGCTGCCACCATTGATGGGTGCTAATCCCATCTCCTTTCTTTCTTTCTCTAGAGCCAGGAGTCTGGTCTCTAGGTCCAGTCTTTTGGCCAGCCTTGCTAAAAGGCTGTCCTCCTCATTGAGGCTGTCCTCAATGTCCTCACCAGAACCTGAGCCACCTGTGTGGCCTCTAGGTCCCCAGAGGTTAACTCTTGGAAGTAAGGGTACAGGTACCCTTTCTTCCCTAGGAAGTGGTGGAGCTGGGCACCTATCTCCATCCTCCTCACTCCTTTCCTCCTCTGACTGGTCATCACCATTTTCAGAGGGGTGGGCCTTTGAATACTCAGCCAATAGCTCCTGTAGCTTTTGTTTGGTTGGATGAGGGCCCATTGGTATATTTTTAAGTTTACATAAGGACCTTACTTCCTTGAAAGACAAGTGAAGGTAAGGGGTGAGGTCAAGCTCCTCAACCATGTCCTGCATGTCATTATTATCTTCACTAATAGTTGGGTTCTTATCTTGAGACATTCTAACAAAAAAGTTCTAACCCCTTTACCCTTGACTATAGTGACTTTTTATTTTCTAAAATTTTAAAGGGACTTAAGCAAGGCCCTAACAAGACTTTTAGTAGTTTGGTAAAAATGCCAATTTGAAAAAATCAGAATTCTAAAGGCAATTTAAGAGTTCTGTCGTGTGATCAGGTGGTAACCAAGTAGTCCAACAAATGCAAGTTGTATATCCCACCGCTGATCCACCAATGTAAGAAACTGGCTCTATATATACTGCACCAAAGTGAGGTACAGTGTATATAGAGTCCAAGAGTCCCCAAAGGTAGGCAGAGGTTAAAGTTAGATAGAACCTTACTCTCTAATAGTGGTAGCTTGGTCGAGCAGTAAGGCAGTATCAGAGGACCGTGTTAAGCATTTGATGTACACACTCAGTCAGCAAATGAATTCACACACAAGAACTGAACTCTAGGCCAATTGTTTTTGTATAAAAATATACTGTTGTTTATTTTTAGAACCAAGAAAGCCTGGCACAGGTAAGCATTAAATACTTTTCAGTAATAAGTTACTGGATATAGAACAGTTGAAAAATGCAATAGAAATTGTACTTTGTTTGATTTACAGGGGAGCAGTAGTATGCAACACTTAGCAAATACAGTACATTGAAATGAATGGGCTTTTTCAACAAATTGCAGGTAAGTTACTTTTATGTTACTTTTTCTAACTCCGTGCTGGATGCCTGGATTCAGCACTGGGACATTTCCTGAAAACAGGTGAGTAAATGCGTTTTTGTTATTCGTGCGATTTTTAAAGAATATTTTCAGATTTTACAACTCCACACTTAGAAACTTTTTGGAGCAGTGCATTGAAATGAATAGGCTTTTTCAGTAAATTGCAGGTAAGTTACTTTTACGTTACTTTATCTAACTCAGTGCTGGATGCCTAGATTCAGCACTGGGACATTTCCTGCAAACAGGTGAGAAAACACGTTTTGGTTAATTGTACGATTTTTAAAGAATATCTTTAGTTTTCAAAACTCCACACACTCGTTTTTGGAAAGAAAAATTGTCAATGTTATCCTATGGAGGAAAAACAGGTTATCGGTTTGCAGGTAAGTAAACGACTGTGGGAGTTAAGGTTCTGGGGTTAGATCAAGGGTTCCCCCAGGGTCAGTGATGCACTGTTGTTGCACACTCAGCGACACTAGGGCGGCCGGGTGCAGAGTGTTGAGGCCCAATGTTATCCTATGAAGGATAGGGGGTCTCCGGTTGGTGTCTGCTGGCAAGCAGGCCACTGGGTTGTGGGAGCAAAGCTCCTAGGGTTTAGGTCAGGGCAAATGGGGAAACAAGTTGGCACAAAAGGTGCACCCTCAGCGGCACTGGGGCGGTCGGGTGCAGAGTGCTGTTTCGGCGTCGGACGCCCTGTTGTTTTCTATGGAGAACCTCCGGTTTGAAGAAGAACTGCAGGCTCGGGGACGAGGATCTTCTGGGTGCGACCACCACTTCGAGGGGTAAGTTGGGATGTCTTGGGTTGGTTAGGCACCGTTGGTTTGGGCACACAAGGCCGTGGGGCGCCGGGTGCAGGGGTGCCTTTTAGGGTCGGATTTTCTTACCCACTCTGGTCGCGGTAGAGGGGATCCTCTGGATTGAGGCTGCAGGCGTCGCCTGGAGGCTTGAGGCAGGTCAGGAGTCACCGGATCTCGGGTCAGGATCGCCGGGGTGACCTCCTCGTGGTGTTTTTCCACTCGAGCTCGGGCCGGGTTCGGCGGGTGCATAGTGAGCTGGATTTGCGGTGTCCGGCCGGAGCCAGAAGCTGCAGTTTAAACACGTCCGGTGTTCACGGGAGAAACAGTCTTGGAAGTGAAGGCAGGCAGGTCCTCCGGGGTTTGTGAGGTTGCTGGCTGCTGGACACGCCGGGATTTCGCAGGTGCAGGTTCGAGGGGAGACAGGCCTGTAGGGCTGGGGCCAAGTCAGTGGGCGTCGTCCTCTTGTTAGCTCTGCACGGCTCTTCGTCCTTCTTCTTCTTTTCTTCTTGTAGGTAAGCTGGATCTGAGGAAGTAAGGTTCAGGGTGCCCCTAAATACTAGATTTAGGGGCGTTACAGGTAGGTAAAGGGCAGGGACCAATGGGTCCCTTCCCTGGGGTGGGTACACCCCCTATTCTGCCACTCTCCAGTGGGAGGGGGGCAGGAGCCTGTCCCTGGTTGGCTGGGTCCCCCCATCCTCAAGATGGTGGGGACTCGAGGTTGTGCTTCACCTCGCCTCCCCCACCTGAGGGTTGGAGTTGGCAGAGGTGGGCACACCTCCCTTCCTCACTTGTTTTTCCCGCCCAAAGTGGGGGGTAGAACCAGTGGGGACCAGTTGCTGAAAGCAGCAAATGGTCTGGAGAGGCTCACAAAGGCGGCATGCCTTTGAAGCTTCTCCTTTGTGAACCCTGCCCATCCTGGGGGAGGAGGCTTGGCACCTCGTCCCAGGATGTGCATTGTTTCAGGCCCCCGAGAGCAGCAGGCTCTCGACCCAGGGGTCCAGAAACATGTCTGGTGGTGGCAGCTGAAGCAGCCACTCAGCCTGGACACTAGAGGTGGGTTAGGTTTCAGGGGCATCTTTTAAGATGCCCTCTGTGTGCATTTTTATTAAATCCCACACTGGCATCAGTGTGGGTTTAATGTGCTGAGAAGTTTGATACCAAACTTCCCAGTTTTTAGTGCAGCCATTATGGTGCTGTGGAGTTCGTAATGACAAACTCCCAGCACCATATACTCTTAATGGCAGCACTGCACTTACAATGTCTAAGAATGGACTTAGACACTGTAGGGGTACAGGGCTCATGCACCTGTACCCTCACCACTGGTATAGTGCACCCAGCTAGAGGGGTGGCTGACCTATGCCAGGGCAGTGGGTTGTAGGCATGGCACACAGAGGTGTGTGCCATGTCGACTCTTCAGTTTGTTCTGCACCAAAACACGCAGCCTGCAAAGGCAGTGTGTGTGTGTAAAGGTACAGGGCCTCTAAGGGTGGCACAATAAGTGCTGCAGCCCTTAGAGGTCTTCCCTGGTCACAGTGCCCTGGGTACCTGTGGTACCATTTACCAGGGGCTGACCTGTGGCCAGAGATGCCAATTGGGTACAATTTTGGGGAAAGAACACAGGCCCTGTGAACCTGATTGGCAGGGACCCAGGGCACATCAAGTCAAAGTGCATCAGTGGGGGGGTGGGGGTTACTGCAACAGAAACCCACTTCCTTACACTCCAGCAGTTCATTGGTGTACATTGCACTCCTCACTCTGTCCAATGTGACTTTAATCCAAGCAAAGTATGCATGGACACTGCATTAGCTGTATTTCCATCTGAGAGAACATTGTAATTAAGGCCAGAACCAAATCTTTGAACATATCAATCCTCCTGGACCTTTGGACTGCCTTTTAAACCATTCTACATCTCACAATCAAAGACACAAACCACAATGTGATTGATACTCTGGACATGACCCTCAAATGTTACTGACCCTTCCGTTCTCAATGATTGCAGGATGTCAACCTGGCCACTTTCTATGCAAGCCCTATCACATGCAGTATCTCTCAAAGATCCCTGCTATTCTGTAAAGTCATCAAAATTTACATTCCCCATCTCATGGTGACACTTACAAGGCTGGCCTTCTCAATCACACTTATGCAGACAACAAGTACATCTACTTCAGCTCAGCAGCCCTATGGCTTTCTCTTTGGTGTTTTTAACATTACTGAGGAATCAATGGGCAAGCGGAGCATAACACGTAATAGGTCCTATTCACAAAGGTAAATGTACATCTGCAGATGTATTCATGTGTAAATCTACCCCTGCACCTAGGTGTAAGTCTACACTTTTTTTTATTTACACCTATGTGTAGACTTGGATGTCTCCACCACTTTTCCACCCCTTCATTTATGCGGTGGAAACATTCAAGCCAGAAGTTATGAGTGTAAAGTTATTACTAGTAACATTTTACAGCTATGTGGAGATCTCAGCCACTGAGGTGGAGATATCCCTTTGGTAAAGGGAAAATTAACGACGTTTAATAATTGTTAAAAAAATGAAAATATTTTAATATAAAGTAAACATGTAAATTATTAAAAAATAATGACATCATTAATGATCTTCAGCTTCTTACAGAATTCAAGAAGTGAGGAGAAGGCTCTTATTTGTAACTGCAGGTCGTTTCACGGTTTAGGAGCAATGTAGGAGAAGGCTCGACTGCCGATCTGGTATTCCGTATGCGTGGGATTTGTGCAAGTAGGAGTCTGGATGAGGAGCGGTGCCTGCCCATTTGAGAATGTCAGTGTTTAATAAACATATATGCTATGTGTGCCCCAGCACTATAGTGGGTGGACATTGCTTTTACTATTGCTTTAGTACAGCGTTAGGCATTATATGCAAATCTCTATGATATGATCAGGAACTTCAGAATCTTTCAAGAATTACTAATAAAACCATAACCACAATTGCTTTGGGTAGATGACCAAGACATGGCATGCATGTGAATGCAGGGGTTAGGATCAGAAAGGAGGTCGAGGGGGAATGTTCCCCCCAGAAATACAGGAGCAATTGTGACAAACATAATAAAAGAGATTGCGAAAATGGTTCTTGGTCACAGGGTGAAGGTAATGGGATTCTTGGATAATTAGTTTCTTTATTTTCTCATCAGTCAAACACTGTGTTCCTGTGTTGGCTCCTGTGCACTATACTTCCACATTTGTATACGATTTCAGAATGTAAATGGTTATATTTGTATGCAGTGACCATAGATGTGCGCTACTACGTAATGTATTCTGAAGGGGGTGTTTATGTTGTGAGGCGACTGTAACTGCCAGTGCTTGAAATGGAAAAATAAAAGTGCAGGTACTCTGTACCAGAGTACCGGCTTGTTTCTGAGAAGTGCCGGTACTCTCCAATTAAAAGTATTACATTTCTCTTGAGAAGTGCCGGTACTCTCCCTCGCAAAATAAAAAAGTGCCGGTACTCAGTACCAGACAGTACCGGCTCATTTAAAGCACTGGTAACTGCTATGACACTGGTGAGTTTTTTGGGATTAGCATGGACTCTATCATCCATATGTTTGTTCAATTGATGCAGGTAGTCTTTTTTATTTTTGTTGATGCCTGCTGAACTTGTTTGCGATTCTGTTTTATCCATTTGCTTGGTTAAGGCAGCATCTAACAACTGTTTCAGTTTAAGAGTTCTGCGTTCTATTAGTCAGGCATCTTTACCAATCAGTAGCAGAATGTCAATGAAATAAATCTGAGTTATAGGAGCACAATGTTATAAGTAGTGGAACAATTCATTGACTAGGTGTGACTTTTTTTGCATCGCATGCGTATACTGAACTTGTTAGCAAAGCAACCTGCTTGTATTAATTCATGGGCACCTCTCAGAGGATAAAACATTAGAGGGTCAATTTACTTATTTAGATGTTTTCTAAATCACAGTATTGTCACTTTACAATCACTTCAGAGTGCTTACTTACAACATTTTTCAATACAGTGTGGGCAGTGTATGAACTCAACGTAGACACTTGGAGCTAAGGCATGCATCTGACTGGAGAACTGGCATCAGTTGCAGGGGGGAAAGGACCAGATGCTGGAGCAAGGCGCTATGGCACTTGGTAAGTTACATAAAAGAGAGAAACTAAATCTTAAATATCCCTGGCCTGCTTTTCAGGGGGAATGGTGTATTTCTATCCGTGCTTGAACATGCTATACTACATACCTAATGTAGAGTCCAGGTCAAATATGAATCCTTAACTGTGGAGGCAGTAAGGAATGCTAAAGGATATGGATAGGTATAAGAGTTTTTATGAATATCCATTCAACACAAAATCCAGGGCACAACACCGCAGAGTCTGTATATTGGAAACTCTGGAACTCTTACTTTAGAATAGATGCATTAATAATTTTAACACTCATATGCCATCAATTTTCACTTTGAGGATATCTAGGGGAATCATTTTCTGACAATCCCCACACTTGTATTTTTCTTTTTGTGCTTGTATGCTCCCACCCGGAAATTTTAATCAGAACCTCCTTAGCGTGCCGTCTACTTGACTACAATTACAAAGCATAATCCTGATTTCTTTACATTAAGGGATCACTAGAGTTACAAACATTCTTGTTACAATCCTTAAAGGTAGTAAAAATAGGGGTGATAGAATACCTGGCTTTACCATGGCGAGCAAGAAATACCCTATTAAAAAAGTTCATTATATTAATAAATAAAAGCGCTGTTTCGGAAGTTCAAATGCCCAGTTTCAATGGAGTTAGATAAAGAAAAACAGTAAAACTACATAAGGAGTACTGTACTGATGGAGGAGCGCTGCCACTATTAGCATTTCAAGAAGAGGGGTACAAAATTAACATATTCACATGGTTCAGACAATTAATACTACATTGCAAGGAGGATGCAACGTTAGAAAGATGAGGCAAAAGGCTCTATTTAGAGTCGGCCGGTGGAAATACTCCTTGAGCATCCAAAGGATTTTGCACGTCCATCATTGCCAGTGGAGAAAAACCTATCTAACTAGGACATTATATCCCTTGCGGTGGAACAGTAGTGCATCTGCTGATGGGGGTTCATTCAAAATAGCTGATGTAGCTGGTGGATTATTTAGTTTTACATTTTTCTATAGTGTCACTCTACCCAGGTTGTTAGTGTGCCTTACAGTATAACATAAACAGGTAGACAGTGGTCTCAAATTGCATTGAAATGATAGTAGAGAACAAAAATGAAACTATGTATGAGATTACATATTAATTAAGTGGATCAGAAGAAATTGAGTAATAAGAGAAAAGGCAGAGACCAGGGCTGAGTAAAGGAAGACGAAGGAAGTAGAGAGTCATGTAATGATAGACAGGAGATAGAATTAACAACCAATGATGGGAAACTTCCTGCAGTGTCCAATCTCACTGACAGAAACTCCCTCAATATGTGCAAAATGTACCTCTGATGAGGAAATAAACAATCAGGGCCCATAGTGCTCATTCTATGGACCTGCTGAGGTGGATTTCTTTGCTAATTCCATCACGTTTCCATGCAAGACATTTTTAGTGAGAAATATCCGAGTATTTTGGCGGATTCTTACACTTCCATGGGATGGGTTTCATATAACTCGGCTTGGTGGTTTTAACACTGCTCATCAGTGAAAATAATGGTGGACAAGAGGATCGCGAATCTGTTGGACATTGGACTTCACTCACAGAAACAGAAATTACATGGCACAACTAGCGCAATATGTGTTTCCACCCACGGCTACGTCCGGAGAAAAATCTGCTAGCGAGAGGTCAGAAAGTAACTTTGCCTCAGTTGTTAAGTGGGCCAATGAAAAGCAATTACTGAGAAAACTATAAAAAGGACAATAAAATGCAACTATAGTAGCAAAACCCCAGAGGCAAAGCATCACTGTAGATTATGCAAAATATATTAGCCTCCACGTTGCTAAAACATATATAGCTGTTCTGTTCCCTCTGGGAGTAGATGTCAAAGTAGTGATATCATTATCCAGAAGGGAAGCTGAATTGTCCCTCATACCGACCTCTTTCTATAATGAATGTTGAAATTGGGATACTTTTTAACATTTTAGCAGACAGCCGCATCTCCAGTGTGACCACAAAAGGAAATTCATGAAGGCCAAATTGGGCATACGCCTTTAAGGATCCCCATGCGCAGTTCCAAGCAATTCTTCCTATTAAACCGTCTTGTGGCGTAGCAAGGTGGGCGTAATTCTATAGCAGGGCGACAGCTGAGGATTATGCTTTTTCCTTTCTTGCTTTATTGATAGCAGCCAATCATGTTAAAGCAAAATAATAATACACAACTACAATGCAACTAGTAAAAGAACTACAAATCCCATGAGACATAGTAACCAATCAACAAGCAATCCCTCATTACATCCCTTGAGTCCTGATGGTGTCCACTTTCTAGCTGCTCAGCAGCCTGACATTAAGCACCCTCTGTATTTACATCTCTTTTCTGTGATCATCATTGTTTAATATTTATTGTTATTGAATTGGATATTTTGAGTGGTGCTTGTGCGGATACCTGTGGACAGTCATGTTGTAATCTGTACCCATTCTCCCCTCAGATGGTTTGGATTGTGTGCAGGGTTGGGAAGTGCGTCACTTGCTCTGTGGTGATGTGGTCTGTGCTCACTCCGTGGCAGCGCCTGTTTATTCTCTATCTCCGACCATATGTTGTACCACTCCTCGGGTACCTCAACCCTGTACTTTGTGGCACGTGCATTGGCCTCCCTAATGCACCTCATAGCATTCACAGTGTGTCCCAGTGCCACACTGAAGCTCAGACGCCCTGCCTTCTGGTGACAGGCAGAGTTGCAATAATTATTGATCACAGCCTAGCCTAGAGCCGAACCGCTGGGCCTTCCATTGATGATGCGCTGGCACGTGGTTACAATTATCATTCAATTGACTTTTGTGATTGACTAAGAGGCAAAGGGGTTAGCAGTCAATAAAACAATTTGAAGTTTGTGTAGCCCTTTTGACCACACAATAAGGACCAGGAATCGGTAACTAAAGTTAAGTGAGTTTATTACACATTAATAACCAATTCAAATCATTGCAAATTAAACATCATTTAGATACAAAATTTAAATTGGAAGCATTAGTCAAAGAAGTAAATTCAGTTTTGATAGCATTAGATATGCGACAACACAGCCACATAAGTATGAAAGGCGAAAATCAGAAGTTGATCTTCCTTAAATAAACCCAAACTCTCCTTTTTCATCATTTATACATTTAAAAGTCATCTAATCGGGGCTCTAAGTTTTTATTGAGGATGGGTCAGAATGAAAAATCTCAGAGAAATTTAAGAAGCAGGAGTGTAAAATTTAAGTAGCAGGAAGGTGTCAGCATCGTGAAGATTTCAGTAGGAATCTTCTAAAAGGGAACAAGTGTTTAGCATATAGCTTTACACTCACGAGAATAGGGTAAGCAGAAAGGTCTGTACTTCTCAGAGTCCAAAGGGGTCTGCCATGAACTCTAACAGAATGTACATTAATTGAAGCATACAGATACATTCTCATCATCCGATCCTCACACCACCCCTCCGGGGACCAATGATGTTGCACTTCACGTTGCACAGTGGCAACATCTCCAGATTTTCTCATCCCACGAATCCTGGACATTCACACGAACTTGGATAGTATACCGTTACTGATACACGATGAGTAGGAAGCTTCTTCAGTTTATTAGCAATTCACATCTCTGCCAAGATTTTCTTCTCAGGCCTCACTATCTCTAATACACATCACTCCTTTATCATACTACTGAAGCCTTGAAACCACATCTGCAATCAATCAATCAATCAAGCATTTGTATAGCGCGCTACTCACCCGGAGGGTCTCAAGGCGCTAGGGGGAGGGGGGTCCGCTACTGTTCGAACAGCCAGGTCTTGAGTTGCTTCCTGAAGGAGAGGTGGTCTTGGGTCAGGCGGAGGTGGATGGGTAGGGAGTTCCACGTCTTGGCAGCCAGGTAGGAGAAGGATCTTCCTCCCGTTGTGGCTCTTCGGATGCGGGGGACGGCGGAGAGGGCGTGGTTGGTCGATCGTAGCTGGCGGGTGGGAGTGTAGAAGGTCAGACGGTCGTTGAGGTATCTGGGGCCTTGGTTGTGGAGAGCTTTGTGTGCGTGGGTGAGGAGTCGGAACGTGATTCTCTTGCTGACGGGGAGCCAGTGCAGGTCTCTCAGGTGTCCGGCGATGTGGCTGTGTCGGGGGATGTCCAGGATGAGTCGAGCTGAGGCGTTCTGGATGCGTTGGAGTCTTTTCTGAAGTTTGGCTGTGGTTCCGGCGTAGAGGGAGTTGCCGTAGTCCAGTCAGCTGGTGACGAGGGCCTGGGTGACCGTCTTCCTGGTTTCGGTGGGGATCCACCGGAAGATCTTCCGCAGCATGCGTAGGATGTTGAAGCAAGACGAGGAGACGGCGTTGACTTGTCTGGTCATTGAGAGGGAGGAGTCCAGGATGAAGCCCAGGTTGCGTGCGTGGTCCGTTGGTTTGGGTGCGTTGCCCAGGGCAGGGGGCCACCAGGAGTCATCCCAGGCGGAGGGTGATGATCCTAGGATGAGGACTTCCGTCTTATCTGAGTTCAGTTTCAGGCGGCTGTTCCTCATCCACTCGGCTACGTCCTTCATCCCTTCATGTAGGTTGGTTTTGGCGGTTGTGGGGTCGTTGGTGAGGGAGAGGATCAGCTGGGTGTCGTCGGCGTAGGAGATGATGTTGAGGTTGTGTTGGCGTGCGATGGCTGCGAGGGGGCTCATGTAGACGTTGAAGAGGAGAGAACATGCAAAATGCGTTTCAAATTCAGGCCTAGTTAAATTAGCTATGGTGAAGCTTCACGATGTGCACTTGAAGTACATGATTATATGTGCAATTATAACTTCAAAATAAATGCAGCGATCTAGAAGTGAACATAAATAAATGAGTTTATGCTTACATATGTGGTGCATTTCAAATGAATGCAAAATAACTTGAGACATAAGTGTAAATATGTATGAGAACTACATTTCATTCATGGTTAAGCTAAACATTAGTGTGCACACGTTTATGAATCTCTAATGTTCTACAGTGAATGCATTTCAATAATACATTCGAATACTTCACTTTTCATTAATAAAGTTAGGCACACAGAGTACATGGTGCTAAGCGCTCATATATATTGCACTTCTGTGACATGTAAGGGTGGAGCTAAAATTGCACTGCTCCAATAGCGTAGCTCATCTGAGGGTGCTCCTCCTCACATTCCTGTACTATGGACGGCAGTTAGATAAGCTGCTCAGTTTAAATCCAGGGTGATAGTAAGCTTGTGGGTCCTTGAGTTGATACTGCCCACCGGGCCATTTGCACTGTGTCATGTCATATAACTGCCCCCTACTGACACATGGCCAGGTGGATCTTACTGCAAATGATGCAGAATCCTTAGTGTTTGGCTAAGATAAGTAGGCTTTGGACAAGGCTTTCAAAGCTATGTGTTGTAATTCATTTCAACCTCTTTGGGCCCCCTGGGCTAACAACTCTGGTCTTTATTTTGCTTCATGCCTTCCTTGACAATGCACAGCCTTCTTGAGCAGCTTTAGCCCAGTCCAAAGGCTTTTCCCTTCTGTGCCCATAACCATCTTCTGAAGACAAGCAACCCCTCCCTGGGTCTGATTTCCTGGAAAAACTGAACTGAAGGTGTCATATGTTTTGAGTACTCTCGATGATAGCCTATTGGTGGAGACCCTAGTTGATCCTTTGGATTGCTCTGAGGTGGACCCTGACTCTGAAGAGTCAGGGGAGGCCGAACTGGATAAGAAGAAGAAAAGGGAAGAGGGATGAGGCTTTGGTGGAGATGATGATCCCTCTGCCTCCACTGCCACGACTTTGCTGAGGGACACCTTCAATTTGAAGGTCATAGGCCATCCCTGTTCCAGTAGTTAGGTGCTTTCGGCTAAGACTGCAGCCTGTGTTCAATCTAGGCCTTGTAAACCATTGTCTAAAGAGGTTAAAAACAGCTTGAAAGCGGAATGCCCAAGACCATCGCTTGTAGGGTCACTCTGATACACTGGATATTGACATTAGACTGCTAACTTTTTTGGCAACTTTGTCTGTGTTCCTAAGAAGGGCATCAACAGGTGATGGAAGGCTTGCTACAACAAGCTCTTGGACCAGTTGGACCCCTTGTTGGAAATACTGGACATGACCTTCAAGGCTAAGGATGACAGTACTCTCATTGATGCTGAGGATCTGACCGGTTGGAGCCAGTGGGCTATATGTGTCTTGGGCAATGCAAATTGCACCATTTCAGCCAAGACGCACAGCTTCACACTGCTGTGCATCAGTCCCATTATCCACGAGTTCACCTTCTGGGTTTTTCTGTCAGGGCCTTTTTGTTTGGTGACCCTTTCTTGAAGAAGATGGCTAAGTTTGTGAATACATTTATTTCACTTGACAAGGCTCATGTGGTTCTTAAAAAAGGCATCTAGCCAAGGGTTTTTGGCAGAGCCAGTAGAGACTGGGGTCGCTTGGCTGGTTACGCTCACTTCTGAGGCCAGTCTCATAGATGTGCAGGTTGGGAGGAGCAATATAGAGGCAACACCCTCGTCCCTTGCTACACAATAGGTTCCAGGGGATGTTCCTATCACTACGGCAACAGATGTTATAGTTCTTTCTTCCTGGATGATTATCCAGTCTCCCTCTCATGTAGGTCTGGGAGAAAACGTTGGGCTGTTTTTCCACAATTTGTGTCACCTGACACAGGATGCCTGGGTCCTAGAGACAGTCTTGGGTTGCCCCAAATAGTTTTACACCAGTGCATCCTTCTTCTCCACCCAGGCAGACCACCATTTCCCAAGAGAAACTTATGTTGAAGACAATGAAATTCAGTCTTTACTCCAAAAACAGGCTATAAAACTTTGACTGCTCCCCTGAGAGACTTATAGGACTGCGAAGAGCTGGCCACATGCCAGTTTGTCAGGGTAGATGCACAGCCAATTGCATCTAAATATCTCTGGACAACTAGTACAGTTAGTGCATATCTGGTCAACTGGTGGGCTGATGTCTTTAGAAACATATGTGCTGGCTCTGTATTGACTACAGGTGGTCTACCAGGTGTTGCTCTAATGCACTATTAGTAGACAGTTGCAAGATCAGCACAGTGTGTACCATGCAGATGCATAGAAGACTCATGCAGTTAAATGTAGTGTTTATATTTGTTAACCAGCGATGCATCCACTAGTCATGTGACACACAAATCCACTAAACATGACAAGGTACACAGATACCCACGGTGCATAGTATGTATGCTACGAATAATCGCAGAACTACAATCCAAGTCTTTGGGCTATGTTTTGTGAATGGGTGTGATACAGAAGCCATGCACTTTGAAGCAAAAGAACAGAACTGGAAGCTGTGATCTGACAGTGCTGCAAAAATGCATGAAACATATCCCATTACCAAAGGCTGCCGGTGGAATTTGGTGTATCTGGGTGGCACAAACAGTGCGCAGACAGAGGCTTTGTGCTGCTTCTCACAACCTGATGTTACAACACTTCAGGACAGAATCCGCACAGTAGGTGCTATACAGATGCAACAAATCTCATTTACAACCAAAGTCCTGCATTGTGTGTCACTCACTGAAACATTAGTTCTATATCACCACAGTCGGGCACTGTATCACACATACTAAAACCTGCCAGTAGATGCAGGCTACAAGCTGTGTTTGATTAAGTGTGTGCCACACAATGAAGCATCAACAGTTAACAATACGCATGTATCTTTAGTGACTTTTCCCAGTGAGGTTACACTTCACATACAAAATCCACTCAACATACCATTGGGAGACTACTTCGAGCACCAAGCTGCCTGTTGCTGTAGCACACAGTTGCCGCAAGACATTGTCTACTGAAAGCATTCTTTTGCTGAAGAAGATTACACCTGTCGCAAGACACTGTCTACTCTAAGCATTCTTTTGCTGAAGAAAATTACACCAACTTAGAGTAACGGGAAACTAAGATATATAGAATGCCCGCATTGCGTGAAACTAGTCTTATGCAAGATTACGCTTGCCTGATGATTTTTTTCTTTGGCCTAAGCAGTCCCTGCTGAGGGTCATTCACTGAGGGTCACACTTTAATAGACCAGTAATGCATAGAAGTTGTACACGGTATTTGGACACAATATCAAGTTTTAAATATCGAGGTACAGAATTACCGATACAAAAATATTGTGATGCAGAAATATCGTTGTCAAGAATATCGACTTTTCAGGTAAATAATATCGTTGTCAAGAATATTGTTGTTGTTAATATCGTTTTCAATAATATAGTTTTAAAAAATATTGTTTTTCAATTATCTTTATGTGTTTCAGTTTATATATTATTTATGTGTTATTATTGTAGGTATAATTGTTAGTAATATTTTTAAACATAGTTTGCAATTTTAAGTGATTTATAGTTTTTATTTTTAATTGCTTATAGTAATTTATAGTGTTGTAGTGGGTTGCTAGGTGTGTAGGGTGAGAAGTTAAATAAGTATAATTAATTAACAATTAATTATTCATTTATTATTACTTATTTACTGATTATCAATTATGTTAATTGTGCAATATTTATATTTTTAAGTTATACATTAGGTGCGAGCTGCTGGGTTTGTAGGGGTATAGGGTGTGAAGTTAATTAAGTAATAACAAATTAGCAATTAATTAATAATTTATTATGAATTATTTAATTAATCATTAATTGTGTAAATTTTATAATAATTATATTTTTTAAGTTATATATTAGGTGCAGGCAGCTGGGTTTGTAGGGGTATAGGGTGGAAAGTTACATAATAAATAATTAGTTAACAATTAATTATTAATTATGTAATGCATATTTGATTAATTACGTTAATTGTGTTATACTTATTTATTTTAGGTACATTTTAGGTGCGGGCTGCTAGGTTTATCAATTTTCACAAATTGATAATTAAATATTACATTGTTTATTAATCATGTAAATTGTTAAATTGTTTTTCTTTATATAAATTTATAGATTATATATATATATCTATATATATATATATATGTTCATATTAAGAGTTTTATATTTGTTCTAAATTAATAGGGCTATGTTACACATATGTTATGTGTTTGAAGTGAAGTACTTTCCCTACTGTTGTGCAGACTGGAGTGGGAATAGAAAATCTTAACCCTCTGATGGCACCGCTTTCCGTACTGTTGCACAGACTGGAGTGGGAATAGTACATTTAACTCCTCCGTAGTTCAAATCTTTCCGTACTGTTGCACAGACTGGAGTAGGAATAGTAAATTTAATCCCTCTGAAGTCCTACGCTTTTCGTACTGTTGCACATACTGCAGTGGGAATAGTAAATGTAACCCCTCCGAAGACCAATGTTTTCCCTACTGTTGCACAGACTGCAGTGGGAATAGTAAATGTAATCCCTCCGAAGTCCAACTCTTTCCCCACTGTTGTACAGTCTGGAGTGGGAATAGTAAATTTCCTCCCTCTGAAGTCCACCGCTTTCCCTACTATTGCACAGACTGGAGTGGGATAGTAACTATTACCACTCTGAAGTCCAACGCTTTCTCTACTCTTACACATACTGGAGTGGGAATACTAAATGTAATCCCGCCGAAGTCCAATGCTTTCCCTACTGTTGCACAGACTGGAGTCAGAATAGTATATTTTACCCCTCCATAGTCCAACGCTTTCCTTACTATTGCACATACTGGAGTGGGTATAGTAAATTTAACCCCTTCGAAGTTGAACTCTTTCCCTACTGTTGTACAGACTGGAGTGGGAATAGTAAATTGAACCCATCTGTAGTCCAAAGCTTTACCTACTGTTGCACAGACTGGAGTAGGAATAGTAAATTGAATCCCTTTGAAGTCCTACACTTTCTTTACTGTTGCACAGACTGAAATAGGAATAGTAAACGTAACCCCTCCGAAGTCCAATGCTTTCCTTACTATTGCACAGACTGGAGTGGGAATAGTAGCTATTACCACTCTGACGTCCAATGCCTACACTACTGTTGCACAGACTGCAGTGGGAATAGTAAATGTAACCACTTCGAGGCCAACGCTTTCCCTACTGTTGCAAAGACTGGAGTGTGAATAGTAAATGTAAGCTCTCTGAAGCCCAATGCTTTCTTTACTGTTGCACAGACTGGAGTGTGAATAGTAACTATTCCCACTCTGAAGTCCAATGCTTTCTCCACTCTTGCACATACCGGAGTGGGAATAGTAAATGTAATCCCGCCGAAGTTCAATGCTTTACCTACTGTTGCACAGACTGGAGTCGGAATAGTATATTTTACCCCTCCGTAGTCCAGCGCTTTCCTTACTGTTGCACATACTGGAGTGGGAATAGTAAATTTAACCCCTTCGAAGCTGAACTCTTTCCCTACTGTTGTATAGACTGGAGTGGGTATAGCAAATTTAATCTCTTTGAAGTTGAACTCTTTCCCCATTGTTGTACAGACTGGAGTGGGTATAGTAAATGTCATCCCTCCTAAGTCCACCTCTTTCCCTACTGTTGCACAGATTGGAGAGGGAATAGTAAATTGAACCCATCTGTAGTCCAAAGCTTTCCCTATTGTTGCACAGACTGGAGTAGGAATAGTAAATTGAATCCCTCTGAAGTCCTACACTTTCTTTACTGTTGCACAGACTGGGATAAGAATAGTAAACTGTACCCCTACGAAGTCCAATCCTTTCCCTACTGTTGCACAGACTGGAGGGGGAATAGTAGCTATTACCACTCTGATGTCCAATGCCTACACTACTGTTGCACCGACTGAAGTGGGAATAGTAAATGTAACCACTTCAAGTCCCATGATTTCTCTACTGTTGCACATACTGGAGTGGGAATAGTAAATTTAACCCCTCCCAAGCTGAACTTTTCGCCTACTGTTGTATAGACTGGAGTGGGTATAGCAAATTTAATCCATCCGAAATTGAACTCTTTCCCTACTGTTGTACAGACTGGAGTGGGTATAGTAAATTTCATCCCTCCTAAGTCCACCTCTTTACCTACTGTTGCACAGACTGGAGTGGGAATAGTAAATTTAACCCATCTGTAGTCCAAAGCTTTACCTACTGTAGCACAGACTGGAATAGGAATAGTAAATTGAATCTGTCTGAAGTCCTACACTTTCTTTACTGTTGCACAGACTGTAATAGGAATAGTAAACTTTACCCCTCTGAAGTCCAATGCTTTCCTTACTGTTGCACAGACTGGAGTGGGAATAGTAGCTATTACCACTCTGACGTCCAATGCCTACACTACTGTTGCACAGACTGATGTGGGAATAGTAAATATAACCACTTCGAGGCCAATGCTTTCCCTACTGTTGCACAGACTGGAGTGTGAATAGTAAATGTAATCCCTCTGAAGCCCAATGCTTTCTTTACTGTTGCACAGACTGGAGTAAGAATAGTAAATTGTACCCCTCCGAGCTCCAATGCTTACCCTACTGTTGCACAAACTGCAGTGGGAATAGTAGATTTAATCCCTCCATAGTCCAACTCTTCCCCTACTGTTGTACAGACTGCAGTGGGAATAGTTAATTTCATCCCTCCGAAGACCACCACTTTCCCTACTGTTGCACAGACTGCAGTGGGAATAGTAAATGTAACTCCTCCGGAGTCCAAAGCTTTCCTTATTGTTGCACAGACTGGAATAGAAACAGGACATTTAATCCCTCCGAAGTCCTACGCTCTCCCTACTGTAGCACATACTGCAGCGGGAATAGTAAATGTAACCCCTCCGAAGTCCAATGCTTTCCCTACTGTTGCACAGAATGGAGAGGGAATAGATAACGTAATCCCTCCAAAGTCCACAGCTTTCCCTACTGTTGCACAGACTGGAGTGGGAATAGTAAATGTAATCCCTCTGAATTCCTACGCTTTCCCTACTGTTGCACAGACTGGAGTGAGAATAGTAAATCTTAACCCTCCGAAGTCCAATGCTTTCCTTACTGTTGCACAGACTGGGGTGGGAATAGTAAATTTATTTAACCTCTCCAAAGTCCAACGCTTTCCCAACTGTTGCACAACTGGAGTAGGAATAGTCAGTTTAATCACTCTGAAGTCCTACATTTTCTTTACTGTTGTACAACCTGGAGTAGGAATAGTAAATTTTACCCCTCCGAAGTCCAATGCTTTCCCTACTGTAGCACAGACTGGAGTGGGAATATTAACTATTACCACTCTGAATTCCAGCGCTTTACCTTCTGTTGCACAGACTGGGGTGGGAATAGTAAATGTATTTAACCCCTCCGCAGTCGAGTGCTTTCCCTACTGTTGCACAGACTGGAGTGTGAAGAGTAAATTTAGTCCATCCGAAGGTCAATGCTTTGTTTACTGTTGCACAGACTTGAGTAGGAATAATACATTTTACCCCTCTGAAGTCCAATGCTTTCCCTACTGTTGCACAGACTGGAGTGGGAATAGTAAATTTCATCCCTCCGAAGTCCACCACTTTTCCTACTTTTGCACAGACTGGAGTGGCAATAGTAAATTTAACCCCTCCGTAGTCCAAAGCTTTCTCTACTGCTGCGCAGACTGGAATAGGAATAGTAAATATAATACCTCCGAAGTCCAACGCTTTCCCTACTGTTGTACAGACTGGAGTGGGAATAGTACATTTTACCCCTCCATATCCTAATGATTTCTCTACTGTTGCATAGACTGGAGTGGTAATAGTAAATTTTACCCCTCCATAGTCCAATGCTTTCCCTGCTGTTCTACATACTGGGGTGGGAATAGTATATTTAAACCCTCCGAAGTCTAACACTTTCACTACTGTTGCACAGACTGACAAGGGAATAGTAAATGTAATCCCTCCAAAGTCCAATGCTTTCTTTACTGTTGCACAAACTGGAGTGGGACTAGTAAATGTTACCCCTCCAACATCCAATGCTTTCTTTACTGATGCACAGACTGGAGTGGGAATAGTAAATTTTACCCCTACAAAGTCAAACGCTTTCCCTACTGTTGAACAGACTGGAGTGGGAATAGTAAATTTTACCCCTCCATATCCTAACGATTTCCCTACTGTTGCATAGACTGGAAAGGGAATAGTAAATTTTACCCCTCTGTAGTCCATTGCTTTCCCTACTGTTCTACATACTGGGGTGGGAATAGTATATTTAAACCCTCCGAAGTCTAACACTTTCACTACTGTTGCACAGACTGAAAAGGGAATAGTAAATTGAATCCCTCTGAAGTTCAACGCTTTCCCTACTGTTGCACAGATTTGAATGGGAATAGTAAATTTAACCCCTCCGAAATCCAAAGTTTTCCCTACTGTTGCACAGACTGGAGCGGGAATAGTAAATTTAATCCTTCTGAAGTCCTACGCTTTCCCTACTGTTGCACAGACTGGAGTGGGAATAGTAAATCTTAACCCTCTGAAGTCCAGTGCTTTCCCTACTGTTGCACAGACTGGAGTAGGAATAGTAAATTTAATCCCTCTGAAGTCTAACGGTTTCCCTACTGTTGTCTCCCCTCTGGGGAGAGGGGTAGTTGGAATTGTTAACAATGTTGAACAAAATGGGGATGACAATGACATATCAATGCTTTTTCTTGATGATATGTAGTGAATGTATCACGATTATAAAATAAGTATGCAAAACCCCCATAAAACTGGTTTGGAAAAAAAAAGTCCAATGATTTCCCTACTGTTGCACAGACTGGAATGGGAATAGTATATATTACCTCTCTGAAGTCCAATGCTTTCCCTACTATTGCAGAGCCTGGAGTGAGAATAGTATATTCCCAGACTTCAATACTTTTCTTAATATTTGTTTAAGTATATCTAGTATAATCATTTGCTTAATTTTATATTAATTTTTATATATATATATAAAATAAATAAAGAATTATTGCCTATATTTCCGGTGGTTCGTGGTCCTTACGTCGATGGAAGCAGATGCGAGTCATTCTGTGGATTGGTGAAGGATCCTGGTGAATTCTTTAATATATATATATATATATATATATATATATACATATATATATGTAAGCTTGTATATATATATGAGGTGATGGTGTTCTAACGCTTTTCCACACCGAATGGAAACAATATATGGCAATGATGCTGCGGTAATCTATGCCAATGCCCCCGTCTGTATTTTTAAAAATTTAAATTTTATCTCAAGTTTCATTATAAAATTTAATTCTCACATTTTAAAACATCTGATGATGATGATTATTTTTGTTTTTTGCTTTTAGCATAGCACACTTTATATGCACGTTGTAGCACTTTATATATTCTCTTGTGATGTAGTCATAATATGAGCGATGGCTATGAATGCCAATTCATATTGAGTTTTCAGTACAGAACATGGAGGATTTAATTGTTTACTTGTTCTTGGTTCAAATGAACAGAAGAGGGGATCCCTAAGGGTCAAATAGATGAGTTTTTAGACATAGTTATGATTGATGTGGTGGATATCCTATTTACAGATATTTTGTTCATTATGACTTAAGATCAAGATCTTTTGTTCTCTAATGAATTTAAAATATATCAAATATGAGGACATGTTATCACTTTGACATGAGATATTGAGCAACACATCTTTGGTTAGGTTCAGTACCGCAATATCCCCTTCGCGAGAATGATTATCATTTTACATATGCATTTGAACTAGTTGTTAGTAATTTTCCCGAATTTTGTGATCATGCACTTAGCACTTTATATCATGCTTTTGAACTGATCTCAGGAAATGTGTATATGTTTACTATCCATATTGATATTTGCACAGAATCATGATTAATTTTTAGCTTCCAGTAGCGATTTTATAATTTGTATTCATACAAGTAAATGCAGTAATTGCCTTGTCAAAAAAATGTGAATTAGTATTTTGCACTTTATATATCGTTTTGGATTGATCCTGGAAATAGTGCACAATCAAACAAGCCTATGCTGCCAATAGTTGATTTCAATGTATTTTGATGCATGTAATACAATGAGAATATTTATAAGTATTTCTTTTAGTTTCACTAATCACGTGACGCAATGTGTGGTAGGATTGTTGAAAAGCAATGAGGGTCTAGGGTCTCGTCATGTGATCAAGCCCACTGGATGGGCGAAACGCGTCATCAACCATGCTGAGCGTCAGCTAAATAAAAAGGAAAAATATTGCACCTACCTGGTGTCCGTGTCCCGTATTTTCGACTGGAAATAATCGAGGGAATTCTGGTGTAATATATATATATATATATATATATATATATATATATATACATATATACATGTATTAATTTTTATAATTAAAAAAAGATATTTTTAGTAACTGTCTTTTTTAATTTTTATATTTAATTAATTTGGTAATTTATTTAATGTTTTGCAGTTGATGTGTTAATATTTTATGTTTCATATATATATATATATATATATATATATATATATGCTTTTTGTAGTAGAAAATTAAAAAATAAAAACATTTAATAGTGTTACATTATATATATGTATATATAAATATACAAAAACATATATATCTATGTATGTATGTTTATATAAGTATATATTCATATATAGTATTAACTATTATTTACATTTATTTAATTCACGTAATATTAATGTTACATATTAAAATATTTAAGATTTACTATTTTAAACTATATATATATATATATATATATATATATATATATATTAAATGTGATATTTGTGTATGTTTTTTTGACAATATTACTTTGAAACAATGGTTTTAAAAAAACATTTTTGTGCTTAACATTATAACTAAAGGAAACAATATTTTTTAAATGATATTTTTGACACAATAATCTGTATCTCGATATTGTTGTGTTTGTTATTGTGTCATTGATCTGTTGTACATCATACATGGACCCTTAACTGAAGCACACAGGATGTATTTAGCGTATGTGTGTTGTTGATACACTGGACAGTCACTGGCTGGTCACAGGGTGTGACAAACGTATACAACAATAGTAAACTGCCACAAGCTATGCATATTATGTGGTACACAGATGCATGAAAGGTAGCCCAAAGGAGGTGGTTCTATGTTGCAAACCAGGTGCAGGGAAGGACACTGTGTACCATCACACAATGATGCATCAAAAGCATAATTTAAGTAACACAGATGAACTAAATATCTTAACCCAATAGTGGTCATAAGCTAGGTTTTCTGTATCTATTTGGAACATATAGGGGCCGATTCCGATTCCGGCCGGAATTCTCTCCGACCGAGCCGGACCCGGAGAGAATTCCGACCGAATCGGACCCTAGCAGTCTGACCGAACGAGTACGATGCGCACGCATGCCATCGGACTCGAGTCGGTCGGACTCCCATTGAAGTCAATGGGAGCCTGTCGTACAACGCGTACGCGGGCTCCCATTGACTCAATGGGTGCGAGGCGAACAAGGGTGCCCCCTACAGCGTGTACGCGTCCAAGCGCATCACGGTGTACACGCACAGGTAGGGGGGACCCATGGGTCCCCCCTGTGTGCGACTCGCGCGCCTACGCGTACAGGGGGGTCCGACGCAGACCCCCAAAGTCCGGCTCCGACAGCTTTTGCGAGCCGGACGGCGCGAGTCGGTCGGACTGCTCGCGGCGCGCATCGTACTTACCCGGCCGGGAAACGTCTCCATAGCGCGGTGCGAGTCGTGTCCATGCGAGTCGGTCGGAGCGTGTTGAAGCCGCGTTCGAGTCGGTCGGAGATTTCGCGGGTGCCTGCATCGTACTCGCTCGGTCGGACCCGCGTACGATTCGGTCGGGAAACAGGGCTCCGAATCGGATCCGGTAAATCCGAATCCGATTCGGAGCACTACCGGCCGAGATCGGAATCGGCCCCATAGTATCTCAATTATTGATGCATCAACAGTACCTAGTCACATATTATGCACTATGTCTTCCACACACAAGTTCCAAACAAACCCCCTACCACAAAATAGATGTAGAACTTGCAGTCCAGCACTATTAAGGTGTGGCATCCAGTCTTCACTGTGGTACATCATTTGTACTGATAATTGCGACATCAGTACATATTCTGTTTCCTGGATTGAATGATGTTTGACAGACAGATAAACCGAAACTGTCTCCTAGCCTTCATCCTCGGACAGTCTATAGTGTATGTGTAACAAATTACACAGCTTGCGGCTGTGTGTTTTTAGTGCATGAGCACACTGCCTTCGGCCATTCATTCTACGTACCAAACAAATGCACCAAACACAGGGCCTGATTACGATGCCGGTCGGACTCTCATCCGACCGGCACCGTGGCGGAAGCAGTACCGCCGACTAGAAGTTGGCAGTCCCACTGTCCGCATTACGAAGCGACCGCCCTCACGGTAGTCACAATGTGTATATTTTGTATTGCGACGTGTTCTGCGGGTTGCAGCACATGCCGCAATCCAAATATACACATTTAAAACATCCCTGCAGGGATGTTTAGGGGGGCACCTTCTGCCTGCCTTTTCATGGTGGGTGAACCGCCATGAAAGGGCGGGCGAAAAGGGACATTGTAATCCTTACGGCGGTGCCTGAGCAGGCACCGCCCTCATTGCAGGGAATGTGAGTCCAACCGCCGCACTGACAGGATCCTTGATCTTGTTGGATGCGGGGGTCTTTCCCCCCGACAGCCAAGCTCCGCCGCCTTCATCCTAATGCTGCAGTCAGACCAATGGGCTGGATGGCGGTGGGACCGCCACCGACAGCCTGACAGTGGCGGTCCCATCACCATCATAATCAGGCCCATAGTCCACAAAGTTATGTTCAGAGTTTTCTTAATGAGGAATTTTTGGAGTGAAAGGTTTCTGTCAGTGTGTAATTTTAATCTAAAATGTTAACCCTAACAGGCGAATGTTTGTGTGCAAAGACTAGATGTGAGAGTGATTGGTGTATCTGAAGATTAGTAAGAAATATATTTTAGTTGGGATGAAGACTTCTTTGTGCTCCAAGCTAATGTGGGGGTCTATGGCATAAATGGCAGCCTTACCTTCATTAAAGATTTTCCCACTGTTTTGATCTATCCACCAGGTG
This sequence comes from Calotriton arnoldi, assembly GCA_963921515.1. Classification (NCBI taxonomy): domain Eukaryota; kingdom Metazoa; phylum Chordata; class Amphibia; order Caudata; family Salamandridae; genus Calotriton; species Calotriton arnoldi. The sequence goes on from CAWUFW010002732.1 coordinate 919,888, forward strand.
GAGTTCACAATAGCTCTGCGATTGTGGTTTGTGGGCAGTATTCAGTGTGGTGTCCAATATTGTTTGTTTTCGCAATGAATAATTAATTGATGGTGTTCGACTTTTAGTGGATTAGGAATATGTGTAGTAGTATCACACACTATGTGATGGCCTTGAATAGATATTCTCTTGCCATTTGCTGCCACTGTGGAATATATCATGAGTACCAGCAGGCAAGGGGGTTTACATTTTATGTCAGGGAGTTTTTGTGGCTCATGATTCTCAAGTCTGAATTATAGCTCATGGTTGAGGACGACTCAAATAGAATTTAATTTGGATGACACAGGTGTGGAAGTAGGCAATGTTTTGCTGGAGGGTTTCTATGTGACAGTGTTTGGTGTGTGACAGTTGTTTGATTGGCTTACCGTTGTGGATGGGTGAAGTGTGGTAGAGTGAAAGGGGATGGATAGATGATACATTCAATCCAGGGACAGATGTGTGTAGTATTTGTTAAATTGAGCCCTTTAATGTTGCTAGATCTGGGTGGTGGTTAGAGTCACTTTTCAGATATTCGATCTCTGCAGAGCCCTTGATATTTCTTTCTGATTTTACTCTTTCTGATCCCTGCACCTTTTTTGTGTGTGCTTATCACCTGTACTTGTGTTGATGAGTAGAACACAGACCCACTAACTTATGCTGTGCAGTAAATCACTAGATCAGCTCACAAATGTCTTTCTTGCCCTGGTATGTGACAGGTAAGCACTATGTATGTATGTATATGGTCTTTCTAATGCACAAATGTAGCCAAAAGGAAGTGGAGCACTGTACAGGGCCAAAGATAAACATAAAGTCAACGAGTGATAGGAGAGGTAGCTAGTTTTTGCAGTGTTAATGCGTTGTGATGTAATTGTTTCCTAAAATGAAGCAGCACTGGGTCAGTCCTAATGGGTATGGGAATGTTGTTCCTAATCCTGAATGCACAGATGGAAAAGGCCTGTTGCCTTGTTTTTAAATTTTTACACTCTTAGTTTGCAGTTTGCTGGTGTCCAGACTGCGGGTATGCCGAGAACCAGCAGAGATGGTGAGCTTGACTTCAAGACATACCCTCACGAGATCCGTACCGAAGTTGCTGTTATATGTGGTAGCACTTGGTTGCTCTCTGTGGTTAGTAAAGATGCCAACAGATTGTAATATTAGGTTAGGGTAACACGAATAATGGCCCGGCGCTACACTCCCAGATCACCGATACCCCACCAGTGTAGGTATAAGTTCATATAAGCAAGTATCCAAAATCCTGAGAAAAAACACTTCTCCAACAGCCAATACAATTGGTCGTTCTTTATTGAATTAACACAGTCACAGCCAACACTTGTTTCCCCACCACGTTGCTTCTTCAGGGCTCAAAATCGCGTGAAAAACCTAAACATGTCCACAAAATACAATCTCTCATTGATCTAAATTCATTAAACAGGAATCTCATATGTATTCTTTTGAGGTAATTTCCAATATTTGCAATAGCAATCCACAACCCCTTGATAAGGGAATCTAATAACGATATAAGGATGAAAAAATGTCCTCATAGGACCCCATCAACAGAAGCCAAAAGCTTTCTGGGTGTAAGTCTTTGTCCAAGTGGCATTGCACATTCCAAGAATTATCTTGGCCGTGGAACCATTCTCTAGATAAGATAAAATAGCTGCTTTTAGGCTGCTCCTTTCCTGGCAAATTGTAATTGGTTTAACCTTATATGCCAACCTTGGAGTTGTGGCTTTTAGTATTGCCACCCCTCTAGTTTGAGCCGTTTCTATGCTCATGTGACCTATGCATGTCCCAGTCCCTTATATTTCAATCCAGTATTAACAAGCCAGAGATAAAATTTCTGTTTTAACTCTCAACTCCAGTAATAACCAGCCTGCAGATCAAGCTTCTATTTTGCCATTTCAGGCCAATACATACAAGTTTTCAAGCCTGGAAATTCTACCGCTAGAACTAGTCCATTCCAAAGGAATAGCTTCCAAACTTTATAAAAATGTTTGTGGCTTTTTCCTTCTGGGGCTTTTGGCACTATTTCCTAGGGAGTGTCTTTCTGCTACCTCTGTCTCTGTCAGGACAAACAGTGTGGTTTCTGGAATTCTACCCTTACTTCAAGATGGTTAAGATGCGTCCCCTGCCTCCATAATCACTATCCTAGAGAATGAAGTGCAGACCTTAACACTCCCAGAAAATTACCCATGCTGTGAGTTAGGTCAATGGTGTGGATGCGGGAGGTTTTATTTCGTATTTTTTATTTTGGTGTTATGAGATAGACTAAACCAAGCGGTATTAGTGTGCTTTACAGACAACTGGAAACAGCGATGAGCAAGCACCAGCAATTTAGGAAGGGTTTAACAGTAGTTATAGACACAAGGAAAACAAACACAGTTTAGTAGAAGAAACAATTACTTAACACAGAGGAATCCGTAATTTATGGGTGTAAATGTTATCTTAGTGTAGGTGCCTGTATAACAGATGAGGTTTTTTAGCTTTTCTGAAGGTGAGCAGGTTTGATAAAATTCTTAGGTAACTGGGGAGAGAGTTCCAAAGAGTTGTGGCAGTATGAATTTCGGTGACTCTAGGACGAGGGAGTATGTATTCATCAATGCTCCTTGGCCTCCTGGAACAGTCTGCATGTTTTCTAGATAGGGAGGGGTTTTCAAGCAGGTAGCCTTCTATGCCAGACATTGTATTTAAAATTTGATTCTCACTCCCAAAGCAGGTAGAGTTTGCCTTTCAGAATGGGGGTCACATTTTTAGATCGAAGCCTACCAGACAGCATAGCTGTCTGGTTTGCAAAGACTTCTTGGGATCATTCAGACAGATTCTCTGGAAATACATGACACCCATTGCTTATCATTGGCTTGGTGTTATGTAACTCACAGTTGCTTGCTTTTTATTTGCTGTCTTTATTTGTTTTAAGCTGTCCAGTATGTCTTTGTCCCTCATGTGGAGCATAGCCTGTTTACTGTCTTCTTCCATGAGTGCTCACTTTCTGCAAACAGACCATTCAAATTTGTTCATATCTTGTCACATTTTCTGTGCATTCAAAGATAGTAGTCAAATATCGGGCTATGTCCTCCGAGGGAGCTTGGTATTTACTTTTCTTTCTCTGACATCAAAGATTTATGTGACAGTCATGCTGAGTACTGGGTGTTAGAGGAAGGATGTATGATGCTATTTTTTCCTAGCACACAATAACATTTAAATGCCTGTAAATGATCTGTGCAAGTGTTTCAGAATATATCAGAATTAGGAAAGCACTATTTAAACACATTTTTTGGGCAATTCTGAAGTGTGGTGGAAACAAATAATATAATATGATCAAAACAAATCACTAGGTGATGCCATTTCCACACTTTATCGTTTGTGTGCTGTATGTTATCTCAGTAAAAATGTATGTCTGTGCAAATGTAATGGTCGTTTCAATTAAAAATGTGTTGTCTGTAATGGCAGTGCGTTACCACAGCCTGCACTCCATGACACTCCATGGCACTCTACTCCCTTCTATGCTATGCCACTCTGGTCTACGCCACTCTAGGCCACTCCACTCTAGGCCACTCCACTCCACGTCACTTTACACCACTCCACAACAGTCTACTCTACTCCACTCTATGCCACTCTATGCCATTCTACTCCTCTCCACTTTACGACACTTCAGTCTACGCCACTCAGCTCTATGCTACTTCTCTTTATGCCATTACACTCTATACCACTCCACTCTATGACATCCTACTCCATTTTACGTAACTTCACTCTACTTCACTCTATGCCACTCCACTCTATGCCACTCCACTCTTGGCTACTCTTCTCCACTCTAAGCCACTCCACTGTACACCACTCCAGCCTACACCACTCTACTCTACTCCATTCTGCTCTACTCCACTCTACTCTACTCTATGGCACTCTACTGCACTCTGAGCCACTCTATGCCACTCCACTCTATGCCACTTCACTCTAGGCCACTCTATTCTAGTCTACGGCACTCCATCCTACAACACTCCACTCGGCGATACTCCACAAGATGATGATGACATGATGAGGGCCCTGACTATTTTAAAAAGAACTTCATCAGATATGCTCCTTCCAGGCCACTTTGGTCCTCTTCAGCAGTCAACCTTATAGTACCCAAATTCAAAGGAATCTGCTGGGGTGGAAGAAGCTTTATCTATGAATCTACCAAATGGTGGAACGCCTTACCTCTCCACTTAAAGACTAGTCCATCCCTGTCCTCTTTTAGAAAGAATCTTAAAACTTGGCTTTTTAATCTATAGCTCCCCAGTTGTGTCCACCGTCCTAACCGATCTGTGATAGACTAGTGCCAAGATGCCCTTGGGCATTCGAGTGCTTTAAAAAACGCATGTTCATTTCATTTTTCATTTAATTTAATTTAACAACACATTATGCCACTCCAAAGCACTCTATGCCATTCTATGCCACTCTACAACACTCTATATAACTCTATGACACTCTACACCACTCCACGACACTCTATACCACTTACTCCACTCTACGCTACTCCACACCACGCCATACTGTGCCATTTGATTCACTCTATGCTAAGCCACTTCACTCTATGACACTTTACTCCACTCTATGCCACTCCACTTGGCACCCCTCCACTCTATGCCACTTTACTCTATGACACTCTACTCCGCTCTACGCCACTCCACTTTACAAACTTTTACACCGCTCTACGCCACTCTACTCAATGCCACTCCACTCTATGTCACTCCACTCTATGACACTCTACTCCACTCTACACCACTCCACTCTACGACACTTTACTCCAAACTATGACACTCTATGCCATTCATCCCACAACACTTCATTCTACTCCACTCCACTCTACTCCACTCCATGCCCCTCCACTCTACTTAACTCCACGCCACTCTGCTCCACTCTGCAACACTCTACTCTTTGACACTCTACTTCACTCTATGCCACTCCACTCAACACCACTCCACTCTACCACCCTCCATGACACTCCACTCTACTCTCCTCCACGCTAAAGGGGGGGGGGTATCCTCTGTGAGCATGTCACCCCAGACAATCCATTTTCAGGATTTTACACCCTTCGTGTAGTATAAATGTTATGGCAGAGTTTGGTACTGCAGTGCCGTAGAGGAGGTCGAGTACACCAGCTGCCCAGAACTAGGTCCAGTTCTAGCCTGTGTGCTGGGTCAGCCCGCTCACCAAATAGCCATTCATTAGGTGGTACCCAGTTTGGCTGCCCAATAATAAAGATGCATGTTGGTGACTCAAATTTGCCTTTCTAGACAAACTGCACACACTTACTTAAGGACAATTTTGGTTGTTTGCCCATCTGAAGTACATTTCATACCACTGCACGTACTAAGTTAATGCGGCTAGCTGGGATATTGTATAGGTAATTTTAAAGCATAGAGCATTCCAGGCAGTGCAATTATTTTAAACAATGATTCCCTGCACAGGCTAGAGAGAGGGAGAGTATCCCAAGCATGTGTATTGTTACGTAGTCCATGCAGTAAGGGGAGTATTTTGAGGTCCCACCTTTGTTTGGCATTCAAAGATATGTGCATGTTTGGGTATTTAAATCTGTCTGGCTGGACTTGCAGCTGAAATTGCCAATAGGTTGCTCGAGGCCCACACTGCACCAGGATGATCGTTGATTTGCCCCAATTGACTACAAGGCATACACCCCTCCATAAAGGTCGGAGATAGCCATTAGCTGCTGTCCCGGTACAGTCAGAGTAGTGGAGGAAGAAGAGCATGTTGCCTGCATGCAGAGAGATAGGGCCCTCTGTTACAACATCCGACTGTGTGTTGCCATCTTGCTTAATCCATTTGACTAGCAGTTCACTCGCCAGCGCGAATAGGTGGGTGCATAGAAAGCATCCATGTTGAGTGCTGCTTTCAATTGGGAAGGGGTCAGATACTACACAGCTCACTCCCACCTGGGCCCATGGGGATGTTTGGAGGGCCTTAATATAGGCAAAGAGACTAAAGTTGTTCTCTGCAAGACTTGATATAAGAAATCTCAGCTCACAGAATCAAGGGCCTTCTGGTATTCTAGGCCACAGCACTAGGCCTGTGAATTCATTGACATGGACTAAAACCAGTGCTGTGTGTTATGTTCCAGAATATAGCCGTTTTGATCTAAAAAAATCAGGGATGCAATGATTTTGATCAGTCGATCAGCCAAGACTTTCACAAGGAGGTTTGTCTGTGTTGATGAAGGAAATCATTCCAGAGAAGGAGCAGTGCTCCAGGGGTTTACTCGGTTTCAGTACCACTGAAACTCTGGGCCTACAGATGTTTTCAGGCACGTGGCAAGTTTGGGAAGCAGTGCATAAGGTCAGCAGGTGGGGGTCACTAATGCTGCAAATATTTTTGCAAACTTCCATTAGGAAGCTGTTTGGACCTGGGGTTTTTCAGGAGTGCATCTCAAGATAGCCTCTGCAACCTTCTCTGGCATGAGGAGAAGCACAAGGTCTTCCCTACCTGAACTATTTGGCACCTGAACTGGAAGGTCTTTCATCAATGGATTAACCACTTTAACCTTTAGTTGGGGGACGTGCTGCCAATAGAGTCCGACAAACACCACACCATACCTGACTTGAAGCTCCTGTACCCAACTATGTACCACAGAATACATTTATTATGGGCGTATAACACTACAAACCCCCCTAAGCTATGCCCCTGGTGCCCGTTAATAGTCTGCAAAGGCAGCTACAATGGCAGGTGAGACAGTGATAGACTCCTCTGTACTGACCTGTATCTGGCGGCCACTTCACCTGTAGCCAATCAATGGAACACATTGGCTGTCTTGTCTCGTGCTTCATATATCTTGCTTTGCAAGGCCATCCCTGCCAAACTAGCCAAAGCTAATGATATTGCTTACAGTTGTGCCTTTGTAAACACCAGCTTCCTAAGGAAATAGTTTCCCTGTGACAGCACTATTTGCTGTTCTAGTGCAAGTACCTCCACTTCAAGACAGCAATGTAATTTTTGTGTTATTTTTTCATCTGTTTGTCATAGGCCATTGCCGTGCCTTGAATGACAGCCTTGAATGCTTCCCAGAATAATGCCATGGCTGAGACTGAACCTCTGATGTGGCTAAAATATGTTGTGGTTTGCTTTTGCGAAAATATTACAAAGCCATTGTCTGTGAGAGAACAGTCACTCGGGTGCCATTTGCCATGTGGATTGCAGACGCCCAGAGCTCACAATCTACCCCCTCCCACATCAGTCCCCCGCTCCTCAAAGTCGTTCTACATGTGAGTCATGGCAAGCAGCACTTGACTCTTACTGTGAGAGACAGTAGGCAAAGAGCCAGCTGATGCCTAACTTGCCAGTGTTCGCGCATTGCAGCTTGCTAGATTCTACAGCAGCACTTGGGTCAATGAGGGTTTTGGGGGGTAAGCAGATGGCCCTACCCTCCGGAATTTTCAGGTGGTTGGTAGGGTCCAAGGGCGAAGGGTAGAGTGATTGGCCCAGGGACTGCAGGTGCGGGCGTTTACATGGGTTTTGAGCATCAGGTTTTAGGAGTAGGTACCATTTTTAGTGGGTACACCCCGGTTATCAGTGTCAGCATTAGCTTTTCCCATTCTGTTTCAAAGGGTGCTTAGTGTTGCCATGGAGGTTTCTGACAGTGTGAAGCAATCCCTGCTCGTGTTGCAGCAATCAGGCAGGGTCGACCTGCTGTCCGAGGGCGCGTTGGTGCAGGCGGGCTTAGTTGGTCCTGAGCGTCCAAAGCGGAGGTCAGCGGGAGGTGTGGCAGCAGCCGATATGGCCTGCGCTTCCCCCTTCTGCAAAGTGCCAAAAGGTAGGTTGAGCGTGGGCAGGGGTAAGAGGGCCGGCCCGCTGGCTGTCGTGGGTCGATGCCTCGCGATGGGCGGTGAGGGGAGGTACAAGTGTCCGCGGCAAATCCAGCACTTTGAGCGCTGCTGGGGCCGCGTTGGCAGTGGGGCAGGGGAGAGGGGAAAAGGCCACGTTATCTGTGGATAGGACGTAGGAAGAGGCACCAGGGGATGCGTGTGGTGAGGCGGCGTGTCTTTCAGATTTAAGGCCTTAACTTTTATGTCCGGGCTGGTGAAGAAGTATGTCAGGAATTTAGTGGCAGGCCCAGGCCTCAGTGTGGCTGTTACTCCAATGGTGCAGTGTTGCCTCTGGCCCACGTGGGGGTAGCCATCAGTGAATTAATGAGGGGCAGGGCCACAGCATCACAGGGCCTGCCACTGGACCTGTTACTGTCAGGCAGCAAGATAAGGAAGATGGGGAAGGAGGTGGAGCAAGGCAGCCTCTGGAGCCGGTGCCTGCCCCTCCAGTTTTGCAGTTGCCTATCAGAAGGTGGGCTCTAAGGCTGGGGAAATTGCTCACGAAGGCAGTGAGTGTGGCCAAACCGGGGAGAGAGTTCCTGGGCAGGGGGCAAAAGGGGCTTCACAGCTGGCATGAGGGGGTGGTTCTGGGGGCAGAGGAGGGGGCAGGCCATCTCCCCCTTTCAGAGGTGAGCAAGGGATATTAGTGCCTGGGGAGGTATTTTGGGAGCAATGGTGATGGGTTCTTGGCTCCTGTCCCCCTGCATCGCTCCGTGGTATGGTTAGGAGGGGAACTTTTCCAGGATCTGGGTCCAGGCAGGTGGGTGTGGGGTCACATGATGCCCCTGGGGTTTCTGGGCAAGCATGTCAGGGCCAGTTTAGTTCCAACCAGGGACGTGAGGTAGGTGCAGCGGAGATGTTGCTTTACGGACAGCCGGGAGGGTCTGGTGCGGCCTGCCCATACTGGCCCAAAGACAGAACATGTGTATTTTCGGCCGGTTCTGGGACGGCGATGGACCAGAATCGGGTGAGACAAGGACAGGACTGTGCATCCGCCTTGCAGAATTACGACCCTTCGCAAGATTTATTCGAAGAGCAATATGGTGATGGTGGTGTGGGTGATGAGGAGGTGCCGGGCATGAGTGAGGAGCATCGTGGTGGGCTTGGAGAAGATGATTGGGACTTAGATTATGATGAGGAGGATTTAGAAGAAGGTGAGATTGTGAATGATGGGGAGTTGGTGGAGGATGGTGCGAATCACTGGTGGGCAGCACTTCCCGCAGGTCAAAGTGGATGGAGTGTGACCAATCGGAAGGGCAGTCTTGTTGTTTTACAGGACGTAGGAACAAGAACAGTGGCTAGGTTAAGGGGGAAGACTGCAGCATCATGATGGACAGCTTTGGTGCCGGACCCAATCTTGAAGCCAGGTAAGGCGGGGCATACAGGCAGAGTTGGAGGGGTTGTGGAAGTGGGGGTCCAGGCAGCGAAGACGGAGGCGCAAGCACAAGTGAGGTGCGGTCCTAGGTTATAAAAGGTTAAGTATGTACAGGATCAGGGTACAGGCATGGAAGTACCGGAGGAGAGGGAGGCAGGGACAGAGGGATTGCTTATGACATCATCGACCACAGAGACCACTGCAGGTGGGGACGTAGGGGATGATGAAAAAACAGGAGAGCAAAGAGGTGAAGAAGAAGAAGATGCCATACATGGGAATTACTAAGCCTTTGAGGGCGCATTTAATGGCTCGCCGGTTAGGTTGGACCGTTTGGAACAGTGAATTGATATAGGTGGGTCAGAGAGGGAGAAAGAGTTATTACCAGGTTTCTAGTTTGGGTTCCGTTTGTGTAATGAGAGTTCCAGAGTGAGGCAGAGGGCGGAAAATTTGAGGTCAGTGAAAGGGCAGGAAGAGTTGGTTTGGAATACATTGTTGAAAGAGGTGATGAAAGGAAGAATGGAAGGGCTGTTTCAAGAATGGCTGCTGGAGAACTTGCGGATTTCACCAATTGGGGTTGTGCCACAGAAGGAGCTGGGTGAGTTTCATCTAATTCATTACCTGCCATGGCCAGAAGGGCTGTCTGTCAATGACTTCTTTCCTGAAGGGTGTAGTAAGGTACATTATGCATCTGTTGACATGGCGGTTCAACTGGTCAATAGAGTGCATAGGGGCGCATATGTTGGGGAATTGTGATGCCATATCAGCTTTTCGTTTGCTTCCTGTTCACCCTGCAGACCACGAGTTGTTAGGCATTCAGTTTGGGGGACAGTTTTGTGTGGACAAGGCCTTGCCTATGGGTTGTTCAGTTTCTTGTTCCTTGTTTGAAGCTTTTAGTTCTCTTTTGCAAAAACTTTTCGCACATGTGGCTGAGAAAGATGTGATGACCCACAACTTGGATGATTTCTTCGTTGTGAGGGCTCCATGTTCAGGTGAATGTCAGGAGAGTTTGACATTGTTTTAGGATTTGATGCAGGATCAGAAAAGACAGTAGGGCCCCTCCAGGTGCTTACTTCTGTGGGCATCGAGTTAGATTCGGGCAGGATGGAGATTCGTTTGCCTGAGGAGAAGAAGCAGCGCTGCCTTGAGTTTTGGGCGCAATTTTGGACAGATCTAAAGTGCAGGTGAAGGACATTCAGATCTTGTTGTGTCACGTGAATTCTGCATGTAGGGCAGTTGGGACTTTTTGTAGGAGGTTGGTCTGGGCACTGACAAGGACCTCACTTCCACATCACATGGTATGGCTCAAGGCAGGGGTGAGGGTGGACTTGAAGCTTTGGCGTTAATTTCTGAATGAATGCACTGGGATTCCGATGGCAGGTGTAGGGAAGCAGATTTAAATTTTTTCTGACGCCGCTGGCAGGCATGGCTTTGGTCTGTCTTAGCAAAGGCAGTGGTGTGCAGAAGAATGGCTGGAAGCCTGAAAGCGGGGAGGGTGCAGCATTGCTTTCCTTGAATTTTTTTCCTTGTTGGTGGCTGTTTGTTTGTGGGGGCGACACTTTGAGAACAAAACAGTTCTGTTCAATGTTGATAACATGCTGGTAGTGAACATAGTCAACCGCCAGTCAGCGAAGGAATCCAAGTTGTGGCAGTTGTTGAGAGTTTTTGTGTTGGAGTGTTTGCGTGCAAGTGTTACTTACAGGGTGTGCCACATTCCGGGAAAGCACAATGAAATTACTAATGCTCTTTCTCGCTTTCAGTGGACGAGGTACCGTGGGTTGGCCCCAGGGGTGGACTAGAGAAAGATTGCAATGCCAGCTCACCTGTGGGCAGTAGGTGAGAGCGTGTGATGCAGCTGATCCTTGGTTCCTTATCGGGATCGACACGTAAGGCATATGGGCTATCGTTGGATGAGTTTTTGTAGTTGGGCGGCAGTGCCCAGCGGAAGTATGGATGGAGGTCAGGTTCACCGGGATGATGTGGTAAATTTGATCATGTCTTTGATTGAAAAAGGTTTGTTAGCTGTCACGATAGCTGGTAAGTTGACAGGCGTGGCCTTTTTTGGGAAGCTGAGGTGGGGCTACAAGCCATCTGTGGGGGAAATTGGGAAGCGCATCTTGGAAGTGTGGTCAAGGGAGAGGGGTGTGAGGGAAAGGTTGCGGCATCCCATTACACTGCGTAGTCTGAAACAAGTGGTTGCCGCTCTCCCAAGGGTATGTCGAAATGCATGGGAGAGGCTCCGTTTTCTGGCCATATAGGCGTGGTTGTTTTTTGGGGCATTTTGAGTTACAGGAGTTGTTGGGTCTCCGGCACGTGAGGGTGTCTGTTGGTGTGATGTCAGGATGATTGAAAGGGTGGTTTAGGTGTGGATACCAAAGTCTAGATGACAGATGAGTCGGGAAGGGGTGTGTGTGTGTCTTTGCGAGCTTATCCGGATGCAACGGTTTGCTCCTGTGTTTGTTGGGTGGCTTTGAGCAAGCAGGGCAGCAACAGTGAAGAGGTGTTTCAGTATGAGAATGGGGCACATTTTTTCAGCCCCACAGGTGTTAGGGGTTTTGCGTAAAGCATTGTGTTTGTTGGGCTGTAAGTCACAGGAGTTTGGAATGCATTCTTTTCAAATTGGGATGGCGATGGAGGATGAGGGCAGGGGTTGGACAATGAGGAGGCATTGGTGCTCAGATTGCTATCAGCGCTGTTTGCATTTGGGATGGATTTTGCAAGATCATGAACAACATGAGTCTGTTTTCTCCTAGGTTGCATTTCGGGCCCATAAAAAGTCCATATTGAGGTTTTGATCTGTGGGCACTCTTTTGTGAAGTGGGCAGTGAGGCATGCTGCATCCAGACGAGCTGGGACTGCCTGATAAGGTAGTACAGTTAAGATGGTTTGGCAAAGGAGGCATATCATGGCACGAGCTGTTGCCAAAATTGAATGCTTTGATAAAGGGCTCCCCTTGCCTGGACGTTTTACTGGTGCACCTAGGAGAAAATGACTTAGTACAGTTGAAGGGATTGGCCCTAGTTAAAGCTGTTGAGTAGGACTTATTGGAGATTAAGGTATGACAGTGGTATTTAATGAGTTTATGCCAAGGAGAGTATGGATGGGAGCCAACAAACCAGAGGCCATCGACAGGGCGAGGCGCAAAGGAAACAGAGAGATTTGGAAATTTTGTAGATCAGAGGGGTTTGTCTTCATGGAGCACATTGACATCACGTATGAGGCAGTGGAATTTTTTTCGAGATAATGGGGTTCATTTATCAATTTACGGGGTGGAATTGTATTTGATGGAAAAAAGGAATGTATTAGTGGAAATGCTACATTTGCCAGTGGGGATGTAGTTTGTTCCTAGTTTTGGGGGGAACAGAAAAACTTGGAGGGTTTTCTGGTGGAGGTTCCTACACAAGCTTAAAAGGTTTATTAAAGAAGCATTGGTTATGTTGAGACCCAGTTGAACTTTGGGGGGGGGGGGAGTTTATGGAATGAGAGGACAACAGCGGTGTATGCAAGATGATTGATGCAGGGATTTATGAGTGATGAGAGTTCTGAGGGTTGCTTTGGGGAGGGAGGAGGGGATTTGTGGATAGTTAATAAAATGAATAGTGAGGCCCATGTTTATGATTAGTATGTATGGCGAAGAGCCAGGTTTTTGGGTTATGGCCACTCTCTGCACCTGTTTCATTAAAGTGCCCTTTTACACACTATAATGTAGTCATTCTTGGAAAAGCCATTTCCACCCAATGTCTCAAGCAGGGGCTCCAGTGTTATTTTCAACCGCTTCAAACAACCATGGGGAAGCTATATGATGGTTAGCACTGTCAGTCACCATCTTGCCTGATCGGGACAGTAACCTCTAGGGCAGTGGTTCCCAAACTTTTTTGACCGGCGGCTCCCTTGACCTATTGGCCATTGGCCGCAGCTCCCCATTATGTTACTTTTTTTTCGGGTGGGGGGATGTAAGCCCGGACTCAGAAGTACTTCCATTTTTCTCCATGAAAATAATTGGGATGAAGCCGATGAACATATTATAATTATATTTGTAACAAAATAAAAATTAAAGCAGTAGTTTTAATAATAAATTTTAAGTGGTTAAGTGACTGTAAGTGCATAGAAACATTCCTGCGTCTTCAGGTGCCTGTGTTAATCTCACTGCCTGTACCGTGATCTTCTTGACTCGGTTAGTGCTTCTATTCACCTCCTTTTCCCTCCATCTGTTTTGGTGCATCTCTCTGTTTGTACGTATGTGTTGGTATTTTTGGAGCAGAAACCTAGCTTGAGCACAACGGAGCTCTGAAGTGTGGACTTACCCTCGTGCCTAGGATGTTTTGATTCAGCTCAATGTCCCTGAAAATGCTTAGGGGCCCAACACTCTTGTAAAGGCGCCTAGATGCTCCGTTTTATCCCTAAAGATGCTTAGATGCACCACCATGGTCCATAAGGAAATGGTCAGAGGTACACGCTGTCTTTGATTTGAAATGGCTTGAATGCACAACTACTCTGTCCCTGAAGGTGCTTTGATGCACATCCTAGTCTGAGTCCCTGAAGGTGCTCAAATGCACCCTTATCCCTGAAGTCAGAGGTACCCTTCCTCTCTGTATCACTACCAGCTGTGACAACCACCTCCCCCTGTGCACTACTTCCACATTTGAGATATCCCCTTCCTGTATGCTCCTTTCATATGTGAGACCCTCTCTCCAATGGTGCTCCTGCCGCCAGTGAGACTCTCTCTCCCTGTGTGCTCCTGCCATCTGTGAGGTCCTCCCCATCTGTGCTGCCACCACTTGTGATACATACACACTTCAGTGTGACGCTGCCAACGGTGAGAACTCCTCCCTGTGTGCTTCTTCTGTTCGGCCTCTCTGGTGCTCGAGCTCTTGTCCATGGGCAGCTGTGTTATATTATCAGAGGGCTGGGGAGGGTGGGTGGTGCAATGTAAGCCTGCTGGGTGGCAGCCGCCGTACAGCTGCAGTGTTTGTGTGTGAATGGGACACAGTGCTGTGCTTTTCACACTCATTCATTGCTCATTAGTGCCTGCTGGGAGGCGGACGCACTAGAGCTGTGTGTGAGTGAGATGTTTTCCAAAACTGAGTTTTGGTGACTTTGCAGTCATAAGGCAGAGGCTCGGAGACGACGCAGGCAAACCGGCAAAGTCCAGTTTGACGAGATCTCTCCTCATGGATCTCAAGTACAACGGGCGTACACAAGCACTGCTATTTGGCGTGTGGTTCTGAGACTTTCAGAACTGTATAAAAATAGGAACGGGTGATTTACTTCCCAGTTTCTCTTTAGTTTAAATTTAAAATGACAACAATTAGTTTGTGTAATTGTTATAAAGACTGTGTGGTGTAGAGCTCGGGGGAATCTCACATGATTACCTGATCGTAAGTTTCACATTTAATTTCTTCTGAACCTTCTTGTAATGACGATGGCCTAGAGTCGCTGTAGAACACGGGCAGCAATAACGCTCGACATCGCTCCTGATTGCGCCTGTCCCCGCCAAAGTGGAGGCTTTTTGAAGCACGTTACGTGCTGGGGCCGGGCCATACCATGTTCCAGAGTAGACACTGACAGGGGGGCTTTCTTAACTCCCCCACGACAGTCCCAAATGGGTTATTCGGCGCCACAAAGACATAATCTACAAACTTTCCACATTGCAAAAATATTATTCCGAACCTGCTACCTTTTCCACTTTCCCAAGATGTGCGTGGCGCCCCTGGCTACTTCTAACGGCGCACCAGGGTGCCGCGGCGCACAGTTTGGGAACCACCGCTCTAGGGGATCTTGGTTCATGACATCCGGTCTCTGAATTTGGCTTCCCTCACATCACAGCGGACCACATTGGTGTTATTTATGTCTCCAATGCCTGCGGGTTCAGGGAGGGAGTCGCCTCTACAGGTCCCACATTGCTGCCTCGCTCTCTGCACAGCTCGCCTAACACTCAAAGCCTCTGTGCTCTGCGGGTCTATCAGCAGGATACAAGCATCCAGCAGTTGCGGTGATGGCCCCCTTAGGGTCAGCATGATGTCCAAGAGACATTTTAAACCATGGCTGGCCTTTCATCCAGCAAATAGTGCTAGATTACAGGGCTCTAGTACGGAGCTCTAGCGAGAGCATCTCTCATCTTTGGTGACAAGCCACGTCATGGATACACACAAATGTATCACACAAGTCCTGCAGGCTTTGGCAGTGGAATATATTTGATGCATTTCATTAGGGCACACAGCGCACAATTTACAACCGAGTTGGCGATGCTGCGAGCGCAAAGTAAGTGCTTTTATTTATTTATTTACTCTAAACTTCCCGTCGTACGTCACACTCCACTACCTCCCCACCCAGCCCCGCCCCGCCTCACTGCCCCACAGCGATACCTGTGCGAGCCGCCACTGACATTAGCTCACCACTGGAAAGCACCAAGCATAGATCTCAACCTTTGGCTGCAGGATTTTTTTGCTGATTCTGCATGATAACCAAAGTTGAGCGCAGCTGCAGGCCTTTTTACAACTAGTGCATCAATGTTTTGACATATAGTACTGACCCTGCTGTGATGCTTTGAATGAACCATGCAGAAGCAAAGTGATGTGTCTACAGGTGGGTACTATTACCATGTCAGGTGAGAGTCCTCTCTCAGCACCATAATATAAGGGAAGCTCTGTCTCCATTTCCATCAAGCCTTGGCAAAGCCATTAGGTCTGGCTTTAACGTGCAAATAAGTGTGAACACAGGCATTCATAAATATGGTTTGCATGCATTGTGTGCACAAATTGTGTTTATCCCTTTAAAGACTGTTCTACTGGCTGTAACAATGCTGGGAAAAGGTAGCAAAAATATTGCTCTCTGTGTAGAATGCATATAGGAGAAAAAGAACTCAATATGACAAACCGCATAGTTGAGTTTATTTTTTAGATTTGCAAAAATCCCTTGTGTATTATATTGGAAGACCTTCCTGGAAGGAGGAATGACACATCGCCTGCATACAGAATGAGGTAAGAGAGTGATACTCCACTGGGTGGAGTCAAGCCAAAGCCAAACTGCATATTTTAAAGAACTACTAAAATATGTCATCCAGACATCGGTGCTGTCAAGCTAGACCTAAAAAGGGAAGTTTATTTTACTTTGATTGGCCATTATTTCAAAGAATTAAGAAGGGTCATGCAGTAATATTTAGTGTATTTTGTCATTCAAAGACATACTTCATTGGAGGCTATTTAGAATAGGTGGGAACCTGTAAAAATCCAGTGAAATGTAGGGAAAGTGGTTTGCAGTCAGTTAATGGTATTTTTGCATTATGAGAAAAATACTGCATTCAGTGCCTTTTAGCACCAGAGCACAAGCAAAAACGGATGCCTATTTTACACCAAAAATTGTGGAAAAAGAGACAAAAAAAATACTTGAATATTTATCTCTAAATTTGAGGTAATGTTATGAGAACGGGTTGTGGTAAGAGTACTAACAAATTAATGGCTGAACATCTAACATTTTGTAAATGAGTTCATTAGTGGAGCACTACTCATTTATTCCAAATGACACTGCAGCACAGCTTCACTGCACATAAACAGCAGAATGTAGTTCTGAAAATGCTTCCACTGATGTTCTAAATATGTTTTTCTAACAATTTGAAGAAGTAAGCTTTTCTGTGATGCTCAACGCCAAGGGCAGTATAATACAACGCCCCTGATATCACCCAGTAGCTCCACTACAGAGTTCCCAATACTGGGCGCATTGATAACCGCAGGGAGGGAGGTGGCGACAGAAATAACAGAGGTCACAAGTGGGGCTCTGAGGTTTGCTTTAGAAATGATGAATTAGCGGGGTCATCAGTAATTAAATTCTCAATCCTTCCCAGTATTTCACCCTTAGGCTTTCCATGTTTTCAACATGCAGATTCCCTGAATGAGCGTTATGAGGTGGTAAGTAGTTGGTGGGGGTTCATGAAAGGGTAGCATTTGGTGTAGTAAGGCACTTCTAGGGGTTCCAGGAAGGGTAGTGTAAAGGGATACCACAGGACTTTTATGGTTTAGGGAAGGGTCTCATTAAAGGGTGGTAAAGGTTTAGGAAAGGGTAGTGTTAACGGTTAGAAAAAGTTGTTATGGTTCAGGGCTGGGCAAGCATGAAGGGGTAGTATGGGTTTTCAGGTTCAGGAAAGGGTTGTGTCAAGGTCTAGTATAGTTTTGTATGGTTCAGGGAAGGGTAGTGTTAAGGGGTAGTAACGGTTTTTATGGTTCAGGGATGGATTCCGTTAAGGAGTAGTAAGAGGGTTTTAGGGTTCAGGGATAGGTAGCCTTAAGGCATAGTAAGTTCTTCCTGTTAAGGCAAAGAAAGCATTAATGGGTAGTTTGGGATTTTTAGGGTTTAGGGAAGTGTAGCTGTAAGGGGTAATAAGAGGGGTTTAGGTTCAGCGAAGGGTAGTGTCAAGAGGTTGTAAAGAGATTTTGGGGTTCAAGGAAGGATTGCATTAAGGGATAGTTAGTCGTTTTTAGGGTTCCCGGATGGGTAGAGTTGAGGAATAGTAAAGAATTAGGAGGGTTCAAGGAATGTAGTGGTAAGGAGTAGTATGCCGTTTTTAGGGGGCAAAGAAGAGTAGTGTTCAGGCATAGCAAGGGGTTTTTAAGGTTCAAGGAAGGGTAGCATTAAGGGGTACTAAATGGTTTTTAGGGTTCAAGAAAGGGTTGCATTAAGAGATAGGTTTTTTTTGGGTTTAAGGGTGAGTAGCGTTAAGGGTTTGTAGAGTTCAGGTAAGGGTAGTGTTCAGTCATAGCAAGAGGTTTTTATGGTTCAGGGAAGAGTAGCATTAAGGGGTAGTAAGAATTTTTTAGGGTTCAGGGACGGATAGCATTAAGTGGGAGTAAAGGATTTTAGGGTTCAGGAATGGGTCGTGTTAAGGGGTAGAAAGATTTTTTTAGGGTTCAGAGATGTGTAGCGTTAAGGGGTAGGAAGGGTTTGTTTAGGGTTCAAGGATGGGTAGTGATAAGAGGTATTAAGGTTTTTAGGGTTCAAGGAAGGGTAGTGTTAAGGGGTTAGTAGGGTTCAGAGCAGGATAGTGTTAATTTGTAGCAAGAGATATTTAGGGTTCAATGAAAGGTAGCGTTAAGGAGTAGTAAGTTTTAGGCTTCAGGGAAGTGTGGGGATAATAAGTAGCAAGAGGTTTTTAGGGTTCAGAGATGAATAGTGTTAAATGGTAGCAAGGTTTTCGGGTTCAGGGAATGGTAATGTTAATGTGTAGTAAGGGATTTTCAGAGTCCAGGGATGGGTAGCGTTAATGTGTAGCAAGGGTTCTTTAGGGTACAGGGAAGGACAGAGTTAAGGGGTATTAAGGGATTTTTAGAGTTATGAGCCGGGGAGCATTATGGGGTAGTAGGGGGTTTTCAGGGTCAAGGAAGAGTAGTGTTAAGGGATAATAAGGCTTTTTAGGGTTCAGGGATGGGTAGCATTAAACAATAGTAAGCTAAGTATGTTAAGCATTTTTGAGCTTCATGGAAGGGTAGCATTAAGGAGTAGCAAGAGTTTTCTAGTGTTCGGGGGTGAAAAGGGTTGTACGTTTTTTAGGGTTCAGGAAGGGTAGTGTTAAGGAGCAGTAACTGTTTTTGGTGTTTAGGGATAGGTAGTGTTAAAGGGTAGTAAGGTTTCCCGGTTTAGAGAAGGGGAGCTATAGGAGGTGCTAAGCAATTTTTAGGGCACAGGGACAGGTAGCATTAAGGGATATGAAGGTTTTCAGGTTTCAGGAAAGAGTATCATTAAGTGGTAACAAGGGGTTTGTAGTGTTTACAGAATAGTAGCACTAAGGGGAAGTGAGGGTTTGTAGGGTTCAGGGATGTGTAGCTTTAAAGGGTAAAAGCAGGCTTTTGGGGTTAAAGTAAGTGTGGCATTAAGTGGGTATGTAGGGTTCAGGGAAGGATAATGTTAAGGGTTAGTAAGGAGGTTTTAAGGTTCAGGGAAAGGTAGCATTAAGGGTGAATAGCGTTTTTTCCCATGTTCAGGGATGGTTACCTTTAAAGATTAGTAAGACATTTTCAGGTTTCAGGAAAAAGCAGTGTTAGGGGTAGAACAGGTTTTTAGGGTTCAGGGAATGGTATCGTTAAGGGGCAGTAAGACATTTTTGTGATTCAGGGAAGGTTCATTTTAAATTACAGTATATGAAATAAGTAAACTAATTTAATTTAACGTATTCAATAATACATTTAAAGTAAATTAAATATAATAATAATGTACTTTTTAAAAGCTAAATAATAAATTGAAATGAATAATTAAATTACCTTTTGTGAGCTTAAAAAACTTCCTCCACTCATACATTTTAACACCAGCAATTAGAAATAAAAAACACCATTCTAGTAAGGAGTGCCACACTAGTGTATATCTAATGTTGAAGCAAAAGTAAAGGGAAAAGTAGATTGGACTGCAAACTGCAATACCTTCCTCCTGACTGCTCTCCTCACAGCTGTTCTGCTGCCAGAAAAGAACAAACAGTGTCATTATCTGATTATCTAGGAGACATATAGCACTTTAGTGGCAAGTGTTTGACCCAAACATCAATCTCTGTTGTAACACAATAACTAGACTTGATAAAGACCCATGGCTCAAGCTACCTGATTAACAAATGGTTGCAGCTCTTGGAGGGAAAGGACTTTTATGTGGAAGTTTATTACTTCTGCCCAATCAGAACATGTACTTTTGTCCACCAACATGTAGGCGTGGACAAAGCCCCTCTCTGTCTTATTCCTGAAAGCTCTTTTTTAGGTTGATCCCATATGATCTGGTGACAGGTGCGCGGTCGATCCAGACTTAATAGAAAGTGATCTAAAATTAAAGATTGCATTCAAGGTGGAAAAGTGGAATCACAACTGGACTACACGAGTTTAAAGCAGATGAAGAAAACAGATGAAGCTCAATCCTTGACTGACTGACTGAGTTGTTACTCGACAGCCATTACCCATTGCTAAATGTGCCTAAGGCAGCAATCTAATGCTTGGGAGTCATCTAGTCTGTCAATGCCCACACTGGCAATGTAGAAGATTTTCCTTTGTTGCTACATAGGAGTTTAAAGACATAGGAGAAGTGGCCAACCTACTGGGGGAGGAAGACTCTGGAGAAATCCACCATCACATATTGGGTCAATAATGTCTGCTATTTGGGAAGTAGTCAACATAGGATGTACCTTGTAGTTAGGTGCATCAATTTTCCGAAATGTAAACTTCCTCTGCTGCATAGAACAATTAAACAGCCCATGTTATGCTCTTAGTCTGCAATGTACGATATGAAAGCAGGAGCTTAATATTCTGGTACTATTTGCTTTCGTAGACCATTGCTATTCTCTTATACTCTCAGGAGTGACAGATTTAGCAAAGGAAATGTTGAGCTCATTTTTTGTCAATTGAACACTTGAAGTATTGGCCGCTTATCCCAGATTCAGTCATAGTGCTCCCATAAGCCAGAATAACCCAGTCAAGCCGATGAAATGAAAGAGTTTAAAAAGTGGCGGGTTCAATCAGACAAACGCAAGTTCCAGAAAAATGAACCCAACATTCCCACTGAGAACAAAAAATAAAACACTTGTAGATGGAAACAAAGGCTAGGTGGATCTTCATACTTTATCATTCACAAAAGTCAGTGCTCAATTTGTATAAGAATAGGTGCCGAGGCCCAAAGTTTGCTGGGAAGCCAGCAGCCAGTGCTATCTAATTTGTGGGTGCTGAAAACCGAGGCTGCATAATCTTGATTCCACTTCATACCTCTTTTATCCACCACCAGATACTCGCTGCCCCTTTATTTATCGTTTCATGTTCTTTTTCATCCTTGCTTTCTTTGTTTGTCACTATTTTTCCGTCTTCCCCTCCCACCTTTTTACCCCCTTTTATGTTATTATTACTCTTGCTCTGGGTCAAAAAGCGCCCGTCCCCGTGATATGGGCCAGTGGCCCCCCCTGCAACCACTGGCTCAAATTAAGCGCTGCACAAAACCTTTTCTATTCAGCACGTGTTATAGGAAAAAGCAGATGGAACTTCGATGCACCCCAAACAAAGGGCCTTTGAGTGTGGCACGCCATATATACTTTCTTTGCTTCCTCCAATGCACACCTTTCTATAGAGTTGGCAATACATTTTGGCAAGTGTGAAACTGACGGAACTTTATATGTATAAACCCTGAATAATACAATGAAGTGTTAGACTACTTTCTTCCGTACTTTCTAGTTTATTCTGGATTCCAGATTGTACAGAGATCCCTTCTCCTCTGTACAGTCCTAGCAGTAAATCTGTCACAAAATGTAGCACACATAGGGAAGCTTTAATAAAACAAACATTGGAAAAAACAATATTGTATTAATGCATTTAATACAGGCAGGTACAAATGCCCTCAGACTACTTATGCCGTGTCACTGAGTAAACTGCTGCATGGTACCCCAAGTTTGGACAGTAGGATTAGGCGCACACGTAGGAAGCACAAAAGAGAGGCAAGTTGCATAGAGAACAAGCACAAATAGTCTGTGCACATTCGTTCATGTCTGTGTTCACACACATTAGCACTTTCAAGACACACCTGTTGCCTTTGGCAAAGATTATTTGTTTTTCGGAGTGAGAAGCCCTAAATGCAAAGTATACAACAATGCGTGTTCCATGTTCGCTGTACCTAAGACTCAAGTTCTACCTCAATGATAAAAACCCAAAAGGCAATAACTGTCTGAGGATGCTTGTTTTCCCTCTGAGGGAGGGGGACACAGCATAGCAGTTATTGTTTGATTGTTCCTATTCGAGCCGGATCTAGACTTGTTTGCATATGGTTGGTGCACGTCTGTAGTGGCACAAATGAGCAAAGAAATGATGGACTGAAATGCGGTCCAGAATAATTACTAGTGACTGAGATGAATTAAAGTACTCCACTCATCGCTTTTTTGTTTTTCTCTGTGATTACAACCGTGGCCACTGCTGTTACCCTAACTTTATTGGCAGTTGTTGCATTGATTATCCCTGTTGTTGTGACAACAGTTGTTGCTATTGAGGGTCCTGCTGTTGTCCCTGTTGTGATTACATTGATGGTCAATCTTGTTGCCTGCATTTTGTTGCTGCGGTTATACCTGTCATGTAGCAGCTGTGGTCACTGCTAAGTTTCTGCTATGGTTAATGACATTTTAGCAGATGTGGTTGCTGCTATTGTGACAGTTGTTGTTGCTGTTGTCCCTGCTCTGGTGGATGATGTGGTTGCTGTTGTGTTCACTTTTGCAATTATTACTCTGGTACAAGGTCTTGTTACTACTTTGGGTCCTGTTGTGGTCCCTGCTGTGTTGTAGTTGTTACTGTTATTGTGGCAGTAGTTGTTACCACATACGTTTCAGATGCTGTGGTCCATGTTGTGGTAGACAATATTGTCTCTGCTTTTGTATCTATTCTGGTGTCAGCTCTGTTTGATGGTGTGACCCCTGCTATGGTAAAACATGTGGTCACTGCTGTGGTCTCTGAGATTGCTGCAGCTGTGTTCCTTGCTGTTAGTAGAGCTGTGGTCACTGTTCTGGTCCCTGCTGTTCTTACAGTTGTTCTTGCAGCTCAGGCAGCTGTTTTTACTAATGTTGTGATTGCTGTTGTCACACCTCTCGTAACTGATATTGTGGCAACTGTTGTTGCTATTGTGGTCCCTGATTTGGTGGCAGCCTTTGTTCTTGCTGTGGTTGCTGCTCTTGTGGCAGCCACTGTTGAAGCTGTTGTTCCTGCCTTGTTAGTAGCTGTTTTTGCAGCTGTTGTTGTCCCTGTTATAGTGGCAGGAGATGTTGTTTCAGTAGTATCCATGGCGCTGGCAGCTCCTGTTGTCTCTGCCAGTGAAACCTGTTGGCGCTGCTGGTGGTTACAGTTTTGGTCAGTGCTTGGGTTCCTGTGCTGGTAGCAATAGCTCTTTTCAGTACTGTGGCAATTTTAGCTTGCAGCTGTTGTTACTGTATAGTAGCTGATATTGGTGTTGTGATGGTGGAGGTTGTAGAACCTGCTGTGGAAGATGGGGTTCCACCAGTAGTTCCTACTACAGTTACAGTAGTGGCAGAAGATAGCATCAATGCTGTGACCTATACTATGCTTACAGCTATTGCTGTAGATTGGTGCTACTTTGGTTGAGGCTATGGATGCAGCTATTTTGGCTAGGGTTGTGGTTCCTGTTGTGCTTACAGCTGTTCTTACTGCTGTGGTAGCTGTTGTAGTTGCTGTATTAGTATATGTTGTGGCTGCTGTGATTACTGTGTGCTAGAGACGTCTACTTGGTAATAAATTTAGATTTTGAGTAAACTGGCAAAATTGTTTTGAGCAGTGCTTGGCAATTAAGGCTTGTGCTAATAAATCGGTTTTTTAAGTTCAAGAACTTTTCCAATAACATTTTTCGAATGAAGTTTTTGCAATAAACAGGCATAGGTTTCGCAAAATAGTGACAAACACCACTTGTGAAAATGTGAATTAATTACGAAACACATGAAGAACAAATAATTTAGATGTACTTGGATAAACAGCTGCTTACGTTCAATGTCTTCAGTTCATCAAAATTCAATATTGGCATGGGTGAGATGTTTTAAGCCGAGGCACCTCCACTTGCTTATTGATAGATGCTGTTAAAGGAGGCCAAGGTGCCCTGGAAAAGGGGATATTTCTCACCTAATGTTATAAGTTCAATATATTACATAGAGTTGAGCCTTCTTTGTAAAACATGATGACGTGATTCGTCCACTCAGATATGATCTTAGGAGAAATCTTCAGGTCTTGGACTGGACAAATACAGTAAACATATTTCTAACAATTTTCTAAGAGTGTGATATGTGACTTGTGGTGGTAAGAAGAACTTTGCGTTGTCTAAGTATTTGTGGTATCCTTTGCTTTGTGGTGAAATCTAGCACTTGGTAAAAGCATAAAAGGACCATATTACAGTCTACTGTTGTCAGATACCCTGCATATGAAAAAGGTACAGGTAAGGTGCTGAAAGGAATACCTATGGTTGGTTTCTAGTCATCAGACTGTTGGGGAATCTAAAAGTTCTGTTAAACTATTAAATTGGCCTTCTCGTCATCAAGGTAAAGATGTCCCTAAGATAAAAATGTAAAGTAAACAAAGCACCTTACTTCAGACAGCCATGCTGTGCACCGCTCAGCTAGATGATCTGTTGCTAGCTCCACAGCAAACTTTCTATCGAGATAGTCTTATCCTTATCAATTTGTTAAGCTCACTTTCAGTTGATGTGAATGCCTTATTTCATGATGTGAAGGCTACATTCAATATGCAGGGTTGGTCTTGTGGACAACTTACTGCAAGAGGCCAATCCCCACTGTGAACAGCCTACAACCTGCACAATGGATGTTGGCCTCTGTGTTTGATTTATGACCGGACTCTTCTAAATTAAGAAAAACATTATTCTGGTAAAGTGACACCACAAGGGTGGCCTTGTTGAGTTCCTAAGTCCCACTTGCTGGTTCTTCGATATCTGTGGCCTAATATATATTTTTCAAATTTTTTACTTAAGGGACGATTCCTTAAGTAACTATGCTTGCCGTGCTCCCAGATGTGGCCTTTGATTTATTTTTCAGGACTCGGGGACCGTGTTCCGAAGTCTTGTAATGACCACTGCAACATTTTCTTCAATGTTGTGGTCAGTCAATCAGATAATGTAAGTATCGCAGTACCGAAAGGACTGATGGGAGCAAAAGCTTCCTCCACCAAATATACAGACTTATTTTCAAATGTTTGGTATTGGGGAGTGTAATGGCACCAATAGTCCAGCAATCACTAACTTTTTAACCACTCCATGCCCAACCCAAGCTGCTCCTAAAACACTAAAGATTCTTAAACAGCTGAACCGATTTACACCACAACACAAAAAGCATGCTTGTGTAAAGTTTTCACTTTTTGAACAATTTGGTGTAATTCTGTTTAGTTGTTTTTTCTGTATCTAACCATTCAATGTTGAATTTATTAACAGAGTTTTCAGCCCACAATGGATAGCAAGGCTCCCTTTCACACAAGAATAAATATTATATACAGATAAAAAGCTAATTAAGGTTTTTAAAACACAAGTTTAAAAAGAATTCATGAAATAAAAATAGACAAAAAACCCTCCTTCCTGTATCTATCCGGTAACACAGTCTACATCAAAATATAAATATCTGCAAGCCTGGTAGTGTGTTTCAAGGGACGCAGGGAATACTAACAGAGTTCCCTATCTGGACCAATTTTGCCCTCAGATCCAACTTTTCCTCATAAATATTACAGTTAGTTTTGTTGCTTGCCCAGACAAGTCACCAGTCAAACATGATAGATGGATGGATGGATGGATGGCTGGATATGGGATAAATTATCCAGTGCACTCAGTCTCCGTTTTGTAACAAGATACATGCATTGTTGGGTGACCATGGAATTTATTTGCCTTTTCGTGATAATTTGAAGATTACTTGGGGCTTGCCATAGTACCAATTCAAGTCTCTTACTTTCTTTAAGCCAGATTATCTCCAAGAAGGACTTAAAGTTCATCATAAAATGTTCCTTCCAGGCCCCGTTGATGAGGTTGTTTCTGCACATTTGTAGTCTTTTTTAGGCTATATTCCACAGGGGCTATCTGAACATTTTCTTCAATAGAGATGTAACCCATATCTGATTCTAGGATAGCCATTGGTTGAGGATTGTTTTCCAGAATTTCCCTTAAAAACACCTGACTTGGCAGTTTCTTGTCCAATCCCCAAAGTTCTGTGTCAAGAGAGATTTGACTTCCTACCTTTATTTGGAAAACTTTATCAATGTGGTTAGAAAATTGATGTCCGTGTTTCCTGGCCAATCTTACGATGGCATTAGCAGATGCTTCAACTTTTTCGAGGTTAGTTTCAATATGTGGTGACCGGTTGAGATTTCTATTAACTACTATACCCAAATATTTAAAGGATTCCACTTCACCAGGATTGAGCCATTTATATGGAATATAAAATATTTTTTTCCGTTTGTCTTAAGTGTTATGGTTTCAGTTTTGCCTGTCTTGATTTTTAATTTATTTATTTTGTAAAATTTTTCTATTGCTACCAGTTGTATCACTGGTACTTGGAAACTGTTTATCATAGAGGTATCCTCTGTGGCCGTTCTTACTTCCTCATAAAGTTACTTTATTTACAAAGAGATGTGCAGCAGACATCCTTACTCCATTCCTAATGTGGAATCTTTTATTAATATGTCCTTGCTAGTTTAATCTGACTTGTGAGGTGGTATTAGTATCAGGCCCTAATCAGTATATAAAAGCTGTGTCAAGGATAAAAGGACTCTATCAGTGCTGTGCATCAGAGAGCAAATTTTCATGTGGGAATTACTATGGGAAATTTAATTTTGGGACTCTCCCGTATGTTTGGCCTACGCTTGATGGATCAGCGTGAAACTTTCCATGAAGGAGACAAATTGGATAACTTTTTTGGGGAAAGTTTCATGCAGATTCGCTTAACAGCCCCAAAGTTATTAAGAAAACAAAAAAATGCCTTTCCTGATGAAACTGTGACCTGACTATAACTACACAGTAGCAACTGCTACTGTGTCATTTATTTGTGTGTGTGTGTGTGTATATGTATTTAACAATATTGTAAGTTAAAAAAATTCTTAAATAATATCTCTAAAAAAGCATGACCCAATTAGTTTATATTTTTAAAATAAATTAATTCATACAAATACTTGTATCTTTAAAATTACTCTAAACTTAATTACACATTAAAATATATTAATTAAATAAACGTTGTTTATTTTAAATTGAAAAATATAATATTAAAAAGCTATATTATATATTAAAACACAATAAAAACATGTAAAGTACTTTTTACATTTAATAGGTAACATATATTTTTAAACCTTTAGAAATATTTTGCTAAAATAAGTGACTAAACCTAACATTTGTAAAAAATAAAAACATAAAATTAAAAAATATATCTATAATATTTTTGAAACACACATTTTTAAATTAAATACCCCCAAAATATGTCTTAGGTAAATACTGAAATAAATTAAAAAATAGTAACCAAACTCCAATCCCAAAAAACTAAATGAAAAAATATTATTCTTAACCATGATAATACTCTAAAGTGATTATATTCCGATAAGCTTTGGGGAAAATATATACAATTCAGAGGGTGGAGGAATCATATTTACTATTCTACGTCCAATCTAACTGCTGTTGGGGAAAAGCATACATTATGGGGTCAAATATACTATTTTAACTCCAGTCCAACAAACACTGGGGAAAGTGCATATACCGAGGGATCCGATTTAGTATTGTAACTCCAATCTATCAACCATTGGGGAATGTGCAAACATTGCAGGGGTGGTTCAGATTTGTCTACTAACTCCAGTGCAACAAATATTGAGAAAAGTGTATACCTTTGGCGGTTACATTTACTATTTTAACTCCAGTCTACAAACATTGGGGAAAGTGCATGCATATATCCAACTTGCTGATCTAACTCCATTCTAGCAAATACAGGGGAAAGAACATACATCGAAGGGTGGTGTGAATTACTATTCTAACTCCAGTCTAATAAACATTGGGGAAAGTGAATAGATTGGGGGGAGGCATCAGATTTACTATTCAAACTCCAGTCTAATAATCAATGAGGAATAAGCATATATTTGGGGGCGTGCCAGATTTACTACATCCAAATAATATCATTACCTCTTACAAATATGTAAAATATTTCAAATGAAAAAAGCGTTAAAACATTTTTAAAATACTGATTTATTTTCGTATAAATTTATAAATAATTCAATATATTTAATAAAAAATAATATTTTTTTAAATAAACAGAATATCCTAAACTTACACATGAAACAAACACTAAGAAATCCCAGACTTACAATAATTAATTACAAAAAAAATCTTAAATATAGCCAATATAAATATTTTATTCATAACAAAAAATATAAAATAAAATCATAATATCACAATACCACACAATCCATTAAAAAATAAAGTTATTTCTAGAAATTAATTAAAATAGCATTTATCAATTTAAAAAATACTTAAAAGACAAGTACTTGCAAATTGAAAATGTAACATCTTTATACTTTCTCAAATTTATATTATTTTATTTTAAAAAGTCTACCAAACTAATGTCCCAATGAACCCTGTATACTGAATATAAAATGTAATGCATACATCAACAAACTTTGAAACAGTTAAACAAATAAATAACAACTTAAACTGTTAAAAATAACATAATAATCTATTAACATGAATATATAAAATAAAAAACACACTGGTCACTCAATATCCCAATAAGCACCATAACCTGAATTTAAAATTTCATACATCAAAAAATTCAATGAGAAATTAATTGAAAAGAAAATTAAAAGATACAACATAATGAACAAATTAGCATAATTAAATAAGACATTTATAAGAAAACTCTATCCAGCCTATCCCCTAATAAACCCAACATCCCAAAATATAAATGTAATGCCTAATTAACAATTTTATTAAATACTTCAATGAACAAGTAACAAAAGACATGACATAATTAACAAATTAATTCATTAAGATAAATTAATATATAATTTAAATCACTACCTACACAATCCCTCAACAAACACAACCCAAAACAATGTATTACAAAAATACCTACAAAAATATTGTAACAATACAATGTATAATAAAAACATAAAAAATAGAATAAAACACCAAAATAAAAAACACAACATCAAAGTAGACAAGATTCACATATGTGAATTATGTAGTGTACGAGCAAAGCCCCTGATGTGTTTCTAAGGGAACGTTCATGGCATTGAATCAGTGGTTGCCTTGGGAACGTTATCGTCTGTTTGCTCTTTCATTCTTTTTTACCTCTATTGTCACCAAATCTACATGCATGGAGACATGTGATGCTCTAACATGTTACTGGGGTGTTGTCAGTATTGATCTTCCAAAAATCTAATGTTAAAAAAAGAAAAGACTACTCTTCTTTTTCCATCAGGTGTCATGTCAATTAAACAAAGTTGGGACCATAGAAATGTAGATACCTTAAGAGATGCAGATTTTAATGTAAGAATTGTGTGAATAGTAGAGAATATTTTTTATAAATGTTACTATGAAATGATTTTGAAAACAATTTAAAAAATAAATGGTCTGGGATTCAAATGTTGCCTTGGATTGTTTATTACTGAGCTATCGTGTCATGTTGTGACGCAAGATCCACTGTGTCCTTATGGGTGGACCTGAATTTTTGTAGGTGTTTTTTAGTTGCAATACCTCATTTAGGGGCTGATTATGATGGTGGGCAGACTTGATCCGCCCGCCATGGTAGCGGTGTTTGGAACCGACCACCATGCATGCGGCGGTCCCGCCTACCCGATTAGGATGGGACCGCCACCGCTGCGGTCTGATTCCGCACCGTTAACATTGCAGCGGTGGCTGCTGACAGCAGCACCACCGCGATGTCCAAAAGAGCATGTTGTGCATTTCACTGCACTACGTGGCAGGCACTACACTGTGCCTGCCACATGGTGCAGTGAAATGCAGGGGGTTACCATGGGTACCCCCCAGTGCACCCACACCTCCCCCCAACACAAGGGGGGCCCGCAATGGGCCCCCAAACCCAATCCCCACCAGCCTTTCCATGGCGGCATTGCCGCCATGGAAAGGCCTCCTAAAACCCACATCCTAATATGGCGGACGGTGCCTGCTAGGCACCGCCACCATATTAGTGGCCCTGCTCCGCCCGCCAGGCAATCGGTGCGATTGCCACCGGCGGAAAAGCGGCGGACGGACTTTTCGTCCGCCGCGATACCCACGGCCATCCTAATATGGTGGTGGGTAAATCTCAGTTTGATGGCGGAACGATCGCCACCACCAGCCCGGCGGTGGCGATCGTTCCACCATCGTAATGAGCCCCTTAGTTTAGTGCTTGTCTTAAATTTCAAACTGTAGGTAGTCTCCTTTCTAAATAATATCATACTTATACTCACTCCTGCGGGGTCATCTTTGATAAGCTCTAAAACAGCCCAACTAAAGGAGTCCGTTTAATTATCCACATCTGCAAAATAAGTGACCAGAGGAGCTGTAAGGTCTGTACGGATTGACGTTGAATATGCATTGTTTGATCTCTTGCATTGTTTTACCCACATATTGCTTGTTACATTGACAGAAAATGCCATATATTGGGGCCGATTCCGATTCGGGCCGGAAATCTCTCCGACCGAGCCGGACCCGGAGAGATTTCCGACCGAATCGGACCCGTGCAGCCCGACCGAACGAGTATGATGCGCACGTATGCCATCGGACTCGAGTCGGTCGGACTCCCATTGAAGTCAATGGGAGCCTGTCGCACTAACGCGTACGCGGGCTCCCATTGACTCAATGGGTGCGATGCGGACAAGTGCGCCCCTACAGCGTGTACGCGGCGAAGCGATTTGCGCCGTACACGCACAGGTAGGGGACCCATGGGTCCCCCTGTGTGCGACTCGCGCGGCTACGCGTACAAGGGGTCCGACACGGACCCCCAAAGTACGGCTCCGACAGCTCTTTCGAGCCGGAGTGCGCGGCTCGGTCGGACTCGCTCGCGGCGCGCATCGTACTTACCCGGCCGGGGAACGTCTCCATTGCGCGGTGCGAGTCGTGTCCGTCGCGAGTCGGTCGGTGCGTGTTCGACCCGGGATTGAGTCGGTCGGAGCGGTCGGGACGCCCGGACGAGTCGGTCGGCGAATACGCATCGTACTCGCTCGCCCGGACGCGCGTGTCTGAATCGGTCGGGAAATAGGGCTCCGAATCGGATCCGGTTAAGCCGAATCCGATTCGGAGCCCTACCGGCCGAGATCGGAATCGGCCCCTAAATGTTTTAGTGTTACAGTTTGATTGTTTACAGTGTGGACGTTTGATTCTGTTGCTATTAAATTGAAATTCATATCCAGTTCTTATTTGATTACAGATTGCACTATTCCCACATCAATGTTGGCCATGAAGGGAATGAAGGTTCCAAATGGATCTAAAATGTTGTGTCTTTTTTTTAATCACTAGCAGATGCGCTCTGACCACTGCGTCTTTCAAACACGTGTTTTTCTTCAGTGGAAACAATGATTTTTTAAAAACAGTAGTCAACAAATTCCAGGACGTGCAAATTGGACTAAAATATGTTTTTTTGCAAATCTATGATGCTCATATTAAAAGTGATCATACACACGTTAGGAATATCAGTGGGGTCGTTTTTTTTCCTGAGTAGCACCTCCCATCACACAAACGAAGCTTTTTTGCCGGAATTTTGGAGGACTCCTTTGTGGTATCTCTGTGCATGCGCTAGTTTGATGAGCTTATCCGAGTGTTGAAAATAGTCCTCCTTGTTGGTGCACTTTTTACATATTCGTGTGAATTGTCAAAAAGGTAAATTATCCTGTTGGTTTCCGGAAGGAAATCTATTGTGGTGAAGAAAATTGTTTCTGTCTCTTTCATTTGTGAATAATATAATATTGCGTTTGCTTTCTTCCTCCTGTGCCAAATGTCCAAAGAACTGATATTTGTAGGATGTTTCTCTGGTGGTGGTAGCAGGGACCACCATGGACAGTATATGTGTCAGGGAGGATGCATAGTGCGATCATGGACAAAAACTACTTTTTACACCCTGCACCAATGCAAAAACACAATTTAAAATGTATAACTACTCAAACCAACAATGAAAGTCTCTCTCTGTATTTTATTTTTGCTATCACATGAATTCTGACAAAAGATAAAGCTGTCTCTAGCCAGACCTAAAAATCTGTGACGAATGTTCATGTGTTCATTTTCCAATCTCTTTCATTCTACATTAGGCTGAGAATCACGTTAAGAGGATAAGCACATTAGTGAAAAAGCAATGTGTTTGCATGTAAATGGTCGTTTTTCAATGCAGCTGTCATGTCAATACCAATAGATCACAATTCATTATCATAAATGTGACATCTCTGTTTCGGGCACTGTTTCTCCCTTAAATGGCAGGTTAGCAGAGATTTTTTTTAGATAATACTTTAACCTACTGGACTGCACTCACTACCTTTCTGAACAAGTGAAATAATCATCACAGTTTGAAGACATTGCAATTACAAAATATTTTGAAGGATGAAAAAAAAAATATTTCTTTCATTGCTTCCCAAAACTAATCACGCAAGTGCATAAGACGTATAGCGGCGAACGCGCAGGTTTGAAACATCCTCTTCTGTCAGCCTCCCGACGAGCACAACATCTCTGTTTGATGCCGTCAGCTCCTGCCCTCCACGATCAATCCTCAGAGCACAGAAAGATAATACGGATTATGGTAAATCAGCAATTGCAAACATCCCGCAAGAGTCCACCGGTTCATGTTTAATAGATCTCAGCTCTCCTCATTTCTGCTAAATGCAAAAGCAGCATGTTTCTGCTCTAATTCCTGTTTTCGCGTCTCCCCATTTAAAAAAGAGCAGACCTACAGCTTTCATGATTTCCAGAAAAATCACATTTCAGACTTCCGCTGCCAGCTTCATCAAATGAACTAATAGGCGGAAGTTGACGGTAAAGCACGATGAATAATTAACTGATTATCCACACTGCCCAGGCTGGCGAGCTTTTGGTCTACAAGCCCGAGCCTGAACAAGCTATTTTGAGTCAGTGCCCCAGGGTTTTATCTGGCAGGCTGTTCGTCTGAAAGAATCAGCGCTCTCTCTGATAGCCTCAGTCTTCTGTGTTTACACATTAGCATTGTCTGTTCGCATGCACCGTGTCTATGGCTACCTTCCTTAACCGGTTGGAGGCGCAAGTCCTTCCCAGGTTGCCCACCGCCCAGCGACTGTCCCGCGTCATCCTCCTTTGAAGTGTCAGTGGAAATTGCTGAAAATGAACTCTCTCGCAGGTGTACACAGAATTTCACTGGTCACATCCCTAAATTCACTAGCTAGGGAACGACGTGGCCACCCAGATTGTTCAATTCCAGTACCTAACTACCAGCCCTCTCTTCTTTGCGGACTCCGCCCTTCATTTTGAAACCTAACAGCCCACAGTTCATCTGCCAGTGTTTGTCCATCCCCACTGCGCTCTCTACCAAGTGGAGAGGGTTGCGCGCCATCATGGTGCTAGGGAAACAGCCTAGATGTAGTAGAAGCCCTCTGCGAAGTCACTCGCAAACAGTTAATCCTGTAGCTGCCAAGTGGCTCCATGTCATGTCGTGCCACCTTTACATAGTCTAGCCTTTTGCAAACATCTTAATTTAACCTCTAAACCAATATTCATCTTGGGAGAAGCATAACTACAAGGGCCAGAATTCAAAGAAATGTTGGCTAAGAAACCAGGAATGGCTGAAACTGTTATGCATGACATGGGGCAACGTGTCTCAACTTTAGGTCTTAAATGTGAGTGTACATGCCAATGGAGGTGCAACACATAATGGTTTCTCTATGTGCTTGTGCAGGTTGCATGGTCCAGGAAAGGAAAGTGATGGATTCTCCTGGGCAGTGTAATTTTGTACAGACATCTTCAAAGTCCTCCTTTTCATAAATTTCCTAAGATGCCACCACCATCCACTCATATTGTATAATTGTCTTCATCCCACATTTCTACTCATCTTTTCGAATCCAGGATCTCCTTACCTGTTCTCTTACCATATTTAGGTGTTTCAGTCTCTGGCAGGCTGGAATAGGCTCGCAGCATATTATATGACTGACCAAAGAAACTCTTCTCAGCCTATCCCAGGCTGTGTTCACCCTGGCCTACAAGCAATGTTCCATCCATGCTAAGAGCGACGCCCAATAAAACCCTGTTTGGCCCAGAGCTTGAACCCCTGTCCTATTTGTTGCCATGAAATCCATTATTAGCGCTACTCTGCATTGTCTACCACCTTCAAGGCAGGGCTAATCACTTTTGTAAACTGAATGCATTAACTTGTGTTCTCGTTCTCTTTTTCTGTTTCATAAGTCCAGTACCCCCTAGAGCATGCCATATTTACAATGTAACACCACCTCTATTCCCTTTCCCAATTCTATACTTCTGTCGTCCTTGAAACACTCCACCATTGTTGACTTCTGTGTACACTATACATCTCATTAACAATTATTCACAAACCTTATCCTACCTAGTAGCATGGGCCACACTCTACCTGAAATAGAAGGTGAGTATCACAGACGTCTTCGGGTAACTGAAATGCATAGATGTTAGGAATTTACCTTTTTCAGACGTCTGCTCAGGCGTTTTTGTGGGGCTGTATTTGCTGGCCCAATTTGGCTCTGATCACTAGGAAACTGTTCTTCACTTCTTAGTGCATCTAAACCTGAGGCAAGATTGGCTAATCCTAATTGTCATACTGTTTTATGTCATATTTAAATTTAAAACAAGGCCTCAGAAACATAGCACAACAAGTGTGTCAAAGGTCCTAAAAGTTAAATGTGAGAAGTGGACTAAAATGTAGATCTACACCACCCATAGGAATGACTTTAAACGCATGACTAGAACTTGCCATTATAGCCTGGAACTCCTGTGAACAAAGCTACAGCAGGATGATATCAGAGGAAACCATTTTGGCGAGTTCAAAAATCTACCTTTGACACTGGATAAGTCATTTCTAAGTAGTGCCTTAAACACCTGAAGGTCTGGGTGCATAATGTGCAAAGATGAGACATACTCATCTCATATTGAAACATATTCTTTCAGGGACATGGTACCAAAGCTCTCTTTCACTAAATCATGCTTTGGTAGCTCACTCCTATAGTAAAAGTCCACATGTGCATTCCAGTCATAATTTCCATTAGTTGAATTAGAAATCATCCACACACCCTTGCATACCTAGATTTTTGATAAATATACCTCACTGCTGATTTTCGTAAAACTCTTTTTCTCTGTCTGACAGCTTCAACAGTGATTCATTCAGTTCTGATCAGGTGCTGCCTTCTCCAGTGGCACTAATCAGCTTTTGGATGAGGTGTTGATACTTATTCAGAGAGGGTACAACAGGCTTGGCATGATGGCATGGAGGAGTTTAGTACAGACCATTCACTGCTTGTTATCTTAGAATTAAAAAGATGGGAGTGAACAGGAACACAGACGGCAGCACAAAAACCAGGCCTGGACATTTGGCATATTGACAGCAAAGAGGGTTCTTGTGTGAAAAACCCAGCGCTTAATTTGAGCTAGTGGTTTCCGGTGCTCTGCACCAGCACTTTATTGTCAACACTGGCTCTTACACAGCCTGCCAAATTGTGGAGATGTTTATCTGATTTTATATGGAGCACAACAACTGTTGTTTAATAATTAAATATACATTAAAATCACTAATATCTGCCACCCAAAGCGATAAGAATAGCTTGGAAAGCATGTGTTTGTCATTTTTAATGTATATTTGAAGTCTGAATTGGCACACTTGTATGAGTGTGATGGTTAGTTGTGATGGGACTGCCACTGGCAGCACTAGCAGGGCAATGGTTGGTGCAAACTGCAGTGGCCTTCTGACAAGGCGCTGGTATATATTTTTTTTACAAATTAAGTACTAGACAAAGCCCAGCTGGCCACTTAAAATAGGAGGTGCCTGACCTCAGAAATAGCGAAGGCTGGTTTTCAAGTGGGGTTCAGTCATTCCAATACTATAGACCATAAATGGGATTTAGCGCTGTACACTGACACTGAAGTCATGCCATTTTAAAAACTCCTCAGAGCAAGGTTTCCAGTGATTGTTTACCGTAAAGCAATGGTAAGTGCTGCAAAAGAAACTGTGTGGATTGTACTACGAGTTATCTCCGGTCACTGGACAGGGACACATGTTTGAAAAGCTGCCCACCTCCGCACCTGAAAACAGAACTGGACTTAGAAGGACACAAAATCAGTAGTGGCCGGTATCGGAGGAAAGAGAGGGGTGGGGCGGGGGTAGGGGGAAAGGTAAGGCATGACGACAACCAAAAAACTGCGGCTGCCCGCGGCCCCCGCAGGGGGCCCCCTAAGCGGGCGGCCCCTTTAGTGCCATTTGGGCACTTCCCCACCCCACTAAGAACGCGGGGCTCGAGGAGGAGCCCCCTTCCAGACAGCGTCACTTCCGGGTCGCAGAGGAGGTGGGGAGGTATTTATGCCTCCCCTGGCCATCTTGGCGTCCTCTTTGCGCCGGACACGCCGTCGCGAGGGTCCGAATCCTCGGGTCGTGAGGTCGGCGTTGTTGCAGTCTCTTTTGCTCCCGCCATCTGTCTTAGGCTCTCCGGGTCATCGTCATCGCGGGCGGCGAAGTAGGCGGTGAGTGAGTGAGGGACGGGAGGGGCCACGAGGGGCCTCTACTGGGCCGGCCAGCCTCCTTGTTGTCGGCGGTCCGGGAGTTAAAGCTGCCTGGGTTCCTGGCCCATTTGTGTGTGGGTGTTGGGGCCGGGAGGGTCGGAGTGCCACCTGTTCTCCCGCCTTGCGAGGGGGCAAGGGAGCTGCAAGTTGGGGGCCCGGCCTGACGGGTTTGCGGGCGGCCTGCCGAGGGTCAGCTGGTGCGTGGTATGTCGTGGGGGACAGATGCGATGCGGCCGATGGGTTTTGTAATGGTCCGCATTGCTTTGCGGACACGCTAGCCTAGCTGCACTGTGTCGCACCGCTGCGTGATGTCCACACGCTCGGGCGGTGAGACTAGGCTGATCTGGGCGTTGAGCTGCATAACCGGGTGATAAGCTGTTCACACTATAAGGTACAATTATAGGCAACTGGGGACGAGACTGCGAGAGAAAGTTGAGGTTAAGGGTCAAGTTACCTTTCCTTGCCCAGCCATGGACGTCCTTTCATCAGACAGATTGCCCCATGCTCTGGCGGTTGTTAAACCGAATCGCAGCAGCAGCACATGCAGAACGTTATTGTGAAGTTCGCACGCACTTGTCTAAGTATGGGCAGAAATGTATAGCTTTAAGTTACAAAGCAGCTCCATTAGCCCTACTACAGCTTTACATAAGCAGTAACATTGCCGACTTGTATTTGCTTCGGATCGCAATCTTTTTCTTAGACTGGTAATGAATGTTTGTTTGTTTGTTTTAAGGAACATAAGCGCCTTACAAAAAAAAAAAACCTAATTTGGGAGAGCGGACACAGGAGGGTGTTTAACTGTGTCCTGGAGGCGGCTATCCTTCTGTCGGTAGCCAGTTACGGTGGGTCACTATAGTGACTGCCCAATTAATATTCATTAGGCGTCTCATCCGGTAACCCCTGAGACAGTAGATTTTGCTAGGTAATTAGTGAGTTTAAATTAAAGTCTGTTAGTACATCGCGCTTAGTGTGTGCAGCCGCACGTTGCGAATAGAAGGTTCAAAAGATACTGGTTCTAGTGAAATGGAAGGCGTGCAGGCTGTTACCCTTCCAGGTCTGCAGCTTCCTTACAGACTAGGTACTGACGATGTGGAATCCGCGGATGGTGTCTTGGCTATGGTGAAAGGAGCATGCGCACAATGTGGGAGTTCCTTCTACCCTTTTGATGTTGTTAAAGCATGGGGTTTTGACGGGGCATAACTGGGAGAGCTGTCGAGTTTTATTCTGGGGACCTGGGTTCGAGCCTCGGGGTAGGTTCCATAGAGCATATGTGGATATTTTGCGCTTCCATCATTGGGTGAGTTTGGCCCACAGGCCCTGCCCCGGTCTGCCTCGGGCGTCAGTGGCGATAAGGGGGTCCAGGAGGCCTGACGGGCACGGGAGATAAATCCACAGGCAGCTTGGATCCTGCCTGTCTCGGGCAGAAGGACATTCCTTCCCTGCACACCCGTCGAGCTTTGTTTCAATTGTTGCGATGCAAAACAGGAGCCCTACCTAATTGTGCATTTGCGGGGTGCCATGAGGTCTAAGCCACCAAGTGGCACGGGTCATCCGTTTGGTTTGGTGATTCGAGGGTGACGAGTGAGGGAAAGACAGGGAAGGGGAGTTGAATTGGGTAAGTTGAACATGCTCAAGCCAATCTTTACAGTGGTAAGGTGGCGCCAACTGCACCCTTGCAGCGCCTTTGCCAGCATTTCAGGACATGTCAGTTGCTCCTGATACAGTAATTAAGTGCCCCTGGTAGGGCGCTGCTCCTTTGATTAGAAAATGCGCTGCAAGTGGGTCTCTCACCCATGTCATTCTTTGGCCTCTCCCTATACCTGAAGTTTCCACTGAATTGCCTGGCCAGCTAAACAACTTCACGGCCGGGACGCGAGTTGCATAAGGGCAGCATCAGCGATGCGGCCTACTCTGGTCAGCAAGCTGTGTCTGGCAAACCACAGCCTACGTTTTATAGGGTGCACTCAAGTTTCATGGAGGTGGCAGTGTGATCAAGGTTGGGTCATTACGTTGGGACCTTTGCGAGCGACCGGGCGGTGCGCGGTTGTTTGTGGTGCTGTTCTTTTGGAGTTTGGATGCCCGGTTCGTACCTAGGCCTGTCCTGTTTGGCGCCAGGGGTGGCGCTGCTGGTGGCATGCGCCTCCGGCAGATTGTTTCTGGGGGCACATGGTTTGCTTTGTTAGGCGTGTGTGGTCTATTGCACACTACTGTGGATACTACAAAGCATTCTTACTCTGAATTCAACGTCATGTCTCGCCGGCCCATGTTTTGAGGCAAGAACTATATCGCCGTGCAATTGTTATCGGCTCTTACTTCACGAGGCAATGTTTGGGGGCTTGAGGTAGACGAGGAAGACGGATGCTGTTAACAGTTATGTTTTGCCCTAATGTTACTTACCTTTACTTGAGTTGGGGCATGTTCAGTGCATCTCAATCTATTCTTACAGTCCCTGGTGACGGGGCAGCTATTCTGCAACTCAACCAGCACTTTTTGCTTTGCACCCAAACCATTCTTGCTTTTATTTGTACTGGGTTACACCCAGACACTTCTTACTGTTACTGGTGATGGGTTATTTGCGTGCACCCAAACCATACTAAATTGTTGAACATCTTGGGGCATGCTAAATGCACTCAGATGTTAATTACTTTTGCTGGTGTTGGGCATTTATATTTCAGTTCAAACCGTTCTTGCATTTACATATTATGGGGCATATTTCTTGCACCCAAATGTTGTTGGTATTGGGATTTGTTTCTTGCCTAAATCGGCGGCACTGGTTTGTGTGTAGACCTTTAGATGTCCTTAACAAGAGATTGCCAGAGGAATTCATGCCTTCATGGGCGCTGGGCACCAGTACGCAGCTCTACCCAAGGCAACCTATTGCTTAGCTTCTGGGGCTTATTCGGGTTGGATTGCCTAGCATCCCGTTGTGCGGATGCGGTGGCTCCAGGATGCATTTCAGATTAATGAGTACAGAACGCGGTGGTGGGGTAGGGCTGATCAGTCTGGCTCGACACAGGGTGAATAAGGGTCGCTGGTGGCGTCTGGCGATGCGGGTCAGCTTTTAAAGGTGCGGCGCTTCATGTTTTTTGGAGTTGGGCCCTGTAATGTTAAAGTTCGATTATTCCAGAGCCCCTGGCAGTGCCTTTTGGGCGGGTTGCCCTGTCTCTGTGCTTGGGCCATTCATGGCTGAGCGCCATGCAGCGGGGGAACAGAAAAGAGTGGCACACTTGCTTTTCCCCGGCATTCTTATTCATTCGCCTCAGAAGCGAGAGTGAGTGCCCTCCCCCTCTCCCTGGGGGGCCGGGAGTTTCAGAGGGCGGTCCATTGTCGTTGCGGGGGCGCCCCCTCCCCTTTATGTTGGCGGAGGGCTTAGTGACCTGTGTCCCAAATAAGTTGATAGACAACTAGTCTGTTTCCAAAGGCAGGTGTGAGTCTCCCCAACCACCTCCATCCCACCCAAGCCCTGAAGAATGGATTATAATTCACTTTCGCAGGCAAACAATTGTATTAAATTCAGTCGGAGCTTCAGCCAGCTGAGCTCACCCCGAGTTTCACAGGCGGAGGGCTTGTTCTTCGGGGCAAAATGTTCCCAGTCTGGTACAGGGGGAGGTAGACTTTGGCGCAGGTTTCAATGCAGGTGTGTGGTGGTGTTGACTGTTGCAACATCAGTAGGACACCCAAGCTTACCTTGTGTTCCTCCGTCAAAGCCCAACTATGTCCGTTGAAAAGCTCTGGCTGATGTTTACTGCTCTGCCCAACTTTAGGAATATCTTGAATTTTAAAGACATCGTGCAGTAAAGTGTGATAGTCTCCTTTAAAATTCATAAGGGTGGCGCTGTTTGTGTGGTTTGTCGTGTGGTTAAAGCTCCAGTGGCGCAATCGGTTAGCGCACGGTACTTATACAGCAGTACAAAGCAAAGCAATGCCGAGGTTGTGAGTTCGGGCCTCACCTGGCATTTAGTGGCACAAGTGTCAAGTTTTCTGTAGAATGGCCTTGCTGTAGTGTAGCGCGGGCGAATGCTGATTCTAGTTTTGCGCAATATTGGGCGTCTCTATGTATGTGTCGCCGTGAACAGCTCTAGGTCAGATCTTGTGTTACTCCGCCTTCAGTTGGCGCTGAGGTGCGTCTGCCTTGGCAGTAACCGGACAGAGTGCCCTGGGTGGGGCTAAACACCATATCAGTTTGGGGTTGATTATTGGTGCATTAAACCAATTTGTACTGCTACGGTGCCCTAAAGTGGGGAGGCCACTTGGGGGCAGTGTTTCTCACTTTGGCTGGAAATGAATGAATAATGTCTTCATTCACTAATAGCGATAATGGGCATTGCTCCATCCTTTTCCTTTTCAGCACGGTAGACCAAATTGGTTTGATGTGTCTTTTGACTTTGAGCGATTCTGTTCAATGCTTTTCTTTCATAGAACTATTTTCGCTGAATTTTAATTCAGTAGTTTTGGATGGCGCCTATGTCCCAAATCCAACACTGTTTCATTGACGAGCTGGTGTCTCGCATTTAAGGGGATGTCCATGGTTCTTTGCGTGGCTAAGTAATGTTTCCAGTACACAAAGACACCCGTTGCTTAAGGCCTCATGCTCCTATTGCTTCAGCCTTGGTTTGGTCGTACCATAAAGGGGGCCAGTCACTTACGTATAAACCGTCGGTGGCTGCGTTAGAAAGACTTTTCTCACATTTGTTAATGGTGCAGGATAATTATTGTTTTACTCTAGGAAACTGGGATCTCATGCCCAGGTTCTGTCTCTTTTTTGGCCGTCGGTTACCAGCCCATTGGTGGGAAAGTATCAATCAATCAATCAATCACGGCATTTATAGAGCGCGCTACTCACCCGGGAGGGTCTCAAGGCGCTGGGGGAGGGGGTAAGTTACTGCTCGAACAGCCAGGTCTTGAGCTGCTTCCTGAAGGAGAGATGGTCCTGGGTTCGCCGAAGGTGAGTGGGGAGGGAGTTCCAGGTCTTGGCTGCCAGGTAGGAGAAGGATCTTCCTCCGGCGGTGGTTCTGCGGATGCGTGGTACGGTGGCGAGGCGTGGCTGGTTGATCGTAGCTGGCGGGTGGGCGTGTAGAAGGTCATGCGGTCGTTGAGGTACTTTGGGCCCAGGTCGTGGAGGGCCTTGTGTGCGTGGATGAGGAGTCTGAACGTGATTCTCTTGCTGACGGGGAGCCAGTGCAGGTCTTTCAGGTGTCCGGTGATGTGGCTGTGTCGGGGGATGTCCAGGATGAGTCGTGCGGAGGCGTTCTGGATGCGCTGGAGTCTTTTTGAAGTTTGGCTGTGGTTCCGGCGTAGAGGGTGTTCCCATAGTCCAGTCGGCTGGTGACGAGTGCCTGGGTGACGGTCTTCCTGGTTTCAGTGGGGATCCATCTGAAGATCTTGCGGAGCATGCGCAGGAGTGTTGAAGCACGAAGATGAGACGGCGTTGACTTGTCTGGTCATCGACAGGGAGGAGTCCAGGATGAAGCCCAGGTTTCGTGCGTGGTCCGTTGGCTTGGGCGCGGTGCCCAGGGCCGGGGGCCACCAGGAGTCGTCCCAGGCGGAGGGTGATGAGCCCAGGATGAGGACTTCCGTCTTGTCTGAGTTCAGTTTAAGGCGGCTGATCCTCATCCAGTCGGCGGCGTCTTTCATCCCGTCGTGTAGGTTGGCTCTGGCGGTGGGGGGTCGTTGGTGAGGGAGAGGATCAGCTGGGTGTCGTCGGCGTAGGAGATGATGTTGAGGTTGTGTTGGCGTGCGATGGCTGCGAGGGGGCTCATGTAGACGTTGAAGAGGGTTGGACTGAGTGAAGATCCTTGTGGAACGCCGCAGATGACTTCGGTGGCCTCGGATCTGAACGGGGGAGGTGGACTCTCTGGGTTCTTCCGGCGAGGAACGAGATGATCCATTCCAGTGCTTTCTCTCGGATTCCGATGTTGCTGAGGCGCTTCACTAGGGTGCGGTGGCAGACGGTGTCGAACGCCGCGGAGAGGTCCAAGAGGATGAGGGCTGCTGTTTCCCCGTTGTCGTTTAGGGTTCTGATGTCGTCGGTGGCTGCGATGAGGGCGGTCTCGGTGCTGTGGTTGGCCCGAAACCCGGACTGCGAGGGGTCGAGGATCCATTCGTCTCGAGGAAGGCGGCA
This sequence comes from Calotriton arnoldi, assembly GCA_963921515.1. Lineage (NCBI taxonomy): Eukaryota > Metazoa > Chordata > Amphibia > Caudata > Salamandridae > Calotriton > Calotriton arnoldi. The sequence continues at coordinate 962,456 of CAWUFW010002732.1, forward strand.
AGCTGTCTGTTGACGGTCTTCTCGATGACTTTGGCCGGAAACGGAAGGAGCGAGATGGGACGGTAGTTTTGAGGTCGGTGGGGTCCGCCGTTGGTTTCTTCAGGAGGGCGGTAAGCTCGGCGTGCTTCCAGCTCTCCGGGAAGGTGTCGGTGTGGAAGGAGGAGTTGATGATGTCCCGGAGATGGGGTGCGATGGTGGCGTCGGCTTTGTTGAAGACGTGGTGTGGGCAGGGGTCGGTTGGTGATCCGGAGTGGATGGAGTTCATCGTGCGGGTGGTGTCTTCGGTGCTGATCGGGGTCCAGTTGCAGAGGGTGGTGGTGGCGGGCGTTGGTTCGGCGGTAGGGTGCGTGGTTTGTGCGTCGAAGCTGTTATGTATGTCGGTGATCTTGCGGTGGAAGAACGCGGCGAGTGAGTTGCAGAGGTCTTGCGAGGGGTGATGTCGTTGTTCCCGGCGCTGGGGTTGGAGAACTCTTTGACGATGCTGAAAAGTTCCTTGCTGTCGTGGGCGTTGTTGTCCAGTCGTTCTTTGAGTGCCGACTTCTTGGTGGCACGGATCAGCTGGTGGTGTTTGCGGGTGGCGTGCTTGGGGGCGGTCCTGTTGTCTGTGGTCTGGTCGAGTCGCCAGGTTTTCTCGAGAGTGCGGCAGTTCTTCTTGGATTCCTTGAGTTCGTTGGTGAACCAAGGATTTTCTTGCTTCCGGGTCTGCTGGGAGGGTTTTTTAGTGGTGCGAGGTCGTCGGCGCAGGCGGTCAGCCACTTGGCGAGGTTGCTGGCTGCTTCGTTTGGGTCCGTTGTGTTGGTGGGTGTGTTCTGGCTGAGGGAGGCGGTGAGCTGCTCGGCGGTGATCTTGCTCCAGCTCCGGCGGGGAGCCTGTTGCGGGTGGTGGTGGGTCGCAGTCTTTCTGATGCTGAAGTGGACGCAGCTGTGGTCGGTCCAGTGGAGTCCGGTGGCGTGGCTGAAGGAGATGTGCTTGCTGGAAGAGAAGACGGGGTCAAGCGTGTGGCCGGCGTAGTGGGTGGGCGTGTTCACCAGTTGCTTGAGTCCGAGGTTGGCGAGGTTGTCCAGCAGGGCGGTGGTGTTTCTGTCGTTGTTGTTCTCCAGGTGGAAGTTGAGGTCCCCTAGGAGGATGTAGTCGGCGGAGGGCATGGCGTGCGGGCTGATGAAGTCTGCGATGTCTTCGCTGAATAGTGTGCGTGGTCCCGGGGTCTGTAGATGAGGGTGCCTCGGAGGGTGGTCTTGGGGTCAGTGTGTATCTGGAAGTGTAGGTGTTCGGCGGCGGTGAAGGTCTCGTCGGAGTTAGTCGAGATGCGGATGGTGTTCTTGTGTACGATGGCGATGCCTCCTCCCGTCTGGTTGACGCGGTCCCTCCGGGTGATCTTGTATCCGTCCGGGATGGCTATGGCGATGTCGGGCGCTGAGGAGGCGTTCATCCAGGTTTCGGTGAGGAAGGCGACGTCCGGTGCTGTTGCGTCGAGCAGGTCCCAGAGTTCCACGGCGTGCCTGTGGACGGAGCGGGTGTTCAACAGGATGCATTTCAGGTGGTTGCTGCTGGTGCACGTCTTGGCGGGGGTGGTGCACGTCCGGGGGCAGGTGAATCGGCAGGCTTGGCAGGTGAAGGGTCCGTGGGTGCGTCTCGGTGAGGCTCGGTAGCAGGCAGGGTTCCGGCCGGCATTGAGTGCGGTGAGGGTGGCGGCGTCGTAGGTCCGTCGAGTAGTGTTGCATCGGTGGGATCCTGGGGTTCTGGCGCTGGGCGCGGTCCTGTCGGGGACGGGCGCAGAGGGGCTTGCCTTAGGCGCGCCCGCTGCGCTGCGGCCGCCATTTATGGGGAGGTGGGAGGGAGGAGCAGCTGGGAGGCGGGAGGCAGGGGCAGCGAATGGGCAGTCAGGGGCGGGGCCGCAGGGGACGCAGCGGCGGGAATGGCGAGAGGCAGCGGGGCACAAAGTACAAGGGGAGAGAAAAACAGACAAATTACAGTACAACGCTAATGGGGCAGCGAGGGGCACAGAAAGGAAAAAGGGGGGAGAAAACAGACAAATTACGAGTACAACGCTAATGGGGCAGCGAGGGGCACAGAAAGGAAAAAAAGGGGGAGAAAACAGACAAATTACGAGTACAACGCTAATGGGGGCAGCGAGGGGCACAGAAAGGAAAAAAAGGGGGGAGAAAACAGACAAATTACGAGTACAACGCTAATGGGGGCAGCGAGGGCACAGAAAGGAAAAAAGGGGGAGAAAACAGACAAATTACGAGTACAACGCTAATGGGGCAGCGAGGGGCACAGAAAGGAAAAAGGGGGAGAAAACAGACAAATTACGAGTACAACGCTAATGGGGCAGCGAGGGCACAGAAAGGAAAAAAAGGGGGGAGAAAACAGACAAATTACAGCACAACGCAAATGGGGCAGCGAGGGGCACAGAAGGAAAATGGGGAGACGGGCAAGAAATACGGGCACCGGGCCACAAGCGGAGGGCGATCTTACCTGCAGAAGCAGCGGGCAGACAACACAGGCGGAGCTGTGTGGTGGGGAGCGACCTACCTGGCAAGGTCAGAGGGTCGCTCTCCTCACCGCGCAGCGGCCGCCACTTATGGGGAGGTGGGAGGGAGGAGCAGCTGGGAGGCAGGAGGCAGGGGCAGCGAATGGGCAGTCAGGGGGCGGGGCCGCAGGGACGCAGCGGCGGGGAATGGCGAGAGGCAGCGGGGGCACAAAGTACAAGGGGAGAGAAAAATAGACAAATTACAGTACAACGCTAATGGGGCAGCGAGGGCACAGAAAGGAAAAAGGGGAGAAAACAGACAAATTACAGGTACAACGCTAATGGGGCAGCGAGGGGCACAGAAAGGAAAAAGGGGGGAGAAAACAGACAAATTACGAGTACAACGCTAATGGGGGCAGCGAGGGGCACAGAAAGGAAAAAAAGGGGGAGAAAACAGACAAATTACGAGTACAACGCTAATGGGGGCAGCGAGGGGCACAGAAAGGAAAAAGGGGAGAAAACAGACAAATTACGAGTACAACGCTAATGGGGCAGCGAGGGGCACAGAAAGGAAAAAGGGGGAGAAAACAGACAAATTACGAGTACAACGCTAATGGGGCAGCGAGGGGCACAGAAAGGAAAAAGGGGGAGAAAACAGACAAATTACAGCACAACGCAAATGGGGCAGCGAGGGGCACAGAAGGAAAATGGGGAGACGGGCAAGAAATACGGGCACCGGGGCCACAAGCGGAGGGCGATCTTACCTGCAGAAGCAGCGGGCAGACAACACAGGCGGAGCTGTGTGGTGGGGGAGCGACCTACCTGGCAAGGTCAAGGGTCGCTCTCCTCACCGCGCAGCGGCCGCCATTTATGGGGAGGTGGGAGGGAGGAGCAGCTGGGAGGCGGGAGGCAGGGGCAGCGAATGGGCAGTCAGGGGCGGGGCCGCAGGGACGCAGCGGCGGGAATGGCGAGAGGCAGCGGGGGCACAAAGTACAAGGGAGAGAAAAACAGACAAATTACAGTACAACGCTAATGGGGCAGCGAGGGGCACAGAAGGAAAAAGGGGGAGAAAACAGACAAATTACGAGTACAACGCTAATGGGGCAGCGAGGGGCACAGAAAGGAAAAAGGGGGAGAAAACAGACAAATTACGAGTACAACGCTAATGGGGCAGCGAGGGGCACAGAAAGGAAAAAGGGGAGAAAACAGACAAATTACGAGTACAACGCTAATGGGGGCAGCGAGGGGCACAGAAAGGGAAAAAAGGGGGAGAAAACAGACAAATTACGAGTACAACGCTAATGGGGGCAGCGAGGGCACAGAAAGGAAAAAGGGGGAGAAAACAGACAAATTACGAGTACAACGCTAATGGGGCAGCGAGGGGCACAGAAAGGAAAAAGGGGAGAAAACAGACAAATTACGAGTACAACGCTAATGGGGCAGCGAGGGGCACAGAAAGGAAAAAGGGGGGAGAAAACAGACAAATTACGAGTACAACGCTAATGGGGCAGCGAGGGCACAGAAAGGAAAAAAGGGGGGAGAAAACAGACAAATTACGAGTACAACGCTAATGGGGGCAGCAAGGGGCACAGAAAGGAAAAAAGGGGGGAGAAAACAGACAAATTACGAGTACAACGCTAATGGGGGCAGCGAGGGGCACAGAAAGGAAAAAGGGGGAGAAAACAGACAAATTACGAGTACAACGCTAATGGGGCAGCGAGGGGCACAGAAAGGAAAAAGGGGGAGAAAACAGACAAATACGAGTACAACGCTAATGGGGCAGCGAGGGGCACAGAAAGGGAAAAAGGGGGAGAAAACAGACAAATTACAGCACAACGCAAATGGGGCAGCGAGGGGCACAGAAGGAAAATGGGGAGACGGGCAAGAAATACGGGCACCGGGGCCACAAGCGGAGGGCGATCTTACCTGCAGAAGCAGCGGGCAGACAACACAGGCGGAGCTGTGTGGTGGGGGAGCGACCTACCTGGCAAGGTCAAGGGTCGCTCTCCTCACCGCGCAGCGGCCGCCATTTATGGGGAGGTGGGAGGGAGGAGCAGCTGGGAGGCGGGAGGCAGGGGCAGCGAATGGGCAGTCAGGGGCGGGGCCGCAGGGACGCAGCGGCGGGAATGGCGAGAGGCAGCGGGGCACAAAGTACAAGGGGAGAGAAAAACAGACAAATTACAGTACAACGCTAATGGGGCAGCGAGGGGCACAGAAAGGAAAAAGGGGGAGAAAACAGACAAATTACGAGTACAACGCTAATGGGGCAGCGAGGGGCACAGAAAGGAAAAAGGGGGAGAAAACAGACAAATTACGAGTACAACGCTAATGGGGCAGCGTAGGGCACAGAAAGGAAAAAGGGGGAGAAAACAGACAAATTACGAGTACAACGCTAATGGGGGCAGCGAGGGGCACAGAAAGGAAAAAAAGGGGGGAGAAAACAGACAAATTACGAGTACAACGCTAATGGGGCAGCGAGGGGCACAGAAAGGAAAAAGGGGGAGAAAACAGACAAATTACGAGTACAACGCTAATGGGGCAGCGAGGGGCACAGAAAGGAAAAAGGGGGAGAAAACAGACAAATTACGAGTACAACGCTAATGGGGCAGCGAGGGGCACAGAAAGGAAAAAGGGGGGAGAAAACAGACAAATTACGAGTACAACGCTAATGGGGCAGCGAGGGGCACAGAAAGGAAAAAAAGGGGGAGAAAACAGACAAATTACGAGTACAACGCTAATGGGGGCAGCGAGGGGCACAGAAAGGAAAAAAAAGGGGGGAGAAAACAGACAAATTACGAGTACAACGCTAATGGGGGCAGCGAGGGGCACAGAAAGGAAAAAAAGGGGGAGAAAACAGACAAATTACGAGTACAACGCTAATGGGGGCAGCGAGGGCACAGAAAGGAAAAAAAGGGGGGAGAAAACAGACAAATTACAGATTTATATTTACTCTGTGCTGTGTTATGCTAAGTGCAGCTCCTACCGGCAGGTACGGGGTTGTGCTAACTGAGCGGTAGAACGGTGGCCCGATTGACCTTGTGAGTTATGTAATCCCTGTGATGTCATGATGAGGTTTGGTAGCACAGGGTAATAGGGGCAGATGGAACTGAGTTTCTCTTGTATGGACGATACGAAGGGTAATCAAAATAACCTGGTATGGAGTCTCTTCTGTAATGTGCCACTGTGGGAGTGCGGTTGGCACAGTAAATTTACACTGCCTCTGGGATAAGCCAAAGTCTCTGCCTAGCCCCCTAGGGGGTGGGCAGGTGGCAGCTTAAGTGTACTCCCTTCTGACTAGAGAGGTGGGTTCGGACAGGCTTAGGTGCATACCCTAGCCAACTAGAAACTCCAGTTACAACATTGGTAGAGAATGCCTAGGAGTTGTTTGCAGTCCGTTCGCAACTGCCCCACAGGGCGAATGTTTTAGGGCACAAGGTTTGTGGAGGGCTCTTGTGTGGGAGCCTGGTGAAGAGCTAAGGTCAGGCTAGGATGCCTCGTGCTTTCGCCGCACGGTTGAGTCCCAGTCACGAGCGGATTGTATCGGGGTGAGCTGGCTGTGGGGCAGGAAGCGCCAAGGCATCAGGAGCACTGAGAGGCTTTCCGCCAGATGCGGTATCCGAGGCAAGGGGCATCTGTTACATTGGAGCCCTACTCAGAGGGCTGCCTCAAGTGCTTGGAGGTCTGTTGGCACCGCTTTTCAATGGAAGCCATTGTCTAGCGGGCTGCTCTGAGCAGAGCATTTGCAGGCGTAACTAACGGTGACAGCTACCAGTTCAAACGTGCATCTTTCACTAATTTACTCAGATAACTGGGACAGGAAGTAAGGCGGGCTGGATAACTCTTTCTTCTACCTGCATGGGCACATCTTGTCAGGAGTGAGTGTCAAAGAGTTTGCACTTCAGCCAGGTATTGTTCGCACCCATCCACACCAAGCCGATTGCTTAAGGTCACCCTGGGCCGCATTTACACAGCCCAGTATTAGGCCCCTTGTGGTTGTCAGTGCCATGAATTACTAAATTGAAGTGAACAGGAGGCGTGACCGTGGGTTACAACAGCAGATGTTTGGGGAGAGCTAGACTCCACCCATGGTCAAGGTGTATGTTTAATTAGTTGGAGTGGCACTCTTATTTGACCAGGGTTTCGGTGCTACACGAGGGCATCACCGCGTTGCGGCCAGAGCACAGGCATTGTGTGCTTCCCAGGGATCAGCAAGTGAAGGCAAGGCTCTTTCCAAAGCTGGCACCAGAACACAAGGTAGTCAGGGCCAACTTGTCTGTTGGGTGACTTGAGTAGGCACCTGTGTAGTTGTCACTCCACAAAGGGGTGAGTTGTCTCCAATAGTGGGCACATTACATATATTGTTTCAAACCAGATTTGACACCATTAATGTGTTCACCAGGGTCTAGCAAGCAAAGAGGTCTGCAGAATTGTCTGGTCAACAGTGCGAAGTAAGTGCACTCTAGAACCGAGGTTAGGTGACACAGGAGGATGGAGGGTGATTTCAAGGGACACAGGTGGTGTGGACGGCAACGCGGGACTGTCCGCTTATGCTGGGTAGGTGGTTCCGTATCACCAACCAGAAGAGTGCCATGTGGCAAAAAACAATAAATATGTTTAAGAATGATATAGATGCTGGTCAGGAGAGGTTTGTCAAAGGTATTACACTTATTGCCAGGCATTGTTAACAACCCATCCACACCAAGCCTATTGCCTAGGTGCCTGGGCCGCATACACACAGCCCGGTATTAGGCACCGGCGGTTGTCAGCGCCAGGAGTTACTAAATTACAACTGTACAGTGGGCGTACTTGCTAACCAGGCAGTATTGCTACACCCTCCATGGGCCGATTAGTCAGACACCAGTAGCAGTGAGTGTGGCTTGCCCTCAGTGCAGTTGGTAGGAAAATTTAAATTCCATGTACAGGTTATACTGGTCTTGCTACCAGTGGGTCTCGTGTGTGAGCGGGTTAACTGCTTTAAAAAAAAAAGGCATAAAAGGTGTATGGCATAACACATAGACTACTAGGAATTAAATCAGGGACCAGCTACCTTACACATGGATTTCGGTGGAGGGCAAGTAAGTCCGTCCGGGGTAACCAAGTGTACCGGGTCTGTGCTTGGCATCTTGGGTCAAAGCGGGTTGGCACACAGGGGGTGTCTAGGTTTCTACCAGGCACACTCTGCAGGTATAATGCAAAAGAACGGCACGTTGACACTATTTTGAGTGTGACAGATGCAACAATTTTATCCCTGCCAAAGCAAACCAAGGTTCTGATGGTCAGAGGCACAACACACATCGGTTCACTCCAGCCTCACTGAAGGTAGTCTGTTAGCTGAGGTATAGAACGGGACGTCTTGCGTCAGGGTGCGGACATTGCACGGGCGACACGGCAGATAGCCTGCTGTCAGACAAGGGTGTTTGCGGGCTAGGAGGCCAGGCAATGTAGCAGAACCAATTCTAAGGACCCCTCTCCCCCACCGTACTGCCCGAGCATGTGAGTGCAGTGGGATTGCAATGTTACAGGTATTTTCCCGCTCGTACAGGGGAAGAAGGGACATTGCGGGAAACTGCCTTAAATGGAGTGGGGGCTAGACCTATAGAGGATGTGCACCAGGAACCGCAAGTGCGTGGTGTTAAGATCAATATCTCGCAGCGGCAAGTTAGCCAGTTGGCATGCGTCAGTTGGTTAGGCCAGAAGGTGTGCCGTGGCTCCAACAGCGGCTTGAAATGTGTTTGGAGCACCATTGCTGACAATTCCAGACCACACACTGCGCCTCGGCCCAGTAGGTGAAGCCATATGCTCATGTGCGGCTTGATCCTGTGGAGGCCAATTTTCCCTGGATAAATAAAGTACTAGGTCTTTAGCTGGGTTGAGCATTAAGGGTCACAGCTGGTTAGCAGGTATGTGTGTATCTGTGATGGAGCTTTAGTTAAGCAAGCCTGGTAGGTGGCGTAAGATGTCACTCCAAATGGTTGCTGTGACCGCAATGGTGTGCGCTATGCGAACAGTCTTGTTCGCCAGGGTTATTAATCGCATAGGTCTGGGCGCATGTCTGGTCAACTTCAACAAAGTAGGTGCACGCTGCTCCCGGGGCAGGTTACGGGTTGCTTCAGTGATGCATGAAATGCCCCGTCCGCATAGCCAGAGTATATTAGGCTGGTTGTGGAAGCGGTGTGCTAATCAAGTGTGCTGCTGTTCCATAAATTGGCAAACAGGTGTTAGGGAGCACGAAATGCTAGAAGGACTGCAACTACAGGTTGCAGGAGGTGGGAGCCACATCAGCTTGAAGGGTAATATAGCGATGTTTAAAAGTAGAGCTCCATCCTGGGAGGCCATCACATTCTTGCAGGTAATGCGAGGCACTGGTCCATTCCCAGAGAAGGATAAACCGCTCCATGCGCAAGTTTGCAGAGCAAGGGGCTTTGGCTTCATCAGGCATGAGCTATGCCGGGCGAACACCAAAGGTTATTTTGACAAAGTTGGGGTGCACCTGGCACAGGTGGGCTTGGATCTGTTCCTGCTGGACATGAAGGAGGCCCGGGAAATTGCAGGTTGCAGTGAGAAAGGAACTGTTTTGGTGGGGGCTCTTTAGGCGACGGTGGCCGCCTCCAGAGCTGTGGCGGAGTTACAGGGCGATCTGGAAGCAGATGGGTACAGAAGGGTACCTCTGCGTGGGCACAATAGGGGTGCCAGAGCCAAATCCCAGGAGCCTCATGGGAGGGTCCTGGAACAATCACGTCGGCGCCCGTTAGTCCTTCGGGCGGTTGTGGGCCTGAACAACCGGGGGCTTGCCTTGCTACGCTCCGCCCTGAAAGGGGCGTGAGTAATAAGGGACCAATGTGTCACGTGATCCAGTAAGGGGATCACCCCCATAAGGGTAGCGCTGATTGGATTCTCCACAGTGCTTGGCTCATCAGGCGGGCAGGGCAGCATAGAGTGGTACAGCTGCCTGCCCTTGGATCGCCCGTAAGATAACCCACCATATTTGCATACTTTTGTATGGAATAAACCTGCAGCAATATTTTCCCAAACAAAAGTTGTGTTGTGTGTTTATTTATGCATGCATACTCTGTTGTGGTGTGGGTGGGGTGTGTTGCCAATAATGGGACTATGCGGCTGCCCGCGGCTCCCGCAGGGGGCCCCTAAACGGGCGGCCCCTTTAGTGCCATTTGGGCACTTCCCCACCCCCACTAAGAACGCGGGGCTCGAGGAGGAGCCCCCTTCCAGACGCGTCACTTCCGGGTCGCAGAGGAGGTGGGGAGGTATTTATGCCTCCCTGGCCATCTTGGCGTCCTCTTTGCGCTCGGACACGCCGTCTCCCACCCTACCGCATACCCGGCGTGGGGTTGGCAGGCGAAGTACATAGAACGTTGTAATGTTTTTCTTTTGTCGTTGCAGGCGGAGTTACAGGGCGATCTGGAAGCAGATGGGTACAGAAGGGTACCTCTGCGTGGGCACAATAGGGGTGCCAGAGCCAAATCCCAGGAGCCTCATGGGAGGGTCCTGGAACAATTACGTCGGCGCCCCGTTAGTCCTTCGGGCGGTTGTGGGCCTGAACAACCGGGGGCTTGCCTTGCTACGCTCCGCCCTGAAAGGGGCGTGAGTAATAAGGGACCAATGTGTCACGTGATCCAGTAAGGGGATCACCCCCATAAGGGTAGCGCTGATTGGATTCTCCACAGTGCTTGGCTCATCAGGCGGGCAGGGCAGCATAGAGTGGTACAGCTGCCTGCCCTTGGATCGCCCGTAAGATAACCCACCATATTTGCATACTTTTGTATGGAATAAACCTGCAGCAATATTTTCCCAAACAAAAGTTGTGTTGTGTGTTTATTTATGCATGCATACTCTGTTGTGGTGTGGGTGGGGTGTGTTGCCAATAATGGGACTAAAAAAGGAGACAAAAAAGAAAGAACTCACCTGCCGCCTGCAGCCCACCGCATCGCCGGTCTTCTCCTCTCGTGGCTCCATTGCAGGCACAGGCTCCCAGCCTCCCCTGCGGCCAGTCCTGAAGCTGCTCTCACCATGTGAGCAGCTTTAGGATTGGCCTGAGCACGGAGGATTTGCACTCCCAGGGAGACTGGGAGCCTGTGCTTTGCTGTCTCCAACCCAGCAATGCAGCTGGGTTGGAGAGAGCCTAAATGTGCATGACAGTTCAGCCGGCCTGAGATGGCGGGCCAAACCATCATGCAGTGCCCACCACTCCCTTTGTGCCTATCATCGCCCTAGCCCTGCCTCCAAGACTCGGCCTGGAAACAAAATAAAACGAAAATAACCGGAGTTTATTATCCTTTTATTTAATGTTTTTAATGTTGCTGGCAGGGAGAGCGACGCTCCTCCGCCATAGCAGAGGAACCGCCGCTGCACAAAATGAAGAACCTGTTGCTGTGTCTACCTGAGGAAGGCCTGTTTCCCACTGTATCCACGTTTTGAAAGCACTTCTCAAGGGTCAGGTCAGTTGGCCTCCTTTAGCCAAAGGGAGACAATGGCAAAGGAAATGACATTATGAAAGAAGAAATGACAGACGCATTGGGACTGGTACCTCATTCAGAAACCCTGGGCATAGAGTATTTGGGCCTGTCTGCCCGCTGCTAAATGTGGCCTGGTACCCTAGATGGCTACCCCAAGCTGTCTGGGAGCTTTAGGAGTGACCAGGCCATATGCTCAATAAGCATCAACTGGCTGTAACTAGACCCAGGGCTAGAGAGGCCAGTCTGCCTCTTGGATGTGGGTGGAGTTCCCCCAGATCATGACTAGGAAGATTGGGAGCATTTGAAAGGCCCAGCCTGGAAGGTAACTGATCCTTCTCTAGCCCTGCAGGCCTGTGTGATGCAGAACAGTGCTCATAACTGCTTTGTGCTTTTTGTTGCAACATTGGCCTCAAGTGGCTGCTCTTGGTAATGCACATGGACTAACATAGACTTCTGTACCCCTATTGTTCAAATAGTTTTGTTGGCATTTTACTAAAAAAAAACCATCTCATCCCATTAGTCTGTGGAAAATCATGTGCTTTGTGCTTCTGGTACCAGGAGTTTAGGCCTGGTGTTCTCTTCAGGACTGTGTGCTCCCTAACAAGGGACCGGTTTACTAACTTTGTGGGGTCCGTACCTTGATCTATCCTCAGTCAGTAAATTAACAGTAAATGTGTGATAAAAGGGAGTCCAGGCGATACTGGTGACTCAAGATCCTGACCCTGTTCTTTAACCTGCCCATGTGCACAGATGACGCCTCTCCCCACTGCTGCGGATGCGAATGGTACAGCTGGAGCTACTAGGGTGGAGTCAGTGGCCAGGACTCAGGAGCAGAGCATGTCTGCAGCCGCCATAGCACGTAAAGTCGCACTGAACCGATGCCCTTTCACCCCCCCAAAATACCTTGATTCCTCTTTGTTTTAGTCACGGTAAAGTAACAGCAAATTGTTCTGTGTCCCAATTTGTGCTGTGTATTTAGTTTTACCTTGGGCACATAAATTTGTACTATTAAAAGCACTTTCCAATGGCGAGCAGTCATTACTGGCAGGACTCCAGTGTATGCTGTAAATGTCAGCAGTGCATGGAAGGCTCATTAGAAAGGGCCCTCGTGTTGTGGTCGAACATTCCCACCGAGGTTTAGATTCTCTGAACAGACAAATACGGCAATTAATTCAACACTTAACATTTCCATTATGCTGCTTCTCTTCTGTAGAGCCCCAAGCCTAGAAACATGTGAGTAATGTCATCTTATCTAGCTATAAAAAGTAACAGTTTCAACAGGGAAAGGCCTACTCACCAGACAATAAACTCTGCACTTGCAGATGGATGAATGCTATCTAGCATTTACTGTAAAGCATGATTTCCCATTTAAATATTTTTTCCATTAAAGCATCTTGGCAGCAAGATTTCATTACCTTTTAATAAAAACGTGAATTCCTCTCTAGCGCTTTACCATGTGAGTTGAAAACAGGGGATGTGGATCCGCACACAGCGCAGACCGAACTGATAACGAATAACCACAGGATCACATTATGACGGTACTATGAGTAACCAGAACCCTCTCCACCACAACCTTCAAATGACCTTGTCAATCACCTGCGTGTGCCTTCCGTTCACACTCTGCAGCTCTACAATTATAACGTTTGTGAAACTCGTACCTCGATGGCTTGATGCGTATAATGTAGATATCAGCGTGTAAAGTGTAACCTTATGCTCACTGGGTGGAATCCCGGAAGTCCACTCAGCATGTTATCCCTCTGAGCTTGATGAAAGGAGTATCATCGAGCTGGGCAATAATGCCACCTGTTATTAGCTCCTTGAGACAATTCAGTATTCAAGTGTGCTGATTATTTTCACAAATCTAACGGCAAGCTGATTTCATAAAATAATTAATTTATTCTAGGTGTTTAATTAGTTGTTTTCATAGACTTTGATTAAAATATGCCCATTTGCAAATTAAGCCTCTTCCAAATGCTTTACCTATCATCACAGCTGTACACTAGATCATTGGCAGCAGAATGGTTATACTGAAGGATTTTGAAGTGTAAGAAAATGATGTCGTTTTGGTAGGACAATACATGGATGAAGCAGTGACAACACGTCACATGTAATTATAGAATGTGTGCAGAAAAATCGTGCAATTGAACTAGTGTCTGTGGATATTGGGGCCAAGTGCGGGTTATCAGCCTCTAAAGAGGTGCGTCTTTAATGTGGAATCGAAAGCAGAAGGGTGCATTTGACTCAGGGGCGGCTCCTCCATGTGGGCGGAGGAGCGTTGCCCCACTGCTTTCTCGCAGTGCGAGAAGCAGAAACATAAAATAGTATTATAAATTTCATTTTATGTTTCTGCTTCTCGCACTGCGAGAAAACAGAAGGGTTTGGTTGGGGGCGGTCGGGTGGGCAGGTCTGCTCGAGGGCAGGGGATGAGTGGCTTGCCCAATGTTGCGGGCCCTGACTGTTTGGTCGGCCCTCTGGGGCCGACCAAACCAGTCATGCGCACTCTCCCTTTTCTCCATGTAGGCTGCATGCAGCCTACATGGAGAAAATGGCCTCCCCATATACGCCTGTGTGGTCAGCTTCCCAACCAATCACAACGCTGCCATTGCAGCATTGTGAATGGCTTAGGGGAGGGGAGGGAGGCTTCCTGCTTCCTGTTCCTGCAGAGGCAGGAAAGCAGGAAAAGACCGAGCTGTGAAGACGCGGGACCCGGGAAAGGTAAGTTTTATTTATTTATTTTTTATTATTTTACCCCCTCACCCCGCGTGACCCCCCGTTTCCCTCGTGACCACTCGCTCATCCCCACCACCCCGCGTGACCCCGTGTCCGCCACCCCACCCGTCAGCCATGCCGGCCGTGACTGATTTGACTCGACGAACACTGGAATGGGCATTCCGGTTTTACAGTGCTGTGGCCTTGGAATGGACACCTGCAACTAGTCAAAGACAGGGGGCCTTGGAGGTTACACCTGAATTTAGTTAGAGTCAGGGGAGCCTTTTAATGGACATCTTAATCTAGTCAGATACAGAGGAGCCTTGGAGGTTACATGTGAACAGTGCTTAATTTGAGCCGGTGGTTTCCGGTGCTCGGCACCGGCACTTATTCCTCAACTCAGGTGCGGGTGACAGTGTGCCACAAGGTGGCGCTATCTAATTTAGAGACGAGCACAACAACAGTTAATTATTAATTCAATATACAGTAAAAATTACTATTATCTGCTACCCAACTCATTCTTACAGCTTTGGGGCATAGGATAGTTGGGTAATAGTTGTGTTACTATCATTGGCAGCAGGGGCAATGTGTGGTGCACGCTGCAGTGGCCCCCTGATCTGAGGCCTGGCACTTATTTCCTTACAAATTAAGCACTGCATGTGAATCTAGTTAGAGCTAGGGGAGCAGTGGAGGTAACACCTAAATCTAGTCAGAGCAAGGTGGGCCTTGGAATGGACACCTGCATCTAGTCAGAGACAGAAGGGCCTTGAAGGTTACACCTGATTCTAGTTAGTGTCAGGGGAGGCTTTGAATGGACACCTAAATCTAGTCAGAGCCAGGGGATCCTTGGAGGTTACACATGAAGCTAGTCATAGAAAGGGGACCTTGGAATGGACACCTGAATATAGTCACAGCCAGGGGGCCTTGGAGGTTACACCTGATTCTAGTCAGAGAAATGGGAGCCTTGGAGTGGACACTTAAGTCTAGTCAGAGCAAGGCGGCCGGGAGTGGTTGGGAGATGAGATGGAAGGTACTGCATTAAATACAAGAGTTAGGTGTTTAGGGAAAAACCTGTGATTAGGTGAGAGATATCAGACCTTGTGTCTTCTGGAAGAGGTGGGTGTGAATAAAGGATACTTAGGTGGAAAGATAGTGACCTCCAATGGCTCAATTAGCCCTAATGCAAGCAAGAAAATGTTCCCCATCCCCTGGTTTGGTAGTAAAAGTCAGCTATTTACTGTGTTGAAGTGGGGCGCTCACGCCTCTTGGCTCCGACGCCATTACATCTGCTCCATTATTGATAGCCAAGTATTTCCTATGAAAGGAGAGGTGTGTCTCAATCTTTAAAATATCCATTATTTGGAATCGAAGGCAGCAGCAGCAGTAGAATGTGCTGAGCAATGCCAGACTTAAAATGGAGGGGAATTGTACTCGTAGGGTCCCCATAGATGCAGTACACAGACATGTAGGGACAGAAGTTGGCATTCATTAGATTATTTCTGCCTTCAAACTGAAGACATCCAGTGCTGCACATCTGCAAGGTTTAAAAAAAAGCAAATACTGTAGCCTTGGCAAGGTTCTTTCAGCTCTAGGTCTTATGTTTTTTATTCAAGATGTAATTATGCTTTCGTGTTATGGTATATGAAAAAGAACACCAACAAAAGAGTAAACTAAAAAAATGTTTGTGTCAATTTCAAATGGTTGTACTCGTTTATAGCATTATTACTAATGACATTTAATGTGTAAATATTTGTAAACATATTCCCAAATAAGGAAGAATGACTTTCCTTGACTAGCTATATTTTCTATAAATGCTTAAAAAATGTCAAATGTTTCAGCAGGAGTTACATTTAAAGATACCAAGATATTTGTCTCCTTCAGACAAGTCAGATCGGACACCTGGCACTGACACCATGAGGATCACTGACCTTGACCTGGCCTGCCACGTCCTGGCCAAAACCTGGCTCAGCCATGGCAACCCTAACCACACTGATCTCCCCCCACAGCTTACAGCACTCAACTACAATCAATAGTAATTTACTAAACATCATCGTCATTACCTTACTCTGCAGTCCTCAGTGCAGAAACTTTCTTGTTCGCAATCAAACCTCCTATATAAAAACTAAGCCCTTTTGCCACTTTCAGCCACTGACCTTCTCCCTTCTTTTTCAGGGATTTCACCATCCACTTATCCATTAAACCATCATGGTTGATGACTTCAACCTCTGGATAGACTACGCCCGAATGCCAGACCTGGTCATGGTCGGGCTACAACCCCTTTCCATCATTTTCATAAACTTTCCTAAGAATCAAGGGCCGGCCACCTATTTCACACTGAAAGCCGAGCTCTTTCAGACTCCTTCCAATCATCTGTCCAAGACCCTTCCTTGACAATACCTTTACAGTTCCAGGCAACCACACCTGCAACAGTCTTCCAACCCTAATAACAGAGGCTGCTGATAGGGTAGCCTCTTTCTACAATTCTAAAGCCAGCACATGCAGTATAAGGTGACTCATCAAATACCTCAACAAACACAATAAGCTCTGTTGCCACTTGGTAAAAAGAAACCACCTTGAAAATGACAAAAAAACTATTTCAAAGCCGTCCGTGAGATAAAAAACAATTTCAAAGGGACACATGTTTCATTGATCTAGAGTGCAGTTATTGAGTGGATCCACTTAATCTATTTAAATGATTCTCTTTCCCGGGGAGGTGTCTTAACTTGGGGACATATTGCCTCATGATACAGAGGTTTAACACCGTCTCTGACCCATTGAAATGTGGGAGATCCGATTGAGGTAAAGTTTGGATGTCTCAATTTCTGGGGTATCAATTTGCTTCCACAAGTATATTCCATCTCACCTTAATTGAAAGATTACAAGTTCAGACAGGAGCATCCAGGACCACATTAGATTGGCTACACTCATTCCTCAGTAATCATTAATGGTGAGGAAAAATGGATACTATTATCTCAAAAACAACGCAATAACCAGGAGCATCCCACAAGGCCTAACTTCAAACCCATCCTTGTAAATATCTACGAGCTGCAATCTTGGACCTTCTTAGGAATACAGTCCTGATGTTCCACTCATACTTCATAGACATTCAAATCTATCCTAAAGTCACTGTGGCACAGTACCACTTCAGCCAATTACCAAACTGGATAGCAGTCAGTGGTGAATGGCTTGATAGAAGGACACTCTAGATAAGCATGACGAAGACTGAGGAATTCCTTCTAAGTGCCAGACAGTTTCTACATTCCCCAAATGGTGTCCCAATATTTTTCAATGTACCAGTCTTCTACACTGTCTGCAGCAAAAATCTTTAGGTCTTCCTGGATGTGGACCTCAGCATGAACACAAGACAAGGCCTAGGCACTGCACAACTTTGCAATGTGTCAGTGCTAAATGTTCATGAATAACCCCCAACTTTGTTTCCAAATTCACCAACTTAAAAAATGTATTTCCACCCAAACCTCTAAAATCAACTCACCTGTATGGTATTCATCTCCAACCTTGATTGTACTAACAACTTTCATGCATATATCTCCCCCGATTATCCATTTAGTTTCACTAAACTTCAGATGGCCCAGAATTCTACATTATCCCTTATTACAGGTCTAAGAAAAGGGTTCCCTTGCTCTCATTCCTACAGACACCCAGGGTCAAATTCAATATCTTCTTCCTGATCTCCTGCATGGATCTTATCTTAGAGTGCAGATAGTTTAAGAAGGGAAAGTGAGGAACTGGAGAAAATGAAACTGTTTAAATTTGCTACAACATCTAGAATTAGTTTGAATAATTACCAGAAGCAAAATATATCCTAAATCAAGAAAGAAACTGACATACATACATTCAGCGTAGATTACAAAGTAGAATTTGCCATGGGTCACAAAGCCCTAACAGTCCCTTGGTCATCATGGATATTGGTATGCGGCTCACCTGTTCGTGATACTCAATCCCCATGCTAAGAGTGTTGATGAGAATGGCGATCATGATTCCTCTGCCAAAATATTTGCTGTCCACGATTTTTCGAAATGTTTCACAAACAAGCTTCCAGAGCTTCACGAGAGCATGTGTTTCTTTCGGGGTCTGGTTTGGGCGCTGAGGGTCCCTCTGGTCACTGTACTGTACATCCTGTGTGAACTCGTAGACACCCTCCCCCTCTGACTCTGCAACCTCATTATCTGTCACTTCCGAGTCGTTGGTGAGAGTCTTCGTACACTGGGGGCAGTGTTCGGGGCTGCAAGCACCGCTGCCAGATTTTTTACTATGGCCAGAAATCTTGCAAACAGATTTGCAGGCACCTAAAATGAAAAGAGACAGAGTGCTTGTAAGATATTTGGTACATGAGCTTACTCCATCAACAAATTACAAATATTGGCAAAGATTCACAATGTTTTTTGCTAGGAAGAGTCGTATTATCCTCATGTGCAAGACACAAAATTCAAAAAAGTTTAATGTGAAGTCTTTTTGTCACTCCTGTTTGTAATGTATGTGTAGTTTAAAGCCAGGTAATTTTAAAATGGGTGTGTAATATGGACTTTCCCAGAAAAGTGCCAGAAACGTGACCAAGCCACACAGTGGACATTTGGAAGGCATCAACGGTCAAGTTACTTTCTGAGAGTTCACAAATGTTCATATAGGTTCAGACATGAAGTGCAGCAATCCATACAGTATCCACAGCGAGTGTGTGAGAAGAGAGCCTCAAGTTGTGAAATTACCTATAGTGAAGGTAAAAAACTGTTTATTGAAAATAGTCTGTGCATTATGCCAATGTAGGGTTAGGAAACAGACATCAGCAAAAGTAAAAGGTCTTGCCTTGTGGCTGCTAATGTAGACTTATTGGCTTTGCCACTGAGTTTGATGATCCTGCTCAGCATCAGCAAAAAGTAAATGAAACAAATGCAGCAGTGGAGTGGTGGGAGTGAGGGGTAGGCAATAGAGGATGAGGTAGGGATGTAAAATAAAAAAAGTGACAAAACTGAGGGGGAAGGGTAGGTGGAGAAAGGGTGAGAGGGAAGCAAAATAGAACATGGAGGGATTGAGTGAGGAAGCAGCACACGAGGGAGAGAGCAAGAAAACACATGCTCTCCCATAGAGTTGTGAAAGGAAAAGAAAGAAGGAAGCAGCTTCTGGACAGTAAGCAGAAGGAGGGGATCACGTCATCCACTCCATGGAAGAAACACAAGAAAAGGAAGGAAAGAGGAAGGAAAGACATCAAATAAGAAGCAAGCTAAGTAGAGTGATAAGAAAGTCAACCGATGGTAAGCACTGGGTACACGCAAAGTCCACTGTAAGTCGTGGCATCGACCACAATAGGTCTTCGGCTAGACTTAAAGCTGTATGCCACTAAACATATATCCATACCACACACATTTGAACTTATGACATGTATTTTCCATTTTCATCTTGAGGAAATGTGCCTACAAAGTAAAGTAGTTGCAAACTGCACACCAGTCATAATCTTAATCAAACACTTTGTGAATCAGGTCTGCTGTGGTTAAATACAGTAGAACATGTTCTTTGGAGTCGGAGAGTTTAGTGGCTTTTCCAATTTCTGACCCTTTCTCAACAATTAACGCTTTGGCAGTGGAGGCTCCTCCGCTAAGGCGGAGGAGCGTCGCCCCTCTGTGAGCAGTAGTTAAAGAAAACTAAAATGATAATAACGGTCGTTATTATCATTTTAGTTTTCCTTTCCTGGTGCGGGGCGGGCGGGACTGCCAGGGCAGGGCAGGGGAGGAGTGGTTTGCCCACTCCAAAGTGTGCAATGACGCTTTGACCGGCCCACTCGGGCCGGCCAAACCGCCATACGCACTTTGCATGTTGTGCACCCAGGCTGTATACATGCTTCCAGAAGCGAGAGGCGGTGGCGGCGAGCGGACCAAGAGGCGGCACCGGCCGGTTGGCCGTCCTCAAGGTAAGTGTTTTTTTTTTGTTGGTTGTTTTTCATTTACAACCCTCCCCCCGCCACACCGGGTAAATAGCGGCCGCCACTGCGCTTTGGATAAATAAAATGTAAATACCGTGTTTTTTTTGCAAGTACCAAACAACAAGGTCTCCACAATTTTACTGCATTTCAAGGGTTGCTCCTTTTCTGACAAACAAAACAAAGCAGTGCCTTATGGGCTCCTATTAGCTCTCTCTTCAGTTGGCAAGCAGATGCCGCCACCACTAATTACATTTTCCATCCGCACCCCCATTAACCGTGGCATTTGCTCCTTTTCAGATTCGAGCAGAAAAGGTCACACCGACCGGTGCAAAAATCCACCTCCGGTTTAGCACATCTCATTACACACCGTCCCAGTGATTGCAAAATGTTAATTTGGTGCATCTCGCAGGTCAAAGAGATTCAGTCGAACTGGATGCATATGCATGTCGGCGCCTCCTAATATGCAGCGGAAAACCCCCAAAAGTTGTGCGTGTAAAACAGAGCCTCAACCTTGGTTTACTCCCAACACACCTGCCGAATATATCGGAATAAATGAAACGCAAGGAGTGCATGTAATAGCGCTCATGCCACTCCTCACAAATTTGGTGTCTAAATTCTCTGCAGATTCTATTTGAATGGCTAATGCCTCTCACGAGAATTCCGAAGATGTCATGCACTGAACGCCTCCTGTGTCACGGTCCAGAATCTTTTTATTTTTTTTTAAACCATTTTTATTATTACCTTTCTTTTACCTGCTGACATTGAAATTGTAATTGGAACAGTTGGTCAGCAGTGAAAAAGAGAAATAATTTTAAGTGATAAGGGTGTCCAGAATTACGTTAGGAGCTATAAACAAGAAGGCACAGCTACAACTACATTTCTGTAGTGCTTTGCCCAGTGGCACACCTAGAAGTGAATTTTAGGGGGCACACATTGGGCCATAGATAAAATCGGCGGGGCCAATTGTAAAGGTTATTGGTAAAGTCTGCATGTGAAAATAAGTAGGAGAATGTAGAGATAGAAATTCAGACTTTTGTCCCCATTTGACGAATCTCCATGGAAGTTTGCAAAGTTCCTGGTGATTGGTGAAGTGGGTGGGGCCAACGAAAAAAAGGGGGGGATCCCAAAACAGGTTTTGAACCCAATGCATTTTACATACACTTTTTGTGTTGGACTTATCTCCTAAATGGCTGAACGGACTTACATGAAATTTGACAGAATTTGACATTATGATGCGCACATGATTCTTTTGGGTGATACAGGTAAGTAGGGTAGGCATTTTTTAAGTTATAAGGCATTTTAACTTAGTGATATCTGCTGTCGCCCAATATATCTGGAGTCCCCCAAGGTTCAACCCTGTCCCCCACCCTCTTTAATCTTTACTTAGAGCCACTCACCGAAGTTCTTAGTACTGCCAACATCTCCTACCATATGTACGCGGACGACACCCAAATATACATCAATATTTCATCACTCGAGGAGATCCTCTCCCTGAATGAGACCCTGAAACTGACTGTCCAATGGCTAGCCGCTAACCAACTCAAACTCAACGCAAAGAAAACTGAATTTCTCCTAATCTCACCTTCAAAAGCCAACCCGGAGATTCAGTTGTGGATCAAGGCCATCACAGCCTTAAACTGCCCGCCGACCATTGTGGACTCTGCCAAATCTCTGGGCATAATCCTCGACTGTAACCTGAACATGCGAGACCACATTAACTCGATGGCTAAATCAGCCAGATTCCACCTGAACTACCTGTGGAAGCTGAAACCTTTCATCGATGCTCCTGACTTAAAAATGGCAGTCCAAGCACTAGTCATCTCTAGACTGGAATATGGATGTTCCACCCTCACGGGATTACCCAAGATCTCCTTGGCACCTCTAAAAGCCTGCCTCAACGCGGCCGCCAGACTACTCACCGGCACCAGGAAATTCGACCACATCTCTCCACATATGAAAGCGCTGAACTGGCTCCCAATAGAGGCCAGAATACAGCTGAAACTGGCATGCATCACACACAAGGCTCTACACGCAAACTCTCCTACTTATCTGGCACAGAAACTAGTGGTATCTGGAGGAAGCAGGAACTCCCGGTCCGCTAGAAACCTCTTGCTCCAACCTGCCCGTTTTCAGAAAAAAAGAACCTACAATAGGGCTTTCTCCGGGGCAGCACCAAGAATTTGGAACTCTTTCCCCCCCCGCCATCAGAAGAAACCCTTCTCTAGCACGTTTCAAGAAGGAGGCCAAAACTTTCCTCATGGGTAAATTCCTCGTCTAAGGCCGCCCTCAACCACCAAAATGTGCCCGACGAATCTAAGGCTATCGCTTCTACCTCAGACCACCAATTCACCCCACCGAGAAAATGTCGGGCTCTTGTTTTTACTGATTCTAACCATAACTGTAACCATAAACGTGTATCCCCTTTTTCCCACATGTTCCCAGCACCCCTGCCCCTTGCCAGCCGTTTTGTATATTTTTGTATACTTCTGTACTTTAGACTTTTTGTTTGTTCACCCCTGTATACCGTGTAAAGCGCTCTGATACCCTCACGGGTCAAGTTCGCGCTCTATAAAACACTAAAATAAATAAATAAATAAATAAAAATTTCACAAATATAGTGTACTAAAGTGTATTTTTCGATTGTTAACATATTTAAATATGCACAAAAAAAGTCTACAGAGTAGCACGGCAATACTTATAAAGGACCGCTCTGCTTAAAAAACCATGCACAGTTCTCCCCAGACTGCTATAACAATATATAGAAAACTATAAATAAAATTCTCTACCTAGTACCACCTAAATAAAGTGGTAATAGGTAGTGAACAACAATAAAACTACCCAGAACACAGTGAAACACAGATCGCAGTACTCAGCAAAACTGTGATAAAAACTTCAGGGCTCCCTTTTACCTTTGATAAACACAGCCATTAGCCAATCACATACTGACTTCTCATCCGCATGTACAGCAGTATACTGCTAGCTTACCACAGTGTACCCTTACACAGTATATAAGTGCGTTTTTTAAAACTTATAATCCTAACAATACTTACGCTATTCACACATACTACCAAAACTTATCATTTAGATCTCATATTGTATATTCCTGTCATATTACATCTACATCTGTTCACACACAATTTCACGTTATATCTGTTTCAATTAACACACTCCACTTTATGCCATTCCACTCTATGCCACTCCACTCTACTCTATTACACTCTACACAACCCCACTCTACGTCACTCCACTCAAAGTCACTCCACCATACGCTACTACACTCTACACTAGTCCACTGTACGCCACTCCAATCTACTCCACTCCACCATACGCCACTCCACATCACAGTACTCTATGCTATTATACTGTATCCCACTCCATTCTATGCCACTCCAGTCTACACCACTCCACTGTACACCCCTCCACTGTATACTACTCCATTGTACCCAACTCTACTCTACGACACTACACTCTACGCCACTGTGCTATATGCTACAACACTCCAGTGTATGTTATTACACTGTGCAACACTACATTCTATGCCACTCCACTATATGCCACTCCATTCTATGTCACTACACTCTACACTACTATATTACTACTACAGTCTACGCTGTTCCACTGCATAGACACTGCTCACTAAGCCACTCTACTTTACGTTACTCCACTACATGCCGCCCAACTCTGAGTCACTAGACTGTACGCCACTAAACACGTTATTCACTTTACACCACCCCAGAGTACGCTACTCCACTATATGCCACTCCTCTCTACGCCACTACACCCTACACTGTACCACATTCCACGCTACTCCACTTCACTCCACTCCACTTCACTTCACTCCACTCTACTCTACACTATACTGTATGACAGAACACTTTACGACACCCTCTTCCACTCTACTGGACCACACTCCACTTAATGACACTCCACTTGACAAAAGTAAACTGCTCGATTTGAAAAAAGTTTTCATTAGAAATAAAATAAACATTCCAACTCAATGAAAAAAAACTATGGTTAAGGATAAGTTATAGTTAGTAAAACTTTATTTCTTCTTTCTATGCAAACCCAACTTAAACTAGACTAACATTAGAAATTCTAAAGTTATAGCTATAACTTACATTACTAATTTACGCACCACCTTCAAATTACTATGAGTTGCGCACCTCTGTACACAATCTGGTCACCTCACTCGCAACATTAAATTAACGAAAACTTGCCACTCTACCATGCACTGTGTTCTCACAAATCATGTAATTTAAGATCTCATAAGTGTCGTTATGAATGCTATGATTTCACGTGCTATAAGTTATGTAATATGCAAGGATATAACCAGTGCATGGAGACGGCCATGCACAGTGGTTATTGAGCACACTGGTGCTGAGCACACTGCCAGCCCAAAAGCCCTAGACTGAAGGGCATTTGGGCTTTTGCGGAACCAGTGCATCAGTGTTGGATGGTTGGCCTGACATAGTGATGTGCAAATCTAAAGGACACGCATAGCAGCTATTAAGAAGCACTGATCCAAAGACTCAGCACAGAGCTCATCATGGCTGCAGGCCCTAATTGCCCTGTACATGGCTGAATGTCCTGCGGAGCAGCCAATGAGCGTTTCGGGACTGAGTGCACAATGCCAAAATCTATGCACAGTGCAATATGTTAACATGGAAGCTGGATGCAGTATATCATAAGAAATTACCCAAACATCCACTGAAAAATCTTAAAGGTGCGCAGAAGAACAAAAACTATTGTTGAAAAACAACAGAAATTCCCTGAAACCACTACAGTTAAAATGAAGTTAGGATTATAAAGCAAAACCTAAAAATCACTTAAAGTGGGCAGTTCTGCATAGCCATGCATATATGAAAGGACCATATTACATAAGTAGCTGTGTATGATGGTTCTATATTGTTATAAAAGGCTTCTGAATACATCATAACATCATAAACCATAAGGCCTCATGGTTTATGAGGAACACAAATATATTATATGTTATATCTTTTCTTACATTATATGTTTTTTTTGCGGCAGTTAGATCGAAAAAGGATTTTTTTTCAAATAGAGAAAATAGTAAGAAAGATACTGGATTGTACTGTTTAGTTTTCTGTAGAAAAAATATGATCAAAATATTTATATAATAAAGAATGTATAAATTTAGACAAAAAATATTTGCCAGTGTGGAGTTATGGTTAAGTTAGAAATCCCATCAAAAAGTCTTTTTTGTTTTGCTACTAACTTTGGTGCTGTTTCACTAATGTGCATGAACCTTTCCAAAAAACGTTAATTTGATTTGGGTTTGGCATGACAAGTTTCATGCAGATCCGGCAGTTGGGAATATTTAAGGGGAAGCAAAAAAAATAGTATTTCCTATTTTATTTCCCTTAGAAAACTTTGCTCTTGCTGTCATGCAAACAGAACCTTACTCACTGACATGCTAATGTTTAGTTTGCTCTAAATCTGTTCAGTAGTTTTCGAGAAAGTAGTTATACACAAATGCATTGGACGGGCTTCATCAAATCAAATCAAAGCTCTGTTTTAACAGAGTTGCAATCACCATTTGACAGAGTTGCATGAAGGTAAGGTGGGTTTGCACAGGACCTGGGATGCGGACAGGCCTTTCTGTCATCCCAGACTGTACAAAACTGAAGGCCATGCATATTGGGGGTAGTCCTACAACATGATACAAAGACATTATCATTTAGCACTACACTTACTGCACACTTACCACCCACATCCACACAACCACCAGTAAAACATTTTCACCTTTCCAGCTGAAAAACGGTTATCATGAAGTTATGGTTAGGTTGGGTCTTAACACCTTAATGTTTGTTTAAAAAGCCTGTGAAATTCAACACTGTCAAGGTGCAGTTATGGTTATGAAATAAAACCAAAAACCTTGAAATTCCCAGTTGTGGTTAGCTCCACAAAGCACAATTGCATCCCTGCAAAGCACGAGGTACACACCAAATGGAATGGAATGCTTATGATCTTTCAATATTTACAACAATACATTTGAGGATTTAAGTCCAGATCTTTAAATTGCAAGACATTCACAAAGATACCAAACTGTATCGACAGTCAGGTGATTCATAATGTTAATAAGGTAACATAGCATGTCACTAGTGTGATAATTTATGCCAATAGTGAAATCATCTGTTACATTACACATGAAGTCACCGGCGTTGCTTTTGGTTTGTAAGTTATGGTTTGCATGGTGGGGTAATGCCTCTGGAGTCGTTCTGGTCTATCTTGGTTGATATTTTCATCACATTTTGTAGGAACACGCTTAACAGAGCAGTATAGGACAAAAAAGAAAGCTACCCTGTACAAACTGTTCATGATTGTATGCTCTATTTTGGCAATATTATGGAAAGGAACAGCACATCATTCCAGAAGTACTATTTCAGACACTAGTGATAACGTCATTAAATTGGGAAGAAAGGGATCGATTGCATCTGCATTTTTGTGACATTTAATGCAAAGTCCTCAAACACATAGGTGGTGACAGTGGAAACATAAAACGTATGCAGAGGTCCAAGTTTTACTGTGCATTGATCAAGCCCAGGTCATTGGGAGGTGTCTTTGGCAGCGGAGTTAACTAGAATGAAAGGTCTTGAACTGCCTTTGTTAGGGAGCATTGCAAGAAGTGATCACAGTTGATCTTTCCACATAGGCTTGTTGCAGTGTCCTGGCTGCCGGCAACCATTGAAAGTTTGGATCTGTGCAAAACAGTATCTAAGCGAGGCATTCCTCTCTCCATAAGCCTACATTCCCATTATACAAGAACGATCCTGGGTGTTTGTCTCTCCCTCTTTAAGGTCCGAAGACATATTATGATCAGGCACAATATAAATGCTGGTGTAATGTGCTGAGTTAGAAGATAATGTAATATGATGAGACAGAAGATAACAACTGAAGTAATAATGTGATAAAACAGTCAATAAGGCTTCAGTTATTGTGATCAGCTGATAATAAACACTGGAATAATAATTTAATATACATACTCATGGGATAATGTGATGAGACAGAAGATAAATACTTTGGGATCATTTCACAATATTTTTGCATTCTTAAATGTAACTCGCACAAGACATTCATGACTCCAATTACACAACTACATGTTTGACAGAATCAGTATAAGTGGAATCTTAGAATTCTACATTGCAACTAGGATGGTGGAAAAACCATGGACATGGCCGATCGTTCATCGTTGTCAGTTTAGGGAGGGATAGGGTGGCATGGTCAGTGATGTGTCTGTTATGTAAAATGAAGAGAACACCAACAAATTTGCAATTTTGTGGGTATTCACAAACATTTTCCTTGACTATTCTTGTTAGTAGTATTTGTGTCAAACATATGATGAACAGTTAGTAAAGATAACAGACAGTGTCGAAGTATTCATGTGAATGGGTACACAAATAGAAAAGGATTATTTTTTAAATGTGTAAATAAAGTTCTGCAATAATGTGATCAGTGAGAACGTTGTCTTAAAAATGTGGTCAAAGAGCAGATTGATTCTCAAGCAATAATAAGACTGAGTGAACTAAAGACTGGGACCAGCCGGAAGATAAACACTAAGGTAACTGTAGGACTATACAAAAAATGCAGAGAGAAGTCATGATAGCATCAGGAATATTATAATCACTGAAGTGTAATACAATCAAGCAGAAGAGAAATACGGACGTGATAAGCAGACAAGACAGATGACAAGTACTACAAAAAAATAAAAACAAAAACAAATAAATATAACCCATGAATCTAGCACTAGATACAGATTAGAGAATTCCTTCAATCAATTAGAACCTGAGCGCTCAAACAATAATGTCATCAGAAGCAGAATAATAAAGCAGTGGGCTGAAGATAAATACTGAAGTACTGTAATTCTCAACTCAATAAGAGGATAAACACTTATGTGAGTGTTCACTGTGCGGACAATTAAATAATAATGGGGACAGGCAGAATAAAAATACCTAATGAATGTGGAAAACAATATCAATAATGTGAATGCGACCGCAAAACCCACTGAGGGAAATAACTATATGCAAGGGGGCAAGTAACCTACTAAAGGACAGTACTACTACGAGTACCAGCATGCAATAATGGCTAATTCATCTGCCGCCCACTGGAGAGCCAAATAAATGACGTGCTGGTAACAATGCCTCCTTGTTTGTTTGCGTGGTCATTTTGAACTGCCTGTGACCAAGGAGCAGCCACGCTCCGAAACGCGTTAGGCTTGAATTCAAATGTCCGATAAAAGAGGAGCCTAGTGCCGTCAATGGGCTGGTTTCGAGTGCGTCTCTAAACGGAGGTCGTTTGGAATACAAATATATATATATATATATATATATTCAAACCAATTCTGAGCTCCGTACAAATCAGACACCGACACAGGGGTAGCATTGCTATTTCATCCTTCCATTCATTTCGAAGTTATCGCTATTATATATATATATATATATGGATTTTCATTGTTAAATTATTATACATTTATCAGCTATATATATATATATATATATATATATATATATATATAAATATATATATATATAGTGATGTCACTCACCATGTCATGAATGATGTAATATGTGACGTCATCAGCAGTGCATTGCGGGGGCGCGAGTTATAGTTAGCTCAACTAACTATAATGGCCGAATTTCTCTGGTTTTGTACGGGTGAAATGTCCAACTAACTATAACGTCCTGAAACCTGTGTTTTTTCAGTGAATTTCTAAGGTTTTTAAATGCTAATTTCTATCTATAACGTCCCTGAAACCTATGGTTTTTTCAGTGAATTTCAATGGTCGAGTATACAGCGCAATCGTCACAGGGAATGCTGAAAATATTGGTGCGATTTGCATGGAGAGACCGGGAAAGAGCACTGAAAGAGATTGAAGACTTGGAAAAGATCATATTGGAAATTACGGACAGTAGTAAACATCAAGAAGAGAAAGAGATAATCAAGAAGAGACTGAACGTCTACGAAAAGAAGATACAAGAAAGAAAACAACAGACATTTGAAAGGGATGCCAGGGATTATGAATTAAAAACAACAATTGATGGACAGAATGCAGAACAATGTCATACATTCACCCCAGTACAGAGATCTGGGCCTAAATCCATTGTTTTTTTGCTCACCATGCCATTCCAGTTTGAACCCAGCCATATGCAAATCAGTCTTGACCCTGTGCCCAATGGGAACAGTCCAGGCGGAACTGCCAGGCCAGGTCCTCCCTGGACTGGAAACAAGCATCCTAGGACCGGTTTCGTGGTTTCACCCCTCTTCAGCCAGGATAGCTTGATTCCAGTGGCATGGAGAGCACGGGACCCACGTCTGGGCATACCCGTCCCACTCGGGGTGACAAATGCAAAAACAACAATTGATGGACAGAATGCAGAACAATGTCATATATTCACCCTTTGGTATTGCTCCGTCCATCATCCCCTTTGGTATCGCTTTGTTCGCCCTAAGTTGGGTCCCTTGCTCACTTTGCCACTGGATTCAAGATAGCCTGGCTGATGAGGGTTTTGAACCCGAAACCGGTCCCAGGATGCTTGTTTCCGGTCCAGGGAAGACATGGCTTGGCAGTTCGGGCTGGACTGTTCCCATGAGGCACAGGGTCAGACTGATTTGCATATGGCCATGTCTGAACTGGGGTGGTGGAGTGAGCTAAAGAATGATGATGGATTAAACCCAGATCAGTTGACTGGGGGTGAGTGTTTGATTTGCTCTAACGCTCCGTCCATCATCCCCTTTGGTATCGCAGGGATTATGAATTAGGCAGAATATTAACTTTCGCTAGGAGATATGATGCTCCAAGACGCAATTTGAAATTGAAGAAAACATCTTGTGTGGAACAACGAGACACCTCAGAGTCGGAGGTCACGAGTGCGGAGCAGTCAGAAGAAGAAGGGAGCAATAATCTAGGTGCTAATTTCTAACTATAACGTCCCTGAAACCTATGGTTTTTTCAGTGAATTTCAATGGTTTTTTATATGATAATTTCTAACTATAACGTCCCTGAAACCTATGGTTTTTTCAGTGAATTTCAAAGGTTTTTTAAATGCTAATTTCTAACTATGCCTACAGAGGTAGGGAAATGTTCAGAAAGAGGAAGAAAGGCGCACAAAGAAGCAATAGAAATGCATAAAGAACCAACAGAGGTGCAGAAAGAGGCCTTGTTGCAAAGTCATCCTGTGCCCCCAACATTTTACTGACGGGTACTGGTGGTAACGGACTCTGCCTAACCAGGCCTAGAGCCAGTGCTATGCTAAAAGACACTTAGAATACAGTGAAAACACCTACATACACTTGGGTACAATATGGGTTGGGGTACCCGTGTGATTGGCATGACCTCCTCTGTAAGACCCTAGTACATAATAGGGCAGGGGGATTAAAACTACCTCTAAGTCAGAGGTACAGAAACATGCTTCTTTAACTAGTAGTCGCGTTTGCAGAGTGGTAGATAAAGGGTGCTCAGCCTCCCACCAGCGCTCAGGAATTCCACTACGTAGGACATACAGGAGGTACCAGGAGGGCTTCTTGGTCCCCAAAGTCCCTCAGGAGTAAAGTGGACTTCATCCCCCATCCCGTAGTCTGCCAGGAGGCGCGTTTGCAGAGTGGTGGAGAAAGAGGGCATGGCCTCCGAAGACGTCTTAGCAATCCTACTGTGTGGGACTTACTGGAGGTAACAAGAGGGGTACTTGGCCCCCAAGGACATCCTTGGGGGCCAACTACCCCTCCTATTACCTCCAGTAAGTACCACACAGCAGGATTGCTAAGTTCTCATAACAGGCCATGCCCCCTTTGCCCACCACTCTGCAAACATGCTCCTTGGCGCGCTCTTCGATGGGGATTGAAGTCTCCTTCACTGCTGGGGGTCCTTAGGGGCCAACTAGCCTACCTCTTACCTTCAGTAAGCCCCACACATTGGGATTGCTGAGAGGTGGACACAGGCCACGCCCCCTTTCTCTGCCACTCTGCAAACACGCCTCCCGGCACGCTCTTGGTTGGGAGAATAAGTCCCCTTTCCTCATGAGGGTCCCTGGGGGCCAACTAGCCCACCAGGTACCTCCCGTAAGCCCCACACAGCTGGATTGCTGAGAGTGGTCCGAGGCCACGCCCCCTTTTTACACCACTCTGCAAACGTGGCTCCTGGCGCACTGCTGCTCAGAGGATGAAGTCCACTTGTGCCCTGAGGTCCTCAGGACACAAGAGGACCTCATCGCTCCACCAGCAGTGCGCCAAGAGGCGCGTTTGCAGAGTGGTGTAAAAAGGGGCCTGGCCTCGGACCACCTCTCTGCAATCTACCTGTGTGGCACTTACTGGAGGTACCTGGTGGGCTAGTTGCCCCCCAGGGACCCTCAGTATTCAAGGGAACTTAATTCCCCAACTAAGAATGCACCAGGGGGCGCGTTTGCAGAGTGATGCCGGCTTTTTTTTTCTTTTTTTGTTAGAAGGGGGGCTGTGTTGCCCCCCTTCTTTCAATATTTTTTGGGCCCTGGGGACCCCATCCCCCAGGGCCTGCCACATTTAAAAAAAAAAAAAAAAAACGGGAAGGGGGCCGCGTGGCTCCCCTCCTGAGGCCAATTATGGCCCCGGGGACCCCATCCCCCGGGGCCTGGCCAGCCTTGTTGTTTTTATTAGAGTGGGGCCGCGTGGCCCCCCTCCAGAGGCCAATTATAGCCCCAGGGACCCCAACCCCCGGGGCCGGCCTTCCATATTTAAAAAAATATATATATATGTAAATTAAAGAGGAGGGGGGCAGAGTGGGTCCTCTTCCCTGGGCCACTTTTGGCCCCGGGGACCCCATTCCCCCGTGGCATGCCCAATTATTTATTTATTTTTTAGAGGGAGGGGGGCCGCGTGACCCCCCTGCCGGGCCATTTTTGGCCCCGGGGACCCCATCCCCCGGGGCATGCCCAATGCCTTTTTTTTTTTTTTTTTTTAAGGGAGGGGGACCCCATCCCCTGGGGCATGGCATCTCGTTGGGAACCGTGGGGGGAGCCTCAATGCCCCCGTGGTCCCAGCCAGCTCCCCGCCTCCTGCGGGAGCCGGCATTGCTTTTTGGCAAGAGGAGCTGCTAACATGCAGCTCCCCTTGTCCAAAAGCAATCTGCTTTGCTTTTTGGAAGCGAGAGCAGGTTTCCTGCTCTCGCGTCCAAAAAGCAAAGCAGAGTTTGCTATGACAGGGCGGGAGCTGCCTGGCTCCCGCCCTGTCATAGCAAACAGCAATGTCCCGGGGGTGGGCACCCTGGGACATTGCAGGAGATGGCCCTGGGGGGTGGCGGTCCCCAGGGCCATCGA
Source organism: Calotriton arnoldi (assembly GCA_963921515.1). Lineage (NCBI taxonomy): Eukaryota > Metazoa > Chordata > Amphibia > Caudata > Salamandridae > Calotriton > Calotriton arnoldi. Next base: position 994,340 of record CAWUFW010002732.1, read on the forward strand.
GGGCTCCATGAAGGGGCCCCCTCCCAACGTTTGTAAAGCCCCCGGGAGGTGGTGGTCCCCGGGGCAGGGGTATCGCAACGGACCCCCGTATTTACATATTCGATGCCCCGGGGAGGTGGCAGTCACCGGGGCTTAGGGGGGGCCAATGAGGCCCCCAACCCAATTTTAATAAAGCCCCGGGGAGGTGGCGGTCCCCGGGGCTTGGGGGGGGCCGTGAGGCCCCCGCCCTTATTTAAATAAAGCCCCAGGGCGGTCCCCGGGGCAGTGGGGGCCCCCACACCATAATTAACAATTGCCCCCGGGACCTGGCCCACCCGGGGGCTTGAAACAAACGAATCGCGGGAGACCACGCTTCGTTTTTTTTAATAATTTCAGCCGGATTTGCGCACCCAGCGCAAATTCGGCCGAAATTATTTTTAAAAAAAGCTTTTTTTGGGCCTGGGGGTCCCTGTGGGAGCCCCTGAGCAGGCCAAGGGGGTCAGGGTGTTTCTACCCTGCCCCCTTTTCTTGTTTGTTATGCTTTTTCCAACTGATTTCTTGTGACTCAGTTTTACCGAGTCACAAGATGGCTGCTAACACTTTCTGGTTTGGAGTGTTGGCAGCCAATCAAAATGAAGCTCGTGATCGGGAGGGTTCGCGAATCCTCCTTGGTGCTCAGATATCAATATTTTTATTTTTTGAATTTCTCAGCTACTACTGAGCGGATTTACACCATTTAAAAAAAGCACGCTTTCTGGACCAAGACCTACCTTTTTGCCAATTTTGGTGTAATTCCGTTCAGCAGTTCCAGCTGTAGCCTGTTTCAAAATTCCTATGGAAATTAACATGGAGAAAACGTGTTTTGGGACCCCCCTTTTTTCTCAGCCCCCGCTTGACGAATCACCCCCAAACTTTCAAGACAGGAGCTGATCTGAGTGGACCATTAGTTTTGAAAATTTCGCAAAGATTCGTCAAACGGCGCCAAAGATATTGGCAAATCATAAAACGCTTTTCCTATGGATAATAGGTCCTAACTATAACTACCTACTGGCGATTGCCAGTAGGTAATATATATATATATGTATATATATATTAATCTGTCAGAGTTGTACATTCAAGTAATATTGCGACTGGGCAGATGATACATACTGAAGTATTACCCTGCAGATGAAAGTAACAATGTGCCCATCAGATGATAATGAATAAATCATGTGATGAGGAGGATGATAGACACAAAAACACAAACAGTAAGTGAAGGAAGCCCCTAAGCAGCACTTCCTGTTCCGCATGTTCAACACGTTGCCAGTTCCAGGACTGGATGGGATTTCCTTGCTTGGAAAAATAAGCTTTCATTCCTTTTGGCGAGTAGCCCGATTATCAAGAGGACGGGCCTTACAAGGCACATCATTACGACAGGTTCCCAGTCTATGTAAAAGGCAAAGATGTACAAGGACAGAATACAGCACACTGCTCACATGCTGTCCTAGCCTGGCATGCGTGAGGCTTACGGGAGGTACCACAAAGCCCAGAGGTGTCAGGATTCATCCACCCTGTGTGCTTTGAAGATGCTCGAGGCAGCCTCAACCATATGTCTAGACAGACACAAGCAATGCAGATCTCTCCTGTTGTTTTTAAGCAAGTGTAGACAGCGTGTGCACGTGATCCTGCATGGCTTTCTTTGAAAATAGATTGTCATGGATCACACTTCTGCCAATGTGTCTGGGGATACACAATGTGTGCCTGTGATTCTACACTGCTTCCTTTGAAAATAGATTGTCATGGATCACACTTCTGCCAATGTGTCTGGGGATACACAATGTGTGCACGTGATCCTACACTGCTTCCTTTGAAAATAGATTGTCATGGATCACACTTCTGCCAATGTGTCTGGGGATACACAATGTGTGCACGTGATCCTACACTGCTTCCTTTGAAAATTGATTGTCATGGATCACACTTCTGCCAGTGTGTCTGGGGATACACAATGTGTGCACGTGATTCTACACTGCTTCCTTGGAAAATAGATTGTCATGGATCACACTTCTGCCAGTGTGTCTGGGGATACACAATGTGTGCACATGATTCTACACTGCTTCCTTTGAAAATAGATTGTCTTGAATCACACTACTGCCAGTGTGTCTGGGGATACACAGTATAATGCGTCCTCTGAAAAGCAGGCCATATGTACACAATAAATTCACACTTTCACACTTCCTATTACATTCCTATTACATGTTTCAGTTATTTCACAATTGATTAATAAATACCCCGTCATTGGGTAAATCAATAGAAAAACGTTGCAGTCTTAACAGGATTTATTTTATTGTTCCAATGAGGACTGTGGTTAGTGAGCAGTCTTAGAATTAAGAGCCTCATGCACTATCCTTAGTACGCATTTCAGATACAATATTTGCTCAGCGTTCGCGATGTAATATAAAGATGATTTCACAAGACAAATGTACTAATACTCCAATGCAAGGCAAAACATGGCAATACCATCCACCCTCACACAGGAATATGTCCCTGCAAAGGCTTAACCCCCAAATTTGTTCTTCTGTGTCTCTTGAGCATGGAGGAACAAAGTATGTGCGAGTTTCCTAAGGGTTCGGGTGGACCACACAAGATAAACCTTTTGGAAAGTTGGAAACCAACTGCAGGCAAAATGCTGGTTTAGACTACCTGACATTTGGTCGCAGGTATCACCTCTGGGATGTATGGAAACCTACCACAAACATATATTTTAACTAGGCCTGGGCATGAAATTCTGCTCCGCTCGTGGAGTTTGCAGAGTTTTTCCTACTCCGCGCTCCACGTAGAGTGCGGAGTTCCAAAAACCTTCACGTAGCGGTGTGGAGGGGAGTTTTTCCTCTTCCGTGGCTCACCAAAATTAAGTTGGCGAGCGAGGAAAATCTTACCCCATACCACCTCCCAGCGAGATTTCTCAACACGGGCGGTCACGGCTGGTCGCTACCACTCGCATTGAGAAACCTTCCGCTCTCATTGAGGAAGCTGCCGCTTGAGTAGAACATCTACTCGAGTGGCAAAAAGATGCAAAACTTGCTTGCGCTGCACATGGTGCCATTCGCACTGCTTTTACAGTGCAGGACAAGCACCCAGCGCTAAAAACAGTGGGACTCATCGCACTCCGCCACTTGCGGAACTCCGCGTAGTGCTGCAGAGTTTTTTGGTCACTTACGCCGAACTCCGTGAATTACACCCAGGCCTAATTTTAACACCTACACTTCCTAAGGTTCCTATAGCTGGTTCCTGACCTTCCTTACCATGATTGGCTGGCCAGAAAATTCTGCTGACAATAGCACTTGTCAGATTAATAACATTTCTTTCTGAAATATGGTAATTCCCCTGAGGCTCCCTCATACAGGACCTATCCAAGACTTGACTCCCTGCTTTCTTCCTCTGGGTCTCCTGAGCATTGGGGTGCCAGACATGTATGGGTTATCTATGGGGGCAGCGATAAACTGGGAACAATTCATTTTGGAAATTTAAAAAGTGACTGCAAGCGAAATGGAGTATCTGTCTTTTTTCACATCTGTTATCCCCGAGCTTTATGGAAATTTATCACAACCATATATTTTCAACATCTAAACATCCTACTGTTTCTAGTGCTGAATGCCAGACCTCTCTCATCCTGATTGGCTGGGAAAATTGACTGAACACACTTGCCAGCTTTTTTGCATTTTTTCCCCCAAACAAGGTATTTCTCTCCAGTCTCACCTCACACATGAACATATCCTTACCATTGCATGCTCCTCAAATTTGTTCTTCTGGGTCTGTTGAGCACAGAAATGAATGAGCTTTCTATGGGTTCGGTGTGCCCACAGGCGCATTTGGTAAAATTGAAAAGCAACTCAAAGAGAAATGATAGTTTAGGGTAGCTGTCTTTTGTTCAAAGATATCACCCCATATATTTTTCACATCAACTTAGCATAAGGGGCTACGTGTATCAATAAAGGAAATAGCGATTCCCTCAGATTTTCAACACTTTTTCCCCAAAACATGGAAGTTTCCTCCAGTCGTCCATCAGTAGAAACATGTACCAACCAATACTTAACCCAAATCTGTTTTCCTCTATGTCTTCTGAGCTAGGACTATCAGACATGTGTGGGATTTTCATGGGTTTACATAAAGATCTCGCACTCAACATCAGCCAAAATTTTCGATGGGGGAGATTCCACAGGGGATGTTTGAAGTATTTGGGCCCAAGGTCAACACAGAAGGGATCCTTCCAAAAAGTTTACTCCGGCACTCCACATTCAATTGTGAAACAATTAGAATATAAGTCTGTCCAAGATAGAATTTCATGATCCAAACAGATTGCTTTATTCCTAATAGATTGTAATTCAATATTTTTCAAACAATTTTCTCTTTTCACAGGTTAAGATTTTCAGACACATTCTCTTCTTAACAGGTTCTATATTCCAAATTTACAGTCCAAAATAGACATGATTATATCCATCCAAACTTTTTTCAGAAAAGAGCAATGACAGCACAAAGTAATGATAAATGGTATAGAGCCCATCCAATTCTCAATGTTAGATGACAGCCGACACGTGTTTCGTCACTGGAGTGACTTTTTCAAGGCTTAGCAGTACATTTCAAGGTTGTAATAAGTGGAGATGACGGGCATGATGTAGGAAGAGGTCGTCCGAAGATCGGCCTCGAGATAACAGTCTTGACCGATATTGAAATAAAAACTCGTCTCAAGAGTGCAAAGTGAGAAAGTGCCAGTCTCGCAAAGCAGCTCTACCACTTATTGAGTCAACAGAGCGAAGTGCTAAAAAATTAAACTGAACACTTGCGGTAGCTAAACCTGTGCTGGAGTTCAGGTGGACGGCGCTGAGGCAGGGGTAGCTGACGTGAACATGCCGGTCAATATGGTGGTAGAGTACTGGTAAGAGTCTAGCAGAAAGGTATTTCCCCCCCTGCTTTGTTCCTAAGGGATCCTAACAACACCATTCATTTCTGAAAACTAGAGACACAGGAGGAAATCTAGTATGATGTGATCTGCAAGAGTCCTAACAGGTTTTATTACCCAGAAACCTATTCAAACCTCAAAGTATGGGTAATCAAACATTACAATTCCTTCCCTTTTCTGCAACAGAAAAATCCAGAACTTTAGGCAAATGGCAAAAGTCTTACCATCCAGTAATCCCACACTAATAAAAACAGATACCCACAAGTGTCTATTGCACAGGAGAGGAGTAGAACAAAATTGTGAACATCTCAAGACTACATTCACACTATACTGACTTACATATTTGGCCTCTTTCTGTCAATTATGATAGGCCCACCCACACAAGTGAGGTACTGTTTTTATTGGTAGAAGTGAGGGAATACTGAGTGGTGGAAGTTGTGCTGCTCCCCTCACATTCCAGAACATAATGTCACAGAAATGTGTGGAAATTATTTATTGTAAATAAAGTGCGCAGGCAATTCTGAGTAAGCAAAAGTGGTAACTTCTTCGCTAGCCACTCCACCTAGGACTCCTCCAAATGTCTGGTATTCAGAAATGTCTGGGGTTGATAGGTTTCCCTATCCCAGGCCAAGACTCATTGAGGAGCTGGATGCTGTGAGCATTTTTCAAAGACTAAGAAAAAAACCAGCATCCAGGCTCCTCGCTGGGGAACAGAGGTGTGTCTCACGTGGCTCAAGCTGGTGGATTCATGAGGCAGGAGTAGGGGAAAGTAATAACTGCTCCTAGCCTTACCCATAGCCTTGCCGACTAGCTGGATACTTGAATAGACCTGGGAGGGGTTAGTTTCACACACTCAGACACACACATATATATGTCTGTTAAAATAAAAAATGTAACTAAAAAAGTAACTGAAATTCACCAGTTATAGCTAACTGAAATGTCTATAACTTGTGCACTTGCCATGCACAGCTATGTAATTAATAATGTCATTTCAGATGTCATCAGTGATGTTATCAAAGATATCATAGAACATGTCATGAGTGATGTAATATGTGAGGTCATACGCAGTGCATGATCAGTGAGCAAGTTATAGTAACTTCAGTTAACTACAACTGGTGAAATGTCAGTGGTTTTTAGAGTTTAAAATGGTATTTTAACAGACATTTTCACCTACCTACAAATGTCACTGTCAACTTTGTTTCTTTTAGTGAATTTTCAAGGTGTTTTTAATGTAAAGCAAGTTATTACCATGGCTAGCTACAACATATCTTTAACTTTAGTTTTTTCCAGTGATTTCTAAGGTTTATTTTTTACGTGAAGTAAGATTTTACTGTCATACTTAAATATCCCACCTCCCCGCAGCTCATAGCCTTTGGCCATGAGTGACAGGGCTCAGAAGCAAGGGTTGCCTGCTGCTGTAATGGCGCCCAACTTCCCACCTTTGTCCTTATATGATGGCTGCACAATTTCTTTTCTTTCTCCAATCACAGCGCTTGGTCTTGCATGACTGGTCCCAGTCCTGTTGAGCCAGCAAATAAGAATGCTTCATTTGTCATTTTCTTCCTCAGTACTCCCTTGGTTGTACCGGGTCACAAGATATCGATACATTTTGAAGCTTAATTTCTCACAAATGACTGAATGGATTTTCACTAAATCACACAAAGTATGCTTTCTGGGTAAGGATGTAGATTTCTGGCAAATTTGGTATAATTCCATTCAGCCATTTTGTCTGTAGCGCGGTCTAAAGTTCCTATGGGAAAATGCTTGGGGAAAACACATTTTGGGACTGCTATTTTTTCTCACCCCCTGCTTGACGGATTACCCCGAACCTTTTGACGAAGGAGCAGAGGAGGATTACACAGTAGTGGTGTGTGTGTGTGTGTGTGTGTGTGTGTGTGCGTGTGCGTGTGTGTGTGTGTGTGTGTGTGTGTATATATATATATATATGTATATATATAGTTTATACTTCTACACGTCATAAGGGTGTCCTTAAGACAGCCTTTCATGACATATTTTTAAGTCAGTAGGGCAGCAAAGGAGTTAAAGCCCCCCTTTTATTGCAATTCACAAGGAATTGCAGTTTGAAGACTGGAAGTCACGTATTTGTGACTCATAATGTATCTTAAGTACATTGCTACTTTGGATTTTGCACTCACAAAGTCTACATTTTTTGTACCGCAGGCTTTGCGAGTGTTAAACCTTTCAGTGCATCAGGCCCTCACTGCTACAGAAAGGAAAGGTTATGGTTTATGGTTATTGACATTAGGATAACAGCTTTGGCTTTTTAGTGGCATTTGTATTGACACGGCATGCAAGCAGCTCACGAGGCAGGGGTTCGAACGTCACAGACTCGAAGTGGAGGAGAAGCAGAGCTTCTACATTACAGAGATGTCAGCTTTTTAGAATTTCACAAACACAGAAACTGCATTTTCAGTCATCTTACCAGTTGATAAGGAGCAAGGCGGTGCTCCAATGCAAAGACAGTTTCCTTGGGGTGGGTCGAATTTGAAAATATTTTATTCTGTTACCTTTGGTTACAGTGCTGTGAATCGTACCCAAAGGAAAAATATGGCTGGGGATTACACAGTATGAAATGCTGAGAGAAGAAGAGGATTATATATGTAAGCGGAGCACAGAACCGCTATGCATTTATACAAAAGGAGGGTTGGAGCACAAAGCCTCACATCCCAGCACTCAGTTCGCCCCAATGCTAAAACCCCACAATTATGTGCTGCTCTCTACTGAAGAAGGACAATTATCCTAAAAACACGTATAGAGATACACAGCACTGGCAGCACTAACAAGTGTGAAAACCTAAAGACTGTCACTGAAGTATGTATTATCATGCACTGAACTTACCATGATGCATTGGGGAGAACTGAGTGCTGGGATGTGAGGCAGTGTGCTCCCACCCTACTTTTGTTTGAAAAGACCCACTATGCATGTATATGTTATGTTAGGTTATGTTATGTTATGTTATACTGTCTTGTAGAGCATGCTGCTACTCAGCAGAGTGTCCCGGCACTAGGCAATGGGAGACCAACGAAGGATTAACTGTTAAAGAGCCAATTTTTTAGTTTCCTCTTAAAGATATCCAGGTTGTGTGCTCGATGAAGGTCTAATGGAAGTTTATTCCAATAGAGTGGGCCCAGGTAGGAAAAGGATCTCCTACTTGTTCTGAGGCGGTTTACACGAGGCACACTTGCTAAATTCACAGCGGAGGAGAGAAGGATGCGAGCTGGAGTGTAAACGCTGATCCTCTCACTGAGATAGTGCGCACCTGTCTTGTGCATGGCCTTGTGCATTAGGACCATAGCCTTCAAGACCACCCTCCTTTTTATCGGGAGCCAATGAAGGGCCCTCAGGTGAGGGCTCATGTGAGACCTTTGAGGGAGTCTGAGTAGCAGTGTCGCTGCCGAGTTCTGCACCATCTGCAGTCTGCAGAGAAGATAGTCCGGGAGACCGAGGTACAGAACATTCCCATAATCGAGTCTCGATGTGATCGGGGCCTGTACTAACTTTCTACCAGCAGACTCAGATAGAAGTGGTAGGAATTTTTTCAACATGCGAAGCATGCTCGAGCAGGAGCCAACTAGGGCTTGAATCTGAGGTTGGAAGGAGAGGGAGCTGTCAATTTTGATCCCTAAATTCTTCACACAGTGTTGAGGGGAACCAGGGTGCGGCACATCGCTCGGCCAGCAGGTTTCCACTAGGTTGTGAGTGACATCTCCGAAGGTAATGATCTCCATTTTATCCGGATTACACCTCAGATGGTGCAAATCCAACCAATGAAACACCTTGGTGAGACATCGAGGATTAGCTTCCCATCTAAGTCCTTTCCCTTCCCACAAACAAAAAGAAAATGTGTCTCATCTGCATAAGAGACGACTTTTGCACCTAGGGACTCCGCAAGAATTGCTAGGGGTGTCAGATGTACATTAAACAGGGTGGTATCCATACACACGAGAGACACCCTGGGCAAAACATTTTTGAGCCCATCAGTCCTGTAACACCTTCGTTTTTTGAAGAACTGCTGGATATTTGGAACAACAGGGACACACATTCATTATGGCCTCCTTGCTAGCAAATTAAATTCAAAGAGGTATTATGTGCACTAATAGCTTCCTTGGCTTTTCGAGGGAGGGGAGGTTTAATCAGAAAATGTATGTATTTTATTTGTTTGGCACCAGTTCTGGGAGGTTGACGTCTGTCACCTAACCTTGGGCCTCACAAACATTTCGAATTTCCCTGGTGCTGTTGTTGTTCGACTTCACACGTACACAACATACTTTGTGTAGACATGCACGGTTCTGGACCCCCTTATCTCTAACATGTGACCGTTTGAGGAAGGCAGAAGGGAAATGTTATGAAAAACTCTATAGAGACATTTTCTATCAGGTCTCATAGACAGCCAACCTTAAAAGGGGCGTGGGGGGTGGCATGCAAAATAATATAAAATATCTAGAGGGCCCCTCACTCTCCCTTTGGAATGGTTTGAGGAAGAAAAACATGTTGTCATTCCTAAGTTCTAATAGCAGGATAGAAGGAAAGGAACGAATAAACAGTGATACAAAACTAGACTGAAAAATGATGGAAGAGGTAGAGCCACTCCATAATGTTTTTAATCAGGGATATTGAGGGTGGGTACGATTTTGGATGAACTAGAAACAGAACACAGCCATCTGATTGCTACTAATGGCATGTGCAGTACATGGGGGGTGAAGGACGATTGGTTCCACCAGTCTTAAGGATCACCAAAGAGCAAAGTTCCCCCTTAAGTAATTTCTGAATGTTCCCTCTTGAAGACATTTCTGAATTAGAAAACACTGCATTCAAAAAACAAAAAACATTGATGAACATGCTTCGCGTGGCTATAAAATGAACTTTGATGTAACAACACAATGTATCAGTGTAAAGTTCCAAGTCTCACCTGTGCTCTGTGTCTCCAGCAGTTTGTGCATCATGCTATATGGTCCAGGAGGGATATTTAGGTTGGTCACTGTATTGACACCAGGACTGGTTACAGAATCTCCTAAACTCTTCTCTTTTAACATGTCATGAGGAGAACTCGAATGCACTGTGGGATAGTTTTTATTGCTAACAATGTGCTGCAGTCCTTCTTGACCAGGTGGTGCAACCTCAGGTTGGAGAATGGCAGACTTACGTCGGATTGGTTCAAAATGACAGTCTGCATGGTAAACACTGTGAACAGACTCTGTATTACTTGGAGCACTTTTTGGTGAAGGATTCAAATTAGAGCCTGGGGCAGGGAGCATAAGTAGGTTTGTGCCATTATGGAGTGAGGTGGTTTCCACATCGCTTATCTCAGGGCTAGCTCGTGGTGCACGAAGGTTGCCATTACTCATGTGGTAGTGATGGTGGTGATGATGGTGATGATGAATTAGATGGTGCACTGATGATCTTCTTCGCCGATGCCGACATGGAGGTTTTTCAATAACACTTTTCATCACTGGGCTGGACAGAAGCCCCACTCTGGAACCCACCACTCCGTAGAGCTGAACAAGCTGTTTACTGGCCTTTCGAACAATGTACACCAAATATTTAAGGAGTTCATCATAACAACTTCCAGGTTCTGAAAAACTGGCCAGAGTGCTTGCATTGGATAGGAATCTGACCCGCTGTTCCTTCATCAGCTGACTTTCTCGCTGCTTCGTCTCTGAGAACTGGGTTGCTATGACGACCAAACATAGATTGATCATGAAAAAAGAACCAATCTAAAGAAAGCAGAAGGTATAATTAAGGTCAATTATGGGATGGATGCATCTCCTTGACCCTCCCCAAAATTTAGTTGTTCTATAGTAATTCCTCTTTCCATCTCTCCCATCTGCCTATTTCTTTACCACTTGGCTATACTCTATCCTGTGCTAGCCATCTGCTGTCAAAGTTCAACTCATCATTCAATTCTCTTCTCCCTTCAGTGTCAGTCTTCAGCATCACAGGGTAAAGGATTTGTATTGTGATTCACACGATAATCTAATATGAAAGATGTCACAGCTCACTGACCAACTGTACTGCCTGTTCTGCCCTAATTACATGTTCTCACACTCACTCCCCTTAATATTATACTTTCTGTTATCTCAACTGGACCACATACAGCATGTGTTACATGCAATGCTTCTTGCCTGCTCCTGTTGCAATGAAACTGTTATCTGTAGAGTAGCCCGCTTCTTCTTGGACCTAGGTCTGTGCCAGATGAGCCGCGAGAAAGGACCATCTTACAATTAACAAACATTTAAGAAGAGCCAGGAGCTATGGCCATAATACTGGACTCAGAAACTCCTGAGTACTGGTGTAAGCTTAATCTTTAGCACCATGTGACCGTGCATGGGTATACCCACACAACATTGACTCCATTACATCACCTAACCACTACATTGCCTGACCACTACAGTGACGTAGGTAAGTAAATTACGTTTTGGGGATATGGGTTATTCATAAAAATTACATTAAATTCATTTAAATGTTATCTGACAATTTTGAGCTTAAGATTTATTAATTTAAATTAAATTAGATGTTTTAAATACAAATAACGTCAATAAAATAAACAGTCTCCCCCAGAAACACATTAATACGATTTTTGGGGAAGTCTGTTCATTTATTTTATTGACATTATTTGTATTTGTATTTAAAACAATCTAATTTAATTTAAATTAATAAATCTTAAGCTCAAAATTGTCAGATGACATTTAAATTACCAACCAACCAGCCAACCACATTCAAATCAACATGACCCTGCTCCAATAGGAAAGGTACAGTCCAAATTGCGATGTTGTGAACACTAGCAACCCCATGTATGTTGAGTCCCTATGACAGAGAGGTCAAGGGAACCATGACTGGACATATCCAAGAAGCTTAAACCAACTCATGTACATTACAAAAAGTGATGGATGGAAGTGTTTAAATCCATTTCTCTATGGACTGGAATGTATCTAAAGTGAAATAATTCAAGTATTCCCTCCCCTAATATTTTGATTTTCTCAACGAGGCTGTCTAAATGCAACACGTATGCCTTGACGTAAGTTCTCCAGCTCAAGGTGCGTAAGGATTGAAATTGCACCTCACTGATGAGCACCTACAAGGATAAAAAATATCTGGATTACTTATCTTCCTGTGCAGTGAGGCAATGGCTGAACAGTTGGTATTGGGCTGTCTCTATTGGGGTGTGGCCAAGACTAATTTGCATATGGGTGGTGCCTGTCTGTGACTGCACAGTGAGCAAAAAACTAGAGACTGGCAATAAGGGTCTGCACAGTTGCAAAGCCTCACAGTTATCAGTTTTGAGTAATTTCTTAAAACTGGGGTAGCTATGTACAATTTGTACATTCTGTAGCTTTAAAAGAAACTGATGACAATTCAGGGCAATTGGGGCACTGGAACTAATGAGCAGTTATCCACCATATTCCCTGCACTAATCCCCCTGCTCACCAGTTCTAAAGCAGAGTTTTGCCAACAGCCATTGAACAACTAGCCCAACTCAGCAAAAGTTGTCCCCAACAACTGCCAGGTGCCCCTGCCCACTCCATCCTACTCTCGCACCCTCCTCAACACGACCTCTTTTACCCCTGGTACTCCCCAGACTGTGATATCAGCAATGTCCCATTGGAGGTTGAGGTCTGAGTCTGTAATCCCTACTTTCATTTAAATTCAGTCCTGCTGAGGGACCTCCAAGAAAGAAATGATGGATGGGTGGGGAGGCAGGGGTGAAAGCAGCGATGATGGAGAATTAAAGCAGGGATGATGGACTGAAGCTACACCCTCCCACTAGAAATTGTGTAGCTGGAGGAAAACTGGGGAACTCTGCCTACCACCCATTAGCCATATTTTGTGCTTCCACAATGCATCCATATATCAATTTTAGTTTTGGGTGATTAAACCTGCTTTCAGTGCCATTTACATTCCTAACACACATTCCACCCTAGGCCATTTGCATCTGAAAGAGAACCTTGTAACTTTATTATAGTAACTTCACTCTGCAGGGCTACCTTTAACCTTCATCTTCTCAAACTTCAACTCGCTACTTCTCGTAAGTAAATAAACACTCCTGTTTCTACCTGTCACATTTCAGCTATCTTTGGTCAAAAATATTTTTACATACTCGCTGAGCAAATAATTCATCCACAGTTTTCTGCAATAGTAACCTAAACATGAATTGCATCAAAATAAAGTTTTCTTACAGCAGAATGCAAAATTACTTACAATGATCAAGAGGATGAAGTAGATGAAATTGTAAAAAGAATGAGCATCCATAACAAAGTACATGATGTCTACCCAGCCTTCCAATGTGATAACCTGAAAGTAGAAGAACATCGAATCAGGGATTATTTGCAGGGGATAGTCATTAAATATCCTTGCAATTGTTTGCAGTCATAAAGATGTTACTGTGCTCCAAATGTTATAGATTATTTGTGATATTGATACGGTCTAGCCTGGTAAGATTTTACGCAGCGAGATGATTCACTGGAAGACAACAGGCACCGCTGCTGCTGCCAGAGCCTTGCGTTATCCCTCCTGAGGACAGAATGTCTGGCCCACACATAAAATGTCTAAGGGTCTCAAGCCCCCTGAGGACCTGCCTATAGTCCATAAAATGTAGTTTCCCGCTGGATTGGAAATTACGGAAATTATTTTTTTGTCTCTAAAGATTGACGACTGATCCTACATGGCGGGTTGACAAGGACTTTTCCATCACTTTTGTTAAAATATACAAAGACAGAGCCACAAAGTGAGGGTCTGACACTGGAAATTTTAAAATTAAGGTTGCTAGGAGTGGATTCCAGCATGTGAAGGACATATTTATATTTTTCCTGATTGGTACCGCCATGGTGCACAAAGCAGATGTGGCTGGGAAAAAAAGCTGGAAGCCATGCCGGCTTCCGGTGGCACCACTTAGAGGGTTCAACACATTCATTCACCTTGAAACAGAACACTCGATCAAACTTTTATCTACGGAAAAAATATGCCTATATATAATTGAATTTTATATGTTTCATGAATAGTTTGTATAGGGTAGACTGCTAACAGATAGAGGCATAAATTGAAGTCCCGTTCTATACACAATAGATTCAGGTAGAACAAGCAGATAAGTCCTTTGGAACTAGGACCACAAGACTACAAATTAAGCAAATAAGAAATAAACCACCGGGTTTAGTTTCCTAATGTTCTCATTTATACTGTAACTATACTTCTGTATAGTGAGCTATTATTAAGGTGTTGTGTACTCACAGTTCTAGCTGGGCCTTGACATCTTTATTTCAACAGTGATAATTGTGTTGTACTGCACCTTGACTCACCCTAAACCATCTCCCTGAGCGAGGCCTTGACTGCTGATCCACGTTTACTCAGAAGGTCAAGTGGGCTAAGGAGGCCAGGATGCTACTGGAGACCTAGTGGCTATAGCGCTGGCTATTAGGGACCCCCATAAGTGCCACCTTTTAGTGCTTGGTGGCCCAGAGGAAAAGCACAACATTTCATTCACTGGCCAGACATCTCTCATCTCTGAAGATAGGCTTCTCCAGATCGCTTCAGGCCACACCACAAGGAGACCAGAATGGGTCACTGCGGGATCTTCACTCACCTATGTAAGCGTCCTCTCCTCCATCTTAGAAGTTCGGTTCTTTGTAATCCGAAACAAAATTGTTTATCCGAAGTACCGGATTTCCAGGAAATGCAATGGCTGGTGCTCTTCGTCCTCACTGTCTGCTCCAAATACCAGAGAGGATGGTTAAGCTCCTGCTGGCTTCAGACTGGGCCAGCTGCCCTCTACTCTAAGTGCGACAAAGACACAAGTGTCCCTATATTCTAAAAACGGGAGGACAAAAACCTCACCCTGGACCGAGTGTCTATTACGATGTGTGCTATCAAAATATCAATGGAGCTGTTCACTAAAAAAAGACAATTGTCTAGCTAAAAAACAGTAATCAATCTGTATCCTTATACAGTATAATCCCAGAAATTTCTATGTTAAACCACAAAAACTGGTTAAGAAATTATTTTTATTAAAAATTATTTTAAAACATATTCATACAATTAAGCAATAAAAACATTACTCTACCTCCCACTATAGGTTACAATCTCATTTCATTACACATATATAAAAAATCATAATCTCATTTCATTACACATATGGATAAAAACTCTAAAAACAGTCGACGCAGCGTTTCGGTGACACCTCAATGTTTTCACCTTCCTCAGGACTACAAAAGTTTTCATCAGATTCTTTCTAACTGTCCGTTAGAGCCACCATACTATTCGGGGTGCAGGAGTTGATTATAAAAACTCGACACTGTCTCCGTCTATTCAGATCAAACAGTATGCCGTCCGGTATAAGTCGCTTTAATTTAGATTACGGAAGTCCGTTAGAGCAAGGAGGCCGCTATTTCCCGATCCGATTGCCTAAAGCGCTTAAGGTCGACAAACGAACCACAATATAAAAAGGCATCGTCAATGTTTAAAACGTCGATCCCTGTTTTTCTAAATTAAGCGACTTATACCGGACGGCATACTGTTTGATCTGAATAGACGGAGACAGTGTCGAGTTTTTATAATCAACTCCTGCACCCCGAATAGTATGGTGGCTCTAACGGACAGTTAGAAAGAATTTACAACTGTTATTAAAAGATCTGATGAAAACTTTTGTAGTCCTGAGGAAGGTGAAAACATTGAGGTGTCACCGAAACGCTGCGTCGACTGTTTTTAGAGTTTTTATCCATATGTGTAATGAAATGAGATTATGATTTTTATATATGTGTAATGAAATGAGATTGTAACCTATAGTGGGAGGTAGAGTAATGTTTTTATTGCTTAATTGTATGAATATGTTTTAAAATAATTTTTAATAAAAATAATTTCTTAACCAGTTTTTGTGGTTTAACATAGAAATTTCTGGGATTATACTGTATAAGGATACAGATTGATTACTGTTTTTTAGCTAGACAATTGTCTTTTTAGTGAACAGCTCCATTGATATTTTGATAGCACACATCGTAATAGACACTCGGTCCAGGGTGAGGTTTTTGTCCTCCGTTTTAGAATATAGGGACACTTGTGTCTTTGTCGTAGTTGTACCCCGTCCCTTTTTTAGATACTGGGGTGACTCCCTTCTTCCTTAATTTTTCTCTACTCTAAGTGTACACACTATGTTGAGTACAGTTGCTACGAACTATCCTCTCCAAAATCCTGCTGAGTGTGTCTAGCACCGGCTGCCCTCTCTACTGCCATTTATGTCCACACACTGCTGACTACACTTCTGTCCATGGGACATTTCCAGCACCAAATGTGCTGACACTACTGGGGACCTCCATCCCAATCTGTCCTGTACAACTTTGTACTGATCACCAGCTGTGATGTCCCAAGTCCCTGAAGGTGCCTCTAGAGTTCTACCGTTTCTCTTTGTGCTCTCCTTCTGCATCGAGTGGGCGCCTCTTTTCTTTTCCAGAAACTGTCTCCTCATTCACTGCATTGAACACTGATTGAAGCCCACCCTGCTGATCCCGCTCTGCCCGGCTCCTTCTCAGGCTGTGCTGCTTTTACTACCAGCTGCAATCATCTCTTTCATAAATAACACTTTGCTGGCGCTCTACTTTTTCAAGCAATATGCTAGTTACAGATTTCTTACTCCTGTACCAGGTATCACCTTCATCTGCGAGTCCCAGTCTTGCACAGAAAAAATTATCCTCGTCTTCATCACGAGAGAACAATCTAGAGGAGCAGAGATCCTTCTCCACTTTGTCTTTTAGAGCTCAGTGTGTAACCACAGGCATCATGCGCCGATTTATCCATAAAACACTGTCGAAGCACGGCAGGTGTTTGCTGTGCTGTATCTGGAACAGTGTGAGGCTACAGGCTGGGTATCATGCTTTCATTTATCTAGTGTGACACAGCGGGCATAACATTCTGCTTTATCTGTCGAGCGCAGTGTGGCACACCGAGCGCCATATTGATGGAGATCCGCGCGGCGCATTAGGTATTTATAGAATGCTACTTACCTGTAACAGTAGTTCTGCAGCTTGAGATCCTTCATAGATTCACAGGTTCTGCATTATTCCACCATCTGGTTGTTGTGTTTGGAATTGTATCTTGTTTTTCTCAAATGTCTCGATACATTTCTTCTTATATTTTGTGCTTTTCTTCTTAGTGTTTTTCCCGACTCAGGGTATGTATGAGTCTTAGGCTTGTCATCACCTCTATCAGCTATCTAGCTTCCATTGAACAATTGATGTTTTTGAACATCCCTGCACCCTGTGGCAGGCACCACATGGTGCAGGGATGTTTAGGGGGGCACCTATGGTGCACCCCAGGCCCAATAGTGGAGGGCCAGGGGTGATGGGGGCCCTGCTAGGGTCCCCCAATGTCACTTTGCGACAGCCTGTCTATGTCAGAAAGGTCGACATGCAATGGCTGTCAGAAACCAGCATCATAATCCCGATGGCGGAGCAGCCGTCATTAAGGGATTATGTTGTCTTTCCAATGCACTGACGGGCTCCTTTAGCCTGTCTGAAGCACCGCGGAGTGTCCCTCTGCCCGATGCCTCCACCTGCCGCATCATAATGCGGCAGGCGGATCACTATGTTAGATGTTGATGGGTTCGACACCGACATCATAATCAGGCCCTGTGTGTTCTCTTTCAAGGGATACTCTCTCTGACTTGGCACCAACTACATCTTTAAAGGTTTTTTATGCACACACCATGTTGTTTCTATGTTTGCTGCAGAAGGGCCTGTTTTCTGCTCTGATTGGGAAATAACTAGTTTTTGCTTACCCAATAGGACAATGCTTTGTAAACGATATCTAGGAAACAATGTTTATGCCTTATGATATTTTAGACTATGACATTCTGATATACGACAAATGAAGATCCCTGGATTAGGTAATCCTCTGTCAAGGGCACTCTAATTGAGGTAGGAGCCAACCTTTCTGTCAGTGAGATACATATAATATCTCTTTAACTCACTGCTTATCGGTGAGATTTGTTTTTACATACATCAGATTACAAATCTCCCCAGTTTGGATAAAATAACCCTGTGGTTTATGATCTTGGTCATATTCACTCCGGCAGAGTTATAGGCCAACTGATCTATGGCTTTAAAGCTCTACTGCTAAGCTGAGTGAATTGGACCAACAGGTGCAAGCATGCCTTCCTCAGAATTAAGGGGGAATCTTTCATTGATTGAAAGGAGTAATGGGCGTGCCACAGCCATGCAGATCCTCTTACGTCATTGTCGCAGGACTGTGCACTCTTGGCATCACTGGCACAGTACCAGTGGTGGTGGAACATGTTCAGAATGGGGGCGCTGCCATCCATGTTACATCACTGAAGTCATAGGGACTCTGAAAAATCCAAGCACCACACAAGTGTAGCAAATGAGCCACGTCCATTCAGCAGGAGAGTGGCAACTGTGTGGTATTTAGCCAGTTGTGAATTTTGGATCACACTCATTTACAGATGGCACAGTTCCCACTGAAATGAGCACTGATTTTTCAGAGACATGCAGTTTTTCTGATAAAACTATGTAGCGCACAAACATCAACGTGTGAAAGTCGTGTTTCAGCGAATAATTATCATGTGCGCATCACTAAGTAAAGTGTTTTGATTTGTTTTAATCCTATTAGCAATCTTTCTCTCCATCAAACCTCAGAATTACAAAAAAAAAAAAATTGTGCTTTCTTAACTGCTGATATATTTAGAAATGTTTGTACTGTCCATTCACAAGTATTTAAGTTTTGTTTTGTTAGAACAAAATTGACATCCTACAGCCTTTCCTTTCACATTCCTTGTACTCCAGCAAGATTGTCACATAGTTCACTTTACAAAATGCTCTCTTTGTAGTCAGAGAATGACAAGTAACCCCTAATCTTCCTACTAAAACAATAAGCAGCAATTGGTCAGAAGACATAGCCTGACATTTGACCTCTGTCTTTAATCGCTCAGTAAATATGGCAAGATAAAGTCGAAAATGAAAGGGATCTTTATTGCTCACTCACCTCCTGAACTCCAGCATGGTTATTTCTGGGGTGCTGCAGCATCCCTCTCATGCCTACTTCTTGCCCGGTACTGTGACCATGGACACCACCCGTTGGTGTCTTGAGGCACATGACTGCAGTTTGATGCCCTTGTGTTGCACTATTTTGTCTATTATTGCGAATGTGAGTACGTTTTAACCTCTTAGGCTTTGTGTGTCTACAAGGTCCTTTTAGATTGATCCACTGCTAAGTGGGAAACAATGGCCTGGATGAACTTCCAAGCTGATGAGGCGTAGGCACCTGTGTGTGATTTCACTGAGTGACCAAAGGGAGTAAGTCTGACTTCATAGCTGTAGCACAAATCTCACTTAATTGCACCAAAGACAATCATCAATAAACACAAATTCATACTGACCGATATAACATTTGATAAGAAAATAGCAGAATGGAGTCGATATGCAGTCTGTACCATTCAGCACAAAGAGAAGGTGAGGAAGCTACAAAATCAGATGTTGATTCGAACTTCACTAAACTGAATTGCTTGTAATCGCCCCAGTCAGTAGACACTGGTGATTAAAACCAGGGATTATGTAGCTGCCTTATGAACATGGCTGTTGACTACCCAACTTGGATAACCCCAGCACTCAACGGAGCCGCCAACCCTCCCCCAGCACCTTGAGACCCTCGCGGTTGAGTAGCTGCGCTTTACAAACACCTGATTGATTGATTGAACTACCAGCTTTTTAGTCTTCATAAAGCTCTTGGACACTTCCTATGCAACCTAAGTGTATTGTTTCTGATGGCCATTAGACCTGTAGCATTCCTCCTGTTTACTACTGGATGCAAGAACCTTTGCTTCACAAAGCAATCTGGGTTGGTCATCTCATCCAGTGCAACATGATGTGCCTGTTGGTCAATGCTATAGCATTTGGTTTGTGGCAGAGGAGGTTAAGGCAGCTGGGACTGCCCTGGGAGGCATGCCAATGCCACCTTAATTTGTGATTGAGACCTGTGTCCTCCTCTTCACGTTGCTTGTCAACTGCAAACTGTAAACGTCTAGTGGAGTGGAGCATGAAGACCCTTCACCACCAGTTAATTTGACTGTTCTGCACCAGTCCATTCTTCTCATGAGTTGGTTTGGTATCAAAGCGGCATGCTCTCTAACCTGCCTGGGGATGGTTTGGTGCAATAGTCACCTCAGGTTTTGGATTTTTGACCGCACATTACTTTGACAAATTATATGCATTCCACCAAGCAAGGACATCACTATGTCCGGAAGATCCACTGATAGAACCCCTGAAACAATGATCATGAATGACCCTAGCTGCGAAACAGCCTCGGTTTCAACTTGTCTATTCCACTATGAAATATTTATACTTCAATTTACTTACACTCACAATTCACGTTCCAAGCCGCACAATACACTAAGGTTCACAGCTGAATTATAATCTATGAAGCAGAGGAATCGGAGACTGGATTCAAAATGGTGTAAAATGAAGTTTCTCATTCCCTAGCCAGAATTTCAAACTTGACTTAACGTGTACAATAAGTCAGTTGTATTGCCAAAGACTCTTTAGGGCTGTCTAATTCTCAAAGCTAACAATCAGCTGCTTTCTTTGTGCTGATGTCTCATCTGTGTTGGATCATTCCAAACATGCTCAACAGATGACTCCTTCTATGGAATTGTGTTAACAACCTAAATATTTTTTTCATGACAAATTAACATTCAAATTAACTTGCCCACATTTGAACCCATGTACTGTCCACTAGCAAAACCCTCTTTTTTATAGTAAATTATGTTGGAGTTGTAATAAAAACCATTAAATCTTTCCAGCTGTGCATGATCAGCCTAATACCATCTTAGGCTTCTGCTACAGCACCCACACTTACTTCAGGACATGCTCTGGCATGGTCCTGCACCATCAGATGTTACAGGCAATGTATCCACTACATGGCATATCATATTATATATATAAAAACCTGCTAGGTACAGCAAAGGGCATCACCTCAGGGCATCAACGCTGACACCTATTCTCTTGAGCATCATGATATTTCGATCGTGGACCTCTTCCTTGGTATCATCAAATGATTCAATTACCAGCCTCCATTCTAAATACACATCAGATACAGCTACATGAGGAACACTAGAGAATCTAGGCCTACTGCATGCTTCCCTAGAACCCTCATACAGCGAAACCAATGTAATGTATCCTTATTTACCTTGCTATCTCATCAATGCAAATTATGCAAATACTACAGTAAACCACACAGATGAAATGCTTGATTTGCTAACCACTAGGAACGCTTACATTCTATTCATGTTGAATTCGAGCTAAACACCAGCAACTACACTGTCCTGTCCAACCTAGTACCTTCTACCTATACTCTGTAATGCCAGGATAGATCTGAGGGATTAGGAGAAGAGCTGGGTGCAATCTTGAAGTCCTCCCGTTGAATTTGATCACTCTCCTCCCCAATCACATGTCCTGGTTATGAATGTATCATTACTATCTGGCACTTCTCACCTGAGACAAGTTTTGTTTGGGTATTATTCTATTGCCCACCACACCTAAACTAGCATTCTACCAATCACTTTTTAGTCTTTCTTGCTTCTCTAGTGGTTCAAGATTCTTCTGTCAAACTTGTTGATCTCTTTAACACTAGGACAGATTGCCCCAATGACTCGTTGACAAACATGTTATTGTCAAAGGTGGAGCGCAGTGCTGCCTTTTCGACCTTGTTTCTTATTTATACTTCACAGGACCATGCACAAAAAGGAACACACCTTTTTGTGTACGATCTCTCTTACGTTCTGTCTAGATAACATCTTCATCTCATTTACTCTTGATCTCCCGGCTGGCACTCAATAAAATAACCTGCCATAGCTCACCAGTGGTAAACTTTTCTCACCGAGTGATCTCAGAAGATCAACTGATAAAACCCCTGAACACATCACGTGAAACAATGATCACAAATGATCTTGACCGCAAAATAGCCTTTTGACTCTTCCATTCCACTGTGGAACTCTTCATACTTTATATTTTACATCTACTCACAATTCACACTCCAAGTCTCATGGTGAACTAAGGTTCACAGCTGAATTATAAACTATGAAGCAGAGATATCAGACTCTGGATTCAAAATGGCGTGAAAAGAAGTGTCTTATTACCTTGGCAGAATTTCAAACTTGGCTTAACGTGTACACTAAAGCAATTCTGTTGGCAAAGAATTCTCAACAGATGCTCAACAGATGACACCTTCTATGGAATTGTGTTAACAAGCTAAACACTTTTTCATGACAAATTCACTACATTCAAAGCAACTTGTCCAGGTGTGACACCCAGGTGCTGTCAACTGGGAACAACCTCTGCTCTGATAATAATTTAAATCACAATTTAGATGGGTTAGCTCTCAGGCAGGCGCCACCTGAAGACTCACCAAGAAACCCAGTTCATGCCTGGCAGCCACTTACTCCCATCATTAATCATCTCATAAATCTACCTATTCACGAAGGGTATGCCTCTGATAATCCGAAGTAGGGGTTGGCACACCGCTTTAAAAGAGAAACCCATTCTCCTGCCATCAGGACCTTCTAACTGTTGTCCTATTACCATCCTTTTTGTTCTGGCAACAGTACTACAAGACGTAGTTATTCAAGAGCTTCCAAACTTTCATGATTATTGTTGTTGGTGCAGTCTGGTTTTATTGTAGTTGGTGCAGTCTGGTTTTAGATTTCACCGAGATACACCAATAGGATACTTTAATGATACCCTAATTTATATCACCTCTTCTGGTGTTGTTGGATCCTTCTGAAGCTTTCGACACCAGGGGCCATAATATCCTAACACAAAAGGTCTTACAAGGGACCATCAGGTGGTTTTCTGCTTTTCTACTGTCTCTAAGCAGATCAGATTAGGTTATTCCTGTCAATCTGTGGGTTTTTTTCAATTTGTTTTTACATCCTAGAGAGCACATGCAATTTTACGCAAACAAGAGCCAGCTGTGTGTTAAATTGTTTGGAGACATGGTGCCTAGCTCCCCACATTCCATATTTACTACTGAACATTCAATTATGGATGGCCATCCCACGTTTTACAACTTAAAGCAACCAAAACAAATGTTATAATCTTCTGGCAAATTGGCGACGTTGCACAATCCACATTAGTGTTTCTGAAAATCTTTGGCAGGGCCGGCTCTAGGGCAGTGCGACCGGTGCGGCCGCACTGGGCGCTGACCTGTAGAGAGGGTGCTGACCTCAGGGAGGGGCACTGTGTTTAGCAATAACTTATATTTGGAGAGATGAAGAGCACTTTTGCCTGGTGGTAGTTAGAGAATCCGAAGAGGCGGTCATGGGGTGTGGAGGCGCCAAAAATTATTTTTCGCACTGTGCGCCATCAGCACTAAAGCCGGCCCTGATCTTTGGTATACTGCAAGGGCTGAGAAAGTTAATAATCTTGATAATCTTGATGAAGTTCTCCATGCCAGGCTTCCACGGTCCCCCAAATTAGGTCAGTACTTACTAGTTGCTTCTCTCATCAAAACTCAAACGTATTCTGCCACTGCTATCAATAAACAGCGGGGCCGTGGTTATTGCACAGCAGATGTCAGGTTCTGCTCTAGCTGCATAGCACAGTGTAGCCCAATCGGCCTGTTTTATCGGTAGAGCACAGGGCCCAGTGTGACACACCAGGTAGAAGGCTCTGGTTTATCTGCAGAGATATAAGGCTCTGCGTCATCACTGGAGCACAGTCTGGTACACCAGGTATAAGGCTCGGAAGAGCACGGTGTGACACAACATGTACCATGCTTTGCTCTATCTGTTGTGCACCACATGGTGTAAGGTTTAGCTTTATCACACAGTGAGGCACACCAGGTATACATCTCAGTGTTATCTGTAGGGCACAGTGAGGCACACCAGGTATACATCTCAGTGTTATCTGTAGGGCACAGTGAGGCACACCAGGTATACATCTCAGCGTTATCCGTAGGGCACAGTGAGGCACACCAGGTATGCATCTCAGCGTTATCCGTAGGGCACAGTGAGGTACACCAGGTATACATCTCAGCGTTATCTGTAGGGCACAGTGAGGCACACCAGGTATAC
Organism: Calotriton arnoldi; assembly: GCA_963921515.1. Taxonomy (NCBI): domain Eukaryota; kingdom Metazoa; phylum Chordata; class Amphibia; order Caudata; family Salamandridae; genus Calotriton; species Calotriton arnoldi. Next base: position 1,018,339 of record CAWUFW010002732.1, read on the forward strand.
ATCTCAGCGTTTTCTGTAGGGCACAGTGGGGCACACCAGGTATAAATCTCAGCGTTATCCGTAGGGCACAGTGAGGCACACCAGGTATACATCTCAGCGTTATCCGTAGGGCACAGTGAGGCACACCAGGTATACATCTCAGCGTTATCCGTAGGGCACAATGAGGCACACCAGGTATACATCTCAGCATTATCTGTAGGGCACAGTGAGGCACACCAGGTATACATCTCAGCGTTATCTGTAGGGCACAGTGAAGCACACCAGGTATACATCTCAGCGTTATCTGTAGGGCACAGTGCAGCACTCCCCTCTACCCCCTGAGTCCCCCTCTCATCCTCGCCCCTCTATACAACCCCGACCCCCCACCTCTCCGGCCCACTAACCTGAAATATTGCAATCCAAGCATAGCCAATGTTATCGAAGTTGATGGCGCCCTTGAAGGGGTTGTGGTTCCCGGCGGAGCAGTTGGTGTAGTACTGGTTCCAGTTGACGCAGGTGCTGTTGCTGGTGCTGTTATAGGAGTCGAAGTCCAGGGTGCACTCGACGCCGTCCTCACGCAGCGTCGGGACGCTTCGGCAGTATCTCATGCCGTTCTCGCGGGGCTGCGAGCAGATAAACGGGTTCTCATCCTCGTTTTCCGTCCGATAGTATCTCGGCCTTTCCAGAGTGAGAGGTCTGCAGGGAACAAGGACAGACAGACTCAGAGAACAGAAGAACCGCAGCAGACAGAGACAAGAAGGTGATATGTGAGACAAGGGGAGAAGGCTGATGACGGCTGATAGCCAGAAACCGGTCCTAGGATGCTTGATTCCGGTCCAGAGAAGACATGGCTTGGCAGTTCGGGCTGGACTGTTCCCATGAGGCACAGGGTCAAGACTGATTTGCATATGGCCATGTCTGAACTGGGGTGGCGTGGTGAGCAAAATAACGATGGATTAAACCCAGATCTGTGACTGGGGGTGAATGTTTTGCCAATGTGCAACATTCCGTCCATCATCTTGTGTGTTTTGCTGTTCGCCCTATGTGGGAAGGGTATGCCCAGACGTGGGTCCCGTGCTCACTACGCCATTGGAGTCAAGCTATCCTGGCTGATGACGGCTGATAGCCAGAAACCGGTCCTAGGATGCTTGATTCCGGTCCAGAGAAGACATGGCTTGGCAGTTCGGGCTGGACTGTTCCCATGAGGCACAGGGTCAAGACTGATTTGCATATGGCCATGTCTGAACTGGGGTGGCGTGGTGAGCAAAATAACGATGGATTAAACCCAGATCTGTGACTGGGGGTGAATGTTTTGCCAATGTGCAACATTCCGTCCATCATCTTGTGTGTTTTGCTGTTCGCCCTATGTGGGAAGGGTATGCCCAGACGTGGGTCCCGTGCTCACTACGCCATTGGAGTCAAGCTATCCTGGCTGATGACGGCTGATAGCCAGAAACCGGTCCTAGGATGCTTGATTCCGGTCCAGAGAAGACATGGCTTGGCAGTTCGGGCTGGACTGTTCCCATGAGGCACAGGGTCAAGACTGATTTGCATATGGCCATGTCTGAACTGGGGTGGCGTGGTGAGCAAAATAACGATGGATTAAACCCAGATCTGTGACTGGGGGTGAATGTTTTGCCAATGTGCAACATTCCGTCCATCATCTTGTGTGTTTTGCTGTTCGCCCTATGTGGGAAGGGTATGCCCAGACGTGGGTCCCGTGCTCACTACGCCATTGGAGTCAAGCTATCCTGGCTGATGACGGCTGATAGCCAGAAACCGGTCCTAGGATGCTTGATTCCGGTCCAGAGAAGACATGGCTTGGCAGTTCGGGCTGGACTGTTCCCATGAGGCACAGGGTCAAGACTGATTTGCATATGGCCATGTCTGAACTGGGGTGGCGTGGTGAGCAAAATAACGATGGATTAAACCCAGATCTGTGACTGGGGGTGAATGTTTTGCCAATGTGCAACATTCCGTCCATCATCTTGTGTGTTTTGATGAAGTGAGACAGATGCAATCATGGACCAGGCAGAAGATGGTGAGAGAGATGACGGACTACTGAGGAAGGGCGAGAGAGATGGTGAACAACTGAGGGATTGACAGCGACAGGTCTATGGGGCTGTTCTTTTCTGAGATCAGGTTTTATCTTATGTAGAGTTTTTCCACAACGTCTATTTATACATTGGTGTGCAGGGATGCTTGACAAGGGTCTCACGCAGGGCACAAGTCCTAAAAAAATAAGTGGGGGGGACTGACCTAGTTAGACAGTATGCAAGTGACATTACGGCGTGCGACACCACGGTGCGCGACATCACGGCTCACAACATCACGACGACGCACGACATCATGGCGCATGACATCACACATGGCATCTCAGAAATTGACATCATAGAAAGTGGCATCACAAGCCACGACTTTACAGGAAGTGGCATCACAAGAAGTGGCATCAGATCTAAAGCCCCCACATATATGTTTAGCAGGTCTATCATGTGTACGTTTGAGCGCATTGCGAGGATAATAGCACAGTGAGCTATGGAAGATATGTGACTTCTACACCTTGCAATCCCCCAGTTTTATGTAACACATCCTGTACATTCATTTACAAACTTATATAATTTATTGTACATGTAATATGCATGTGTTGATGTAAAGCACTCTGACACCCTGCATTGGGATGAGTAGGGCTATACAAGAAAAAATAGTGGTACTTAAATTATTTCAACGCCTACTCAGGGGAAGTAAGCTCTATATAAATGCAATTTTCTTTGTGTAAATACTGGGAAAGACCAACACATCTGACATTCTTACAGTGCATGCATATCTCCTAAACAGGGCCTGAACAAAGTTAAAAGCTGCCTCTCTTAAGTATGTGTGAAGTTCTAACAAGGAGTGAGCCTTTGTTTCCCCTCCGCTTCATTTGCATCAGGGTGAGGCTCCTGACCGCTGGCTCCTAGCCAGGAGACTGAACAAAAGGAAGGAAGTTGACCCCTCAAATTCGGCCTTTGTTATGGGCCCAGCAGGAGTCTTATATAAGAAAGCCCTGTCCCCCCCTGCACGTTGTTGCTTGTTAAAGATGGAAATCAGACAACGTGCAGGCGCTGCTGAAAGTGTCCCAGTGTTTGGAAATTACACCGGGATGAGTTCAGCACATTATTCAGTGGGGCCCAAATTCTTGGCAGGGTGGACGACTTTCCCCCTGTGAAAATAGTGGGTGTACGCCGTCCTCCGCGTGTACCCCTGACTCATGTTCTGGTCTCATGTGCACACTGGGGAACGTATGGAGATGATCACTGGATTCACGACTACATTTCAAGGCCTTCATACCTGGAAGTGTCGAGAATTCTTAAGGTTGTATTTGAATGAAGAGTTTAGTCAGAATGTGCTTCAGGGTGTAATTATTTCATTTTTCTGGCGGGGGTGGAAATTGGGGATAGGGTTTGGGAGGGGGGGAGGACTTCTAGCATGAATTTGATATGTTCCAGAACTAAAACACGACTTTTGTAGAAAACGTCATGGATCTAGGCAGTGGTGTAAAACTACACGTTTAGGCTAGGTAGAGTGGGGTAGATTGTAGTGGAGAAGAGTGAGGTAGAGTGGGGTAGATTGGCGGTGAGAGGGCTAGAGTGGAGTGGAGGGGTGTGGGGTGGAGTGGAGTGTGGTGGGGTGGGGTAGATTGCAATACAGTGGGGTAGATTGCAGTGGACTGGGGTAGACTGGAGTGGGGTAGATTGGAGAAGATTGAAGTGGGGTAAATTGGATTGGGGTAGATTAGATTTGAGTAGATTGGAGTGGGATAAAATGGGGAAGAGTGGGGTGATTTGGGGTAAATTGGAGTGGAGTAGGGTAGCTTGGAGTGGGGTGGAATGAAGTGGGGTAGGTTGCAAAATCCACAGCAGTTTATAGTTGATGAGGGAGTCAGATAAAGCTACTTGATCTTTGAGACTAAATCTGAACTTTGGCCAAAACCTTCATTGTACCCTCAGTCTACAAGGTCAAAAGCCTTTTCTACATCAAGGGAAATGGCGAGCACCTCTTCCATTTGTCTTTATTATGCCACAGTAAGTGAGAAAGTTTTCTTAGGGAGTGTCTCTAAGATCTGATGTTGTTTGTCTGGCAGGAACTTTGCTGGAGGGTGTGGTTTCTTCTAGGTAACTTGTATGGGAGGTGCAGCAGGCTCATTGCACACTTGACAGAGAGTAGGAGTAAAAAACACTGCATACAGCCTCCCAGCTTTTTACACTCAAAACCTAAGGTATGTAGGATAGTAAGATCCTTCTTCTAGGGTCTTGTTTATTGTCTCAGAGAACCCTTAATAATGGAAAGGGACACCTCACCCACGCTAGTGCGGCATGCTTCATCATAGGTGTCCCTTCCCCTCAAGGTAAGTTAATACCACCATTGAGGGACTCAACCAGGTGGGATACGGTTTATGCTGGATATAAGCTAACATCTAGTTGTTTAAAAATACCTTACGGGTATACGCAGAGTGTTTTTCTCTTTATTATTTCATCCCCATGGTATGGTTAAAAGAGATATTAGTAGTATGTCTCTTGAATACAATTATTCACACATTCATGCACCAGGATGTTTTGGCTTGTTTTCATGCCCAAATCAGGTCAAAGGCCTTCTTCAGGTTGATAGTGCATTACTAGCTGCATCAGTGATCAGTCGTAAATTTGTGTGCCTATTTGTGATGAGGCTCTAATTCCAGAGTGTTTATACCTGAATTAGGTACAAAGAATAAAAATGACATGTTTTATGGTATGCATAATAGTTCCTTCTGTGAGTTAATCATACTCTATAATAATGTGCTGCTTTTAGCGCACCCCTTACTCAGTGAACATGTCACACTGCACACAGCAATCAGCCCCACAACAAAATAAAACATAGGGACTGCCACCCGGGTGCAAACACCAGAGAAGGAGAGATAGGTAAAAATAGCGGCAGAAGGGGGATACATCCGTAACTACGGGCACAGAAAGGAGTGTTAGACGCCTTTTAGATATATAATAGCCTAAAAAAAGAAGCCAATAATATGAGCATGTGAGACAGGAAAAGATAGGATACAATTGTTTTCATTGCCATGACTATAACTGTTAGGCAAACTAGTTGTGTGTTTCCTGTATGTGTGTCATTGACTTCTGTGTTGGCTAAGCATTAATGCATTCATCAAAAAGCCTAGGTTATCATATCGAAATTCAGAGCACACCATTTGGAGTTTTAAGAAATCTCGCAAAATGAAAGGACAAATGAACCACTTATTTATGGCAACTATGACTACAGGAAAGAGCTGCTTGATTCCGTATGCCTCGTCATGAGCAGGAGCTGGCCTTTCTCTGGGCTTGTGGCTGCCTGGATGTCTGGAAGTCTTCGGTGGGTGGCCTGGATTTGGATGTGGTGTTTCTGGGTGCTGAACTCTGTGTGGTGGGGGGCTGCTGTTCTTCTAGCTCGTCTTGTGGAAGGTGTAAGCAGGCATGCTTGTGTCCACCTTCCAGTTTCAGAAGGCTCATGTGATTTGTTTTTTAGATGGTTTAGGGTGACCTGTTGGCAGCACTAACTATGTTTTGTGTGCCTGGTTTCACTTGTGTTCTTTTTGTGCGTCGGGCTTGGCGGTCTGTCTCTCCAACCTATGTTTAGCGACTTTGGATAAGTCTGCCTGCCTTTCGGGAGATGGTTGGTCCTCTTTTTTTCACAGCTCCCTCTGGCTTAGTTAAGTTGGTCCATTGACGCCTGTGGCCAAGCTTGGGGCTCTTCTCAGGGTCCTTGATGTGCAGGGTCATGGGTATCTTCTGGGTCGGTGGGACACTCTTCATGCTGAGACTTGGGGGTGATCAGTTAGGTTTTTTGTGTTTGCTTTATAGTTTGTGACTGCTGCTGTTCTGGTCCATTCAAGAGACAAAGAAAAATCTCTAGCAGGATAGATATCTTAAATTTCACAGAGAGGCAAACGTATTATTTGTAGCCTCGCTGGGGCTGGAATCACCCTTTAAGAATGAATCCTATGTATTCATTAACAATATACTCTCATTATGAGAGGCGTTGTTGTGCCACACGCAGAAAAGACAATAACAATAAACTCAAGTTCACATGTCCATGTTTAATTATTCCATATTATTTATATGTTTTAAATAAAGACTTTCAGGTTTAATTGCTACTATACATCAAAAGCAATTAGTATCACAGAAAAACTGGCTCATTCAGGCCCGTCTGTCAGTAGAGGCCTCCTTTACTTGATGGGTACTGAACATTGGTCTGGTATCTGTCAGATGTGGCTGTCCCCACTCTGCAATGCACCAAGGAATTTCCAGAAGCTCTGTGCAGTGTACCGAAGAGGGGTGGTCGTTGTTACAATGTAGAGGAACATGATGGTTTCTGTTCTCCCAGCTTTGCTAACTGGCTACGGCTGTGTTCAGGATGAAGTACATGTGTGGGGAGGCCACTCTTGTGGGCCTTTGTGCAGGTCCACAGACTGCTTCCATTCCACTTGTCATCATGGTCTGCTCTTCTTGGCTCCTCTACAATGCCCTTTGCAGAAGTCCCTTCACCTCTCACTTGTCTGCTCCTGTTTCCATGTCTTTATATCTTCTTCAGTTACTGGCTTGGTGATTTCAGACATACTGCTGCAGCAGAAGGGTGTTGTTTCTGGCTTAAGTGGCTGTAGTGATGGCATTTGGGAGGCGATCTATCCTCCATGTGTTTTGCCTTGCTGTGTTATTGTGGCATGTATTGTGCTTCATGAGGCATGCTCCCTAAGTCTTGTGTGGACCTCACCTTCTTGTTGGGTTGCAGTGTGCTTGCATTTTGAAGCTGGCTTCTTGGAAAGGTTTAGAATGGTTTCTGTTTGTAGTGTCCCTTTTCCTACAATTATTTCTAACTCATTGGTATGCCCACTTTGAATCTCTGTGGTCATTTGTGGTTCTCTCAGTTTATGAGTTTCGGCCCTTTTTGGTGCGGACCATTGAAGGCTGACTGGAGGCATTTCCACTTTTTGTTTTTTCGGGATGTGGCGCTCTCTTTGCATATTTGTCAGGGTAGGGTCTAGTGTTTAGAAATATAGATACTTCTACTATGTTAGGCTAGAAACAATCTGGGGATTTTGCTCTATTGTACACCTTAAGTGTCCGGCATTGGTGTTGCATCATCTTGGTGCTGGAGTGATTGTTTGATTCCAGGTTGTGGATGTTTTGTTAGCTCTCCTTAGCGGGTGTCTTCGGTGTTACTCATCACATAATGACCAGTAGAAGGAAGTGAACCAGAATGTAACGTTTAAATCGCATATCAGCACCATTACTCTAAGTCCATTTGCCCTAATTCTAGCCATCTTTGACACCTTTCCTCTGCAGAGTCACTGAGAGGCGTAGTAACAATACATGATGTCTTCTGGGTAGTTGGTCCTTATAAATTGCCACAGGAGGGCTAGCACGGAGCAAAAAACTTTTTGAGAAGGAAATGGTGGCCGCGGAGAGCTCTCCTCTCCTCCTCTCCTCCCCTCCCCACCCCTCTTCTCCCTCAGATGTATACCCATGTTTGAACCCTTTGTCTTTTGTCCGCTTTTCCCTTAGTCTTCATTTCTCATCTTCCTTCCCTATTTACAATTCTGACTCCTATTTCTTAGTCTCCCACTTCCATATGCCTCACATCCTCCCCTTTTCTCTTCTAGTTTATCTCCAAGCTTCTGCTCTTTTCCCTTCTCCTCTTCTCACTTATCTACATTCTTTCATCTACTCTCTCTTCCAACACGTGTAATCTTCCATCTCTCATTTTTGGTCCATCTTCATTAGATTCTGATAATTTCTCGTAATTTTCTCTTTTCCTTTCTCCTCATCTCCTATTTGTGACATAGTTTCTTAACATATGTTCGCCTTTCTCATTATTTTGCTCTTTTGTTCCCTTCACTACCTTTGTATCATCTCCACGCTCTTCTATACCCATTTCCTTTATCATCCTACCTCTTCTGTTCTTTCTCCCTTCCTTTTTCTTATTTCCCCCTTTCACTCCTATTTTCTCTTTCCCTTCTCTTACACTCCTTTTTGTTCTTGATTCTTTCTCTCTGCTTGAGAATCATATTGATTTTACAGTGCATAAAAATCTTTGCAACTTCACAGAACTTTGAAAAGTTACTCCCTGCTTCACTTTCTGGCCCCAGCATTTAGCATATTGTGAGAAGGAAATGTTTTATTAGTTCAAACATCTCTACACCAAGCAAATCAATTCTCTCTGTAATCATCATTGTGAACTAGATCGTTACCTCCTAGACAATTGTCAAAATACATGAAGGAAAGCATTCAAGGTAACTGCTGACTTTCCAGGAGGAAAACTGATTTTGAGTGTTCAGCCTCCTTCAGTCCTTCTGGGTGATCAGTCAGCTGTAAGGAGAAGAGTTAAAAGCACATACCACCGGCAGAAGTGTAGGATGGACATGTGCAAGGTCAGCACCAATTTTTAGACATCCACTTTATTCGTGTATCCATTTTGATTGACAAATGTCAAGTTCTCTTGTGTGCTGTTGAGTAAATGTATGCAGAAAGCTTGCTAGTTTGCAAAAATTAGTAAAGATTTCCAGCTTAGCCTAAACAGCAGAAACACTGCAGACTCGAAGGATGCATTTGACTGAAGTCAGTACTTTAAAAGGGCTGAACGAACAGGAGATTATCTAAATGAGGGTGTCTCAAGAAACATTACCTAGCACTGTTTATAGGAGACATGGCATGGCCTAATACATGTGCTCTAGAATCAATCCTGGCTCTCCTGGTCTCACTGATCATTCTAATGGTCCTGCCCTGGGCCTCCTGGTGGCCCTACTCTGGTGTAGTTGGTGCTCTTTGTCCTCCTCCTCCTGATATTTCTGGTATTCCCTCTATTCCTGGCCCTCTTCCTACTGTTCCTGGTCCTGCTGACTGTCCTGTTAATAGTTCCCTTGCCCCTGTTCCTCAGCCCTTTTCTTCCTGGTGATCCTGCTCTTGGCGCTCTTGTTTCTGGTGTTCTCAAGTCTTCTTGGTGGACCCAGCTTACCTGTTCTTCCTGATTGTCTACATCCTGGCCTTGCTGCTCCTCCTGCTCATCATGGTTCGGCCCTTGTCCACTCGGTCCCTGTTCTTCAGCTCTGTTCTGGTCCTGCTTCTCCACATGGTATTCCTGGTTTTCTTACTGGCACTCCTTGTGGCCCTCCTCTACCCCTTCTTTCTACTCTTCATTCCACTAGGCTGGTCCTCTTGCCCTGGTCCCCAGGATGGTCCTGGTCCTAGTCCTCCTGGTACTAACCTTTATGGCCCTCTAGTCCTGGTCCCCTAGGGCCCTCCTGGTCTTAGCCTTTCTGACCCTCTAGTCCTGGTCCCCAAGGGCCCTCCCGGTCTTAGCCTTCCTGACCCTCTAGACCTGGTCCCCAAGGGCACTCCTGGTCTTAGCCTTCCTGACCCTCTAGTCTTGGTCCCCAAGGGCCCTCCTGGTCTTAGCCTTCCTGACCCTCTAGTCCTGGTCCCCACGGGCCCTCCTGGTCTTAGCCTTCCTGGTCCTCTTGCCCTGGTCCCCAGGATGCTCCTGGTCCTAGTCCTCCTGGTCTTAGCCTTCCTGGTCCTCTAGTCCTGGTCCCCAAGGGCCCTCCTGGTTTTAGCCTTCCTGGCCCTCTAGTCCTGGTCCCCAAGGGCCCTCCTTGTCTTAGCCTTCCTGGTCCTCTAGTCCTGGTCCCCAAGGGCCCTCCTGGTCTTAGCCTTCCTGACCCTCTAGTCCTGGTCCCCATGGGCCCTCCTGGTCTTAGCCTTCCTGGTCCTCTTGCCCTGGTCCCCAGGATGCTCCTGGTCCTAGTCCTCCTGGTCTTAGCCTTCCTGGTCCTCTAGTCCTGGTCCCCAAGGGCCCTCCTGGTTTTAGCCTTCCTGGCCCTCTAGTCCTGGTCCCCAAGGGCCCTCCTTGTCTTAGCCTTCCTGGTCCTCTAGTCCTGGTCCCCAAGGGCCCTCCTGGTCTTAGCCTTCCTGGCCCTCTAGTCCTGGTCCCCAAGGGCCCTCCTGGTCTTAGCCTTCCTGGTCCTCTTGCCCTGGTCCCCAGGATGCTCCTGGTCCTAGTCCTCCTGTACTAACCTTCCTGGCCCTCTAGTCCTGGTCCCCAAGGGCCCTCCTGGTCGTAGCCTTCCTGGCCCTCTAGTCCTGGTCCCCCAGGGCCCTCCTGGTCGTAGCCTTCCTGGCCCTCTAGTCCTGGTCCCCAAGGGCCCTCCTGGTCTTAGCCTTCCTGACCCTCTTGCCCTGGTCCCCCAGGGTGCTTTGCCGGGGTTCAGCCCCTGCAAACCCAAGCCTGTTATACTGCCAAAAGACCCTACAGCGTGAACTCGTTTGTTAATGGGGCACAGTAGGAAGACACTGTTTGAAACCTGAGGATGATACCGGTGATCAATGCCAACTGAAGTGAAATGTTAACTTCTTGTGACACTCTCAGCCTGGCCCTTAAAAAGCTCATCGCACAGCTGGGCTGTGAACAGGAAACCTGACGTTTTGTCAGAAGCATTGAAAATGCAGCTTTTTCACCCCACCGACAAAATATTTGCAAAATGTTCCCAAGCATTTTAGAAATCATTGTTGTGAGACTTTCATATCTAGAGCGGTTAATTTGAAGAGTATGAAGCTGTCATTTTGCATTTGTAAAACAGAGAAGAGAGATGTGCATTTCTTAATCATGGAAATGGCAGTGTTGCAAAGGAGCACGTTTGCTGCACTGCTCGCGCAAAAAGCAGATGGCTGAATCTTGTCATCGCTCCGCCTCTGCTGGAGTGATTTCAGTGGCCCTCCCGCCTTCAAACCACCAAATGAGACTCATCTCTGTACTGGCGATGTTTTAAATACTCTTCCGGGGCAGGTTCCCCGAGCATCTGCTGAAATTAAATATGCGAATGGTTTTCATGCAGATTATGCATACTCAGAAGAGTAAGGTGTGCAGCACTTCTGCTTTCAGCATATTCACCATGCATCGCTTTTCTCCCCTTCCTTAAACCATAATTTCTGCCTATGAGGTGTATTGTGCACATGAGTTACACATTTATGAGGGGTGGGGGTCTCTCTGTGTCAATGCTAACAGCCTCCAGAGGTGCTCGAAGTCAGAGGAATAGCTAGAGTGTGGAACTCTGGAGCCAATTGCCTCCCCCAGTCACTGAAGACCAGGACATCTTGGCCAGATGAGGAGGCTATCTCAGAAGGTGTGCAAGGGCCGGATGAACGAGTATCTATGGACCAAATGGATGTGTGTGAAGGCTGGTTGGTGCTCTCTGAAGGGCAGCTGGTTATGTCTGGAGGTTCAGTAGATTGTCGCTGAGTTTGGAATAAGGGTCATTTTAGGACCTTCGGTAGGTATTTGAGGTCACACTGGGAATCTCTAAGGGAAGGCTGAGGGAGTGTTAGGACCAGCTGTTGGTGACTGGGTGTAAGAAATTGGAGTATTACTTGGGGAGGGGGCCGTGAGAACCCACCTCCAAAAAAATAATCACAGTATTTATCAGGATGAACTAAAAAAGTCACTAAATAAACCTGTCCGTAACCCTCTGGTAGCTTTGCACAAGCCGGCAAGCTTAAAACAGATTAAAGACAATGAGTAAAGTATTTAGGCAACACTCAAACAGTAATCAGTGAAAACACAACAGAAGAAAAATACTAAACCAACTTTGAAAAATTGAGAATATGTTAAAAAATAAAATGACACTAAGGGGCCGATTCCGATTCGGGCCGGAAATCACTCCGACCGAGCCGGACCCGGAGAGATTTCCGACCGAATCGGACCCGTGCAGCCCGACCGAACGAGTACGATGCGTCCGTATGCTATCGGACTCGATTCGGTCGGACTCCCATTGAAGTCAATGGGAGCCTGTTGTACGACGCGTACACGGGCTCCCATTGACTCAATGAGTGCGATGCGGACAAGGGCGCCCCCACAGCGTGTACGCGCGAAGCGAGTCGCCCCGTACATGCACAGGTAGGGGACCCATGGGTCCCCCTGTGTGCGACTTGCGCTGCTACGCGTTCAGGGGGGTCCGACACGGACCCCCGAAGTACGGCTCCGACAGCTCTTTGGAGCCGGAGTGCGCGGCTCGGTCGGACTGCTCGCGGCGCGCATCGTACTCACCCGGCCGGGAAACGTCTCCATTGCGCGGTGCGAGTCGAGTCCGAGCGAGTCGGTCGGTGCGGTTCGAGCCGGGAACGAGTCGGTCGGAGCGGTAGGGATGCCCGGACGAGTCGGTCGGCGATTTCGCATCGTACTCGCTTGTCCGGACGCGCGTACGGATCGGTCGGGAAACAGGGCTCCGAATCGGATCCGGTAAAGCCGAATCCGATTCGGAGCCCTACCGGCCGAGATCGGAATCGGCCCCTAAAACGACAGTAGGTAGAACTAGTGATATGAATTTTTCAAGTTTGAATTAGAAATAATGTCAAAAAGTAAAAAGCTCTAATCACGGATATCTGGTTGCGCTAGACTAAGTCAAAAGATAAGGTTGACCAAGATGGGGTGCCAGGTTCATTCTGGTGTAAAGTTTACCTTCAGACTTAGAAACTTTGATGGAAAAGCGTGGTCGCAGACGAGTCTCTAGCTGGGCAAGCTGGATTCGAAGTGGGGCTCGACATCAGCAAGTGGCTGGAGAGTGGGGTCCCGGTGCAGTAGTCAACGAGGGTGGGAAAGCTCAGAGTGGGCAAAGTCTGAAGTCTGTGTCCAGGAAGGCCTTGATGGCGATGGTTCGCTGCTCGGCGTCGGTCCTGATGAAGCCCTCCACATTCTTACTTAGAAACCTTTCTGGAAGTCAAATCTCTTTCAGTGGGGCAAAGCAGCAAGCTGAGGCCGACCGGCGATTCGATGTCGACTTCTGCGGCTTCTATGGTAATTCCGGTCTCTGTTAGTTCCCCAGGCAAAAAGTTGGCAAAAAGTTTCTAAGTCCTAGATCTTGCAGTTTGGGGACAGGAGGAGTACGCTGTAACACCAGCCAATGGGTGTTACCACAGCACCACTTAGGGGCTAGGACTCACTCAAATAGACTTCACCGGCAGGTTGGAGGGCATGTCCATTTAGTACTGGTCAGCTGGGCAGTTGCAGGGAAAGGGCCTTTAGAAGCTTGATGTGTCTCTGTGGCTCAAATGGGATGTCAGCCAACTGACCCTTGGAGTCCCTTCTTGGCCCTGCGTTCAAAGCAAGCTCGTTCAGTCTTCCTTCAGGTTCGTAAGACAGCAGGGCAGTCTCTCCTTTGATTCATATCCAAGAAGTGTTCTGAAGAGGGTGCTGGGGATATCACATTTCTGCTCAGTGCCAGCCTGTGGCCAGTGGAAACTCCTGGCCACTGCCAATTTAATGGTTAACCCTGCCAACTTTTGCAGCACCTCCTGTGTGTTTTACTGAAAACTATCCCACAGTGCCCCTCTCTATCTAAATCCAACATGGCAGTACTTTTCTTCCCCTGGTCAGAGCTCCCTATGCCCACCCAGAGATGTGGCTATGATAATGGGTAAGCCCTTCCCTTGTGGTCACTCCAAACCAGTCCTCCTGGGGCAGCTCCCCCATCCCACTGGGTGTGGAGCAAAACTGACTAGCAAGGCAAAAGGGAGGCAGGCCTAGATGTGAGCTATCTCTTTCAGTGACAGGGTAGACATTTTTCGAAGCTCTGAAAGGGGCTGGGCACAGCCCCCAAGCCATCCTGCTCCCGGACGAAAAAGACATCTCCATACCCAAGCCCTTTAGTCACATCCTGGCAGCATTTCACATCTCACTACAGGGAAGCCATCAGCAGTCAGGTGACACTGGACACTGGCAAAAGGCCCCTTTTGGCTTATGCAGGAAAATGACAACTTTCTATAAGTGTCATTTTCAAAATAGTAATATAAAATCTAATTTGACCATAACGTTGGATTTTAAATTACTATTATATCCTTGAAATTAAGCACTATAAGTTGTTATAATGTAACCCAGTGTGTTCCTATGGGAGAGCATTCTTGCCACTGTGAAAAACAACTTTGGAGGATTTTCATTGCCAGGGCATGTAAAACATTAAATACATACCATATACCCTGCCCTATGGGCATTTAGGATCTACCTTAGGAGTGATTTATAAACATTAAAAAAGGAAGGTTTAGACCTGTTAAAAAGTGTATTTTGGTATATCAAAGTACCAGTTTAAAGCTGCATACCTTGGAGACATGTTTTACAGTGCTACGTCAGTGGATGGCATAATGAGTGCTGCAGTCCATTAGTAGCATTTAATACACTTGCCCTGGGTACGTATATTACCATATACTAGTGACTTATAAGTAAAGTAAATGTGCCGTTTGGGTATATGGCAATTTTACCAGGTTTAAAATGGAAAGCACAAGGACTTTACCACTGGTTAGCAGGAATAACGTGTTCAGAATCCTATGGCCAACAAAAATGGATTCAGCAAAAGAAGGGAAAATCTGGTGGATTACCATGCAAAAAATCACTGTCTCTTGCGAGCATACTAGAGGCATCTGAAGACACAGCAAGGTTGGCCACTTAGGAGCATTTAAGGCCCAGATCAGTTGACTGGGGGTGAGTGTTTGATTGGCTCAAGCGTTCCGTCCATCATCCCCTTTTGTATCGCTTTGTTCGCCCTAAGTTGGCGGGGGTATGCCCAGACGTGGGTCCCTTGCTCACTTTGCCACTGGATTCAAGCAAGCCTGGCTGATGGCGGCTGGAATGCCAGAAACCGGTCCTAGGATGCCTGTTTCCGGTCCAGGGAAGACATGGCTTGGCAGTTCGGGCTGGACTGTTCCCATGAGGCACAGGGTCAGACTGATTTGCATATGGCCATGTCTGAACTGGGGTGGTGGAGTGAGCTAAAGAATGATGATGGTTTAAACCCAGATCAGTTGACTGGGGGTGAGTGTTTGATTGGCTCAAGCGTTCCGTCCATCATCCCCTTTTGTATCGCTTTGTTCGCCCTAAGTTGGCGGGGGTATGCCCAGACGTGGGTCCCTTGCTCACTTTGCCACTGGATTCAAGCAAGCCTGGCTGATGACGGCTGGAATGCCAGAAACCGGTCCTAGGATGCTTGTTTCCGGTCCAGGGAAGACATGGCTTGGCAGTTCGGGCTGGACTGTTCCCATGAGGCACAGGGTCAGACTGATTTGCATATGGCCATGTCTGAACTGGGGTGGTGGAGTGAGCTAAAGAATGATGATGGATTAAACCCAGATCAGTTGACTGGGGGTGAGTGTTTGATTGGCTCAAGCGTTCCGTCCATCATCCCCTTTTGTACAGCTAAGAGTAGGGGCAGTCTGAGTTCTCTAAGCGCATGCTAATGAACTCTATGGGCACGCTGAAGATTTCTGGGAGAGTAATTAGTTTGTTTAAATACCAAATAATAGTGTCTCAAGGTAGGCGAAAGAACAGCTATCTCTATACTATTAACCTAACCATGTTTTGGCCAATGCATAGTTATTACACATAGGTCATTGATACCTACGTTTAAACAAACTATTCATGGTTATGCTCACCAGGCACCCGGACCTCCCACATGCCCAACAGCACCATGATATATTATATAACTTACCCCCCACCGCCTTCTTTGGCAATGCTGGCTACATTCATGCTAGAAGTTTATTTGCTAAGAAAGGATACTTTAGTAAGACAATAAGACTGGCAACACGGATGTCAGTTGGCACATACTTCCCCTTGCTTACCCACTGATGCCCTTTGCACTGCCTTGCTATCCCTTGTCTCATAAAACATGAAGTGAGTGGCAGGAACAACAAGCATTTGTAAATGCAATAGGTTTCACCTATGTGATTAATAATAAGCTGTTTTTGTTATAAGCTGTAACTTGGTGAGCAGTTGTGCAATATAAGTTACTGAAACTCTGTTAAAGTGTTATGATTTGTTTATTGATAAATGCAATATATTGTGCTGTTACTGGTGGTACTATAAAGCGGGGAACTTAGGTAAAGAGCAGAGGGGAGGGGGAGGCTTTATTAAAAACAATGCACTGGCAAAGTCAATAAGTCTTACTTTATTGGTGTACTGGCTTCGCTAATGATTTTTGCTGTTGCTCTGCAAAGGTGTGCTAGAGGCTGAGCCCGGGGGGGGTAGGGATGGGGTCTTCTCTTGTACAGAATAGAGAGAGAAATGCTGACAACATTTTGAGGCATACCATAAGCACTATTTCTGAAGTTGTTTTATTTTGCAAAAGGCTGCTCATCATATAAATATTGTTTTCAAGAAAATTTAGTCTGCAGCTAACCATCGAGGGATTTATTACTTTGACATGTTTTATATGTCCTTTGGTTTTATCACTGAGATGGTAGGAGAAAGCACAGCTCGGGGGTTCCTGGCACAGACAGTGGCCTACTGATGGTGAGAGAATACCGCCAGAAGGGAGCTTGAAGATGGCAGTCGCAGAGACAGGCTTCAGGCAGAGAGGGAGCATGCTGCCCTGAAGAGAGATAGTGAGGGAGCTCTTGTAAGCTGAGGCGGCTACGGGGGACGGGGCCATCAATTTATTGAAATGCAGCATGGCAACTAAATGGCACTCTGATGAAAGGGGAGCCAGGGCACAGATAATTTACTGCCCACTGTTATCATAAATACGGAAAATTGAACAGGACTGCAGGGGAAGGAGGGATGGCAGTGCAGGCAATCCAACCCCAATAATTGAGGACTAGGAAGAATGGGGAGGGGCTGGTGGTTTTGCAGCTTTATAGAGGGGACCGCCCTTCCAAGGAGAGACACTGATGGCATATAAAGCAAAATTCTGTGAAGCAATAATTAACAAGTAAATTCAGCAGACTTGCAGTTCGGCTGTTTGTGGGGGGGGTATCCAGTCCCTAGATATGTAGTGCCCAGACTCGGAGGGTGAAGCACTGGGGTGGCCAATGCATGTTTCTGGAAGGGACATACAGCACTTTACCTGCACACTGTGTTGTCGCAAGCTCTACAATATATAGTCCAGACGGTGGTTGACACTGCTCTGGGCCTCGATAGCTGTCTCTTTACAGGTGCTTAGATGCGCGGACACCTGTGCACAACCTGGGCAGCTGAAAGTTCAGCCACACCACTCACATGCTCCTCGCGGGGAGCTGCACCCCGTGGAGCTACGCCAGAAACGTTTTCCTGCTCTTCCATGCCTCGGTGTCTGCGGAGGTCAACCTCAACTACTATCTCATTTCACGGGAGCAGAGCACAGTAAACACCCTGGACACCGACAATTGCTGTACTCAAGGCATACTACAGACACAAAAGGGAGAAAAAGAGGCTATAAATTATAGCCCCACGCCTGCTTCTTTGTAAACACTCCAAACACAAAAATGGCATGATGCCCTCTCAAAGTGCATAGGGACCTGTCTCCCTAGCACTGGTTGTGTTCTCCTACCTATCTACTGCTAGTGTCCCTATGGGGAAAAAAGAGGCAATACCAAGAAGTACTTGAGACATAACCATATCTTCAAACAGGCCATTGTTCAACTACAGCCATGGCAACCAACGCCAGAATTAAAACACCAACAGGACTCTCGGATGTCAATGCATGCACTTTATTATATCAGGTCTAGAATTTCGGCCATCTTAAAAGGATTCAAACAGTCTATGCTTTCTTTGTTCCTACAGAAGTTTTTAAAAGCAGGAGAACAACGTGTCTAAAAGTAGGCGTGGTCTGGAATGAATAACTGAGGATTGTGTACGGCAGTGCAGAGGACTTTGTAAATAAGAGCGTATCCAAATGTACGATACAAATGTTTCGAAAATGTTAGGATGAAGGAGGGGTGTTAAGAATTTTTGATTTTAGCTGAAGTTTAGTCATGTCACGGCATTTGCCCTAAGGGACTGCTGTGAATTGTTCTTTCTTGGTTGTACCCTACTGGAATTGACTGGGCTGCGATGTTCCTCAGGGCTGGTGTTCCGTCGGTTGAAGCTCTCTGTATTTTTATGCCCTATTTTCTCAGATGCGCATGAGTACATTATGCCTGTGCACTGAAAAATGTCTCAGGAAACCAGTATTTCTCAACTCCCATTCGCATGTCAGTCAGCAGCGAGAGGCTTGTAAATAACTTCACCAGATTAACTTCAGCATTAGTGTATTTTAATTCTGAGCTGCGTGTTTTAATGCTGGAATGCAGAGAGGTTAGACAAATAAAGAAAATGAAACATTTGGTGAAGAAGAAACAAAGTGGTATGAGGAGCGAGACTGACGAATACAAAAGAATGATACAACAGTGAAATAAAAACAAGCACAACGCAAGTACTGTGCAGACAAAACCTTAAAAAAAGAGTTCAACAAAACAAGGATGAAAACCGTACTTGGGCCTTGGGACACTGATGAGAGAAACACATGAGGAACAACAGGAAATGGTATGCTACAGCCAATCGAAATGGAGGAAAAGTAAGTGGCAAGCACACCTAGCAATGAAAAGTAAGGGCAGGATGTAAACCCGTTTTAAGATTTATATTAAATATAATAGATTTCACAAGCACAGCGCAAGCGCTGTGCAGGCAAAACCTAAAAAGTAAAGAGAGATTCAAGATCCCTTTTTCCTTTCTGTAGTTTCTAATCCTTGCTTTCCCCTACCGTTTTGGCAGCTAATAGGATATTGTTAAAGAGTGAAAAGTGGGACAAGCGTCCAACGCAGTGATATCATCAGTGAGACAGAGAGTGCATGATGTCACTTCCTCTACCCCTGGCATTTGGGTGAATCAGCAGCTTTTTAAAGCTTGTCACTGCCATGACTTATGGCCTGCTGTCACAAGCAGTCCAGTTATTTTCCTACCATCAATATTCATTAAAAGCTCAATGAGAACCTCTGAGCATGAGAGAGACTCTTCCAGTGAAGACTGAAGACATGCTCACACCTTAATGAGCATATACCTGTGTCAGAGCATGAAAAAGCATCCTTTTGACAGCATGGAACTGAAAGTTGGCACAGCCAAGCAAGTTGTTCTTAGAAGACATTCTTCATGAAGGTAACATACAGTGGCCAACAAACTAATAATCAAATTCAAGGATTACAAGGCACAAAGCCAACGTCTATCTGCCTAATGAATCTTTCTTCTCCAGTGATGGGCATGCTCACATGTATTGTACCATCCAAGACCTTTCCTGCACCGCCAACAGTATTATCAGCTACTTACAGGCTGAGGTTTTCAGGAAGGAAGCAGCGGTTTCTGAGCAGCCCAGCCCACAGCTGCACCCCAACGATGCCAAAGATGAAGAACACAAAGAAACAGAGTAGCAGGACATTCCCCAGCATGGGCAGCGTATCCAGCAGAAGTGTGACCAAGATGCGCATACCTGCAGAAGAGGGGAGAAAGACCAGGTGTTTTTTGAGGAAAGGCAAGAAGGTAATAAGCATTCCAAGTTCAGCACATGCCTGTCCACCCACAACATACATATATTCCCTCTCACCCATCCCCAGCCATTCCCACACACTAACAGAGTGACCAGAAAATGTGGCCATGGACAGGAGTCTATATGCATGCAGGTAGCAAGCGCTTTTGGGGTGCTTGAAGTGGGCTTTGTTTGATAAAAGCCAGCCACAAAAGACAGTCAGCAAGCTAGAGAGTAAGTTTGGCTCACTGCAGAAGAGTTTGCGTGTAATTCATATATTTTTTTCTACACATAAGTAAGCTTTGCAAGCAGCTCAGATGCAAATCTTAGCGCCTTGAGATGGTTCTGAGTTGTAAAAAATGTACATAAATCATAAAATATTGCACTATACGAGTGTCCGGCTCAGCACTAAAATGTACCTTTTTCTGCACAGCAGCAATCTTGTCTGCACCCATAGCAGCACTGTCTTACAGAGCTGATAGACTAAGGATACCTGAGGCAGTCTCATAAAACCACTTTCAATACTACTTTACCCCACACCTCTCGCTACAGAAGAGTTAAAGACCTTATATATAGGAGATTCCCAATTCCACCAGACATGGTCCATGAGATTTGCCTTTTAATTTAATGAATCTCTTGTGGGATGGATACCAGAGATTTAAAAAATAAAATGCACATCTTGCTGGCCAAACGTTGTGCTCTCTGCTCCTATGTTGATATATCCTTTAAAGTCCTCAGAGGTAGCAGAAAAATGAATGAATGAATGTGAATGTGTAGGGATTTATAGAGTGCAGGGCTACTCAAGGTAGTCCAGGCGCTATACGGTCTGTGAAAAGAAGCAGATACAGAAGGTGATTACTGAGAGAAAATCCAAGTCTTAAGCTTTTTCTTAAAACCAGCTTCAGCCTTTGTTTGACGCAGGTCAAAAGGGAGCTTGTTCCGCCATACAGAGCCCAGGAAGGAAAAAGAGCGACCTCCCGCTGTGGACAGACGAACCGTAGGGACCTTGGGCAGATGATTACCAGACGAGCGTAAAACTCTCGCAGGGCTATAAAAAAAAATCCTAGCCAAGAGAGCCCTATGCATGAAGAGCACTAATTTAAAAAGAATCAGTTTTCTAATGGGAAGCCAGTGCAAATAGCACAAATGACAGGAAACATGTTCCCGTCCCGGCAAACCCAGAACTGCTGCTGCATTCTGAACGACCTAAAGTTTATTCAGGAGATATTTTGCCATATAATGTGTTGGCGTGGTCCAATCTGGACATCATCAGGGCCAATATCACAGTAATCGTTGAAAATGATAAAAAATGCAAAACTTGTTTTGCCATATGCAGGATGCCAAAACAAACACCAACCACTGAGACAATTTGATTATAAAATTAGATTTTATTGTCAAATTCGATCCCTAAGTTTTTTACAGCAGCAGCTTGAGTATCTGGTGAAGCTATCCCTGTAGGCCAATGAACATTTAAGTTTAAAACAAAGTTATGTCCAAAACTAAGCACCTCTGTCTTCTCTGTGTTGCATTTAAAATGATTGCATGTCAGCCATTGAAAAACCGCTGAGAGACAGGGCTGAATGACATATGAATCAATAGAAACCCTTTTGCGTAAGGTAAAGAGGATCTGGATGTCATCAGCAAAGGAAATAATCTTAGCTCCAAATGATTCCACGACCTTAGCTAAGGGTGACAGAAAGATGTTAAACATAGTGGGGCTAAGTGCAGAGCCCTGATGGACTCAGACTGACACCTTTCGACTGGTAGAGGAATAGGGGGGTAGTCAAACTTCTTGACTCCTGTCCTCAAGAAAGGACTTAAGCCAGTTCCAGGCATTATCTCTAATGCTAATCTCACCAAAGTGTGCAAGCAGCCTGTCATATGGGACCGTGTCAAATGCTGCTGACAGGTTCAGCAATACCAGGACTGCCCTGTCACCTGCATCAATGGTACCTCTTATACAATCCGAGATCTCCACTAAGGCAGTCTCAGTACTATGCCTAGGTCTAAGACCCGACTGTCTCAGATGAAGAAGCCTATTGGCCTCTAGATAACTTGAGAGTTGGAGATTGACACATTTTTCAACTGTTTTAGCAGGCACTGGAAGAAGGGAAATTGGCCTTTTAATTGCCTGGGACAGCTGGATCCGCACTAGGCTTTTTAGGTAGAGTAACGATTTTTCCTCTCTTCCAACATGAAGGCACCATAGCAGAGACAAGGGACTTATTCAACACTGCTTTCAAAATGGGGTTACTAATGTCCACACCTAAAACCAAAATGGTAGGAGGACAAGGATCATTAGGAAAGCCTGATTTAAGGTTTAAAATCGCTGTCCTGTAGTCTTCCAGAGAGGAAAGTATTGAAGTCCGAGAGGCCACAGGAAATCGGTGTAGCCATCTGACTTGTACAACCAAGAGTCACATAAGGGATATAAATTACGGGAAGACTGTTCTGAATTGCTTGGACTTTGCTGTGGAAGAATAGTGCTAGTTGCTCACACCAGTCCACCGAAGAAGCCTTACTTCTATGGCTAGCTACAGGATCAGTAAAATCCTTCACAATCTTAAAGTTTCCCTGTGTTTGTTTGCTGCTCTTTCTATACATCCCTCATAATACTTTCTCTGTGTGAGATTTATCAGGGTCACATATTTTTTTAAGCTATTTTGTATAATATTTTTGATTCAAGGCTATAATCTTTTCTCCATGCCCGTTCCGCCTTTTTACATAGCTTTTACAAGAACTAGCGAAGTCCCTTCTGTCTCCCTGAGGATGGAAGCATCTGGAAACACACTCCTGACTCATTACTTTTCAAGTTTCTTCTACAGTGAAGCCACGACCCATGCGTCAATCCTGTGAATGACCATGTTTTAAGTCAGGTGCTTAGAAACCGAGCTCCTCATATTTGCTACTCCGAAGTCCTTATCAGTATAAACAAAACAGCATTATCCAACCTAAATATGGTTCTCTAGTAATGGACGTTAAGATATATAACGGAATTGAACATTAAAATATATTATGTCGCATATGCATGTAATGCAATGTTTGTAATGCAATGGAACAATACAATCTATAATCGCAAAAAGTTTCTTTAAGTTATTGTTCAAAATATAAAAATAATTTAAATGCTGAAATGATAACGTTCTACTTTTTATGACCCAACAGGCTATTTTACAAGACATGTGCATTTACTGAGTACCAGCCCGCAGCCTACCACTTTGCAACAGCAAAAATGACATGCAAAATAAATCGGTTTGATTCGTTTGGCTGACATTTCGAGGATTTTGAGATTCTGTCTCTGCATCTTAAGGGCCTGTTAAACGTGTTTCTGCAGTCGGCTACAGCCTTTAATCCCTCTTTGTATCCGCAGGAGCAGAAAAAGAACCTTTCTACAACAGCATGCGAGCAGAATTCAAGTTGTGAAGGATTATTGGATTGTTTATCACTGTGTAAGGTCTCAACTCGGACATAATTCATCATTGCATTTCTGACCTGCACCGAGGTAGCGATGTAGGAGGCAAAGCAGCGGACAAGACAATCCTTAGAGAGATAAGGCAGAGGAAAGTTCACGTGCATTGGTTCAAGGGTCGCCAAACCCCTGGAAGTGACGTATGTCTGAGCTCTTCCTGTCACAGCGTATGCAGGACACAGCCACAGGGTAATGGACACTGAGGCCCACGGCACAGCACTACACATCAAAGGATGTTCATGTACACTTCAGAAGGTTAAAAAATGTAATTGACACAGAAGTCTTCCGGGGCCTTCAGCCGCAGATAAACGTTCATTTGTGGTAACAGTGGACTCCGTGTGAAAACCTTGGTTCAAGCTAAAGCAAGACTACATAAAAAGCAATTAACTTTTAGATTCGGGATGCAATCTTTACCTCAGCCCCAATGCTAATTTAGGATTTTTCTAGACACAATCACAGTAGAGCCCTCAGCATGGGCGTGTTGTTGCTGACCCAAAGATTTGTCCTGACGTGAATGCAACGTGTGACAATATGTGGCAGGTATTCTCTTCCAATCAGAAAGATCAGGGCAGAGCTGAATTGTTTTGAGTCGTGCCCCGGCAGGAGTCCACTGTACTTTAGACTCTTTCCTTCGGCGAGAACCTTCCCATGCCATCCGTGTGGTGTCATGCCCCGGCAGGAGTCCACTGTACTTTAGACTCTTTCCTTCCGCGTGAACCTTCCCATGCCATGCATGTGGTGTCATGCCCTCCATCCTCCCCCTACCCATAACAATCTAATAATTCAACCCAAGTCCCAATCGCTCCCTGGAGGCTACTCACTGGGGACTCGATTAATGGCTCTGAGTGGTCTCAGGACGCGAACTGTCCTCACAGCTGAGAAACTGACATTCTGTAGGTCCAGAGAGTACTCCAACATCCTGCAGAAAGAACAGAGAAGACCAAGATGTAAAGGCATTTCACTCAGATATGAACAACCAAGCACCAACTTCATAATAAAATGGAAGGCTGTTTTGGCCTCACTTGCTTCACTGAGGAAAGGCGCAACATTCTACAAACCACATTGTGAAGAATGATGGAAGAAACAGAATATTTTCCCCAGTCCCCTCTGAGCTGCCGCTCCACTCATTCACGTTCTTCCTTTCTTCTCTCGAAAGAAGTAGATGTAGGAAAGATCTGTGAAAAAGTATACACACTGAAGAGCACAGAATGATTAAGAGGAAAGCCAAGACTAAGGGTAGTTCTTTTTTTACATTGGGCCATTCTTTTTGTGACAGGAATGTGTGTTTGTTGGGCTTCTGTGAGGATGGCAAAGTGCGTTTTCCTGGCACATTCTTAACTGTCACAATCTGCACTCTCTTATTCTTCAGATTTCGCTAGAGTGCAAGTTGGTCGATGGCCCCTTAGCTTTTGGGTCTTCTTCAGGATTTCATGATGGATGGTAAATGGAAGTCAAGTAGACAATGGAGACAGATGCCATTGAAAATGTCTGCCTCCTTCGCTGATGAACTGCACACACCCTTCACTCTGGCAATGCTATCTTAGTGGCTCTACCTAAAGTTGACTTGCACCCCTGAAGGCCGCACAACACATAGCAGCGCGTACGACCTTAGGCATCCTCCAAGTTGTATCTCGCTGTGCTTGTGTTTATTAGAAGCACTATGTATATTTAAATGTATGTGGCTGCTATGACAGTACCCACCCAAATACTCGGATATACCAGATAGACAAACTTGCAATTTTAATACATAAATAATGAGCAGCATTTATGTGCATGAATCGAGTACCAGCGGTCTTACTGCACCTTAATAAACGGTGACTACTGAGGGCTAGAATGCAACAACCAGACTTGTTAGTAAGAGAAAGGGAACGACCAACCAGCAAAACATCATTTTGCACGAGGATTTGGAAATCACTGCTGTGGAAGTGGTTTGAGGCAGGGTCCTGATGTATTTTTGGTACTGAATTGAACTCGACTCTGGTATAGATTCAACTCCTCTCCTGACATCTCTCAGTACTTGTCACTGTTACCTGTAAAAGCTGCTGACTTGTCTTGGGGAAAAATGCGTAGGTGCTGACAACCTTCTGCACTATTGCACTCTCATCTGCACAGGTCAAGAAGAAGTTTCTGTACACACAGTGATACAGGGGCGGCTCCTCCATTAGGGCAGAGGAGCGTCGCCCCACTGCTTTCTCGTAGTGCGAGAAGCAGAAACATAAAATGGTATTTTAAATACTATTTTATGTTTCTGCTTCTCGCACTGCGAGAAAGCAGAAGGCAGGGTATGCCTGGTTGGGGGTGGGCGGGAAGGTATGCCTGGTTGGGGGCGGGCGGGCGGGTGGGCGGGTCGGGGAGGAGTGCCATGCCCACTGTTGTGGGCCCTGACTGTTTGGTCGGCCCTCTGGGGCTGACCAAACCAGTCATGCACACTCTACATTTTCTCTATGTAGGCTGCATGCAGCTAACATAGAGAAAATGGCCTCCCAACAGGCGCCCGGCTGGGCGCTGTCCGCACCAATCACAACGCTGCCATTGTAGCGCTGTGATTGGCTTACAGGAGGGGAGGAAGCATACCTGTTCCTGTTCAGGAGCAGGAAACCGCCAAACGCGGGGCCCGGACCAGGAGCAGAGACGCCGCGGGACCCGGTCAGGTAAGTTTAAAAAAAAAAAATTCTTTTAACCCCTCCTGCGCGAATACCCCCGCTCGACCCCCCACCTGCGAGTATTGTGAGCCGCGACTGCAGTGATAGGAGTGCTACAGATAAACCTTGCTAGAGACACATCCGTGCACTCACTACCTTGTGAGCGGTCCATTTATGTAAGTACCCCGAGAAGCCACTCCCCATGGCTGTCACTGGGATTTCTGTCCAGTAGGAAACGGGCGTGCGAGAAAAACTCAGATCAGTGAAAAGAGCTGTGCTGCTAGCAGTGAGTATCACTTTGTTTGCTATTATAATCCTATTTTTTCCACAAAATACATTTTCAGCGATAAGAGAAAATAGTTACTTAAACAGCACAGTTTTTTCAGGTTTCTGGAAATTGCTGATGACGGGTGCGCCTCGAAGCTCCAAAGAGAGTGCCACTGAGTATTTGATAAAAGGTGACCCCACGGTGTATTGTGTACTTGACCTTGCCGTGGGTACCACTTGCAAAAGCAGATCAGTCAATCAAGGGGTATGACGGCTCATAAAGCCTGCTTTTTTTTTACTAATATCCAGGCGCGGCTGGTACAGGTAAGAAATAAACCCACTTACCTTGCGCTCGCCGCATTGCTGACTCAGCGATGCGGCGAGAGCAAGGTAAGTGGTTTTATTTATTTTTTTATTTTATTTTACCTATTCCATCATCTGTCCACTTCTTGCCCTGCCCCACTGCCCCAACGCTCTTACCTGTGCCGCCGCACCTGAGACTTGGCTCGCTTTTTCCTTGCCTTCATTCTCGAGTGACAGGTGTCTTAACGTCAGTTCAGGCAGCACTGGTGTTTTGATGATCGCACACTTTGCCTATCACCGATGTGCATCATCCTCACCATGTAATCATAGCCAATGGAACCACTTTGATAACTAAGCTGGCCACTGGCAGGCCTGCACTGCACCTGCTCAATGCAGGACACATCACAGTGCTTAGTGGCGAGTGAAACCTCCCCACCCCCACACCTGCTTTTGCAGCTTATGCAGGGGTGTTGTTGACACACACAGTTATTTATGAGCCTTTCCTGTCTACAGCTCTGCAGACAAAAGCTCTTAAAATATGGGACACCGATAACAGAGGTCAAGCAAGGAAAGTTAATTACAACAAAGAAATGAAGAGGAAAAGAGGGGGAAAGAAAGAGAAAGAGAGAGAGGGCTGGAAGGAAGATTGAAATGAAGGGCATATGAAAATAAGAAAGAAACTATGATGAGAAGGAAGGGTAAAAAGGATGAAAGGATGGATGCAAGGGCGAATGCACTGATGGATGTAAAGATAAAACAATATTTGCATGAGTGAGGGAAAGAAAGTGGCTGGAATGATAAAAGTCTGGATGAATGGATGAATGTTCGCCTGGATGGAGGTGTGAAATGATGGATTGCTGGATTGATAAAAGGAAGGTGAATTGGTAGATGGATGAAGAAGAATGGATAGATGAATGGATGGGTAAAAAGATGTGTGAATGTTTGGAAGTGTGAGCAGAAGGATGGATGGATGGAAAACTAATAATGAAAGGGTGGATGGATGGAATGGTGAAAGGATGGATGAATGTATGAAAAGATGGATAGATGGATGTATACATGAAAAGCTTAAAGATGAATGGGGGGGTTAATAGAGGACCTAATCTAGAATGGGTAGGGGTTACCCGCTTCGCTCACCCAATGGCATTCGAGGTATGGATCAAAGTGGGGGGTATTTTAATTTGCTGGCTACTGCCTTGACAGTGCTGTTCCAGACCCTCCACTTAAATCTCACAAACCTCTAGGCCAAGCAAGGTCTCAGGAAGAGGGGTGGGTGCTTGCACATTGTTTTTCCTTTCTCAGTCTCTCTTGAGACACTGCTTGGGATGTCTGGTAAATAGAGTCATAGTAGCAT
The DNA here is from genome assembly GCA_963921515.1 of Calotriton arnoldi. Classification (NCBI taxonomy): domain Eukaryota; kingdom Metazoa; phylum Chordata; class Amphibia; order Caudata; family Salamandridae; genus Calotriton; species Calotriton arnoldi. The sequence goes on from CAWUFW010002732.1 coordinate 1,045,635, forward strand.
GACAGTTTGTTTTTCCAAGGAATGTTAATGTTACCCATTAGCAGTGAGGTGCTGCATCGTCATTTGAAAGGCTATCTTATCCCTACCTCAACCACTAGGCTCTTTAAACAGTGATTGCCTGCACGAAACAAGTATTGGGAAAGCCTTTTAGACCTATTGGCTTTGCCAATTGAATTTGACAGTGCTGTACAACGCTGGTACACTTCGCAGCATTGTCAAATAAAAAAATACTTGAAAAGCATAATGGCAGTAGGATCATTCCACTGATGTGTGCATGCATCAGAACGCATTAACGCCAGCAGTATGACGCAGGCGCGATTTGCTTTATTTTCTATTCACTGATCCAAAATAGCGGATTGCACTGTGACCGGTAAGCAAAAAAATAAAAGATTTGATAGTGTGAAAGAGCTGATTTAAAAAAAAAAAAAAGGACTCTGGGTGTTGGGGTTGACTTGGGGGTAATGGAGGAGTGAGTGGGGGGAAAAGCAGCACATGGAGGGTAGGGGGAGGGCAGGGAAAAGAAGCACAAGACAGACAGAACACCATAGATGCACAAATGGAGAGAGAGCAACACTGAGTGCGGGTGGGGGAGAGAAGCACATGGATGAGAGACAGCAGTGCAGGGAGAAGAATATGGAGGAAAGAGAGCAGCATGGAGCAAGAAGGGGAGGGGAGGCACACAAGGGAGCAGGGGGTTTTTCTCCATTAGGGCTCTGGGGTTGGTCCCCTCTGAAATTCCTACACATTACTGTAAAAATATGAAATAGATCGATTTATTTAGAGATACAACTGTATCTGTAAACAAATCGATGTATTTAAGTCTGGGCTGTCTGTCCAAGGCTGCCTGCCCGCCTCGCTCTCAGGCAGGAGACGGTAGCCAGGTAGTAAATCAACTTTCTGAATTGCGACACACAACGCAGGGCTTACTGTTCTAAAGCCCTTCATTGCCATTGTAGTCTATGGCATTATTCACTATAGGCCAGTGACGCTTTCAGCGTCATGGTTTTGGGCGTTAGAGTCTCGGTCCCTGCGTGACAGCAGCAGTCTGCCATTCACAGTCATAGATCCCACTCTTACCCATTCATCACACGTAGGAGTGGATGCAAGCACTTGTGTTTTGGTGCCTTGTTCTCGGTAAGGGTAAGTGTTAGAATGCTAATCTTCTGTTATGTATATTGTGCTGAGACCCCTCGCTACACTAACCTCCCCCACTGTGATACCCCAGGCCCGGACTGCACATCGCTGGCCCCGTTAGAAGTGGAGCTGCCGCATGTGTTCCCCCGCGAAATTGATCCAACAGATGAGCAGGCCAGGGTTCTTGTTTCCTTGTGAAGTTGATCCAAATATCCGAGTCAAGTGCAATGCGAGAGATATGTGCTTACAGTGTAAAGTTATCTGCTGTATGACATTAAAAACTGGCCACATCTTCATGCCCTTAACAACATTAAAGCCAAAAACATGGATTGATTTATGAACAATGAGTGTTAAAAACGTTAAGGCAAAGCATATCAGCGATTTACGTTCAACTTAATCTTGCCTTCCTCAAGAGTTAGCTATTTAATCATGTTGTGTTCCTGTATTTTTGTCTGTGCATACTCAGAGCCCTGCCATGTGTTTTTTGAGGGGCTTTGATTGAGAGCTCTGATGCTGAAGCCAAAGCAAAGTGCCTGTCAGTGTGTTGACCTTTCTGCAAAGCACACAGAACAATGGTCATGTATTCCAGGGCAATTGCAATTCAGTAGGAATGTGTGTGAAAATATTTACAAGACAAAAGGAAATAAATTGCTTAAATGTGAGTGAGTGCAGAGTATGTTTGAAAGTGGTGAAGAGAGCAAGATGCGAGGAAGTGTATCAGAGGAAGAGTGAAAAGAGGGTGCTGAAAAGGAAAGAGAGGTGGTTGAAGATGTGCAGATGGACGAGATGTGCAGAGAAAACGGGCATACATATCTAACATAAAGAGCACATCAATGCGACCAAAACTCCTTCCACAGGCCTCAATACTATTGAAATTTCAGAACTAAAACATTTTCAAGGTTAATTATTTATATAACAAATCCTTGTTGTTACTCGTTTATCTTAAACAGCTAACAACCATTGACAAACCCAATCATACTGATAGGTTTTAGGTGTAGGTCAGTTGTGTGTTATATATCTGGATGCAATTACATCTCAGAGAGAAAGCAAAAAGCCGGTCGGGTAGCACACTATGGGAATCACAGAAATTTATTTTACATGTTCCCTTTTAGAGAGCCCCTGCATTTTTCATCCCACTTAAAGACTGTCTTCACATATTTCTATATGACTGATTGCAGTCAGCAGCTGTGGGACCTTCCAGAAGCCTGGTTAGAGGATTTTCTTCCAGTTGATGTCGCATGCAGTGCAAAACACTGGGCAAGCATGGACTTGGAAAGGCTGAAGTTGTCGCATTTCACCAATTTGCACATTGCAGTAACTGTTGAACATATTTATGCAGTAAGATATAGGGCACTTTATAATGTGTTTAATATTTCAACACTATACATTCCCACTGCTTTATAAGCCTTGCATTATCACTAAATGAATTTGCTTTCAAAATGCACCATTTGCCAATCTTTTTTCAATTTTATCTCTGGAGGAGAACCCAGCTGAACCCCACGTTTGTCCATTAAGCTTGCTCGCATTGCTCACTACATAAAAGTCATACCAAACTTTTATGCCCTCACCACTTTCAGATGTCACCAGCTGCCACTGCAAGAGAGAAAGATAGAAAGCACATGCTCTCATGGAGTGCTTAAGCAAAAAGAAGCGAGATGAACTTGGGGAAGGGAGGAGAAAAGTACACAGATGAGAGAGACCAATACAAAGTGGGAGGGTGAAGAGAAGTACTCGAGGGAAACAACTGGAAAACACATGCACTCTTGTACATGGACGCCATTTAGGGGTCGCAGCTGAGACCCCCTGGCTTGCCCCTTGTGACCCCTGGCGTTGCCTTTACAACTCCTGGTGGGAAAATGAGTGTCAAGAACACATGCGTGGCTCTGCATTCCTTATTTTCTGCCCGTTTTTCATTAGAGTACTAATGAATAATATTCTATTAATCACTATTAGTGTATTATAAAATGGTACTGCTTTGCGTCAAAGGGAGAGAGGAAATATGAGCCACATTTACTGAGATATGCTGTATTTTCTCTCTCCCCTTGTGTTGGCACACTTTTGGCAGTCATGCTCCAACACACACCCTTGCTCCATAGTGCATGAGTGTGTGCTTTATCTGAAGCATAGGTTTGTACTGGAAGGCAGCCAGTACAAAAGTATATTTTAAGGCTTTTCCCACTTTGTATGTGTGCTGTACAATGCAGCACAAATTGGAATGTTGCAAAAATGAGGAAAAATTAAAACATATCTCCCTATTACCCCAGCCTTGTGAAAGTGTAATTTTTTGGCACAAATTCCCTGTCTACCAATATTTGCATCAAAACCCATGGGCGATTGCCCGGGAAAACCCATGCACCACTCATGGAGTGCCCCGTGGTGCAAATTAATGCAAATCAGCACACACAATTTTGTGTTATTTTGGGACACTATCTAATGCAAATCCTGATTTGCTTTGGATAGCAAATCCCACCCTAAGACTTTGTGCTGGGTGCGTGTCACTAAAGCCATGCAAACTTGGTGCAAAGCGTTAGTAAACCTGGCCATGAGTGTCAGAAAGTTTGAGTGAGTGAGAATGAGTGAGATTAAGAGTGAATGCAAGTCAGTCAGTGAGAATGAATAAGAATGAGTGTAAGGGGGCGCAAGAGAGAATGAGCGAGTATGAGTGAGAAACTATATGTGAGTGAGTGAATGTGAGTGAGAATGTGATGTGATGCTTGTGAGTTTTTCATTGGCTTTGGCATACCGAAGGTAATTATTGTCTTATCGGGATCCCCAGTGCTGGCATATTGAAGCCCTTCTGAGCATGACAGACACCTGTGACAAAATGCTGGCACACTAGAGTTAATTCTTGGCATAAAGGGCACCAAGGGTAAAATACTAATGCTGTATGCCCACTGTAAGTTATTTTCAAGCTGACAATAGGTCTTTTGCAACCACACAGCTAGTGCTGTCTAGTAGGTTTGACATAAAAGGTAGAAAGTCATGCAGCACATTTTATTTAAGTCTGACAAATGACAGTATGGTCTCCGATATCATCAGCCATTCTTGGCTTTTCAGTATGTTGCATTGTCGGAGCTTGTAGTTTTGTTTTTAATACTGTCATTATAGACTCAAAACCCCAGCATGCATTGTGCTTTTGGCTGAATTACAAGAATTGGCAGTAGGTGTTATACATGAAATGTAGTCACTTGTCTGCTGTATTTTAAAATGTTACGTTGTGTGGTCCATCTAAAACAATGATTGTTTCACACTTAAAACCAAAAGCAAATTCTGCTTGCATATTTTGTGAGGCTTTACTTTCATTCACATCATGTATTAAAACAAACATTCCCAATCCAAGTCATTTCGTCTTTTGTATAGTGGAAAGTTTATACCGAGCTTCACAACAAAGGTACAACACGTCCAGCAGCAGCGCAACTTTCTCTAATGAAAAGAATAGTATAGGACAAGTGGCAGTAACAGGAGGAAAATCACATGGTTCTCCCACATATAGAAGCAGTGCTTAATGTTTGTGCAGTTAGTTGCCAGTGGGGCCCACAAGCACTCATTTTTTCTCATCAGACATTTACAGAGTGCAGGAAAGGGTTAACACTCAAAGAGGAAAGAAGGAGGAAGGAAAAGACAGAAAAACTGTCACAAATGGAGAAAGCAGGAACCTGCAAGAGTGAGATAAAGGGGAAGGGAGTGTCTAGTAGAAGATTAATGAGGCATGAGGTGGATTCATGACTACACAGCCCTAGCATTCACTGCGCCAACATTTAACACCGGCCACGGGATTCTGAGCAGAGCTTTGGGCACCAGCACTCATTCCTTTACAAATTAAGCACTGAGGATAGGTATAATACAGGTAACTAACACACTAAAGAGGAAGTGAGAGGAATTAAAGAGCTATTGCATGCTCTCCACAAACAGATATAAAATAAAATAAGTACAAATCTCTTGGAATAAACATCCAAGCCTCTTTTGAGATTACCAAACATGTATGATTACTCAATGAGGAGGATGAACCCTCGCCTCTCTGGTGTTCAGTGATTGCTTTTCCAGTTCTGGGTTGCCCATTTTAGATGAGGTTATGTTCCATATATATTCTACCTAAGTTAAATTGTGAGACTATATTAAAAATGTGTGCGGGTGAAATAAAAATGTTATATTTGTTTTTTTAGTGGGGTCCCCCTGCCATAAGATTAAAAACAGGAGATTCTAGGAATGGGACCTGCACCTCTTTTTGGTCAACATGTTTTGGCATTTGAAAATTGCTATTATCGCTGTCTGGCACTTTCCTCAGGACTATAGGCCTCGGTATCTCACATGAAATATTGTGAAACAGTCCCTGGCTGATAGGCCATGTCATGCAAGTGCATTCAATATATACTTTGTTTTTTTCTAAGATGGAACAACAGCAGTGGAAACAGCCCTTCTTCATAGAAAACATGCTGAAGGAAAACAGTGCAAACTTCCTTCCTTCAAAGGCAGGTACCGCAAGGGTAGCAGCAGCACAAGCTCACTCCACCACAAGAAAGGCACAAAATGGACAGCAGTAGTGCAAGGTTTGTTTCCTCACAGAACAGGTGCAGGATTCCAGGGCAAAGCCAGCTTCTCAGAAGGCAGCAAGTGCAATCTTCCACTCCCGTGAGAAGAGATTCAGCAGGGCAGAATAGTACAAAGTTTCGTCACTCACTAAACATGTAAACTTAAGTCACGATTGACGTACGTTACTGACAATTCTCTGGAGTGGATGCTTAACTCACGGAGAGGAATGTATATGTAGATGAGTGAGTGGATATGCGAGTTCTGACACCATTCGGATTTAGATGACAATATATGTCAGCACTGGGAAAGACCTGCTGTTTCTGTTGTTTCTTTGTTTTTTCACATAGAGAAGTATTGTTTACTTAGTACGTCATCACTATCTGGAGGAGCCCAGCTACAGCCTAACCATTCTGCCCTAGAAGGCACACAGGTGTCAAACTCATTGAAAAGGTTTTAAGTGTGTGTGCACCAGGTACTGTGCAATCCCAGCATTGTGATGCACCTATTCAAAATCCTGAAACTGGAAATGATGACACCCAGGTGGGACTGAAGATAGTAGCCTTATCAGAGAAGGACATTCATTTTCCACCATTCACACTTGGATGAATCAGAATTCATAGGCCATAACTCCTCAACCCTGATGCCAAAGGAGCCAGGAAAGGGTGAAAAATTGCACCCACTAAATAATGATACTCCATGGTGTTGTATTTATCGGGCACAGTACATTCCTCCTGTCCCAAGATTCCCTCTGGTAAATGAGGTATTGCATGCAGAATTGGTGTTTTCAGCACTGAACCTCAAATGTAATTCTGTATTGGAACGTACCACATTTTTACGAAAATAATTTACTGTGGGAAAATTGTGGATTGTTTTGTTTGGTGCAAATCCCAGAATTCTGAAGTATACGCAAACAGGAGTTTTTGCATGGTCGGAATCTATACCTGTAACCCATAGCTGTTGCTCATTGAGGATGCATGGTAATACACCGAAAAGTTGTCAATACATGAGCCAAGTTCATGGTGAAATAAAAGTAATCATGGATTTGAAACCAAAATCGCACCTATGATGACTCCAGACAGTGCTTAATTTGAGCTGGTGGTTGCCAGGGGGGGCACTGGTAATCATTTTTGGGGACCGGCACTTATTTTTCTTCATCAGACATTTCCTGAGAGCAAAAGAAGTAAAAACACACAAAGGGGAAAGAAGGAGGAAGAGAAAGAAGGAAAAACCGTCTCTAAGGGAGCATGTAGCAGCCTGCAAGAGTGAGATAAAGGGGCAGGGAGTGTCTGGCAGTGGATTGAAGAGGTCAGAGGTGGATTCAGGACTATGGAGCTTTAAAATTCAGTACGCTGACATTTAATGGTTCTGGTCGCGGCTTCTGAACAGCACTTTGGGCATTGGCACTCATTATTTTGCAAATAAAGCACTGACCAGGATACATTACTTCTTGGAGTAAGATGTCTGATTCCAAATAAGAGTAGGTGCCTCGTGGCATGGAGTGGGGCATTTCATCAGATGGCAAGATCCAAGCAACATCACTTTGGTTTTGAGTGCTAGAATGTGGTAAGCTACTGTGTACCACTCACTCACCTAACTATAAAAGGCTTTGTAGATGTTGGAAAAGTTCTACTGAACACTGCTCACAGCCAGAAACTCACTCAGACCACTGGGGAGGGAGACAGATACATGAACACCAGCACAGGGAGACATGGATGATGGGACCACTAGAAAGACATCAAAAACACACCTGAATGCCAATCCCATGGTCTACCTTCAAATAGGTAGAGGGGGAGGATGAAATCTTCTCATGGGCCCATCAGTGGCAGCCAAAGTGCTTAATTGTTGAAAGAAAGAGCACCGGTGCCCGAAGCTCTGTGTAGTGCAATTAAACGTCAGAGCGCCTAACACCAAGGCTGGCGGTCTTTAATCCACTAACAGACATTCTCTACCACTTTTTCTCGCTCTTGCAGGTTCCTTCTTTCTCTCTTTGTGAAGGTTTTGCCATCTTTCTCTTTCTCTGTCTCTCCAATTTGTGTGTTTTCCCTCTTTTGCACTCAGTAAATATCTGATGTGTCAAATAAGTGTTGCCCCTAAAAAATAAGTGGTGGTGCCCCTCAACCCCAACCACAAGCTCAAATCTAGCACTGGACAACCATCTCCAATGAAAACACAACCCAATACATCGATGGATGCTGGAGAAGATTGCAATATCTTGCTCCGCTGCCCACAAAGACACAGGCGTTGGGGAAGGTCATAACACCAGAATCCCCTCCGGGGCTCTCCTAGGCAAGTCGACAACCAGCAGAAAACCTCTACTATCCATGACCGGGACCAAGAGGCCAGCTACATGGCAGATTGCGAGCTTTATAGAAATTGCAGAACACAGCAGGTAGTATAGGAAAAGTAGCTGAAACCATAAACTCCTGATAGTCAAATATATGGAGAAGTGCTATAACCCTTCATGGCCTGGGCTGAAGCTTGAGCATGCATTTCTCAAGGAAAGGAGTAACCGCTGATCCCATCAGCACATACGACATAATACCTGAGCTTAGAGGAAGATTTACCGCTGTAGCCTAGTAAGAAAAGCTATGCCGAGTGACCAAAGCGAACATAGATGCAAACTATTATTGTTTCTCCTGTGAGTCTTGTGACTCTCAGTCTGGTGATTGGCACTGAAGAAAGGTAAAATCCCTCAGACTTATTGTAGCTACATTTGGAGAAGAGGGTAAAAGCCCTTGTTGCATTTAACTATTGTGTATATTTTTGTTTCGTTTAAGACTTTCGTACGTACAGACGAGGACTATGACAGGAAAGGTGTTTTATGATTCACTGCAAGGTGTTGCTAAAGTCTATTGTTCTATGGTTGAACAGCTCTTGTAAAAAAAGACATACACACATAGTTTTAGGAACCAGCAGGTTTTTTTTGAAGGGCCATAGAAAAGAGTTCTACGGGCTGGAAAGATTAGAGACTAAATTGTGATTGACAGTGTGAACGTAATCATCTTTAGTAGCTAAGGAGGTTGCAAAAAAGCAATACACAAATGAATACATTTTACTGTAAGCTGCTTGTATGCAGTGCATAACTGTTCTTAAGTAAAGCACTCTGTCACCCATTGGGCCAGGTTCACACTACATACTACAGTGGATCACCCTCTGGCAAACCCTAGGATGTATAAGATTTGCACTGTAATAATTCTTGCTAGAATCTCTTCGGAAGGTCTGACAAGCTTCCTTGTTGAAGAAATATGTCGCCCTCACAATGAACTCCGGGACCATTGCTATCCCATGAGTTCCACGGATTGCTTTTAACCTTAACATGGAAATCCACCCAGAATAAAAACTACATTTAGATCCCCATAGTTAATTATAAGAAAATCACCATCCCAATTTACCAGTTTTTACTGCCCTTACAGGACAAAGGGGCAATTGCCTTTTGCCTTACTGCAATTAGACAATAAGACAAAAGAATAGATCTCTAGCAAAGTGGATCTCCACAGAGCCCATAGGGCACTGCAGCTCCTGCCCAACGAGGAGTAAGACCCAATGATGAAGCATGCCACTCAGATGGTGAGGGTCTGTGCATCCTATAAAGGATGCTCCTGTTGCCCTAAAAGGGTCCATTGATCGCACATAGGACAAGTTGGACCAACTCCATGGAACTGCACACATTTTTGTGATACAGCCCTTCCAAAAGAAATGGAGCACTCGCAGGGCACAATTCAATTCTTTATTTGCAAGAAGACGCGTTTTGGCGTTAGCTTTTCTCAATTCTTGCCTCAACAATAAAGCAATGCAAATGGGGTTTAAATCCCAAACAACACGTACTGTCATTGGTTGATTCAGAACAGCCAATCGAATGAAGGCTGTAAGCGGAGTTATAAACATTTGCCATCAAGGTTTTTATATCTAAAGATAATTCACAAACAAAGGGACCAAATATTTAATCATTTACAAGGACATGCGAAGATGAACTTTTATTTCGAACTATGACGGTGACAGACTTCATTGGATTGGCTGTTCAGAATCAACCAATGACAGTATGTGTTGTTTGGGATTTAAACCGCATTTGCATTGCTTTATTGTTGAGACAAGAATTGAGAAAGGCTAACGCCGAAACGCGTCTTCTTGCAAATAAGGAATTGAATTGAATTAATGCTTATCGTGATCCCACCCTCACGTAACGGTAGCACCCGCCCAGAGTTCGGCCGGCATTTAGTGGACTTGGAGTATGATATATATTATATTACAGGTGTGAACAAGGCAGGGGACCCTGCCAAAACGCGTTACAGCACGTAAAATAAAGACAGCCTGATTAAGAAGACTGGAGCTGAGGTGTCGGTGTCTGGCTATTTGAATCTGCATGCCGGAGTTAGTTTTTTAGGTCTTGCGTGGCGTTGCAGCGCAAAGTGCTGCTCGCCTCGGCAAGAGATTTTGTGAGAGAGGTATTTCAGAAGAGGGCTTGAAGCCCCGCCCCTCATTTCCATTGGCTGGCATCACCGTTTATGCTAAACGGTGGCCTGCCATTGGAAATGAGGGTTTTTTTGTGGACGCCCTTTGGCCTCCGATCCGGACTGGGTCGCCTGCTTTGCTGCTGTTGCAAAGCACTTTCTTATCTTTGTGGGGCCATGTGTTTCAAATTAGAAACACATGGCCCCATAAAGACAAGAGATCGATGCTTGTTTTATATTAACGCGTATTTCTGTGCATCACGGTGTTCTCATCACTGCACGAAATAAATGCTATAAGTAACGGTATTTTGTCACCTACTGGCTTGTTTAAACTCATCTTCCCTCCAGTCTTCAGAGCTTGTTGCATCCATTCCCTCTTGAAGCTGGCTTCTCTCCTTAACTCCTCACTGCTGACATCAGCTGCTCATACCTCCGCTCTCGTCTCATGCTGTCTCTCAGCAGTCTCTTCTCCTCCGCCCTTCTTCCCTCTCTCCCCTCCAGTCATCAGAGCTTGTTGCATCCATTCCCTCTTGAAGCTGGCTTCTCTCCTTAACTCCTCGCTGCTGACATCAGCCGCTCATACCTCCGCTCTCGTCTCATGCTGTCTCTCAGCAGTCTCTTTCCTCTGCCCTTCTTCCCTCTCTCCCCTCCAGTCATCAGAGCTTGTTGCATCCATTCCCTCTTGAAGCCGGCTTCTCTCCTTAACTCCTCGCTGCTGACATCAGCCGTTCATACCTCCGCTCTGGGCTCATGCTATCACTCCAGCATTCTCTTCTCCTCCGCGCTTCTTCCCTCTCTCCCCTTCAGTCTTCAGAGCTTGTTGCATCCATTCCCTCTTGAAGCTGGCTTCTCTCCTTAACTCCTCGCTGCTGACATCAGCCACTCATACCTCCCTCCACTCTCGTCTCACGCTGTCGCTCAGCAGTCTCTTCTCCTCCTCCCTTCTTCCCTCTCTCCCCTCCAGTCATCAGAGCTTGGTGCATCCATTCCCTCTTGAAGCCGGCTTCTCTCCTTAACTCCTCGCTGCTGACATCAGCCGCTGATACCTCCGCTCTCGTCTCATGCTGTCTCTCAGCAGTCCCTTCTCCTCTGCCCTTCTTCCCTCTCTCCCCTTCAGTCTTCAGAGCTTCTTGCTTTCATTCCCTCTTGAAGCCGGCTTCTCTCCTTAACTCCTCGCTCCTGACATCAGCCGCTCATACCTCTGCTCTCCTCTCATGCAGTCTCTCAGCAGTCTCTTCTCCTCCACCCTTCTTCCCTCTCTTCCCTCCAGTCTTTAGAGATTGTTGCTTCCATTCCCTCTGGAAGCCGTCTTCTATCCTTAACTCCTCGCTGCTGACATCAGCCGTTCGTACCTCCGCTCTCGGCTCATGCTGTCTCTCCAACGGTCTCTTCTCCTCCGCCCTTCTTCCCTCTCTTCCCTCTCTCTCCTTCAGTCTTCCGAGCTTGTTGTATCCATTCCCACTTGAAGCTGACTTCTCTACTTAACTCCTCGCTGCTGACATCAGCCATTCATACCTCCGCTCTCAGCTCATGCTGTCACTCCATCAGTCTCTTCTCCTCCGCACTTCTTCCCTCTCTTCCCTCAAGTCTTCAGAGCTTGTCGCCTCCATTCCCACTTGAAGATGACTTATCTCCTTAACTCCTCGCTGCTGGCATCAGCCGTTCATACCTCCGCTCTCGGCTCATGGTGTCACTCCAGCAGTCTCTTCTCCTGCGCCCTTCTTCCCTCTCTTCCCTCCAGTCGTCAGAGCTTGTTGCTTCCATTACCTCTTGAAGCCGTCTTCTATCCTTAACTCCTCGCTGCTGACATCAGCCGTTCATACCTCCGCTCTCGTCTCATGATGTCTCTTAGCAGTCTCTTCTCCTCCGCCCTTCTTCCCGCTCTTCCCTCTCTCTCCTTCAGTCTTCAGAGCTTGTTGTATCCATTCCCACTTGAAGCTGACTTCTCTCCTTAACTCCTCGCTGCTGACATCAGCCATTCATACCTCCGCTCTCGGCTCATGCTGTTACTATAGCAGTCTCTTCTCCTCCTCCCTTCTTCCCTCTCTTCCCTCCAGTCTTCAGAGCTTGTTGCATCCATTCCCACTTGAAGATGACTTCTCTCCTTAACTCCTCGCTGCTGACATCAGCCATTCATACCTCCGCACTTGGCTCATGCTGTGTCTCCTGCAGTCTCTTCTCCTCCGCCCTTCTTCCCTCTCTCCCCTCCAGTCATCAGAGCTTATTGCATCCATTCCCTCTTGAAGCCGGCTTCTCTCCTTAACCCCTCGCTGCTGACATCAGCCGTTCGTACCTCTGCTCTCCTCTCATGCTGTCTCTCCTTCAGTCTCTTCTCCTCCCCCCCTTCTTCCCTCTCTTCCCTCCAGTCTTCAGAGCTTGTTGCATCCATTCCCTCTTGAAAACGGCTTCTCTCTGTATACTGTGGGGGCTGCACAAATACAATTGCAATTAGTGCACAGATGGGCAGACTAAGGCCTTGCAAAGCAATCACTTCACGCATTTCTTTCGTTTTATCATATTTCTTTCTAAACGTTTACAGATAGACGCAAATATGAAAGCTACATTATAAAATATATGTGAAGGGCAAGGTAGAATTTGATACTAGATCAATATTGTCAGGCACAGCAGGTTTGTTGTTATGCCTGCCTTGCCGTGCTACACTGGCCTAATATGGCCTCCTGCTTGTGCCTTCTCTCCTTAGAACTATTTGCTCCGGAAGGGTTTGACGCAGACATTTGTAAATCCATTTAAGGGTTTTGTCTTCATCACGTCATCAGGGAGGTTGCTATGCCCATTCAATATCCTCCGTGTAAATATACCTGACTCTTGTACACTACTTAATGCCTATGCAATAACATTGCAATATGCACCCCTTTTTTCCCAGTATGTACTTTTTCAAATTGTCACCTACGACTTGCATTTGAACCAGGTACCAATGTAGTATTCCACTCCTAGACAATCTTTGATTGGTCGTTGAACTCATGGAGATACAACCTTTAATCTTGAGCATGGCACAATTTTCTGCGCAGGGTCTCATGATGAGCGCTTTTCAAAACAATGACTATAGTTCTCAATCTTAAGAGCCTCTGGAAAAGCGTGGCTTCTCAAAGCTCTTGCAGGATGCAGTCACCACAATAGTAAACAAGCATTTGCAATGCAATAGGTCTCGCATTCACACGAGTTAAAGCTATTGGCATTGTAAATGACAATGCCTTTTATTTATGTTTTTAAAACGAAAACAAATATAAAAGGCATTGTTATTTGCAATGTCGATAGCTCAAACTCGCATAAATGCGAGACCTATTGCATTGCAAATGCTTGTTATATATATATAAACAGGCACACAGGTGGCAACCAAATTGAAAAGGTTTTAAGCGTGTTTGCACCAGGTGCTATGCAATCCCAGCATTGTGATGCACCTATTCAAGATCCTGAAAGCTGCCACTGAAGATGATGACACCGGGTGGGATTGAAGATAGCAGCCTAATCAGAGAAGCAATAGAACCAGAGCAACTCTTTCAAGTTGCTGCCAGGATCGCGTAAGATGCACCACCACTCTTGCCAAAACCGGCCTCCAGGGGCTCCAGCCTCTTGGGGGATTGCCTGCTTGCCCGGCTGGCTGGTCCAGCCATGGTCGGCGCGATAAACATGGGTGACGTCTTCACTGGAACTCCGATTGTCTAGGAAAGGGTGTGCTCCTGAAATCAAAGATGGCGCAAACCATCACATGACTGTTTTCAGAACCTTTGTTACCTTTCACACTTTGATGAATCTGAATTCGTAAACCATAACTCCTCAAGCCCTGATGCCAAAGGAGCCAGGAAAGGGTGAAAAATTGTACCTACTAAATAGTGATATTCCATGGTGTGGAATTTATCGGGCACGGAACAGGCCTCCTATCCCTAGTTTTCCTCTGGAAAATTAGGTATTACATGCTTCTACACCATGCCGCCATCTTAGAACATAATTGTTCATAGTTTCGCTCTTTTATCGTTTCAAAATGACTATCACATTGTTTTTAAACGGGATTGGCCAGACTGAAACAACAAAACACCATGCACAATATCATTGTTAAGTGGCCACCTACTGCTATGCTTAAATCTCTTTGCTTTTGAAGGCTATGCCTGCCATTTTCAGTCGGAAGCGTGTTTTTTTCTACTTTTACTTTTGTCTTGCATATACTGTTGAGTTTGTGTGTGAGTTTACAGTGGATGTGTAAAAATAGCAATGCAATAATGAGTCAGTGGGTGGATGAATTGATGCATAAGTGCTAAGATGAGTGACAAAGCACATATATAATGACTTATTGAATGCCTAAACTCATAATTAACTCAATGGCCAGACCTGTTGGTCTTGCCAGTGCTTTTTATTCTATATTTCAATGTAATTAATGCAGGAAAATGTTGTGAGGTGAAAACATGAAAACACATACATCACGGCCGGTGTACAGCCATGAATGATTTATGCAAAATGTATGCATTAGAAGTTGGCAGTATGTGCTTTCGTTGAGGTTTCTGTGCAAAATAGCAGTCCGAATGGGTTCAACATGGGTTAATTTTTTTATTATTATATTTTTATCGCATAGTATGTATATGTATATGGTATTTCTATAGCGCGGACCTAGCCAAAAGAAAACTAAGCATGCTTTCATTTTTTCTGAAAACAAATACTGTTAGATTGGAGGGAAGTTGCTTGGCTTCCTGGTCCCGCAGTTGGGTGCCCTGAACAGCTGTGGTGTCACCTTCAACATGTTTCCAAAAAATTTGCGTGAGACGATCAGCATGCCATTTTTACATTACATATCTGCTGTCTGCCAGGAGTGGTGAGTGTTCCCAGAGAGCACGGTAGGTGTTTTGTCCGCTATTGCCTATGCACCCTTGCAGCGTTGAACCCGCTCCAGATATCAGTGCTTGTTACCAGACTGTGTTTCTTTGAAAACAGTGCACCATGATTACACTATGCATCAAAAATTGCTTTCCTTGTTCAGCTCTGTAATAGCGGAAAGCTTCGATAGCCAAGCTTGAAAGGCAGAAATATGACATTCTCTTGAGCTTGAATAAACAATATTTTCCTGAAAGAATATATTGTTTAAACGCTAGACTTGTGTGCATTCACTTGTGGTAATTGGTAATTAAATTTTTTTAAATAGAAAATCGGTTCCATTATTGACTACTGCATGGGGAATCTTCTTCGTAGATGACATGTAATGGAGCCATATGATTCGTCAAGTATTCGCGCTCATCCTACGAACCCCTTTCACCAGCTGGTATAGAGAACAAGCACTGTCATCTGAGGCATATGATACATTGTCTTCTGGACCATCCTATAGGCTGAATACTGCCTTCTGTTCCAAAGTGCGAACCATAAGCACTGTTTCAGTCTCGTATACAGGCTATGCGTTTCAGGTCGTAAGCCTGAGGTAGGTACTCGAACTGCTACTGGTATTGTGAAGGTTGATCACATCACCCTTATCAGGAGCTTTCAAAGAACCACAGTAGGAATGGGATACTGGAGCTCATAGGGCTATGAACCCAAAGGTAGACAGCTGGAAAGGCCATGAGGATGTTCTTTGCAGTTACTGAGGACTGAAGGAACATCTGCAGCAGATGTTATAGCTATGGAAGAATCTTCCGGACAGGCCATGTACTAGAAACAGATTATGGACACTCGAGGTTTGAAATACAGGTAGGAGGCAGAATTTAAGATTTGAAGCTGGATGAAAAGGACTGGTAGAAAGCTATAGCCCTCTCACTTTTGATCTTGGTTCTAGATGATCTATTCTAGTTAATCCTCAGATTGACGGTTTCCCCTAATAAAGCAATTAATCATCTGTTGCGAAAACTAAATGAAAGTCTACATGCAGAGCCGCTGAACCTGTTGGATCTTCTCAGCTGATAGAAAGAATACGTTCTCCTGTTGGAACCAACCTGTACCTTTCAGACAGGAGTGTCTCCCTCTACCACAGGGTCACGGCTCAGAAATATCAGGGCTCTAGTTGAGGGAGAGGAGATTTTCATATAAGTCTCTTAGTGCCTCCTGTGTTTGTTCTGTCCTAGAGGGGAGTATTACGTAGCCTAGTCTTGGAAGTTACTTGAAGGAATATTTCAATGGCACACCTCTAGCTCAGTGTTATAAATATGTTTTACAAATATTCAAGGATAATATCCTCTGGCTCGTCGAGTTCTCAATGAGGGTCGTCTGGTCATCTAGCCAAGATCCTACAATGATCTTCCAAAGTCGCCAAAATAACATGGTTCAGTCTGCATATGACTAAGACTTCAGCCTAGTAGACCTTAAACATCACAGAGGGGGCACAAACACTTGCTACATAAGCAGAGATTGTAGGCAGAGCCTTGTGGCACAATGCAGGTGAGCCATATCATGTTTTGTGGGGTGCTTGTAGAGCACAGCAATTGCCAGCAGGTGGGTTCTCAGACAGATGAATCACAAAGTGATTCTGCTTTGACCAGGAGGCTACAGAGAGTGCAACTAATCAGAACATGATGATGACAAATAGAATATCTTCTGGGATTCTCTAGAAAGGCAGATGGTGATCGATTTTCGTTAGGTTGATGGGTAGAATATTCCATGCCTGAACCCCCAAAACCAAGAACTTCAAAAGGGAAGCGATGCACTGAGTGTAAGGATCTTGCAGCTGGATCAGGTTTTATTCTGATTTGAAGTCAATGGGGCATGTGTGCATAGATTGCCCTGTTAACGTGCAAAGAGTGTTGAAATTGTTGATTTTGAATTTGGAGTCAAGGTTACCACATACGGTAGCGAGCACAATGTACACCATGCTTGACTCCATACCTTTGCGGAGATATGTACCTGTTTGGCAGGGTCAACAGAGACTCTGGGCCGCTTTATGATTATCCCATTAAATCTGTGGGCAGACCCCTGGGTCAGAATCAATGATTCCAGCTGGTATATCCTCCCAGTGAATTAATGGAAATCACAAGTTAAACTCCCTAGAATGGGGAATAATCTGCTAGTCCCAGAATTATGTGGTCATATTGCCTAGGTTTTTCCTGATTCCTGTGAGTTTATTGCTGCCACTTAACACCTGCACTGAGCAGGTGGCAATGGAAGTGGGGGCGCCATCAGTGGGGAGAATGTAGCTTGACTGTGAGACGCCTGGTCTTCCCTGTCCTGTCGTCCTAGAGGGTGCGGGGAAGAGCGAGGCTGAGTTCTTGCCCACCACCCTGCCCTTCTCCCATGATATTACCGGCTAAGGGTCCACACTTAAAAGAACTAGGGCTGGTGTTTCCATTTCCAGTAATTTTGGGTCTAGTAATAACAGACAACTCATTGTTGCCTGATGTTGTGTCTCAAAGACAGAGTGGCACTGTAATTATTGAAAGGATGGAAGTGGGACAACAGTATAAGACACACATTATGCACATTTAGGTGAGACAGTGATCCATGCAAACACAGATGCACACTTATGATTTTTCTCGACAACAGGGGAATTGAAGGGTATTGTTGGAGCTAATATTGGATGTCTCTTCAGCCCTAGAAAGACCTGTTACAGGCCCAAGTGGACCTCTTGCTGAGGTTGTACGCATGTACATCTTTTAGGTGAGGGTGCTAGAGGTACTTTACTCCCCTTTACCATATCCCCCATCTCAACCATCCCATGTTAGCAATGGATTATTTAGGAATCCAACAGCGTTTGAAATATTCTACTTGGTACCTCTGGTCTTTGATAAAGAGGGATTTCTGTAATTTTGTATCTCCGCCTGCCCTGCCTGTTCCCCAGTAATATAAAGGCTGGGAGGGGGAGGGGGGTCAACAATTCTTTTACAAGCAGCCCTATATGGAACGAAGTTGTAGGCTGAATCAAATTATGGACACAAAACTATCCGATGGTGATGCGTTATTTGAAAGAAAGCTAACGCTTCGAGGACTTGAGCAGTACGCTAGAGTTAACCCAGGGTGCGTGCAGTGGAGGCAGAGCACCCGGTAAAGTGTAAAGGACATCCTTCTGCTCCAATCAGAGCGCTGCATTGTGAGAAAAGAACTGCGTCACCTTTTCTGCAGCAGATCAGCGGGAACTGCACCGTAACCTTGATATGCTCTTCAAGCCGCTCCATACACCAGTGCTTGTTCCCAGATTGTGTTTCGTACAAAACTGTAGAACATAATTGCATTATACATCAAATATCGCTTTCCTTGTTCAATTCTGTAACAGCGGAAAGCCTCGATAGCCAAGCTCGAAAGGCAGAAATCTAACATTCTCAGTGGCTTGACTACACAATATAGTCCTGAAAGAGTTTATCATTTACACTAGAGTCTTGTCGATTCGTGGTGGCTGCATCTTCCTTTAGAACGAAATCAGTTGCATTATTAACTACAGGTCAGGGATTTTTCAGCGTAGGTGGACTGTTTGGAGTCATCTAATAAGTCCACATCCTATGAACCCCCTTTCCTGGTCAGCATGCAGAACAAGCAGTCTTCTGATGCAATATATTGTCTAGTAAAGTCTTCTAGCCCATCATATAGAGTGGACACTGCCTCCTTTTCCAAAGTGCGACCCATGATCACTGTGTGGGTCTCGTGTGTAGTATAACCAGGCTGCTTGGTGGTTTGCTATAGATGGACTTTACAGGCTGGTGACATAAGCCTCTCATAATATCTAACAGTCTAATGCACAACTTAGGGAACATCAGAGACAGGAGCCATTTCAGTCAATCCGAACTTACATGTTGAAATGACAGCTGGCCAATAAACACTACTGGTTCATCATGGATGAATGTCAATGTACGTCAACACCCATTACTCCCCCTTCTATTACTTTGTCACATTTACTCTGCATGACGTTAATTTTCTATGGTCTTTACTTCCCTTCACCATGGCTTTGGCAAGGCCTGTGCACCATTTTCACCATTACTTTGACAGCGCTCTTTCAAACTCCAGGCCTAGTCAATTTGGAGTTATAGAGCATAGGGGATTATGAGAATAATAATAAATAAATTAAAAAAAATACTTACCTGCCGCTAACACTGCCGGCCGCCTTGGTGCTCCTCTCCAGCTCTCCCGGCAGTCCATGGGCCACAGCACCGCCTCCCCACCCAATCCAGACGCTGCTCCCATGCTATACCTAGCATGAGAGAAGTGCCTGGATTGGCCTGAGAGAGCTGGTCTGGCGCTTGCTCAGGCACAGTTAGCCTGTGGCTCTTCTCCAACATGGCAGTGCAACACAGTTGGGTTGGAGAAAAATAAGTGTGCATGTCTGTTTGGCCGGCCTAAGGCAGCCGCCCAAACTGACATGTGCACTTGTAGGTGCCCACCACTCCTCCTTCCTGCCTTGTCCCGGCCCCGCCCAAGACTCCAAGACTCCATGGCTCAGGCTGCTCAGGCAGTAATAAATAAAATGATAACAAAACTGTGTTATTATCATTTTACTTTTCCTCTGCTGGCAGTGGAGCGATGCTCCTCCGCTATTACAGAGGAGCCGTGCATATTTTAAATGTCATTTTATCCACTGTGATGTTGTAAGAAGGGCATTTTAAAGAAGAACACCATGCACGGCGAATAATCCGATCCAAGGGCTTTATTACTCCAGTTTACACTTCAGATAACAATAGACCCATTGATGATCATTCTTTAGATGAAATATGGCTCAGCATCGGCTACCCCTGTAGTCTATTCTGGACAGGGCTGATGTGCTCCATTAGACAAAGACTGAAGATGAGCCTTGTCACCTTGTTTCAGATTAGTTTCGGGAACTGTGCACTGAATTCCCCTCACACAGAAATTAAGATTAACTGCACATATTGTTGGAAATAGACGGCAGCTATCTTGAGTTACGGCATGGTGGAAGGCACCCCAGCATGGCTACCAGCTCTTGGCAACCATGATGTCTTTCAAGAACCACCAAATATAGACCCACTACAATGGAACAAGGAAATATGGATCACTTCCACCAACTTCGATCAGCCCTCAACCCTCTCAAGATAGAGGTCGGGATTGAGTGGCATCTCTCTTTACTTCCATTGAGGCCCATTTTCAGGTGAGGCATAGAGCACAAGAGGAAATGCCAGCAATGATTTTTGACTATGTTCACAGCCAATCGGGGCAGTCCTTAGGTAGCACTCTCCGGTCCCACCCATTGTAGGCTGACTAAATTTCTATACAGAAAGTAAAGCACAGCCAGAGTTGGGTAGTCTCACCAGTTCATAAGGAGAGATAGGTGCTAATGAAGGTGATGGGGCAATGTCTCTTCACATACTTTAGCAGCCAACAGCACCCTGCTGCTAGAGCACCAGGCAGATGAATACCCTTTTTCAGTTGTGGCATAGTTGTAGAAAAACACAGCATATCCGGACATTGTGGTCATGATAGTCTGAGATGTCACTAGCTTAAAGGGCGCTCGCTCAACCATACCTCCTCAGGCACAGCACACTTAAAGCCCAACAACCTGCCATGCAAGAAGGAAGACAGAGCCAGAGCAGTGTGAACTCCACAGACAGGGGCGGCTCCTCCACTAGGGCGGAGGAGTATCGCCCCACTGCTTTCTCGCAGTGTGAGAAGCAGAAACATAAAATGGTAATAACTACCATTTTATGTTTCTGCTTCTCGCACTGCGAGAAAGTAGAACAGAAGGGTTTGTTTGGGGGTGGGCAGGGCTGCTCTTCGAGCAGGGGAGGAGTGGTGTGCCAACTCCTGAGGGCGCAGTGACTGTTTGGTTGGCCCTCTGGGGCCGCCCAAACTAGTCAAGCGCACTCTGCCCTTTCTTCATTCAGGCTGCAATGCAGCCGACATGGAGAAAATGGCCTCCCCTTAAGCCCCTGGCTGGGCGGCGTCCCCACCAATCACAACACTGCCTTTGCAGCATTGTGATTGGCTTAGGGGAGGGGGGGAGGCTGCCTGCTTCCTGTTCCTGCCAGAGGCAGGAGAGCAGGAGCAGGCGCCGAGCAGGACTGGCGCCGAGAAAACGCCGGACCCAGCCGGCGGACATGTACGTTTTTTTCTTTATTATATTATTACCCCCCCTCCTCCCCGCCCGACCCCACGTCCCTCACCCGCGATTAATGCCGGCCGGAAGGGACATATGATTACCAGAAAATACAATGCTGTGTCTAAACCCCCGACTTCCATCAACTAAAAGCACAGTTCAGCCGGAGGAGGAGGTTTTAGAGCTGCCTCTCTCCCTACTCCCAGCAACATTCCTCTTGACCTCAGGCAAATTATGCACATCGGAATACAGCAGCCATAACTGTTGGGGTTATGGTCTGCCTATCAGAGCACACTTGAAGATGTTGCCCCTCTAGCCCCATCAACCACAAGTTGACTACCCATTGAAAAAGAGAAATGCAGACAAAGTGGTGCAACCTCAAGTATCATAAGGAAATGGGGTACCCTGTTGATGATTCACCCTTTAGCTGCCCACAACACACTGCAGCTTTAGGAGAGGATTGAGTGGCCACTGTTTGTACTCCAGGCATTGACCATCTCCAATTGGAAAAAGGTTAAAGACAGAAACAACACACCAGAATATGGTAATTTACCATAGAAAAAGAGGAGGTGCAGCGAGAGCAGTACAGTGGTGATGTAGAATGGAAATACAGTGCATCACTGTAGTGTCTTGCTGCCCATCCCCCTGCTCAGGAGACTGGGTTCACACACAATAGGCCCAGCCCACAGGCCACGTGCACCTCCACTGACACAGAACAGGTTGCCCTCCAGCCAAGTACTGTGGGTATCCACCTCAAGACCACACCAGTTATGACACAGAAGGTCCTTCATCCCTGGAGTTGATCAGCACTGGCCAGAGCATATTACCTCGATCTTCTGTGACACTTGTTCACCTGAATAATCTCGGTAAGCTGAGCCCACCCCACGCACAATCCACCAACCTCTATTAACATCTGCTCCTCTATGCTCAATGGCTCGTTCATTTATGACTTTACAATAGACTTTGACTCTGATTGCCACTTCTACTCAGATGACTGGTTCAAAATTAAATCTCCAAGAGGACCTCTGAAAACTGAACACACGCAGCTTTGCATACAGAAGCTTTATCACCACCGCTAATTACTACCTACTACAAAGAATTCATTGTAGAAGTCACCAATAAAGTCAGGGGCTTTTTGAAACCTATCAAGCACTGTATCAAAACAATCCCAGACAAACTGGGGTCCCCCTTAGAGCAATTATTGCCTGTTTGTTTAATTTTTGAGACCATAATGCCAGCCTTTAGGAGCAACATTCATAACGCGATTCAGGCACTTACCACCTGGATGAAGGACAGCTGCTTCAAGCTCAACTCATACAAGACCGAAGTCCTCATCCTGGGCTCCACCCCCTTCGCCTGGTGTGACTACTGGTGACCCACAGGGCTCGTAACCCCCCCACACCCATGGACCACTCACAAAATACCGGCATCATCCTGGGCTCTTCGCTCTCAATGAAATGCCAAATAAACACCGTTTAGTCCTCCTGCTTCCACACACTCCACCTGCTTCAGAAGATTTTCAAGAGGATCCCCACCAAGTCCAAGAAAACGGTCACCCATGCGCTTTTCAGCAGCAGACTCGACTACGCTCCACCCAGAAACTCCAAAAGAAACTGCAGAACATCCAGAACGCCTCCGCCAGACTCGTAATGAACATCCCACTGCGCAGCCACATCACCAGCCACCTGAGAGACCATCGCTGGTTACCTATCAACAAAAGAATTACTTTCAAGCTCCTCGCGCACGCCTACCAAGCCCTCCACAATGCCTGACCCGCATATCTTAACCACTGTCTCTCCTTCGACACTCCCACCAGACATCTCCGCTCCGCCCAACTGGCTCTGGCCTCCATCCCATGGATCCACAAGACCACGGCTGGAGGAAGATCCTTCTCCTACCTCGCTGCAAAAGACCTGGAACTCCCTGACTCTGCACCTCAGGCAATCACCATCACTGCCGAAATTCAGGAAGGACCTCAAGACGTGGCTCTTCGACTGCACCGCAGATTCACACCCTCCCTGCCTCACTCAGCGCCTTGAGACCCTCACAGGTGAGTAGTCGTGCTTTATAAGAATTCTGATTGATTGATTGATCCCGCAAAGCACATGCACATGTAGTCCATTGCTGTTGGAAGGCCACACTATCTCTATATTCCCGCACTATACCCAATGAGTGCAGGAACAGCGGAAAACTTTTCTCATCGTTAGAAGGATTCTCCGGGACCTCAACATGAAATATAGTCTAATGTACCTGGCAAAGCTGAGGGTTCATCATGAGGAGGAAGGCCCGTTCTTTTTCTCTCTGAAGGATGTTAGCGAGTGGCTGGATGCCTTGCTCGTCAGGCTGAGGCCCTAATCATTCGGCCCTGTCTCTGCCTGATACGCAGTGTCAGTCAGCACGTCTCAAGCGCCGGCAAGGACGTTGGAAGAGCCTGGAAGACACTGGCAGGTTGGAGAAAATTGTGATCGGTCCAGATGGCACCCTACAAGCCACGGAGGTACTCCCAGACTCAGGGGAAGACTTTCTAGGACAAAGAACGGACCAGGCTTCATCCAGTGACACATCGACTTGCATTTGAATTACGGGTTATCTCTGTTCCCCGAGATGGTCGGATGAACCTATTTGGCTTGACGTCTTTGTGTTGTTGCCTGGCTCCCCCTTTCTGCTGGAAGGCTACTTGTACATGTTTCTCCACAAATAAGCTGTTCTGGGGTAACTGATAAAATAGGGTACTGTGAATTGTTTGCTCCTGATGGGACTACATGCTGGGAAATACTGTACCCACAACTGCTGGTTCAGACACTATATCTTGCTTGCGGGAGCTACCACCATTTAGAGGCTAGTAGCCACAGAGAGGGGACTTGAGTGCCTAGGCCTCGCACCTTCTCTGATGCCCTACCCTCTTGCATGGGACCAAGTTTGGTGGATGGGGTGTTTTTTCCTTGCACTGTTTTCTTTTTATTGAACTGCATAGTTGGGGAAGTAGGGCAGCGTTTGACGACTAGCAACTTGTCTGCGTTTAGACGGGGTGGGTTGGTCACACTGCCCAAGAGGTAGGGGGAGATACAAGGGTATTTACACTTTTCTTTGTGGGTAGGAGTTCTGATGTTGTTTTCGCTCTTGTGTGTCCTGGCTGGCGGTCAGATATCACTTGCTGTTGGGGTTTGTGTTGTGGGGATGTATAGATTGTGACACGGAGTGTGTGTGCCCCTGTACTAAAAATGATTACCTAGAATGTGAGGGGTACTGCCTGATTTGAGAAATGCAGACGTGTTTATGCCTATCCAAAGCGATACAATGTATCGATCGCTTTCCTCCATAAACACATGTATGGGAGGACTGTATTCCTTCTTTGCATAAACGCTGTGGAGGACGAATATATATTACCTCATATTCTGGATATGCCTGTGGGGCCCTTATTTGGATAGCCCCAGTGATCCCTTATGGTTATAGGAACCATGTTGTTGACCCAGAGGGCTGTTATTTTATTCTGTTTCGGACCTTGGATGGCAGGGAAATATGTTTTATTAATATCTATGCTCCCAATGTTGATTGCCCAAGTTTTTATAGTGAGGTTACAGCGGCAGATCCCCCATACTTAGACCCAGCTGTTATATTAGCAGGGGACTATAATTGCGTTCTGGATGCCATTTTAGATCGGGCCCCCCCCCCAAAACCGCATTAAGCACCGTTTGACCACAGCACTCCGCGACATGATAGATGTGCTGCACCTCTGGAATATCTGTAGAGACAGACATCCCACTGTTCTCCTGTTACATCCCGGCGGCCAATACTCACAGTCGGCTTGATCACTGTTTTGTCTCTACCGATCTGGTGCCATCTGTTCATGATATCTCCTATCTAGCCAGATACCTATCAGACCATTCCCCACTTCTAGTGAGCCCTGGGGGACCATCTGGTGCTTCCGTGCTGAGGCTCTATCTGATCCCCCATTTGTGGGGACCATTACTCAAACGCTGGAGCAACTGGAGCAACTGGAGCAACTGGGGCTCGGCAAGCACTAGGGCCCTAGATTGGGAGACTATGAAAATTGTCATACGTGGTGCCTGTATTAAGACCTCCTATGGGGTTAGGCGCCAACTGGTCTAGTCAAGCAGGAGGCCCCCTATCCTGACTCTCCACAATGATGTGGGGACACTAATGTGTACTCAAAGGGCTATCAATGATGTTTTCCATGTCCATCTCTGTCATATCTATACAAAGCAGATGAATTCCTCCTTGGTGGATTTACAGCGATTCCTAGCAGATAATCCTTTGCAGCATCAGTCCCCGGAGGATAGAGAAACTCTGGATAGCTCACTCTCCAAGGAGGAGATACTTGCTGCTATCCGACGCCTCAAATCCGCGAAGACTCCGGGTAGTGATGGTTTACCTTCAGAATTTTATCATAAATATGCGGAGATGATGGCTGACAGACTCTTACAGGTATCTGAGGAAGTCCTGCACATTGGTGGCCTACCAGCCACTATGCGTGAGGCTTTGATCGTGATGGTGCGAAAGCCTGGTAGGGATCCCACGATGGCTTCCATATACAAGCCAATATCACTGTCGAACATCGATGTGAAACTCCTTAGTGGCATACTGGCAGCTCGCCTGCTTCCGTTGCTGCCTGGTTTGGTCAACACTGACCAATCAGGTTTTATCCCGAAACGAAACACTCTTCATAACCTCCGATGCCTAGCTCATGTTTATCATGACCCACAGCACCAAGACAACGCATACGCCTTAGCCCTATTCGACATGGAGCAGTCATTTGATTCCCTCAATTGGACTTACCTCTAGCACGTGTTGCGCACAGTGAGCTTCGGCTCTAAATTCCTTCATTGGGTCCGTCTTCTTTGCTCTGATCCCTGTGCCCGCATACGTTCGGGTGGAGTAGTATCTGCATCCTTCCAGTTAAGTAGAGGCACCAGGCAGGGGTCTCCTCTTCCCCCCTGCTATTTGACCATGTGACATACCATGGGTCCCTTGGGGATCAAGCTTGGGGCAACCAATCATGTGGTCTCCCTTTATACTAACGACACACTGGTGTAATTATGACGTCCGACAGACTCGGCACCTGTGCTACTTCAGGTGATGCATGAGTTCAGGGAGATCTCCGGACTCTGCATCAATCTGGAGAAATCCAAACTATTTTCATTGGGGGGGAGGGGAGTGGTTTGACTGGAGGACCTACCGATGGTGGGATTTCCTTGAACAACAGATGCTGTTCGGTATTTAGGCATTCATCTAACGCACACAGCCCCAACTTATCTAGCCTTACACTTCGGCAGGGTGTTTAAGGGGCTGTGGGCTTCCACGCTCGTCTGGAGGGATTTAGCGCTATCCCTCATGGGCAGAGCAGTCATTGTCAAAATTATTATTTTGCTGCAATGTCTCTATGCACTCCAAAGCACCATATATGCTACCCTTAGACATTTTTTCTGCAAGTTGAATAGCCTTATTGTGGACCTTCTAGGGGGCCCTAAACGTAAACGGGTCAAATTAACCACGCTTCAGAGATCATGGGACTGGGAAGGCTTAACCACGCTTCAGAGATCATGGGACTGGGAAGGCCCCGAGGTCCCGCATCTAGGACTATAATGCATGACGGCGCACCTCCAACAAGTGATTCATTGGCTTGACCCTGACAACAACTGGGAAAAGCGATTACTAAATGCACAGATGAGGGAAAATACCTACCGATACTGCTAATGAGTGGGTTCCTCTTAATTTCCCCTACGTTATTTGACTGGTGGCGGGTGTTTGGGAGAGTGTCATTCGCAGAGTGCTTTGTCACGCCCATTATGCCCCTGATATGCCACTGTGGGTAGTGAAGCCTTTCCTACAAATCACTGATTCAATGTCGATACGGAGGTGGCGAGAGGGGAGCTGTGATGCCATGGGGTACCTTTAATCTGATGGACAGTTTATTATATGGGAGGGGGCTGTGGAATCTTTTTCTTTGAGGACAGGACAATACCTACAATACATTCCATTTTCGACTATGGCCCATACGCTTTGGCCGACCTTTCCTGAGGCGCTAGTCCAATGCACTACCCTTGTAACACTGCTGGAGATGGCACACGACAGTAAACTAATATCCCACATCTACAGAGCGCTCTGGGATGATCTGCCACTTCAGCCACTCCAAGTACAGGTAAAATAGGAAGACATATTGGGAAGTCCCCTATAAGCTAAGGAATGGGCTAAAATACATGAGGTAGTGAGGATGGTTAGTTCCAACATGCTCTTTAAACTCCTGCAATATAATTTTACACATCAAACATACCTCACCCCACAGACCTTGCATTCTATATATCCCACTCGATCTGACTGCTGTCCACGCTGTACAGCCCAGGCAGGGGACTTTATTCATATGGTGTGGTCCTGCCCCTCCCTAACCTTGTTCTGGCAGAATGTTTTACACACTCTGAATGGGGCCTCGGGCTGGACAGTGCTGTTGGAGATCCATCAAGTGCTCCTGGGATTCCTTCCTTTTCCTGCAAAAAAAAAACTGAAAAGAAAATGTTTTCTTCTCGTTTTTTTTTGGGCGAAGCGTCGCATAGCAAAAGGCTGGCTTAGCCCGGCTCCGTCTACATATTTGGCGTGGCTGAGAGATGTCTCTGAGTGAGCAACTGCAGAGGAGGTGCGAATGTGACACGTGCATAGAGATGACAGGCTTGAAGATGACCTGAGTGCTTGGACATCCATGTTGCACGATTTGAAGGTGTCACGGGATCCGACTGCCCCTGATGACTGGCTCACATGAAATACCACATATACTTCCATATGGTTAAGGTGAACACTAGGGACACTGGCTGATGGAGGGTTATACAACAAATGCCTACAGCCTTTCTATCATGGTATTGTTTGATATAAGGACCAGGGAGTGTGCACAAGAGTGGGGGAGGGTGGGGATGGTGGGATGTTTTTAATTAATAGTTTTTCATTTTTTTTTCTCTTGATTTTAGAGATTGTTATATGAATGATTGTCTACCATGCTTCACCAATAACCTCTGCTTTGATTCTTACCGGTTTTATCCTGGGAACCTGCTTGCTTATTCATAGCAGATCAAAGCCTGTAAACAGTGTTTCATGTTTAATTACTTTCACCTTGTTTACTCCTGATACGCATATATATGAGCCTTACTTGCATTGCACTTTAAATTTCTGTTTACCTCCATGATTACGAATAACTGAGCTGCAGATAGTGACACTTTGTGTTCAACTACGACTCCTAGGTTGTATTGGTGGTATACCATTACCCAAAAGTCAATAAAGTTTATTAAAAGAACATAATGACCCAAATATTCAGAAAATATATTACAAGATCAGGTGTGATACCCACAGTACCAAACAATATACCACCTTTCCTCTTTATCAACCACACAATATACTTAAAGGTGTCCCCTTGAAGAAACTCTCAATCACAAACCTTCCTGACATCCTCCCACTTAAATGTCGCCAGTAACCAAGAAGTAATTTTTGCATCTACTATTGTGAAATCCATGTTCAGAAAAGCAATCATATATTTCCTCACCTCAGAAAATCAATGTCTCTCATACACAACTCATCTTTCCAGGTCACATTCAACAGGAAAGAGCCCCTCTACTTGTGAAAAAACATCCCCCGACAGCCTCACCAACTGCTGCCCAAGCACTACCTAACAGTCTTTAGTTCATCATCGAAAGGGCACTTACAATCCATCTGCAGAAACACAACTGGAACCCACTCCTACACAAATACAGTGCTAGCTTCAGATAACTATGCAGCAATCAGACATCAAGCATCCAAATAGTAGAAGACACCCTCTGCATCACAAACAATGTTGGTCCCTGTATACTGGTTCTTATTGTCCTCTCAACAGAATTCATCACCACCAACAATCAAGCACTGCCATCAGATACTGTTAACATGCATGAAATTCAGCATCTCTGTACTAGACTGGTTCTCAACCAACACAAAGGGACCCAGATGGGAGCCTCGACTATTGAATTGTGTAGTACTTCAAGGGTTTATCTTCTTACCTGTGATCTTAAAATTGTACACGGAGAATTTTTCTCAACAAATGTAGAATCAAGATTTACAGCTAACACATGACTCCATTTGAAGGTCTCTAAAAGCAAGCATCATCCAAGCTAGGAAATAAATAGCCTGTCGCAGGCTGAATCAAAAGAAGATTAAATCATTCTCATCACCAACAGCACCCAATACTAAAAGAAAGGTTCTTTGGCATGAAGTTGCATGAATCCACTTATCCACTCTCTGCAAACTGCAGTTCATTAGAATTAATCATCAGCAGTGATGAAAATGTACTTTTCACAGAAAACTCAAATAGACAAGCTCTCCACAACATTACACCATCTTGACGTAGAGTTCAGAACCACTGTTCATCTGGATAGCTGCAACGCACTATCCATGCCCGACTCCACTGAAGAGCTTCTTAAATGAACTAAAGAAATAAAACACATCATTCCCTCCATTATGGACCTGCGCTAGTCACCCCTCCAAGTCATTATTAACTTCAAAAAATTCTGCATCACTTAAAAGGCAGCAATAATCTGTGCCCACTGCCTAGAAAAAATATTAACCATCTCAGGAAATCAGCGCAATACTAGATGCCACCATCAGTCATTGAATCAAAAAGTATGAAGGGAAAAGACTAGAAGAAAAGTTGTCATGAATTATATACCCAGTATCTGCATTAATGTCCCTCTCCACATCAGGCCTACATCCTCACTGATATACTTTAACGTACATCCCTTCAAAGAGTCTCTTTTCTACCGTCTTTAATGAATGTCGTTTCTTCTGTGGCATGAGGGTCCAATGACTCCTCTTTTCTCTCCTCTCTTTGTGGTTTACCTTGACTTGTTCCTTGATCAATGATAAGGTTAGTGCTTCATTGTTCTCTAAATAGATGAGTGCAATATGGCTAGACAAAGTTTAAAAGCATTAAAAGCCAACCAACTGTCAAGGCACCGAGAAAGATAAAGTCCTTTCAGAGTTATATTCTTTTACGATTGAGATATGGGACGCATACCTCTTGTTACTATCGAAAGCTTGTTTGTCAAGTGAAAAACCACCCGCACATTGCTAGGCACAAAATGTTTACAGATCTATAAAAAAAGTAATTGTTGTTGTCCCAGAAGGTATCAACCAATCTGCTTGAGCAGCTCTTCCCAAAAACTGCATGGGAGGACCCTTCTTAGCTGCTTAAATGCCTGGATAATCGATCATGCTATTCCTTCACCATTTCAGGCTAGTTTCCGGCAAGGAGTCAGTGTGATTGATCTAGCATTTAGATTACCTTTGCTGAGTGCAAATAAGTTCATTTGAGGCGATTTTTAATATTTATACCATTTGTTGACTTAACCTTGGATTTCAGTGTTGTCCCACGTGTAAAACTTTGGGAAGTCTTTGAGAAATTAGAAATACTTGTTATCAGTGTTAAAGTCTGTCTATCAGGACACAAATGACCTAGAGGCAAAAGTACTGATGCTTTCTGGTCATCAATAGGGATTCTACAGGGATGGGTGCAGTCCCCAATTCTTTTCGGCTGGATATTAATGGGCTGGAAACTTATCTTTCCAGTGCCATTGGAAACAGCCCCAAATTGGTGAACACATTTGTTACAACCCTGCTTTAGGTGAACAACGCTGCCCTTGTAGACTGATCGGTTTCACTAATCTCCTCGTCAGATTCTTTGATTTTTGTACAAATCATGGTCCTACAATAAACAATGTGAATAAACAAATGCATGGTTTATCACCCACATAAATCATTTACTAGGCACTTTTGTCTTGATGGGGAGTGGCTGAACACTCTTCCTTTACCTACCAGGGGATTTTTATGGTATTGACTATAAATGGGAACCACAGGTCGCGAAAGTGTTCTAACCGTGACCCACCCCACTGGTGCAACAAATAGCTTTTTTTCCAAGTATGGCGGTAAAATTGTTAAAGTCGATGAAGCTACGAAAGTTACATCTGCATTTTATAGATAAAAAATTGGGGCAAAGAGTAATGTGTCGCTGATGGGTAAGACTTAATTATTTTTGCTGGGGGACTCGGTTGCCCCTAAATGCTCCATTAGCTCCACTCTAACTGAACTGGGCACAATGACTTAGGTGATTATCACCTAAACACATTTTGGCTAAGAACCTGGGCTTCTCCAGCGGAACATCTGAAACTGTCAATCTTTGGTCACACATGTGTCTGCTCCAATGCAGCGTTATTCATCTGCACCACATCTGAGCAGGTTAAAAAAAAGTGCTTATTTTCTATGGCCTTGAGCGGTGACATTGAACAGATGAATGCTGGCTCTTAGCCACTCGACTATGCACATTTTAAACTAAACTGAGGTTTTGAGAAATGCTCCGACCTGCTAGAACCCCAATTAGCCAACGCTCTGTCTTTAAACTTCGCCGGGGGAGGGGCGTGGCTTGAGCTGCCACAAGATGGCCGCTTCAGCTTGAGGCTCCGCCGGTCGAGCGGCACCTTTCCAGTCTCCGGAGCTGTTTTTACGGCGAGCTGGGGCACATGAATTGAGGCATCGTGTGGGCGAGCGCGGGGGTACAGGTAGATGACTTTTTTAGCCATTTTCCGCTCCTGTATCGCGCCTGTTTCCCCCGCGCCGCTTTCCCCTCAGCAGCTTTCAGAGGCGCCCGCCATTTTGTTTTCGGCGGGACGCTCTCTATGCATGTGAAGAGCCCTGACGTCGCTGAATTGGAGTGTATTGCCGCCGAGGAGCCTGGTGGCGAATTCCAAACGCTCTTCCTTCAGGCTCCTCTAGACAGCGAAATGGAATGTCCGCTAAATGCGCAGGAATACTCGCTCCTTGAGGTACTTTGAAGCGGTATGTGGCAAGTGGCTTTAAGACTCCCTGGCTTATATGTTTAATTAACGGAGGAAGGGTCTGTTAAGCATTTTGCAACGATTGAGGAAAACGTGATTCTGGCTGTATCCCTAGTGGAAGTCGCATATTGGATTGAACCCTGCGCTAGGAGGCAACAGTATACTTTTTGCAAATAGGGCACTGCTGTATTTTCTCCTCCGGCTTTGGGAGTGTGAGTTCTGGACTGACGAATACTCTTCATTGCTGCTCCTTGTTGTTCTTTTTCAGTGCCTTAACTTGACTACACTTGTGTCTTGCCTTTTGGGCACCCTATACATCTGGCTTCCTCATCTTTATGGATCCCCCTGTCAGCGCTGGGCAAAAACCTACTCCACCAAGTATGTCCTCTCTTCGCAAGGACTCCAATCCTGTTGCTCCCCCCAAACGACATAAGAAGGAGCCTAATTCTCCCACCAAGTCCCCATTGCCCATCACTCTAGAGGATCTTATGGAGGAGATAAGGATGATTAAACCCTTCGTGATAGAGACCAATGCCACCCTTCAGAAGCTCGATGAGAAATGGTCTAACCTGGATTCGAGAGTGTCAGCTATGGAACAGAGGATCAGTGACACGCAGGATGTGATCCCTCAGGTCGCGGCCATGTCTAAAGAGATTGCTCTCCTCAAGAGGCAAACAGAAGATTTAGAAAATCGCAATAGACGCAATAATCTCCGAATTTATGGCATTCCTGAGGGTGAAGAAGGGTCAGATATGCTCGCCTTTTTAAAAAATAACATCCCCAAAATCGTTGGCCTCAAGGATGGTACTCACCTCAATCTGCAACGTGCCCATCGCATTGGCTCCAAGACCAGGGACCTATCCTCCTCAGCATCTGTCTCTCGTCCTAGAGGAATAATAGTTTTATTTCTAGAATATACTGACCTGTTACTGGTCCTCTCAGCAGCAAAACAAAGAAAGCAGATGCTATGGTCGGGTCATAAAATCTTCTTTTCTCAAGATGTCGCAAGTGCCACCGCCGCCCGTCGAAAGGAATTTTTATCTCTCCGTCCAGCCCTACGGTCCATGGATGCAAGATATGGACTAGTGCATCCCTGCTTCTTCAAGGTTACCTACAAGAAGAGGTCCTATTCTTTCGATCGTACTGAAGATCTTAAGCAATTCATTTCTCGTCATAAAGGGGATGCGATGGACCATGGAGGATCTTGATTTACCCACAAGTTCTGAGCTCACTTCAGTTGTTTGACTCTTGAAAGTTTGATATATGAATCTTCTAGTAGTATTGGTCACATGCTCATTGTTGCGGGATGTTTTCTCTTCCTTATGGTAGTTTGTTATTGCATGTTCGTCTTCTTAATTAATAATTTCATGTTTTGCCTCTTCCGTCCTTTCCTCATAGATGTCTGCCCTCACGTACAGACCTACCCCTCAGTGACCTTCCTCCTCCCCGCCCTGCCACCCCAATGTCACAGCCAACAGTACCCCTCTGTATGGTAAGTGTTAATGTCTATATATACTTTTCTGTTGCTGTGGCCCTTTGGAGCCTTGTTTATTGTTATTGAGTGTGATCTGGGTTTGGTTGTTCGCCCTCCTCTTCGGTAGTTGCTTTTTGTTTTTTCTTCTGTTTTGCTCCTTACCTTTCAACGAATGACCTAGGCCGTCTCCGGATGTCCTCGCTGTTTTGGCCATCTGTCCTCTTCCCGCGGCTCCCCGCCTCCCCATGTTACTTCTGTTATTCTGGATTCTTACCCTGGCCTTTTTGACTGAAGCCCCTTGGCTTCCTGTCAACATTTCTCTTTTACCATCTGTCTTCCCTTTCTTCCCCTTCCTCTATTTCTCTCTTTCGCTGTTTTCTTCCCCCTTCATCTCTACTGAGTCCAGCTCCTATATGTTTCCATGCTTATCGCGTTCAAGTATTTTTTCTTATCCTTATTCTTCTCGCTTTTACTTGGTTCTCTATTCATTATCTATTTTTCTTTCCTCCTTCTAATATTTATCATTCATCATTTTTTACTATTGATCTTATGACTTTACCATGGTCCTCTATAAACTCCAAACTTCAATCGAAACTGTTAGAATGTTTCCTTGGCCCAATATGTTGCTCAACATGGTTTATCTTGTTTATTATGTTCCTCTGTTCTTCCAATTTTTACATATTAATTTTTGCAAATTATGAGTTTTGCATGTTGTTATACAGTGATAATAATGTAATACTGTTTATTAGTATGTATCATTTTCCCTATCTCCCATAATGACTGACAACATCCGGATTATTTCATGGAATGTAAAGGGATTACGTAATCCTGTCAAAAAACAGAGGGTTATTGCCCACCTTTCCAGGTTAAATTGTAAAATTGCTATGCTGCAGGAGACGCACCTTAACGATACCGAAGTTAACTCCCTTAAAAAGCATTGGGTGGGTCAGGTATATTGTTCACCTTCCGATGGCAGGAAAAATGGCGTGGTGATACTTATTCATAAGTCCTTATCCCTTACTGTGGAAACAGAGGAGAGGGACGGGGAGGGACGATGGCTCCTCCTTCATACCATTATCAATGAGTCTCACATTTCTCTACTCAATATTTATGGCACCACAGGTACTGACCCATCATTCTGGCAATCCATGTCCCATACTTTCCACTCATGCCCAGACTCAAACCTCATTGTGGGTGGGGACTGCAATCAGATCATGGATCCGTTCTTAGATAGAAAATCCTCTTCCAAATATATACCCAATAAAATGCAAAAGACTTTCTCCAGAGTTATACGGTCGCGGGGTCTGGTAGATGCTTGGAGAATTTATAACCCGGATAGCTTAGAATATACCTTTTACTCTCCCTCCCACAATTCCACCTCTAGAATTGATTACATCTTCCTGAGTCCGCTTCTCCTTTCCAATCTAACGCATGCAGAGATTGGTTCCATCCTTATTTCCGATCATGCTCCTGTCCTGATTAATTTTGACATCCCTTCTCCATCCTCTAAGCCTCGTCGTTGGCGCTTCAACAATTATCTTCTCAGGGACTCCTCCTTTCTTGTACATTTCAAGGAGTTTGTCTCTGAATTTTTCTTCTCAATACTAGCCTCGAATTGTCCTTTCATACGGTTTGGGACGCATTCAAGGCAACAGCCAGAGGCTTCATTATAGAGTATGTAGCCAACAAACGGAAAAACTGCGTAAGGAATCTGCTGATATGCTCTCTTCTATTAAGACATTGGAACATGCATACTTCTCTTCCAACAGTCCGGATGCTCTCAAGGCCCTGATTCATGCAAAGTTCGAATTTAATAGAAAGTCTACGGAGGAAGCCTCAGGGACGCTCTTAAAAATCAACTCCAAATTCTATGGGGGCCGCAATCGAGCAGGTAGACTCTTGGCCAATTATTTAAAAATTAGGTCTCAGAAATCCAGAATAGTAAAGATTATGGATCAGCATGGTGCTCCTTGTTTTAAAGACGAAGAGATATTACATTGCTTTACAGATTTCTACAAAACCCTATATACTCCTGAATCTTCCCCTACGGACGTGGAGTTGGACTCCTTTTTCGATTCTTTGCCCCCTCGTCCCCATCCTCTCCCGGATTGTTCCGCTTTGGATAGGGACATATCTCTCTCAGAGATCAAATCTGCCCTATCATTATTACCGAAAGATAAGGCCCCGGGCCCAGATGGCTTGACTGCTGAATTCTATTCCAGCTTCTCCCCTAGCCTCTTACCTCATCTCTTATCCCTTTTCCAACATTTTGCATCATTAAATGATGCCAGAGGCTCTTTCCTTGAAGCTATGATTTGTTTAATCCCCAAAAAAGAGAAGGATCCCTCCTTATGTGCGAATTATCGTCCCATATCATTGATTAATCTTGATTGTAAAATCTTCGCCAAGGTATTAGCTCTTCGCATAAATCAGGTAATCCCAGAATTGATTGGTCCGGAGCAGACGGGGTTTGTTAAGGGAAGGAGTATAGCCGATAATTCTAGAACTTTCCTTAACCTCATTCATCTTGCTTCCAAGAGTTCCACTCCTATTGCGGCAGTGGCTCTCGATGCCGAGAAGGCCTTCGATCGTGTCCATTGGCTTTACATGATGCGTGCCCTCAAATGGCATGGTTTTGGCCCTCCTATTCTCTCTCTTATTAAATTACTATATTCTTCCCCCACCACTTCAGTTTTTGTCAACGGTTTTCAATCTCCATACTTTCCTTTACACCGGGGCACTCGTCAGGGATGTCCTCTCTCTCCTTTACTTTTCATTCTATCACTCGAGCCCTTCTTGCATTCCCTGAGATGCTCTCCCTTTTTCGAGGTTTTAAACATAAGGGACTTGAAATCAAATTCACTGCGTACGCAGACGATATTATGTTATATGTCTCTGATCCTTCTATCTCTTTATCAGCTTTTACAGATCTTCTCACTCCTTATTCCGCACTCTCCGGATACAAGTTAAACTTTTCTAAATCCGAGGTGCTTCCTTTGAATAAATATTGCTTAAGAAATATGTTTGAAGGTACTAATTTTAAATGGAGCATCGACAAGGTTACATGTCTGGGAATTAAGTATTCCTCTTCTATAGCACAAACAATTCAGATAAATATGGAAGAGGTTCTTTTTAAGGTTAATAACATGGTAAATAAATGGTCCCCCTTTTCCTGTCTTGGTGGGGCCGACTGGACACGATCAAAATGATGATGCTACCTGTCATCAACTTTTATTTGTCCATGTTACCAGTAAAACTTCCTCTGAGGTTTTTTAAGACTCTTAACAGTGTTCTTAGTAAATTCCTATGGAACGGTCGAAAGGCACGCATCTCAATTGCCAGATTATCGGTACCTAAGGACCGGGGTGGAGTGCTCTTTCCCAATTTTCGGCAATATCACTCATCCTTTTTACTCCGACAGGTGTTATCCTCTTTATCCTCTACGGAAAGACACTCTATGTCTGTCTGGCGCAGATTGGAGGAGTCCCTGATTTCCCCTTTCCCTTTCTCTATGATAACAAGCTTTACCCATCCTCCTCGCTCTTTTAACTATCCGACCGTTTCAAAATTTATTTCAACCTTTCATCCAGTTAAGTGTAAATCTTACAGCCAGTTACAAATTTTTTTAGACTCACCTCTATGGCATAATAAACTCATTAAGTTGTCTAATCGCACCATTTTTTGGAGGAGTTGGGCGCTCAGGGGAATCCTCTTGGTGAAACACCTAGTACAAGACTCTTCTCCTCTTTCACTAAGAGAGGTTCAGTCTAAGTTTGATCTTCCTACCTCATCATTAATAAGATATGAGTCTTTAAGATTGTTTCTTTTGCAACGGCTCTCTCTCCTCTCGGATCCCTCTCCTTCCTCCTCAGACACCCAGTTAGAACCCATATCTATCTCTTCCTCCATTCGGGCTTCTCATATTTACAAATACCTTAATTTTTCTTCTTCCAATCGGGTTAAGAGCAAGGTGGAGACCTTATGGGAAACTGACTTACAACGTACCCTTTCCACGCACACTTGGGACTCCATTTGGACACGCATACACCACACCTCTTGTACAGCAAGTACCACTCAAACGCTCTATTACTTTTACCAAAGACTGTTTTTAACTCCACTCTCCCTTTCTAAATACTGCCCAGATATTTCTTCAAGCTGTTGGACATGTCACAATCCCCATGGTTCTTTAATGCATTCATTTTTTCTCTGCCCTAGTATTGCCACCGTTTGGACTAAGGTTTGTGAATCAATTTCCTGTATTTGTTCTACTCAATATCCGTTTGATGTTTATTCTATATTTCTGGGCAGCAATTCTGCAAAATGGTTTGGTTCTCGTAAGTTAGGTATTTTTGTAGACATGTTAATAGCCATTGCTTTTCAGGTGATAACCTCCAATTGGAAGGATGCCACTAAAGTTCCATTCTCTGCATGGTGGAACCTCCTTTGCTATCACCACAGATTGGATAGAGCAGCTGTTACTACCTCACAACAGCTCATTCGAAAGGAGGCTTTTGGACCCCACTTACCAACTATTTATCCTCTTCTGCGCAACGTAGCAGAGACAGCTCCTTTGCATATCAACCTCCATGAACATATTATTCCCTTCCCCTTTCATGATGTTCTCCTTAATCATTTTATGGTCTTCTAATCTGTTTTTAAGAAACTGATATATTTACTGTTTCAATTGCTTTATGTTACCAGTTATGAACGCTATTCTATCCTCTTTTTCCTTTTCTTCCCCCTTACTATACTTTTCCTCCTTTTCTCTTTCTCTTTTTCCTTTTCTTCCTCCTTCCCCTAAATACATAAAATCAAAAACGCTATCTTGTGTTAATGGTACAAAATTTTAATATTACTTTACTCTTTTGGAATATTTTCTAGAGTAACCGCAGACATTCTCTGCTTTCGTTTCCTCCTTTTGTATATTGTAATCATTATCTCTTGCCATCCCTCTACATATGTATCGCCATATATTGTACCATTGTTGTTACTTGCTTCAATAAAGCTTCTTAAACAATAAACTTCGCCGGGGGAATTTTGTGCCAGACTGGATAAATATTATTTGACCTCACCTTATTGCCATTGTGTTATGGGGCTGTGGAAGCAGAAGTGAAGTTTTTATTTCTACTGTGCCCATTCTGTACTAGCTCTCCTCGATTCTGGGTGTTACTACTCTACCTATCTCGGTGTGAAAGCAATCAGCAGAGGCCAATCTAATGCATACAGTAACTAGATACTTAACAGTCTCATGGAGGATGGGTGTGGGATCCATTAAATGAACAACCTATATGTGTTTTACTATGTCTCATCCATTCGAGATATTACACACAGAGGATTTATTTTAAAAGATCCATTTATAGTAAAAAAATGTAATTGTATCATGTTCTCATTTATAGTGTACAAAAATGATTTTGTTGTGCATGTACTTTGAATGTGACTAAATGCGATGTGAATGGTGTGTATCTTATTAATGCATGTTATAGTAATTTTTACTTGAATTAAATGACACTAATGATGATGATGGTGGGTGCAATCTAACCATCAGTACCAGCAGTGTCCCCTTGGGCCAGAGAGTGGCAGAAAACAGACAACTGGTGCTGCCGCCACCTTAGCAAGTGGCAGATGATTTATTCAGTGACATAGAAAGGAGACTTTGGTTAAGTAGGACAACACGAGAGAGATTGTATGAAAAAGGCAAAACCTGGATGAACAGAAGAAGAAGTGTGCCATTCGGAGGAGTCCTTTGACATATCAGCCTGAAGGGATCAGAGAAAATAACCTCTAGCCTAAGCTGAAGTAAAGGAGAAGCAGCACTAGGCCTTTTAAGTCTTTTGACCGGGAAAAATAAGGATGTGGTAGGTTATGCCGAAGAAGGGGTGCTTACTGACTTCGGTATATATCTGCTACAACATAG
Source organism: Calotriton arnoldi (assembly GCA_963921515.1). NCBI lineage: Eukaryota > Metazoa > Chordata > Amphibia > Caudata > Salamandridae > Calotriton > Calotriton arnoldi. The sequence goes on from CAWUFW010002732.1 coordinate 1,084,951, forward strand.
TCTTCTGTAGTCATTCGACTTTACACACATTTCGACTACGTTTTCAAAAATCAAACATGAGTGCAGCAGTCTCGTACACTGATCTATCTCTCTAGCAGAACTACAAATCCTTTGATTTTTTGAAGTAAACGTTTTCAGGAGAAGGTTTGAAGTTGCACTAATGACAGAAAATTGATGTTGGCTGAATATGAGTCTGCCATGGTTACAGAGGCTGCATGAAAAGATGATCCCCAAAAGATTTACAGAGTTCACTTGTGATGGGGGAAAAGAATCCCTAAAATATCATTTAAAACCAAGGGAAACTTTGCTCAAAAGGGTATTTATAAGAAACTACCAGAGAAGGCGTAGCAACGCAAAATCCCTAACCCACAGGTATATGGTCCTATGGCAAGGACAGGGGGGTACATGCCTGGGGTAACAGTAATTCATAGCCATGAATCATCTGAAACACATTTGAGAACATTAAATAGGAATGACCATGAACCATTGGCGAGAGCAGAGGACAACAGTGTAGGGGGTGAAATGTCAGAGTGAATGACTGAGGTGTTCTGCAGCGATAATTGAGATTTTGTGGGAAGCCACTACTGGGCAGCGTGAAGGTGATTGGAGCTAAGAGACTGGATCTTGGAGCTTCACAGCACTTCGGTGTCAGTATTATCATGGCTCCACTGGAATGGTGTTCCAAAAACCAATTGGTGGGGTGCATCCCTTTAAAAAGCAGTGTTTACTATCACCCAATACCATAGTGCTCATTTTATCACTCTACAGAAGTTGAAAGAATGAGCTGTCATTTTGGAATTCTGAACTGTGACCTTCAATTACACAGAGATTCCATCAGCCAGGGCATAACTTACTGATCCACCTTATTGGGTGGTTTGTGAATGCAGTCTGTATAAAGATTCCACCACATGTAACCCCTCACATCAAATGTAGTCCTCAATCAAGCGGGTCAGGCTATTCATCTAAAGGTATCTCAAATCTACCAGAGTATTATTCTCTGTATCAGGAAACAGTCAAAGCCCACCTCTTCCATCATGGACCCGATTCTAAATTAGGTTCTGGCACACTTTGCAAATAAATTCACTATATCAATCTGCAAAAGAAGGTGTTCAAGAGATTTGTTTGCATGAATAGAGTTTAAAAAAATGACCATGGCTCAAAAAATATTGTTTCATCTATGGGGCCAACTGCAAACGGACACCCACTTGGAAAAATAGTACATCTCCTGCCACAGTGGATTACAAGTTGTGCAGAATAGGGTGAATTATTTACCACACTTAGGAAATACTATTTCTCAAAGGTGAGGTATTTACCAGGAGTGTAAAGACCGCCAATTTTGAGTTTTCAACTTGAAAGCAGAGCATACCATGCAGAATCGGTATTTAACTCATCGAATTCTGCATGTTTTAGCTTTTGCCAGGCCATTTCCAAAACAATTGCCTGCAGGTTTGACCTGCCAGGATCTATCAATTATTGCAAAGTTCAGAGTTCTGATCCTTTGTACAGAGACTGGGATTGAGCTTTGAGCTTGTAATCGGGGTTCCATCGCTCTGCTGCTCTTTCAGTCTCGGGACAGTCAGGCCTTCACCTGCGTCCTGTGATAGAATCTGACTTACATACATGTTGACTGATATGGTAGGGTTCAGATATCCACAGTAATCCTGGCGCCAGTGCATCTTCTGCTGCCTTTTGAGAATACTTAAATCGTGCTTGCATCATGTTCATATATACCTGTGTAATGTAGTAGTAGCAATCACGTACACAACCCAGAATGCACCAACACTTCTAATCACTCTGAATATTGTTTTAAGCTAGTTCAGGACTTCCGGTAACACTGAATATCCTTGCTAACGGTCATGACTCTAGTAGGCCCAGAAGTGAGAGGGCTCAGGGTTGTGCCTTGCACATTTCCTAATAGCGTAGCCTCGTTTTTAAACTTGGCAAGTGGAAGGGGAACCATGTGAGAATTACGAGGCTAGTATTGGGTATATTAATGATATCTTCCCATCAAGGACATTCCATGCTTCCTCTGGGGGAAGATCCTACCACCTGAACATTATATACGTTTTTGCTGAGAGCAATACGTTTCTTTCATATGATCAAGCTTCAGTGACTTGTATTGAAAGAAAATGCATATATATTAGGTTGACTTTATATGAATTATAGTTCTTAGCTCCAATTGATCATTTTCCAGCAAGCGCCCCGGTCAGTTGAAATGACAATTGTCTTTGATCTTTTGTTGTGCTGCTTGTTATTTTTGCATTAAACGCTAGTTGGACTTTAGGCTTCCAACGCACGTGATATCTCTTTTATTTTTAGCACAGTTGCCCGCTCCATCCAGCTTTAAGCCAGCCCTTTATCCACAATCCTCTTTAACCTCTTCTGCGGCCAGAAGAAAGGGGCTCTTCACTTTGCAATACACTGTATAACACTGTAAACACTCACTGACTCAAGCTCTGCTGTTCTGCTTTGCTTTCTCGTCCAGTTCCACTTATGATTTGTTATTCTCTTTGGCACATTCATGTTTCAACTCCAGCTGACAGCAGCGCAGATATCCGGGGTAACGTGAAATGCTGTTTCTATACACCTAGACAAACAAGACACCAAAACTGAAGACACACAGTCTATCCCTTCATCAAAACAGGACAAGAGGATAATCTACCTTCCTGGAAGCCTTCCTAATTGTAGAGCAACCTTTCTTCTTGGGCTGGAAGTGTCTCTGAGAATGCCAGGAGCATCCATCATGGAGCGGAGAGCAGCAGGGGGCTCCAATAGCAAGCGAGCCCAGCCTTACTTGGTCCCTTGCTCAATAACATTCAAATCATCTTTTGCAGAAAAACAAATAAATCCTATGCTACATACAGCCCAAGCTCCCTCTGATTTAAGAGCTGACTATAGAGAGCTTTAGTTAAGGCCTTATTGAAGATCCAGTATCCATGGCCATTTTTGGTAGTTTATACCCTTGGCCCCTTCTCAGTCAATCTGAGCGGTCCCTTCGATTCTCTTTCTGAAAATCTGGCGGAAAGCGGTCTAGGGCAGACTCTCATTTAAAGGATGGGAAAAGCACATTTTCTCATTCTGAATTTTAAAGGCAGATAGAAATTCTTTCATTTGTATGGGCTGAGGTCTAAGGCCTGGATCCAATAGACCTAAAATGGTCCTTTATACACTTCTTCATGAACTTGTGTGAGGTTAGCTAAGGACACTGTGGGTCTTCCACTAGGCCTCCACCAAAGAGAGGAGATTCACCTTTCTGCTCTGCTCTATGAAAGAGCCGAAGTGTCTGCTCCCCCCTCAAGGTATGTCACAAGAGCGGGAGCAGGTCAGTGGAAGCTGCTCTTAAATTATGCATGAGCAGGATTCACAGGCTTTCTTAGAAGGTTTGCAGAAATTAAGACGTACAACCGTACACAAAACAAAAACACAGGACTGCAACTCAGCGTCCCTTGCTTCAGAGACTCATTCCTTATTTATTGAGCCACAGAGCTGTGGATATGATGTCTCACTCCTAACACTAGTGCTGTTGAAATGCCTATTTTATGTTCATTTTTCTGTTTTAACATCAGTGCGCAGTTATAGAACTGGAGACAAAGTAGTGAAATGTCCTCTCTCTCTGTCTTCCTCTTTCTCTCTTTCTGACTCTCTTGCTTTGTCTCTCACTCTCTCTCTCCTTCTTACTACCTTGTCTCTTTTGCTTCCACTCCCTCTTTTTTTTAGGGGAGGGAGAGCCAAAGTAGATGAAGGGACCTACAAGTAAAATATTAAAGCCTCCCCATGAACCATAATGAAGCTTATCAATGGTGTAAAATTAAGAACAAATGCAGGGTAGCATAGGTTTTTGACCGAGCCTGCACCTGCTCTGTAGTGAGGATTAGGTGCTCATTTACTCACAAAACGTCAGTCTTCGACTTGGTCACAAATTCAACTCAGTGACGGGGTGATCACATGACACAATACCACAATTATGGTTGACTAGAGTAGAACCATCCTAGTTATCTTGTCCCACTTCTGGGAACCCTGCAGTTTAATCTAAGTGCTTCTCCTTAGGCAAATAGCCAGTTATCACCCGAGGTAAAGCTTCAACACTTCCTGCACTATGATGAATACCTGAGATGGGGTTGGAGAAAGCACTTGTGGGCATCTGAGAGGTGGAGAGAAACAGATCTTTTCCTGGAAGCCCACTGAGATGCCAGGTCTTGTTGTATGTATTTTGTATTTCTATAGTGCTAATGCAGCTAAAAGGCAGTGGAGCGATGTACATAGTTGTTAGATCCGGCATCCTTGGTGTGGTTTTCCCCTTAACGTTTTGCTTTCAACCCTCCTGTTTTTCTGATTTCGTTTTTGCTGTATTTAGGATTCTGCCCACTTTACCACTGCTAACTAGTGCTAAAGTACTGGTGCCCTCTCATTAAAGCATGGTAGAATTATCTTATACCCAATTTGGCATATTTATTTTACTTGTAAGTCCCCAGTAAAGTTGCACTATCTGAGAAAAGGGCCTGTAAATTAAATTCTACTAGTGGGCCTGTAGCACTGATTGTGCCACCCACTTAAGTAGCACTTTAAACATGTCTCAGGCTTGCCATTTCAGCCTGTGTGTGCAGTTTTAAACTGCCATTCGAATTAGCAAAATTAACCTTTTTGCCAGGCCCAAACCTTCCTTTTTAATACATATGTGACCTCTAGGGTAGGCCCTGAACATCCAGAGGCAGGGTGCAGTGTATTTAAAAAGTTTGACATGTGCTTTTAAGTTTTAACTGTCATGGTAGTGACAAACTCTTAAATTCGTTTTTCACTACTAGAAGGCCTATCTCTCCCATAGGATAGCATTGGAGTTACCTTATCACATTTAATAAGCTGTAATTATCAAATAGGAGCAGGAAACCATTTCATGTTTGGTGTCTTTAGAATTGTAACGAAAAATCCTAATTTATGGTGAAGTCGGATTTTAAATTACAATTTTCAAAATACGACTTTTAGAAAGTTAGCATTTTTTTGCCTTAGCCATTTGGTGCCTGCAGAGTAAGAGTAAATAGTTTATTGTACTTGATTAATTAAAACCATTACAAAAATGTACACTTAAAAGTCATGCTTTTTAAGAAAAAGTGGGAAAAAGGAGGGAAAGAAGAAGATATTATTAAAAGTAGGTTTGGTGCCTGCAGACTGTCTCTAAGTCACATAACTGGGTGTAGTTGACAGTTGGGCTTTGTGTATTCCTCCTAGACAGCCATACACAATAGGGAGCGTAGCTGTGTCTGAATGGGCCATCACTGACCGGATGGGAGGGAGGTGCTGGGCACAGCCCTACTTACATTTGAATAGGCTGTGTCCTTCCTCCACACAACGGCCTGCTTGGCTGCTGTAGTTAGCCTGGAGCCAAGGCAGGGAAGGCAGGGCACCTGCACACTTCAAAGGCAAAGCTTCTCCCCACTTCAAAGGCACAACTGGGTATAAATATTGGAGCTCAGACACCAACTCTTCAGTACACACCTGGACTTGTGGATACTCTGCCAGGAAGAAGTACTACTGTGCTTCTGAAATGACTGCCACTCTTCTGGACTATTGCTCTGAAGGACTGCTGCCCTGCTGTGCTTACCTGCTGCCCTCTTGCCTGGGTGAGGAGGACTGGACCTACATCTGTTGAACCCAGGACCCCAAAGTGACTCAAAGGTCTAGTTGGCTGGCCTCCTGACTGGAGCCTCAGGGACAGAGGGATTCAACAATCTTGACCCTTAGCACCTGGACTTTGCCCTTTGTGAGTCTACCATTCCAAGTAGTGCCACCTCAGTCCTGGACCCTTGGAAGTGGGGCTCAGGTGCTCTGCCAGCATCTGTGGACCCAGTGGAACTGACGCATCTCTTCTGCTGTGCGGCGCAACCCTGAGCAGAGCCGATGCATTGACACTGCTGCATGGATTGGAACAGTCGCAAAGATCTGCATCGCCCTCGCCGTCTGCAGCTTCTATAAATAGGATGGAAGGTCCTCTGCCAGGGTGATGGAGGCCATGGCGTCAGTTCACAAGTGGACTCGATGACCATCCACAAGTGTCTAAATAACCTCCTTTCATACTAATGCTTGGCAAAGTGGGGCATTTTCATGGTGGCTCAGTGGAATGGAATTTATTTTGATCTTCTTAAACAAAAAAGGACCTTGTACAAAAAGATTTGTATATCAGCATGTCTGTTAAGGTGTCCTTAGGCTTGTTCGGGTATGGAAGCCTCTGCAATGACTAGTGTATGAGACAAAGGACTTTCAACTGAACCCTCATGTTGACCTGCAACCAGTGGGGCACTGTGCATCGCCTATTTCAAGCCAATGGTGAAATGGGCTACATAGTTCTGTGGCCTTTGGAGGTTGCTCAGGGACTTGGTAGGAGGATCTCTGGAGATGCTTCTGCAGTAGTCAATGTGGCAGAGGGCAGATGCAAGGTCCAGAGTGAACCAGGGAATACCATGCGTTAAATGATGTATGCATTAAATGTAATTTTGTCTTTGTAAATGATATATGTGGTACCACCAATATTCCTGCTTCTACCTTCACTGGTAGAAGCCTGACCAATACCATTGATTTTGTGTTGGTCTCATCTAATCTAATAATGATATTGTCTGTGCGTATGCTGTAATCGTGAATTGCTGAGTAACCATAACCCGATTGTGTGGGATTTATGTTTGGATTTAAGAGTGGCTAAACCAATAGACTTAGTAGATGACATAGAAATAATTAGGAATAAAGGTTTAAGGGTCAAACAAGAGGAGTTTGACCCTACTGCATTTCTATCAAGCCTGGTTACACAGAGCTTAAATGATTTTAAGATATGTTTAGAAGATGTGAGTTCAGATCAGGGTTAGATTCTCATTTGATGCAATTTGTGATTTTATTGAGACTCTCCTCACTGGAACTAGAGGAAAGAAGATGGATAAACATTAATAATGGTTTGATAGAACATGTCGGTATGAACACTAAAAGTTGATGCTTGCTTTACATGTAACTCTTAGGGATTGCATAGAGATTCACAGTTGCAGAACAAGGTATAAATGGGCGCTTCAATCCATGAAAACCAAAATTACAGAAGATGCTTTGGAGAATATGGTTAAGGCTAGTGAGATTAAAGATGATATCCTATTCTGGAAAACTGTTAATGCTACTTTTGTACGTTGTAGGACCCTGCATTGAAAGTTATATTCCTGCCTAGGAATGAGGTAATCACTTTAGTTATATTTTTGTCTCAGAACAGGAGTTTTTCACTACTAAAATGGACAGTAATAGGGATGAAGAGCTCAAACTTGTCACTATCCTATTTGATCTGAAACAAATATATGTGCTGCAATAAGTTAAAGTACCTCAGGAAAAGCACTGGGACCAAATGGTGTCCCAGTAGATATATTTAAAAGCAATGTTGAACTGTGGGCACTGATCTTAACTAGAGTCCTTGTAATCTGTTGTAAGAGGAGATTTGCCACTAACTTGGACCCAATCAAAAACAGTCCCTACTTACAAAAAGGGTAATCAGGCCATCTCTAAATGTTATCGGCCCGTTTCCCATTTAGATTTATCTGTCAAGCTACTGGGGAGAATTTTCCTGGAAAACTGGGATTATGGGCAATGGAAAATTCCATATTATCAGACGTACAACGGAGATTTAAGAAAGGTTTGAGCATGCTAGAGCAAATTTTAAACTTGACTCTTTTGATTAGAAAATGTACCAAGGCTAAGATAGAACTCCTGCATCTATCTTTCATGGAACTTAGCAGTGCATTTGATCGTGTTAATCATGTCAAGTTGTGAACTATCATGAGACAATCAGGGGCAGATGAAGCCATAATCAACTTATGAAGCCAAATGAGTGCAAACGCCATTGCTGCAGTTTATTATGGCAAAGATGGACAGTGTACTGCTCCTTTTACAATTGAAAGGGGAGTTAGACAAGGATGTTTCCTTGCCCTGTTTTTATTTTCACTTTATATTAACGATTTAGGTACATTTTTAACTACAAGAAATAATGACGTGCCTTCAGTAGGTGGTCGCCAGATCCCAGTCTTACTATAAGTGGACGATTGGGTTTAAATGGCAAGAACAGCAAATGACCTTCAAAAACCTTTGGCCGTGTTCACTCTGTTCATTGATCAATTAGACCTCAAAATAAATTTAAGTAAATCGTGCACTATGATCTGTAGACATTGCTTAGCCAAGACACGTTTACATTCTATTAATGGTATTCAAATCAATAAAGTGCCTAGTTTTTCATATCACAGCATCCAAATATACTCCCTTTGAAATTGTTCAAATTTGAGAACTATTAAAAAAACAATAGTGGGGAGGCGTGGCGGCGGCAAGATGGCCGCACCCTAAGGAGGCTCTGCAGCGTTGAGCCAAGCTTCATCGCGAAGGGTCCTCTTACTGGGAACGCACCCGCTCACAAACAGATGCTTTTCCTGTGCTGTGGTTGAAGATTCCTGCACATGTCATCCGTTTGTCTATTTTGTTTGACGTATCCAGCTGATTTGTTCCCTTGTCTCGGGTAAGCTCCCTTTTTCCTTGTCTCATTCGTTTACTATTTCCTTATTGGAGTATTTCATCCCTTCCTTTTCATGTGATGTTGTTTAGTCGATTTTTGTTCTCGGTGCTCCCCCCAGTGGTGTGGCTGTTTTGGTTTTTGTCGTCCCCCCTCCCTCAAAAATGTTATTTGTTCTTTCTTCTTTGACCAACATGACTAAAGCCTCTTAGCTTTCTGTCATCTTTTTTTTCCTAACTTTTTCGGGAGACTATGCTCCCCACTTCTATTGTTCTTGTTCTTTTTTATCTCTATACTTCCCTTCTTTTTCGCATTTTTCTCTTATCCTTTCTCTTTCTCTAATTTTTTCCTTTTATCCTCAATATACGGTACTTTACTGTTTTCCTCTCCTTCTCCCTTTGTGGCCAACATACACAAGTTTCTCCTTCCTCCATGCTCCTCATATTTTCTTAACCTCTAATCTACCACTTTTCTCCTATACCTTTTTTCTTCCTTACTCTGGCTTGTTTTCATCTTCAAGCCTATCAACAGTTCACTCCTATAGATGAAAGGTTTTCGTGTTGTATCCTGGAATGTCAAAGGTATTCGTAATCCTGTTACGAAGCAACGTGTATTATCTCACTTAGCAAGGCTAAAATGTCATGTTGCATTGTTACAAGAGACACACCTTAAATCACAAGAATTGTCTTCATTACGTAAACAATGGGTAGGAGAAGTTTTTTGCTCTCCTGCAGTGAATAACAAAAATGGTGTGGTTATATTATTTCACAAATCTTTAAATGTTCAGTTACAAAATGAGTTTCATGATGATAATGGTAGATGGTTGTTTCTAAATGCTAAAGTTAATAATACTCAACTTTCTTTTTGTAATATTTATGGTCCGAATGGTATTGACTTTCAATTTTGGAATGATTTTTCTACTTTTCTCTCGTCACATGCTGTAGATGATTTGATCTTAGGTGGCGACTGTAATTAACTGATGGATCCTTTCTTGGATCGCAAATCACAAACCAAATATGTCCCGAACAAAATGCAAAAAACTTTTTCTAAAACAATTTCATCTAGAGGCCTCATTGACTCATGGAGAGTCTCTCACCCTGATACATTGGAATTTTCCTTTTTCTCTCCCGTCCATAAATCTCATTCCCGTATTGACTACATCTTTCTCACTCAACACGCCCTACAGTTTATGACCAACTCAGAAATTGGCTCCATCCTTATCTCAGATCATGCCCCTGTCATTTTAGATATGGACTTTCCTTCGCCTTCCCCTACTTCCCGCCGATGGCGCTTTAACAACTCTCTTCTCTTAGATACCCAGTTTGTTGAACAATTTACACTTTTTATGGAAGAATTCTCTCTTCTACTTCTCAATTTCATTCAATTTGGGATGCCTTTAAAGCCACTGCCAGAGGTTTTATTATTGATTTTGTTTCTCGTAAGAGGAAAAAAGCCCTTTCCGATTCCTCTCTTATCCTTAAACAAATCAAAGCTCTTGAACATCAATATTTCACCACTAATTCTAATGATACTCTTTCTTCTCTTATCAAAGCTAAAATGCAATTTAACAAACATTCATGGGACTCCGCTTGTAACAATCTCCTTAAATTTAATGCTAAAATGTACGGTGGACAGAATAAAGCCGGTAAATCTCTGGCTAACTACCTTAAAATTAAGAAACAGAAATCTAAAATCATTGCTATTAATGACAATTCTGGTGTTGGTCACACTGCTGATGATAGAATACTTGATTGCTTTGTACAGTATTATACTTCTCTTTACACTCCAGAGTCCACTCCTTCTTCCGTTCAAATTGATTCTTTCTTTCAATCTCTCCCTCATGCTCCTGATGTTTCAATAGATCTTACTTCATTGGATACTCCTATTTCGGAAAAGGAATTTTTTAATGCTCTTAATCTTCTACCCAATGATAAGACACCTGGTCCAGATGGTTTCACTGTTCGGTTTTATCTCCACTTTAAAAATTCTCTAATACCTCATTTATTTTCACTGATAAATTACTTCCTTGGTGAAGGGAAATCAAAAGGAACCTTCACCCAAGCAATGCTTTGTTTAATCCCTAAAAAAGATAAAGACCCTCCTTCTGTAAAAATTATAGGCCCATCTCTTTAATTAACACCGACTGTAAAATCTTCACTAAAATACTGGCCATCCGCATCAACAAAGTGATTCCTGATCTTATTAATATTTATCAATCTGGGTTTGTCAAAGGAAGGTCTATAACCGACAATTCGAGAACCCTCCTTAATATCATTTACCTTGCCTCTAAAATGGACTCACCTGTTGCTGCCATCACGCTTGATGCTGAAAAAGCATTTGATAGGGTAAGCTGGGACTTTATGTTTGGAGCATTGAGATGGCATGGTTTCAGTCCTCCTTTCATTCGATATATTCAATTGCTTTATTCTGATCCCTCTACTTTTATATGGGTTAACGGATGTCAATCTAAATATTTTTCTCTTCATAGAGGAACAAGACAAGGGTGTCCCCTTTTCCCGCTTCTTTTTATTCTTGCTTTAGAGCCTTTTCTCGAAAAAATCAGGCGCTCACCTTCATACACAGGCTTCCAATTTCAAAATATTGATATTAAGTTTACTGCTTATGCAGACGATATTCTGCTTTACATCTCCAACCCTTCCACCTCTTTGCCGGCTCTTTTCTCTCTACTACAAGAATATTCATCAGTTTCTGGCTATAAACTGAATATTGATAAGTCTGAAGTTTTACCATTGAACAAATTTTGTTTCTCTCATATGTTTCATGGCTCTGGTTTCGAATGGAACCCCAAGATCATCAAATGTTTAGGTGTCCTTTATGCTAGCACTATTAGGGAAACCATTAAGATTAACCACACTGATATACTTAAAAAACTTTCTGCTCATACTGAGAGCTGGTCCCCTCTTTTTTTGTCCTGGTGGGGTAGACTAGCCACTATTAAAATGATGCTTCTCCCCATTATTAATTTTTATCTCTCTATGCTCCCTATTTCCCTCCCACTTTTCTTCTTTAGTACCATAAATTGTTCTTTAACGAAATTTCTATGGAATAACCGCAAGGCTAGGCTTTCTCTCGCCCGTCTCCAGAAACCCAAAGACTTAGGTGGAGTCAATTTCCCAAACATCAACCGATATCACTCTGCCTTCACATTAAAGCAAATTTGGCCTTTTTTAACTGATTCTTCTTGCCCTCCTGTAACAGCCTGGAGTTCACTTGAACTCGCTCAACTTCTACCTTTTACATTCCTTACAGCTACTCGTTTATCTCAACCACCGAAATTTCTTTCCACTCCCATTTTTAATCACTCCAAAGCCCTTGCTCTTTCGCTGTTTCGCTCTCATCTTTCTCCTAAGGACTTTCTCTCCCAAACCCCAATATGGTACAATACATTTTTAAAGATCAATAATAGAGCGCTTTTTTGGAAGGAATGGATCGATAAAGGTATCATTACCCTTGATCAATTAATGAAGGACAATTCGCCGAGGGAATTTTCAGATATTCGCGAATCTTTCGGCATCTCTAACACTCACTCATCTCACTATCCCCTATTGACGGCCTCTCTCACTCAAATTATTTCTCAGATATGCCCTCCAGTCACCCCGGACCTGGCTTTATTCTTTACAATTGATTTTTCTATCCCCCTTAGAGCTGCTGCCATCTATAAATTGCTCTCCCATCCTTTAGCGGATAGATCGAAATCGCCAATAGAAATATTATGGGAGAATGACTTAATACAGGAATTTCCACTACAGCTCAGGGAATCTGTTTGGTCCAAAATACATACCTCTTCCCGTTCTGCTAGCACTACACAGACTCTATTTTTTTTCTATAACAGACTTTTTTTTACCCCTTCTGACTTATACAAATTTAAATTACTTGAATCTAAAAAATGCTGGTCATGTCCATGTGAGGACAGTGATCTTCTCCACATGTTTTTTCATTGTCCGTTGGTTAAATCCCTATGGTTTCGTATTTGGTCCAAATTAAATGATATTTTATCCACAAATTTCTCTTTTGACATTACACATATATTTTTAGGAGGCTCCTCACCAATATGGAATGCTCTTTGTAATGTACGTAGATTTATAGACTTATTTATAGCTATCTCCTCCAAATTATCACAACCAATTGGAAAGATACTTCCAAAATTTCATATCAGGCCTGGTGGAACTTGTTATGTCACCACCACAGGCTTGATCGTGCATACGCCACTTCTGTGCCTTTATTAATCAAAAAGGACTTGTTATGGTCACCTCTTACAGCCTACCTTTCTAAGCATGTTCCTTGAATATTCATGTTCCCAGTTAAAGTACCTTCTTATTTCCTCATTATTCGTTTACTTTTTAACTTGTACAGATGTTGTTGATATTGATTAGGCATTGCTTCCTTTATGTTAATCCTTTTTTTTTCTTTTTTTCTCCTCTTTCTTCTTTTTCCTTTCAAAATCTTAAAAAAGCTCTTTTTCCTTCGTAGAGTTTTATTTCCCATTTATGGGACTGATTTTGCAAGTATAATAATATATTAACACCCGATTTTTCATTGTAAATCATTTACTTTTGTAATGATGTTTTACTATGTTTACAAATTGCAATAAAGCTCTTTAAACTAAAAAACAATAGTTCTCTAAATCGATTGAGGCTGTATTCAGATTAGTGACAAAGCTGGGTGCAAACCTTTAAAGGAAATGTGCATGACATGTTACAGTAAATGTCTTTCAGCTGTTAGCTACGGGCTGGACTGTGGAGATATACAGACTGCAAGGCCATCCAGAAGCTGGATAATGTCTTCATTAGAAGACTGCTCACTGTCTTATGGAGCAGATCATCTTATATCTGTCATTAAGACATGGGAATGAACTATCTTGAAGACATCATTAGATTGCGACTGATGCTGCTATAGCATTCAATCTGGACAAAACCAGATGCTTTTCTTAATCAAGCAATTACACAGTACTGTCTACCTATTCCTTGATCAAGGTTTTGACATCTCATGGCTTGGTTATATTAGGAAAATGTATAGTTTATATACGAGGCATGTGACCTGAATCTATCAGCCTGTACTCCAAATTTAAAATAATATGTCTATTTAACCAACCCATGAATGATGAGGGGGCTGTTGAGTGCAGAAGGGCAACAGTAAGAGCACACTCGCTTTTAATATCCAGCAAAGGCGTCCAACCTTCCCTCACGATGATTGTGAACACGAAACACAGATTTATATTGACCCCTTTGCAATTAAATATGGTGTGACAAAAGGTGGCCATTCCGAGGATGGATCAAGGCCTGATGGACCACTCCCCGCCCAGGCTATGGGTGTTGTGAACAAGGCATGTTGCACTTTATGTTTCTTTGCACATGCTACTCTGTCCCATGGAAGCTCCACTTGAAACCATTGTTGCCTAAAAGGAATGCCCACTAATATACTTGTAACAATTAGATTCTCTGCCTTTTTGATTTGTGGTTATAAGTTTTATGCAGCAAGCCTACTAAATGTGTAATTCTTGAATGAATTAATTTATTTAGCAAATGTATTTGTTATTAATGAAATTTTAAAATTATTTTCTTCCAATTGGAGTGTGAATTTGTCATTATTGTATTTTATTATACAGAGGTATATATATCAAAATTGTGGTTTTAAATGTACATATATTTATTGTAAGGTTTATTGTTTTTATCATTTATAATTAGTTTTATGAACTAAATAAAGATTGAATAGATTTACTTTGAACAAGTGAGATACTAGCTGCAAAGGGAAGATCTCACAAAATGTGCAGAGATGGAGAAAGCAGATTTAACTACTTGGTTCATGATGAATGAAAGGTACTCGACAAATGTTACTCCCCAGCCCATCTTACTGGATGTGCAGCATGTGAACTGCAGTTTACACAGAGACACAACTACAGTTTCCTTGGCATGTGCTCAACTCGGCTTTTCTGAAGTTATTTTTATGCAGTTTGGACCCCAATGCTTGGAAGGATTTTAAGGGCTTCAATTATCCCATTCAATACAAAGGTTTATACCAATGCATGGATTATACAAATGAGATAGCATTTTGACAGCACATTCAAAACAAATTAGCTTGAGGCAGTTAATAAGAAGTTTAATTACAAAACAAAATGCTACTAAATTTATTGACATCAAAGGGATAAAAAGCTGAGTCGGCTTTTCCGGATTTGCAGCTGTGAGCCTGCAGGTTAAACACATCTAAGTAAAAGGAACTCATTTCAACTCTGCACTGAAATGCATTCGGCCACATAATTAAATAAGTACCCAAAGGCCCTCATTATGAGTTGGATAGAATTTGGAGCAGGGATACCGAGGGGCCGTAATATCCGATTCTGACCGTTATACCAGCGCTAAGTCGCAGATATTCAGAGTTTTACCCCCTAATGGGCAATAACTGCTTGGACCCAGAAAAAAAAATCCTATACCAGGAAGTTTTCCCCAGTAACTAAAAATAAAAAGATTACATTTTCCATCTGCTCCGAGCTGCGGGATAGGACAGTTATTGTGTCCACCGGGGAGCATTGCCTGCTCACCTCATGCTGCTGCAGATGTCAGGCAGGAGCCCAGCTGCACTGATGGCACCAGTTCCTGCTCCACCATATATCGGGCCCGGAGTTTGCGGAGAGATTTGTAACTGCAAATTGAGCAATGTCACAGAGAGTTATTGCTCTTGGTGAAATCCCCCAACTTGAAATGAGGGCCTCAGTTTCATAAAAATGGGAATCAAAACATACTGTAAGTCAGAACACAGATGCTTTGTGAGAGTTTGGCAGATGTCTATGTACCGGGGCCCAAGTGCACATTACCCACAATCTCTTAGTCTTGTGCCTGCTAGAGCAAGGATGGTTGGATGGACTGATGTGGGTTGCTCTGGATGGAGTCCAACCTATTGCATCTCCTTTCACTGGAGTTTCTGGTTGTTCTGTAAACACATACAATTTCACTCTGTTTAATCATTTTCATCTCTTCATAGATGATGGATTCTCAGCAAGATGGTTGTTCAAATGATCCTCTACGCCTAACAGTATTTTACGCAGGACAGGATTCAGCTTGGGGTCTACTCTCCTGAGGTCTGATGGGCATTATTTACAAACTAACAGTGTCCTCTAACTGATTGTGAGATCCTGTAGGGTGCACACCATTGTTCTCTGTTGCCATAGAGATTTTTGTTTGTTTCTGCAGCACATGCTGCATTTCAATAATAACACGGAGGCCCTTCCCTCAGATAATCCAGACTCTGATTGCCGATTCAAAGTGTGCCTGTGCTGGACCACCTTGCCTGGCATTTCCAACAAATTTATAGGCTGGGAAAACATAGCTGTGGATGAGTCCTTATTGTTATACATAGGACGGCTGATGTTTAAGTGGTACATAAAAAGCAAGGGAGCTGGGTATGGTATTAAATTGCATCTATTTTGTAAAAGCTCTTCTGGCTATATGTACATCCTACTTGAATACACATGGAAGGCCTCTGGCATTTCACCACCTGGTTGCCCTGAATCATTAGCTACCAGTGGCAAAATTGTTTAGGATCTAGTGAGTACCCTATTGAACAAGACGCACAACTTGTATCTAGAACAGTGGTTTTTAACCTGTGGTCCTGAGATGCCTGGGGGTCCGCAAAATCACCTATCAGTGACTTTTTAGAAAATAAATAATAATAGCAGATTAATTAAGTGAATATTAATAAAGAAGCACAATTTTGAAATTTTTTATTTTTAAACATTCTGTCAATGTGAAGGAATTAGAAATTGGAGGATGAAAATTAAGTTAGTATTCTCAGACTAATTCGTGGGAGCAGTGCAAGTGCATCAAACAGAATGTAGTACGGATGACGAGTGGCCTCAGTTGAATTTAGAAATGTTCCATCCTTCCCATTAAAATAAAATGTTAATCTTTTTTATATTTGCTTGTGAGTAAAATATATTTTATAATTTATGTATTTGTTTACTGAATGCTTGTTTAAGTATTTTTTGTGTATTGTTTGCAGTTCACATCATCGAAAATGCTTCGACTGGGGTCCCTGGCTTCTAGTAATGACTGAGTGGAGGTCCCCAGATTCTAATAATGATTAATTGGGTGTCCACAGAAGTCATAAGGTTAGGAACCACTGCCCTAGACCTTTTCTGCACTGGAATTCCACTATTCAGGTAGTTGTTTTCTATGCCCACACTTGCTTGTGATACAACCAGGAGCAACAGAATAAGGTCTCCAGTGGAGCTGGTTAACAGGAAACTTGCAAAAGGGCAGTGTTGTGCTTTATGTTGTGGGGAACTGCTAGCCCTCAAATTCTAAGATTGCAGACAAATGTGTCTTTTGACCACCATACATGGTGAGACAACATCCTCAGTCTCCATGCATGGTCAGATGACTGAAGTCAAGAAGCTTATATGCACTATAGACTACAACAAATATATGGGTAGGGCTGACAAGCACTATGAGTTGCTTCAGCCCTAAAATTCTGCACATAAGACCTGCATCTGGTGTAAGAACCTGACTGTGCACCTGATGCAAATGGCAATCTACAATGCTTATGTTATGTATTGCCATTCAGCTCCTGAACGTAACGTGGGCATTCTTGACTTTGAGAAGGCAGTCATCTATAAACTTATTTCAGTTGAATCTGGAACTGTTCCAACTGAGATGGAGTGTATGTCAAAGTTGGCTGGGTGACACTTTCCTGATCTTCTTCCTCCAACAGAGAAGAAACATCAACCTTACCAGAGATGCCAGGTTTGTGCCGGGAAGGGATCAGATAAGGGACCATGAACTGCTGTCCCCAGTGTCCCACCAGTCCTGCCCTATGCCTCTCTGAATGTTTCAGTTTGTATCACACAAAGGAAAACTTTTGGGAGACTCATTAAGAAAGGAGGTTTTGTGGTGGTGGGTTTTAGACACTGAGGGGCCGATTCCGATCTCGGCCGGTAGGGCTCCGAATAGGATTCGGCTTTACCGGATCCGATTCGGAGCCCTGTTTCCCGACCGAACCGTACGCGGGTCCGGCCGAGCGAGTACGATGCGACTCGCCGACCGACTCGTCCGGGCGACCCGACCGCTCCGACCGACTCGTACCCGGATCGTACCGCTCCGACCGACTCGCTCGGACCCGATTCGCACCGCGCAATGGAGACGCTTTCCGGCCGGGTAAGTACGATGCGCACCTCGACCGCTCCGACCGACTCGCGCCGTCCGACTCGAACTCGCTGTCGGAGCCGTACTTTGGGGGTCCGTGTCGGACCCCCTGTACGCGCACCCGTGCGAGGCGCACACAGGGGGACCCATGGGTCCCCCTACCTGTGCGTGTACGCCGCGAGCGCTCGCGGCGTACTCGCTGTAGGGGCGCCCTTGTCCGCCTCGCACCCATTGAGGCAATGGGAGCCCGTGTACGCGTTGTACGACCGGCTCCCATTGAGTTCAATGGGAGTCCGACCGACTCGTGTCCGGTGGCATACGAATGCATCGGACTCGTTCGGTCGGACTGCACGGGTCCGATTCGGTCGGAAATCTCTCCGGGTCCGGCTCGGTCGGAGAGATTTCCGGCCCGAATCGGAATCGACCCCTGAGTTTTTACTGACTGGCCTCAGGTGACTGCCTCAGGGAGACATTAATAAAGTTTTACTTGGCCCGCATATGGTACTATTCAGGACTTTGAGGGAGACAGAAACATGAACAGGTAGTAAAAGTTTAGTCTACGTTTATTTTCAATGGGATGTTGTGAAGCTTGCCAAGGCACTGACCTACATTATGTCTGGCAGTTTGTGTGTAGAGGTTTACTGGTGGTGTGTATGTATGCAAGCTGGCTAGGTGAATTGGTGTGATTGGTGTTTCAATCCTGTGGCATATGAATGTGATGGACCCTTGAATGGCGGCGACATGTGGATGTTGTGTTGTATTAGGCCCATGGCTGACAGAATTAATGGCATTATGTGTGGTGCCTGAAAGGCAGGTGAATAGACTGTAATGTGCTGGAGCCTTGAAAAGGCTCTACAGCTCACCTTCAGTAGTGATGGGCTCTATATTCTGATAACGTTATTAGTATTTGCTCCTTGAACCTAGCACAACTGGAAATCCTAAAACCAATCGGTGTGAGTCTGTACTTTAATAGTGGATGGCCTTCAAGGTAACCTACCAATCCAAGACATTTTTGAAAACTAGATACCCAGGGGACTTCAGGGTGGTGTGACGCGTGGATCCCACAAAGGTTTTTAATCAGAAGGCTTTGAAAAGTTCAAACTTTGCCTAAAACATTTTCCTCACATTTCTGTGAGGGAAAGTTCCAGAATGTGTGCAAATCTACAAATTTCCTACCACCCAGCATTCCCAAATTTCTCCTGATAAAAACACTGTACTACTTATGGGGCTTGACCTAGCACCCACAACCCAACAGCCCACAAAACACAAAGTGGAAATACTAACATATCCTGTAAAGAAACAGAACCTGATTTGGCGATGGGCATAGCTGCTCTATTTGTGCCCAGGATCAGACATTACCTACAGAAAGAAAAACGAAACCCAGGCATTTTTGAAAACTAAATAACCCAGGGGAGTCCAGCGTAGTGTGCCTTGCGTAGATACCACAACATTTTCTTGCCCTGTGCCCTGCAAACCCCAGGTAAATATAACAGACTTTGCCTAAAATCACACATTTTCCTCATATGGCTGTGAGGGAAAGTTCCAGAATCAGAGTGGATCCATGAAATTCCTACCACTGAGCATTCCCACACATATCCCAAAACATTGCTACCCTACTTGTGAGACTGGGCCGAGCGCATGAGACAGGGACGGATCAAACCAGGGGCCATGCCAAGTTTATGTGGTCCCTGGTTTAATCTGTTCCTGTTGCAGTGTGGAAAGTGTAGAATGCTGGGTGGTAGGACATTTTTGGCTCCCTACAAATTCCGGAACTTTTCCTCACAGAAATGTGAGGCAAATGAGTATTTTTAGCCAATGTTTTGGTTTGCAAGGACTTTTAGGTTTAAAAAAAAATGTGAGATCTATGCATGTCACACAACCCTGGACAACCCTGGGTGTCTAGTTTTCAGAAATCTCTGGGTTTGGTAGGTTTGGTTGTGTGGCGATTGAGCCAAGGTCCAAAATACACAGCTACCCACATTGCGAAAATAGGGCTTGTTTTGAGTGGTATAGTTTGATCTATTCATGTTGCATTTTGGGTCCTTTCCTGTCACAGGCACTAGCCCACCCACACAAGTGGGGTACCATTTTTATCGGGACCAGTGTGGAAACACTGGGTGGTAGGATCCCTGCAGAATCTGGAACTTTCCCTCACAGAAGTACGAGGAAAATGGGTGCTTTCAGCCAAAATGTGAAGTTTGCAAGGCCTTCTAGGTAAAAACACAGATCACATAATGCACATGAGTCACACCACGCTGGTCTCCCCTGGATGTCTAGTTGTCAGAAATGTCTGGGTTTGGTAGGTTGCCTGGGTTGCACCTGAGCTAATTTCCACAGTCTGTAACTACCCACATTGTTGATTTTGCTGTGTGAAATGTGATATCCTCTAGGAAACACTATGGGGTGATTTGTGTCACAGCCGTAGGCTTAGCCACACAAGTGGGGTGCCATTTTTAATCGAAAGATGTGTAGAAACACAGAATAGTAGAACATTTGTTATTAGCAAATGGATTTTTCTGCATTTTTGACTTCCAAATGTAAGCCAGTGTACATAAAAAGAAGACATTTTGCAGGATGCTCTCTAATTCACATACAAATATGGCCAACCCCAAAATATTTCAAAGTTGTACAAATAACCACTGTTCCTAAATTCAGTATCATATGCACAGTTCAGAAACCCATTGTTTATTCAATACATTTTGCCATCTGAAATGCTGTACTGTCGATACACAATGAAAAATCATTATAAGCTGCAGCTTAGTTGTTGGCGCTGGGCTGTCCCTCCAGGGGCACACATCTTAGAGAGTAAACAATCAGACAGTGATGGTATTGCTCCAGGCACAGGACAGAGCTTACTGGGCCAGACCTTGGATAACAGATCTATCAGGTTTCATGGCTATAAGAGGCTCAGGCCTGACACCAGAGCTACCCCTCAGGTTACAGAGATCTTACAAGCTCAAGAGTCAAAAAGCAGAGCTATCTCTTGTGATAGTTCGATACTATAGGATCGGGGCTCCTGCAAGGTACGGCAATACCAAAGACTGAGACCTGTCTCGCTGGACGCATAGTAGATCATAGAGGGTCAGGACCCAGGTAGCAGAGATATTCCTCAGGGTCGAAATATTTTATAAGCCAAAAACAGGTACCTATTAAAACATGTTAGAAATGGGGTCTCTAGTTGGCAGTGGTTTGCATCCTGTCCAAGTAGGCACTCACATTCTAGTCAGGGTAAGTGTAGTACACACTAAGTTTACCTGTGCTCCTCCTCTGGTTGTTTGGCTCAGAGCAGTCGGGCTAAACTAAAGAGGCAATGTGTAAAATATTTGTACACACAATCAAACACACACACACACAGTGCCACTCCACACCAGTTTAGAAAAATAGCTAATATATATCTGAGTAAAACAAGACCAAATGACAAAATTCCACCATACACAAGTCAAGATATGAATGTTTCAAGATTAAATGCAGTTATAGCACTTCGAAACACAAAAGCTCCAGTCTGGGCTATCTCGCCATGCTAGACGGGGATGAATCCACAAGTACAGGCTGACCTTGATGGAGCGTGGGCTGGCTACAGAGTCACATAGAACCCAGTACAGTACCTTGGAGATGTTGAGAATCAAAGACGATGTAAGGCACCAGGGAGGTGAGGCGTCGCTGAAGCAGTTGCGGCGTCTGTTCCTTACTGCTATGCAGGTCCTTGGCACATCGGTGCTCGGGGATGGTACGTTGCATAATAGAGGTGAGATGTCACTGATGAAGTGAGGCATTGTTTCCTGAAAGCGGTGCAGAGTTGTTGAGCCGCTGATGCCAGGGGACGATGCGAGGTGCAGGGGAAGTGATGCAGCAGTTGTGGATAGGCATCAGTTCAGATGGCGGGGTGGTGTCGTTGAAGCGTCGAGGGTCATGCTGTGAGGTGTTGATTTCACAGCATTGATGTCACACCAGAGGGCCGCAGGTGCTGCGGTAGAGTCGGAGTTGGGCGTCACGGACTTCGGCTATGCGGTACTCAAGACTCACACGGTGGCAGTTCTTCGGAGGTGTTGCTGCAGAACTTGTGTTGTAAGTCGTAGTCATTGCATTGAGCTGGGACCATGGCTTTGGTATAGGCAGCGAGGCCAGTTCCGAAGTGGCGCTCAAACTTGATGTGCTGATTTTCTTCTTTTTAGCACAGAAACTCACTTCTAAGGGCCCAGGAACTGGATTTGGCAGCACTTGGCAGAGTAGGGCTCTCAGCAGAGGAGCCCAGGTGCTGCAGATGAAGTCTTTGATGTCCCTGAGACTCCCAACAGGAGACAGGCTCAGCTCAAGTCCATGGAGAAACTTTAGTAAGCAGGATGCAGAGGGCAAAGACCAGTCCTCTCACTCCCAGGACAGAAGCAGCAATAAGCAGGCAAACAGAGCACAGCAAGCAGCAAAGTAGCAGTCCCTCCTGGCAGCATAACAGCTCTTCTTGGCAGAATGTCCTCAGTCCAGAAGTGTTCTGAGTATTTGGTGTCAGAGGTCCAGTACTTATACCAATTTTAGCCTTTGCAGTAGGGAAACTTCAAAGAAAGGTCTTTGTAGTGCACAACACCATGCTCTTCCTGGCCCTGACTCCAGACACACTACAGGGAGGTATACAGCTCTTTATATGGGGACAGGCCTAGCTGTAGTGAAAAATGAATTTAGCAGTGTTCACTACAAGGACATGTAAAACTTTAAAGTACATGTCCTACCTTTTAAATACAATGCACCCTGCCCATGGGGCAACATTAGAGGTTCCTTACATGAAAATGAAGGGAAGGTTTTGGCCTGGCAAGTAGGTGAATTTACCAGGTTGAAATGGCAGTTTAAAACTGCACCTACAGGCTCTGCAGGGGCAGGCCTGAGACAGGTTTGATGGGCTACTCATGTGGGTGGCACAATCAGTGCTGCAGGCCCACCAGTAACTATAAAAGTTGTCATTTATTCACTTTAACCATTCTGTGCCTCCGCCTGTCCCTAGAATACAAGTCTGGGTCAGGGTGACAGCTGGGCTTTTGTGGATTCACTCTAGATAGTCACACACAAAGAGAGCTGAGGTGTGCCCTGCATATACTGATGCCCATCACCAGGTTGATGAGCCTTCCTGACCTAGAGTGGAGGGAGAAGCTGACACTTGCACCCGAATAGGGCTGTGCCTGTCCCCACACAAAGAGCTGCATACTCCCCTGTAGTGTGTCTGGAGCCAGGGCAAGGAAGGACAGGGTCTTGTGCACTACAATGACATTTCTTTGAAGTCTCCCTACTTTAAAGGCTAAAATGGGTATAAGTACTGGACCTCTGGCACCATAAACTCAGAACATTGCTGGACAGAGGACATTCTGCCAGGAAGAAGAGATGCTGGGCTGCCAGGAAGGACTACGACTTTGCTACTTGCTTTGCTGTGCTGTCCTGATGCCTGCTGCTTCTTGCCTGGACATGAGAGGACTGGACTTTACTCTCTGCATACTGCTTTCTAAAGGTTCTCACAGGGCTTGACTCAGCTTGTCTCCTGTTGCTGAAGTCTCAGGGACATCAAAGACTTCATATGCATCTTGCAATCAGCACCTGGGCTCCTCTGCTGTGAGTCCTGACCTGCTAAGTAGTGACAAACCCAGTCCTGAGCCCTTGGATGTGAAGTTGGTGCTGAAAAACAAGAAAATTGATGCCTCAATACCATCAACACCATCCTGCATTGCCTCTTCCTGCACCGAAGCCGTGGACACCGCTCACCAGGTGTGCAATGCCACGACTTCAACACAGCCCCAACCTTGCCGCAGCACTGCCGTAGAACCACTGCAGCGTGAGTCTCGACACCGCGCCACCGACGTCTGTGGTGCCCAGTCCCGACTCTGAGGAATCCCCGGCCCTGCTTGACTCCCGACTGAAGCAGCACCTTGGGCCCAGCGGTTTGACTCTAACGACGAAAAATTGATGCTCCGCGCTCTCGACAACAACGAAGCATCGACACCACATCGCTTCTTGGAAGCGAGGTCTCGCAACGACCCTGCACCACCATATGGAATCGATGCCTCACCTGTAACCACGACGACTCACCTCTACTGCGCAACAACATGTCCCTGGTTCCTGACGCCGTGTTCTTGGTCCGACGCTGTGTTTTTGGTCTTCGACGCCCCCAAGGTACTGAAGTGCACCCAAATAGCCCCAGTTGTAGCTATAGACTTCTAAGCACTGCAATGTTGAGTTTGTCTTTAAAAATTCATATCTTGACTTGTGAACATTGGATTTTTGGCATTTTGGTCTTGTTTTACTCATAGAAATATTGGCTATTTTTCTGAACTGGTGCGGAATACTTCTATGATTACTGTGTGTTTGTGCACAAACACTTTACACATTGCCTCTTTAGTTTAGTCTGACTGCTCTGAGCCAAGCTACCAGAGGGTGAGCACAGGTAAACTTAGTGTGTACTACACTTACCCTGACGATAGTGTGGGTCCCTACTTGGACAGGGTGCAAACAATTGCCAACTATAGGCCCCATTTCTAACATGTTTTAATAGGTACCTGTTTTTGGCTTATAAGATATTTCGACCCTGAGGAACATTGGTTTTCAGCCGTGAGGATAGGTCTTGTATTTGTGCATTACATACAGTGATTGGTGTACACTTCTTCCATATCTCAGACCATCACATACCAGCATACTATTTTTTCTTTTTCCTCTTCGGCAACCTTTTGAGTTTTTTCAAAAACCATGTCTCAATCTGGAGATCCATCAGCTGTACCTGCAGTAGTGGAGTTTGAGCAGGAGAAGTTGGAAACCTACATGGTGTCCTAGCTCAAAGGTTTTCTGCAGGGATTTCAAGTGTTCTTTTAAAGGCCTCACTAGAAAGGAGGAGGTGCTGAGGGCCTGGTTAGCAGCCAGGGATGCAGCTGTGCACCCAGAGGATGAGAATGTTGTTGGAGAGGAGGGGGAACCTAGTCTGCATCTGGTATAGATGGAAGAGCCAGCACTGCCTGTGAGGCGGGGGGCAGCCTGAATGGTAAAGGAGCTCCCTCGAAAGCTGGCAGCCGTATTTCCTCTCAAGGTCTGTCCCCAGAGGAGCTGGAGAACAGATGGAAAGTAAGAAAGCTCAAGTTGAAGCTGGTAAAACTCAAATGGGATATCAAGAAAAGTAAGTTGGATATGGAGAAACAGGAAATGATTTTAGATCATGAGCTTAAGTTGAGAGAGCTGGATTTGGAAGCCAAGAGGGCTGAGTCCAGTACAGATGGTGGCAGCAAAAGTGCCATATCCAGTACTGAAGAAAAAGTTTACTAACCCAGACACTTGGCGCCTAACGTCAAGGAGGGGGATGACATACACCAGTGGTTTCAGGCATGTGAGGTAGCTCCACAGGTGCACCGGGTCCCAGAGGAGGATTGGGGAACTGGCATAAGGAGTCATATTCCTGGTGGTGGGAGGGACACTCTACTGGCCGTAGAAGGGAATGACAAGGAGATGTGTACCGCCATGTGTGAAGCCCTGGTAAGGAAGTATGGAGTCACCCCAGAAGAGTGTAGGTTGAGTTTCAGGGGCAGTCAGATACTGTCTCACAAGTCCTGGGGGAATTTTGTTGGGTACTTTTTCAAGACACTGAATGGTTGGGTGAAGGGTAGTATGGTGAACACACTTAAGGGGCTGTGCAATGTGATTGCTAGAGAGCATATGTTCTTTCCCTGTTTTCCAGAGCTAAACCTGGATGAATGTAAGTTATCTGGCACAGGAGGCAGACTTCTGGGTGAGTGGCAGAGGGTCTGAAAAGGCATTTGGGAGTGATCCTAAAGGAAGTGGCTTAGGTTTTCCACAACCGAGGGCGGGGGAGGTTCACAGTAGCCCAGACAGGTCACAATGTAGTGGGATGGGTAAAAGGTCTCATGCCCCTTCTCAGAGGTGGAGGAGAGGTGTGGGTGGGCAGAGGCCCAGGATGCACTATACCCAGTCCCAGAGCCTGGAGAATTCCCAAAGGGAACACCAGAGAGGGAGCCTAGTCTGTATCAGGAGACCGTCCTCTGAGGGGGAGCCCCATAGTGTCAGGAGAACTTGGGGTGGCGGCTGCCACATGCGTCTCACCAGTTTTGATGTTTGTCAGTACCACTCCGCAGAGGAGGGTGCAGAAGTCCAGATGGAGGAGTAAGGGGGGGTGGGAGACATTCCCCGGTGGTAGGACCAGTGGGTCAGCGGCTGCCAGCTCTGAGATCAGAGCACCACAGGACTGACCCTGGAGACGCCACTTCTGGTCTGGGAAACTCCATGCTCTGTCGTATAGACAGGGGTCGGGAGACCTGCGCCAGGCAGGTTCTTGCCTAACACATGCAGAATGCGGTTCCCTTGGGTGGGGTAGGGATTCTCCCCCGGAAGTCCTGGCTTGCCATGCACCTGTTCAGCCTGAGGGTCCAGACCCTGGGTTGAAGGACCAGTCTCAGGATACCATCTCAGGATACCACCCCTAAACTGGTGGGAGGGAGAGTGGACAAAGGGTTAGAGAGCCCCAGAGGTCCTGAGGCCTGGCTCTTGTCACTGACAGATGTTGTTAGCCATTGTTGGTTGCTGTCCTTGTTTACAGAGTTGCCCTTGGGTTGGGGATAGATGTCAAACCCGGGGGTGGAATGGGCCACATCACTGCATTGGCCTTGGTGATACTGTCTGCCTACTAGGATGCATCTGTGAGCAAAGTAAGATTAGGAGCTGCATAGATGGAGTCCACCGGTAAGGAGAGGGATTCCCCATGGGTTAGCTTAGTGGGCCCTGAGAGTATAGACAGAGGGAACCATCTGGGTTCAGAGAGGCATAGAACTGTGACTTTCCCCTGCAGTAGCGGGACAGGGTCCATCTTCTATTGCGCTAAGCATGGAAGCCCATCAAGGTATGGATTACTCTACCCTGGCTTTAGGTTGGATGGAGGTTGTGTTGGACCTAGCCCTTTTTGCAGGGCTATCCCCAAACTTTTTGCCTTCCTCTGTCTATTTTACTGACCTTCTTTTTGTTGGCTTTGGGACTCTGGGCACTCTACCACTGCTAATCAGTGCTAAAGTGCATATGCTCTCTCCTCTAAAACATGGTATGATTGATTTCTCCATGATTGGCACTGTGCAGGTGGGACATGTGCTTTTAAGTTTTACATGTCCAGATAGTGAAAAACAGCTAAATTCGCTTTTCACTATAGCAAAGCCTATCTCTCCCATAGGTTAGCATTTTACAAGGGTATCTTCCAATTGGGAGCTGATAGAAAATTGGAGTTGGGTGTCTCTGGACTCACAATTTAAAAACACATATTTTCGTAACATTGATTTTTATATTGCAGGTCTGAAAATGCCACTTTCAGAAAGTTGGCATTTTCTTAGTTTAACCATTCGGTGCCTATGCCTGTCCCTAGAATACATGTCTGGGTTGGATGACACTTTCTTTGAAGTCTCCCTACTTCAAAGGCCAAAATAGGTGTAAGTACTGGACCTCTGACACCATAACAGTAGAAACAGAAATACTTCTGGACTGAGGACATTCTGCCAGGAAGAAGAGCTGTTGTACTGCCAGGAGGGACTGCCACTTTGCTGCTTGCTTTGCTGTGTTGTCCTGCTGTCTGCTGCTTCTTGCCTCGGAGTGAGAGGACTGGACTTTGCTCTCTGTGTCCTGCTTTCTAAAATTTCTCCAAGGGCTTGAGTCAAGCTTACCTCTTGTTGGAAGTCCAAAGCTGCCAAGTGGTGCATAACCCAGTCCTGGACCCTTGGAGGTGATTCTGGTGCTGCAACCAAGAAACCAACGCATCGACTCCAAGTGTCACTTCGGAACCAGCGCCTCCCTGTGAAATTGCTCCCTGCACCGAAGCCGTGGTCCCTGCTTGCTGAGTGTGCAATGCAACAACTTACAACACAAGCCCCGATAGTGCCGCAGAGCCTCCAAAGTGCTGTCGCTGCATGAGTCCCGAGCACTGCTTCACCAAAGTCCATGATGCACCGATCCAACACCTGCGGAGTGCCTGAGGCCTGATGGTTCAACATCAATGCCTTGGAATCAACGCCCTGCACAGTGACATCGATGCATCATTGACACCGCGCTGCCTTCATACCCTGAGATCTCACACCTGCAACTGACACATCCCCTCCCCTGCGCCCCACATCATCCGTGGGCTCTAGCTGCTCAATGACCGTGCACCGCCTCCAGGAACCGACGCATCACTTTGGTTCTGTGACACCTGCCTTCGTGACATCTCACCTCCTCTGCGCCTCACTCCGTCTTTGACTTTGTGACGCATTCAAGGTACTGGACTGGGATCCGTGCGACTCCTGCAGCCGGCCCGCACATCCATTGCGGTCGGGCTGAACTTGTGGATTTGTCTCGGTCAAGCGCGACCAAATAGCCCCAGTTGGAACTATTGTTTTCTAAATGCTATAACTGCATTTAATATTGAAGGATTCATATCTTGACTTGTGTATGTTGGATTTTTATCGTTCTGGTCTTGTTTTACTTAGATACATATTGGCTATTAGTATTTTTCTAAACCAGTGTGGAGTACTTTTGTGGTATTTTCACTGTGTTACTGTGTGTGTGTGTGTGCACAAATACTTTACACATTGCCTCTTTAGTTTAGCTTGATTGCTCTGTGCCAAGCTACCCGATGGTGAGCACAGGTAAACTTAGTGTGTACTACACTTACCCTGAGTAGAGTGTGGGTCCCTACTTGGGCAGGGTGCATACCACTGCCAACTAGAGACCCCATCTCTAACATACACCAAATATAATAGAACAACGGAAGTCAATCAGACCCCAGTGTTTGGGCTTGACTGAAACTCCCTGCAATAAGTTACACTTCTATGGGATGTGCCGCTGAGTTCATGTGCTTGACTGATCATTCGCCACTAAACCGCCCCCGTTTTGCACCAGTTATGCATTTCCAGTATTTAGCGCTCAATTTTAACATCAACCTGGAGCAGGTACTAAAATGAAGGGCCACAGTCAAGCAATCGAGATCAGGGCTCTACTGCGCCAAAGCAAAAACAAGGAAAACAAAACAAATGCACCCATCTTCGCAGTAATACCGACCTCTAAACGAGTACTTAAATATCCATGAGTAAAGACCAAATACAGAGGGAACGGCCAGGCGTTGGAGACAGACAGGTGGACACAGGAAGATCTGGAAACCGGAGTAAAGCAGGATCCAGAAAAAGTGTAAGGCGGATCTTATCTGACAATCCTTCCCTCCACATCCATGGCACCAGCATGAAGAGGCAATGAGGAGAACGAGGGGGTGCGTCAGAGAGTTTGCAAACAAATGTACCACCTTTCAAAACATAAATCCAAACCCAACCCTAATCTAAACCTAAATCCACACCGAATGCACCACCTTCCCAAACCACAAGCTGCAGCTCCTGCTGCATGAAACTGGGAGGTGGTGGGATAAGCTGTGGACCACAGGACAGCACGTGACAGCACTAGTCCACTCCAGGTCCAGTGACACAGAGACAGCTCTACAGGGCCAGGCCTTGAAGCCTTTATCCAGTTCACTGACCGATAGATAACACAGGCCCAGGTGATGACTCATGAGCAGACACTCTGAAAGATAAATAGAGCCCAGGTCTGGCCAAGACGTGTAACCTTAGGCATTCCGGTGAGACTTCATTGTATTGAATTGACTGGCTTGGCGCGTGAAAGCACTTTCCTCACATCCGTGCATGTGTGATCGGATCTCCCCGTGACAGCATGATGGCTGCTGCAGACAGGCTGACCGGAGATACATTTGTGTTTCAATTTAAAAAAACACATGTGTTGTAAATGCAAAACAGATGTGCTTTCTGTGCTGGTTTGGGGAATCTGTCTTCATGCCCTTTTAGGGAGTTTCTAAACTTGTAAAATCCGGACTTATCTAGATCAAATTCAAATGGACTTTATTTGCGTGACAACATATACCATTAATGCCAAACTTGACGCGTGGGCTTGGACTGATGAACACAAAAACAGCAAGATTGGTACTTTACTACACTTCAGCTGTGACGCAGATGTATACACTTATACATTACCTGCAAAAGAGAGACGTTTGACATCCCAAATCTTAGCTGGTGACAAATGGCAAGATATCTGGCACCTATTTCATCTTTCTCTGTCTGCCAAGGATAATTCATAATTTATCTTAGCTTTATCCTAGAAAGTGTTATACTTTCTCAAAGAGCTTCAAAAAAAATTCGGATATCTTTTTATTGGCCTGGACGAAAAGTGTCTCTCTTTGATTGCAGCCCATCTACAGGATCTACAGTAAGGGAGCAGCAATGTCTCTTTGCAGTTTAGACCAGTAGATTGTGTAGCCATGGAGAAGAAGTCCTTATGTTTACTTTGTGTGTTGGTAAACGTCTGGAGACTGAAGGAAGTCACTTATTAAAAGGCACTGGTGTCGTCTGGGACCCATGCTTGGAAGGCAGTGGCCATGCACTGCCTCACTGTAAAGGATATTTGGTAAAGGGGTTTATGTGAAATTTTTGGATATGATGGGCAATTGTGTATTGGGAGTAAATATAGGAAGTATTTGCAAATTGATTTAAATTTCAACATATAATTAACTATTGATTGGAAGTTTTTATTTGTAAATTTAACTGTACATATTTTATTCGAAATTTTGTTAAATTTGAATTTTATTTTAGTTTCTTGACTGTGTCTTTGGCAAATTGCAATGATTTTAATTAATCGAGCAATAAAAAAAGTACTCAACTTGACCTGGCTTTTATGAAATGTACTGTAATATACATGAAAAGGCGTCTCTATATTATCACCACCCTGTTTAAAAGTGTATTCTCTGTCAGTGAACTGGGATGCTCTGATTGCTCTTCCTTGTCCCCCTCTTTGCCATGTAAGGGCATTCTGAAAATCCTTAAAATCAAAATGCCTAAGTTTGATTTAAAAAAACCAACATACATATTGGACCTTGCCATCGACGGTTCATAAGCACCTCACTTTCCCAATATAGTCCAGCGTGTCTGCTTCAACGTCCCATGAAGCCATAATCAACTCTGGGTACGATGGAGGGGGACAAGGAAAGGGGCAAGGAAGAAGGAAGCAGGATAATGACGTTAGCCAATGGTCAGTGGGCTAATACATACACTCCAGGGGTCTGTGTTTGACCTCAAGGCCAGAGGTTCGAAAGCATGGTTCCTGCGCAGACTTTCATCCTTATGAGGTTGGTAAAATACCAGGGAGTTGGGTAAAAACAAACATCTTTTTTCAGCATGAACATACCCTTCTAGGTGAATGTGCGTTTCACAAATACACATTCAGTTATTACCAGTAAGTAATCAGGTAACTTCATCATTCTCTTCCTCCTCCTAGTTGTATGAGAATATACCTAAACTACCCACTAGAGCACTTAGCTTCTAGAAAACACACAACTCCCTGGAATTAATGACACCAAGAAAGTTTAATGCTACAGAAAGAAACTAATATGTATTATATGAAGCTCAGACTGTTTACGGTTTTCTTTTTTTGTTTTTGGCTGTACGCCGTCAATTAAAAAAAACAAACGTAACCCCTCAAACTATGGATTAGTAGGTGCCAAAGTAATGTGGGAACACGGGTTAGTGTTGGTCCTTCACCTATAGAATCTGTATTCTTGTTAAGATCAAGGAGACACAGTGCACTTCATACCTTATATTTTCGAAGTACAGTTTCTTCAATAATACTATTTTGATAATCACTAAAATAGATGAACACATTTTGTATAACAATAGAAATAGTGACAACAAAATCCCTTCACCGTGCTTTAAATGACAGGTATGAAGTACATATGGGAATAACAACAATTGTATGTAAAACACAAGATACAGCACTGTATGTGCAATTTATTCAAAGCATGCCTAATAAACCCTGGTGGGAAAGGGAGACTCCATGCATTTTATGATGATTCTCAGGGCTACACTGCATAAGTCTATCTTTATTACAGTCCAGAAAGGGGCCCCTTTCAGTGCAAAAAATGTAATATTTGGAGAAATCCATTCTCAGTGGCCTTCATAGTTCTCC
Source organism: Calotriton arnoldi (assembly GCA_963921515.1). Taxonomy (NCBI): domain Eukaryota; kingdom Metazoa; phylum Chordata; class Amphibia; order Caudata; family Salamandridae; genus Calotriton; species Calotriton arnoldi. The sequence continues at coordinate 1,116,619 of CAWUFW010002732.1, forward strand.
ATATTCATTAGTATAGGTGCAATGGATCCTCCTCCTTATGATCATCTATGTGTTGCGCTTTGGCCTTGGGGACTGGTTTCACTGGTATTCATCAGGACTTGGGGGTCTAAGGAGTTTTAGGGAGAGAGTAGAGTGCTGTAAATTCTGAGGAAGGTATGACATTCCCCATAGCAGTAGATAGTTCCTAGGCTATTGGGCATCTTTCTCAAAGGTCAGTGGAATCATTTAACAAACATGTGCTCTATAAGCTGCAGTTGTGAGGTATCCCTTGAGGCTCTTGGGCTCGGATACAGTCATCCTTTTCTTTAACAGCTCTGTGGTGAAGCAGTCCCGGTCCATCGGCTTTGAGATTCCTTTAAGCAGGAGTTGCTGTTTGTGTTTTTTGTGCACTGTCATGCCTCGTGACAATGATGGTGACAAAGCTGTACTCCAGCAAGTGTCTACATCATCTACTCCTAGTGGGAGGCACCTAGGGAAGGATATAAAGCTACAAATATGTCATGCAGTTCCCCCAACTGAGAGCCAAGGATAGTATGATCACCAACGGAGAAGACTTCACTTCTAATGGCAGAACACAAAACTGTGATAGTCCAGGATTCAGAATCCCAGGGAGTGGTGATGCTCTCTTGCAATGTGGACCTGGAAGCACATGTCCTCCAGACCCAAAAGCATCATAGATTCCCTGGACTGATTAGTGGAATCATTTTGAGGAGTGTGCCCATCTTAAAGGGCGATATTTAGAAGCAGAAGGTTTTCTTCAGGTTGATAATTATTCTAAAGTCCAGTGACAACTTCTGAACCAAGAAGACATGAGAGGAAACTAACCCTCTCTGTTCCTGGAGCAGGAAACACAGCCTTTCCGATTAAAGTCCTGAATACACTCTTAGGAGAGATTGTTTATCAGTCATGTTTGAGTTCCATGAAGGTTCTAGCCAAATTCAATTGAGAGTCTATGAGGAGAATCCTATCATTTGGCTATCTGACTGGATCTCCAGTTCACATCATTTTGAAACTGACTTTTCATAAATGTTCCAGAAACGTTGACCCCACAAACATAAGGTGTGGAAGGCAGAAACCTGCCATGATAGTGAGAACTGTTGACCAGAATTGCCTCTAGCCGCATACTGGGGTTAACCAGAAACCTTAGCTGCAGGCATGCCCCTTAACGTGCCTTGTTCCTGAGCAAAACACCCTGAATGGAAAGAGCAGCAAAGCCTATGAAGGAAATGAAGGCTATGGTCGACTTTAGCTTGTGCAAAAAAGGATGAATATGCTTTCTGTTCTTGAAAGCTCTGTGACCAACCTCATTCAGATGTTGTCAATACTGCTTTTACCCAAGAAGGGTGATTTCAGTAGGTTGGACTTCTATAGTCCCTCTATCTTGAGAGCTCCAATTCATGCCAGCTAACTAATTATACACATGTGCCTGCTGCAAGGGCTATCCCTCTTACAACATCATAGGAGGTGTCTGCCAAGAATTGGGTCTGAAAATCCTTCATCTCAAAGAGTTCTGAACAGCATAATTCTTCATAAAAGTTCAAAGAAAAGGCCTGAAAAGCTTTCTTTGATAAAAACACAGAGGTTAAGAAGTTAATGTAGAATGTTGCATAGAGTGTACTCACAATTTTAAACTGGAGCCTCTAGAGTGACAAAGATTATTATCAAGAACAATGGGAAGAGTCGCCGATGTATTCATCCAATCAATAATTTATGGCTCTACTTAAATACTTATTAGACGAATGCAAGAGCGCCTCTAACTGTTTTTATCAATTGGTTGAGTCAGTAATAGGTTGAGGTCAGAATATATTTACTTCAGGACTGTGTCACCTTTCCTGTCTATTGTAACCGTCCAATGTCCCTTCATAAGGACTGCTCATTTATCTGCCAGATCAGACAGTTTTACCAGACTATGTTTTCTGCAAGGCAGTGATCACTTTCTTGTCTATCATATATGTCGAAGATCAGACATCAATGGGCTTTTAAAAATAATCTATCATGATTTGTCATCTGCCGCTGGCAAAAGATACAGCGTGTTCAAAAACCCAGTAGCCACCCCTATTCCAGGTCCTTTAAATCGGATAACTGTACACCTGTAAGGTCTGGTTTATTGGAATGTTTGGTGGAGACGGAGCTTTGTTGAAACCTCTATGCCATTGGAGTAATACATCAAATGTAAATCCCAGAAGGAACCGAGGATTGTCCGTTACAGTAGGGGCCTCCGTATTTTTTAATGAGTGATTCAGTGAGGGCTGCATCATCCTGGACACTGCTCGTGTGAGGATCATGAAGATGGAAGGATCCGAGTCTGAAAGCTCAGATGAAGAGCCACTTTTATGCCACTTTTTTTACACCTGCTTTCCTTGGCTGCTGCTTCTGTTCCAAGATATGTCTCTCTTCAACTGGAGCTTTGACATAGAGGAGAGAGTAAGTAAGTGTGGTTACCTTTTTGTCTGTGCTCCTTTCACTGCATCCCCGCCTCGTGGGAAGGGGGTAATCTTGCATCTTGTGCTCGGGCAGGTGAGTCTCTACACCCCTTGGCCCTATATGAATGAACTGTATGTGTAACAGCAACAACCAAGTAAACTGCACCTCCAACAGCATACAAGTCACTGTGGAAACGACCAGTTCCAGTATGCGGAGTCCGGTGCAAGAAGGGCCAGCACTTGTCAGCTGATAGGATCCAAGCGTGAGGACATCAGCACATCTTTAACATGTACTCTCGACACAATGGCGTAATTCCTGAACTCGCTGTTTCCATGAGATGCAACAACGCAGCTCCAACAAGCACAGGCTCCAGCTACAAAGCAACTCTAACCCAAGATGTTTCTGCGCAGTGACTACAGTCGTGCTCTCTTGACACATGCATGCACGCTCCTCTGCCAGGAACAGGCCCATCCGCAGTCACCCCGCATGAGGGGGGCAGAGAAAGAAGTGGTGGTCTCACTCCACTCACCCCCTCCCGCTTTAATCAGCAGTACCAAATAAAGAAACTCAAACCTTACACGGGGGCTTTGCACCAATTTATTCTTCTCATATGAAGTGTAGCCATCTTCATGGCCAGGCCATGACTCAGCATAAACGGGTACCAGTGTGCGCCCTCAGATGACATGACATCTCCTCACGCAAGAGGCAGTGGCGTAAAGAGACTTGAGGGGGCCCACCAAGTACATGGAGGGGCCCCCTCTCCGGGTTCAGGCAGGAGCTCTCAGGCCAGAGTCCTGTGCGGGGGGGGGGTGCAGCTCGCTCCCCCCCCATGCACGGCGCGGGCTGCGGGGGCCTGTGTTACACCACTGCCAATTGGGACCCTTCCTGGGAACTGGCCGGAAATTCGAAAAAATATGACGCAAGCGAACCTGGTACTCCTCTTTCCACAGGACCCAAGGAGACATTTATCACATAAGAGTCACAGAAAAAGGGGGCGCGTTGGAAGGGGACAAGGGTCGTAATGTTTTTGGCTTCATAGTAGGCAGCAGTTGGCTTGTCTCAGGAGATGCGAAGTCGCTGCAGAAACCACTGGAGGGAGAGCAGCAGACCAAGGAGGGCACTGGAAGGCGGTAAAATGTACGTGTTTGTTAGTCTATTTCTACCTCCACCTAAAGAAAGTTGCAGCGAATTGAGTACAAGAAGGTGAGGCGGGAGGCTTTCTCCTTTCCGTGCTCCAGTGTACACATCCGTTGGGCTGCGGGGTGGGAGATGTTCATGTGAAATATCGACGACTAAGAGACGTCCCCACCACTGAAACTGCCTTTAACTTAAACCAGCTGCCTGCACTGTTTTCATAAGGAAAATATAAAAGAGCGCAGTGTCGTTTTTAATTCTGGAAGACCCTGCCCTCAGTTCTCGCAATAGCATACAATGCCTGCCCTCCCCCTGAAGACCATGGGCCATGCCGAATCAGGAAAAGAATTTTGTCAAAGAGGCAGAATGAAGAAAACACTGAATACTGTCCATCATTCTCTGGTGCCTGAGTCCCATCTGTTCTGAAAATCAGCAGAACACTCAATTACTGTGACAAGTTTCTGAACTAAGGAGGAAGCAATGTCATGTCATTTCAATTCTGAAAATAGTGCAGGGTCACTTCAGGTATCAGTCTCAGAAACTCGGGGTCTGGGAGCCACTTAGAGAAACTGCAGTCTCCATTTGCAGAAGCTATGGACACCTGCACTGCCCCCAACCTACCTGTGTCTAGTTTCCAATCTGCAGGAGCGTGGCCGAGAGCATCACCCCTGGGCACATGCACTGCCCCTGCCCTACCTGCATCTAGCATCTTATATATTTTGCAGGTGCGCAGCCTGTGAGCAGCACCTCTGGCCACAAGCTGTAGACACATGCACTGCCCCGTCCTACCTGCATCTAGCCTCCCATCTGCGGGAGTGCGGCCCACGAACAACATCTCTGGGCACAAGCGATTAGAACATCCACTGTCCCTGTCCTACCTGCATCTAGCTTCCTATTTGCCGAAGCGCGGCCCGCGGGCAGCGCCTATGGGCACATGCGGTGGGCACATGCACTGCCCCGTCCTACCTGCATCTAGCATCCTATCTGCAGGAGCACGGCCGGTTAGCAGCACCTCTGTTCACTAGCTGTGGACACATGCACTGCCCCGTCCTACCTGCATCTAGCCTCCAATCTGCAGGAGCGCGGCCCACGGGCACATGCACATGCACTGCCCCGTCCTACCTGCATCTAGCCTCCAATCTGCAGGAGCGCGGCCCACGGGCACATGCACATGCACTGCCCCGTCCTACCTGCATCTAGCATCTTATCTGCAGAAGTGCGACTCATGAGCAGCACCTCTGGCCACTAGCTGTGGACACATGAACTGCCCCTGTCCTACCTGCATCAAGCTTCCTATCTGCAGGAGCACGGCCGGTTAGCAGCACCTCTGTTCACTAGCTGTGGACACATGCACTGCCCCTGTCCTACCTGCATCTAGCCTCCCATCTGCAGGAGTGCGGCCCACGAACAACATCTCTGGGCACAAGCGGTTGGAACATCCACTGTCCCTGTCCTACCTGCATCTAGCTTCCTATTTGCCGAAGTGCGGCCCGCAGGCAGCACCTCTGGGCACATGCGGTGGGCACATGCACTGCCCCGTCCTACCTGCATCTAGCATCCTATCTGCAGGAGCACGGCCGGTTAGCAGCACCTCTGTTCACTAGCTGTGGACACATGCACTGCCCCGTCCTACCTGCATCTAGCATCTTATCTGCAGGAGTGCGACTCATGAGCAGCACCTCTGGCCACTAGCTGTGGACACATGAACTGCCCCTGTCCTACCTGCATCTAGCTTCCTATCTGCAGGAGCACGGCCGGTTAGCAGCACCTCTGTTCACTAGCTGTGGATACCTATACAGCCACTGTCCTACCTGCATCTAGCTTCCTATCTGCAGGAGCACGTCCGGTTAGCAGCACCTCTGTTCACTAGCTGTGGACACATGCACTGCCCCTGTCCTACCTGCATCTAGCCTCCCATCTGCAGGAGTGCGGCCCACGAACAACATCTCTGGGCACAAGCGGTTGGAACATCCACTGTCCCTGTCCTACCTGCATCTAGCTTCCTATTTGCCGAAGCGCTGCCCGCGTGCAGCACCTCTGGGCACATGCGGTGGGCACATGCACTGCCCTGTCCTACCTGCATCTAGCATCTTATCTGCAGGAGTGCGACTCGTGAGCAGCACCTCTGGCCACTAGCTGTGGACACATAAACTGCCCCTGTCCTACCTGCATCGAGCTTCCTATCTGCAGGAGCACGGCCGGTTAGCAGCACCTCTGTTCACTAGCTGTAGATACCTATACAGCCACTGTCCTACCTGCATCTAGCTTCCTATCTGCAGGAGCACGGCCGGTTAGCGGAGGAGAGGAGAGGAGAGGAGAGGGGAGAGGAGAGGAGAAGTGGGGAGAGGAGAGGAGAAGTGAGGAGAGGATAGGATAGGATAGGATAGGAGTGACACAAAAGAGAATTACAGAGAAGATACGAGAGAAATGATAACTAAATGAGATCAGAGTGAAGACTTGAAGAAGAGTTGAAAGAGAAGGTGCAGGGGAGGAATGAGAGAGGAGACAGGAAAGAAATCAGAAGGAAGGCACAGGGAAGGTCCTGAAGAGGAGACAGAAGAAATAAATCAGAGACGAGGCACAGGGTAGAGATCAGAGGAGACAAACAATGGAACATATATTAAAATATCTACGACAGATAAGGAACACAACTTTACGACCAGACTTATAATCCCAAGAAACTTTAGGAATGGGAGCAGCAGATTCATCATCTCATTTCGTAAAACTCTTTGCGATTCAACGTCTATGCCTCGCATTGACGCCAGGCCCAACTCAGACCACAAGAGGACCAGGTCTTCTACTCTTGCCTGCTCTCATAGTCTACTTTCAAACAAGTCCTGTAGAGCACTGGGAAAAAAACACCAACATGTCTAATTTCCCATGCCAGAGGTTAGTCAATAGGGATATCATTTTCAGTGTTCAGGTCTTTCATTTCCAGGATTCATCGGCATTTAGAAGACTCAACTCCCCAAATGGAGCAGGGTGTGAGAGAAATTCTCTTTGCCTCGAGCATCTGAGACCACATACAGTCCTTCACTCTGGATTGGTCGGTGAAGCCACCAGTACATCTGAAGATTGAACCCCTGCAGAACCATTGCAAAACGTACATTGTAAGATCCCGGATGAACTCAGCAAACTAAAGTCAATGTCCAGATCTCCAGATCGTTACTCAAAATTTCTTCCCCACCCACCACTGACCCAACACCCCTGAATCTGGTGCCAGGCCAGTGCTGCACGATGATGCATGATCTTCCATTGTGTCATCTCTTCTCTGGTCAAGCGGCGCTGAAGGCCTCCAATGAGTTAAGCCCACACAAGCCATTCCATTGTTGGTTACACTGAACACACTATTCAGTTCGCCATTGTTTTCTCCACCTATAATAAGTCAAACGGAACCGCACAGATGCTAGGAGACAGATGTAAGGGCCCAGCAGGGGGCTGCATCAGGAAGTCAATGGAATTCCGGCCAACCGGGAGTTCAGCTAGATACACCCTATGTGTAGTATTTACTTTGCATGTATTGCTTCTAATAACTATATATTGGAAAGTAGGTAGAGCCTAAGCGAGATGCAGAGAGAAAGAAGAAGAATGTTCCTTTTCTAAAGATGTGAAAGCCTTCTTGTTTCAATTTCAGATTATCAAAAAAGTCACAATTTCCTTTGATTTGCAAACCTATTGTGAAATAAGTTATGCTTTGATTGAGAAAGACCGTTAGGTCTTGGATAAGCTAGAAGCATGTCAGATTTGGGCCTCATTCACAAATCCGTTTTTTTGTGTAAGGTAATATTTTTTGAGTGTCGCACAACGTTTGCAATTCAATATAGTGGGTTTGCACTCATAGAAAGGTTTTCTTACACAAACATTTTCGGCTGAGTAAATGTAGTCCTTAGGGCAGAGAGGTGCACATCCAAAGGCTAAAATACCTTTACATTTATGCACCCCCCCCCCCAAACATGTCTGTTTGTGGTTACTACGATTGAGGGTATTCACAAACTTCTTTTCGGTCCATTCCCGCCAAGGAAGAGGATGGAAATATACTCCTGACAATGGCCTAGTAAATGTCTTCCTAGGGTGGGACGAGGAAGAGGAATAAAAGACCTCCCAACCTGGTGAGGCTGCAGGGGACGGGGTGAAACAAAATAAATTAAATAAATTAGCAACTACTCTGCACTTGCGTGGCAGATCTTGACCGAGCAACTGCCCTGTGCACATGTCTTCATGCAGAAATGGAAGTCCTAAAAGCTTTGTAGAACAAGGGCTCGAAACCGCGACTCTCGCAGGTTTCCAAGGATGACTTAGACAACCTTTGTGAATTCCAAAAATGAGTACATCTGCAGGGTGCAAGGTGGCAAACCTCCGGATGTAGACAGCATTGACATTGAGGCCATCTCCTCCAGCGTGCTCAGCATCAGTCGACACCCCAAGTGTTGCATCACATTCCGTGTTGTAAAGAGTAAGAAGGAAAAACGAGTGGGCAGGTATTCTTCGTTGCCTAATATTGTTTTTGAAATACGTGTATTACAGGAACTTGAAACGTGTGTTTATTCTCCTTCCCGATGTCTTCGCGAGTCACTGTATGACTATTTTAAAGGATTGTTGTTTCTGGTTAACTGTTTGGGCCCGACTCATAAAAACAGCAGCAGATCTGCACTCGCACCAATAGTCCTAAAACGGGCAGAGATTTACTGCTGCTTGCAACCGCCCAACATCGCCAGCAGTGCCCCTGGAAAGGCGTCACATTCTCCCGGAGCACCCATGACAATATCATGTGACCTTTTTACACGTTGTCGTCTCTTCAGTGGGGAATCGCACACACAGTACACGTTTGCACCGGAGAAAGACACCCCACTATGCAACTGCAATTTTTATTTTTTCCTTTTTTTCCTTCATAGAGAAAACACTTTCCATGCAGAGAAACTCTTTTTCCTACAACCCCATGAAATGTGGTGCTATTCCATAGACCACCGACATTTTACACCTGGTAGCCCGCAATCGGTATGTAACATTGCTACAATTATCTCTACTCATTTTCGACAATTTTTCTCTCTGGATAAAAGAGTACACATTGTTTTGTTTTCTGTTCTTTCAGTAGATTTATGGAACGGTGCACATGATGAAATGCATTGCCAAACACATTTGCTGCCCTGCTGTTCCATTTTATACTTTAAAAGCATTGCTGTCTTTCTACCTAGATTTGTTGAACTGCCAAAGTGAAAAGCTGAAACTTTCAGAGAAACCAGACATGAAATAAACATGAATCTAGACATTTAAGATGGTTGAGCTCAATTACCATTGACAAACAAATGAATGCATGGAGATTCATTACATGTACTCGAGCTATGAGGCACATTTTCCTGCTGAGGATCGTGCCCAGTTAGCTTCATGTGGTGTGTGTACACATCCTGAACATGCAAAGGGTTATTCAATTCCATGCTCAACAATGTTAACTTCGGCGCCATCCACTGACACTGCTTTCAACACTGGAAACATCACAACACAAGCATTGGCAATGCCAATAGGTCTTGCATTTGCGAGAGTTAGAGCTATGGGTGTTGTAAATGACAATGTCGTTTACCCATGTGCTTTTGTTTGGAGTGGAGTGTATGTATGTGGTGTGAAGTGGAATTATGTGGGTTGAATTGGAATTGTGGAAATGTGTGGGGTGGAATTGTGTGGTGTGGAGTGAATTTGTTTAGCGGAATTACGTGACATGGTGGATAGATAGGGATGAGAGCTGCACAGAATAGATAGACAGGAAGACAGAGAGGAATAGGCAGTCTATGCATAAAGTGGTGAATGAACTCCAGACAGAGGAGAAAAAAGAGTGTGAGAGAGAGAAAAAAGGGGAGAGCAGGCGACACAGCCATAAAGAGGGAGCACCTGTGTACGCATTAGACACCCCAAGAAGAGGAGAGCATGGGATTGAGGGACGGAAACCTTGAAAAGGCACGGGAAAGAAACTGTGCTCGAAGACCTGAAGTCAACCATGAGAGCAGTGGGAAGAGTGCGTGAGACAGCAAGAGAGAGGGGTGGAAGAGAGTACGAGACAGAGAGAGGGACTGATTGCTCTTCCCAAAGAAACCTTATTAGCCTAAAAGTAAGGAGGTTGTCAGAGAGGCCCTGACCACCCACCAGATGACGATGGGGCACCGAGGATGGGCATCAAACCGAGAGAGATAAGACGGACTGGAGAAAAAATATGGAAAGGAGTAAAAAAAAAAATAAGATTAGATAAGGAATGGATAGAATAGGGAAGGCGTGGAGGAGAAAAAATATGGCACGAGTGAGTAGAAGTAAAAAAACAAAAAAACAAGCCTCACACAGGAAGGCTCGTGAGGCATGCGATGTTTGTTTGGTGGTGGGTTTTGGTCAGTGTTATAGTCCAGGGTGACCAAAGCTGTTTCGATGCTCCTGCGTTCACTACAGCCATCAACTGCTGCTGAGCACAAATAAGAGGAGCCAAGCATGCTGATCCCTCCCAAGCAGCAACAGAAAAAGGGAATTTTCTGGGAGAGGAGTGGGTTTCATTGGTGTAGGAGGGGAAGACCTACAAGAAGGGGTGGGCAAGAGACTGAGGCGACATACATCAAACAGAGCATGCACACGAAGCTGCGACTATTAAAAACAAGAGTAGTAAGCACTATATAAATACAATTACATATGAGTCCGTTCAACCCTAATCTGTTCTAAAATGCCTTGCAGAGGTGGGTAAGAACCCCAAGCCCTTGTCTAATTGCAAATGGCTTCTCAAAACACGTGGTTTTATTTGAACCTCTGCCTGGTGTTGCTAGACCCGTCATCCTCACCTTGCGCACGCCTTTGTAGATATAGAAGTAAAGCTCCCAGCCCACATTGAAGCAGACCCGGTCCCCGTTGCCAAACTGGTTGCTGACATTGATGAAGGGAACCTTGACAGGAGTCTTGCGTGTTAAAAGGCACCCAGTTATGAATGCTGTATTCGGAGTGGCTCAGCAGCTTATAGAGGCCTTCTCGGGTGGTGAACTGGATCTTAATCTTGTTCATCTCCTTCACTCCACCTCCATCTTGGGGAGCAGCATTCATCCTGTCCTATGCCCAACACTAATACAGCGCGTACGTGCAGCTCTCCTTTGCTCCAGTGGCCAATTCTATCAAGGCATGGAAATGGAAAGCAGACGTGAATATGTGGATCTCACAAGCCTAGGATTTTAATAAAAAGAGGAGAAAGACTACAATGGAAAGAAAATGTAAAACCAACACTAAGCATCCATGCAGCGCAAGACTGCAGCCCAAAAGAAACAAGATGGCAGGCGTTACTGTGAATCACATAATAATTGTTCGTTTTAAAGGAGTGCCAGCCACCTTAAATGCAGATGTCATGGATGTGGCGTAAGAGCTAGAGCAGCCGATCTTACCGCTTGAGTTAATGGGTCAAGTATCAGCAGTTAGTCCTTGAGGGAAGCTGAGTAAACTGCTCTGCCCCTTGTGGAGTGCTCGACGTACTACGTGTCTGCTATATGTGGCCTGATGTGCTTTTATACAAAGAGGAGGCCTGTTTTGTACCCCACTGACTACACTGTTTGATTACTTATTACTCTATGTAACTCAGTTATAGTTGTCCATGCAATGTGCTTTTGTAGCAGCACAGCCAGTTTCACAAAGCGCCCCCTTTTAGACAATTTAAGGCCTTTGTAATGCATTAGAAATAACAGTCAAAACAAACACAGGGCTTTTAAGCAAAACTAAAAGAACATTCATTATTAAAGCAACGTTTTTTTTGCAAAGCAGGTGCCATTTCAGGAAACTAAAATGAAGAAAGAAATAGGGTCGTGTAAGAGAATGAACAGTGTTTCAGTTCTAAATTCTGGATTTTGTTCATTTGATTCAAGGATTCCTGGACTTTGTCAAGCGTAAGAAGTTCTTAGGGAACATTTGCACAACAAGATCACAGTGCGGATGTGATTGCTCGTGTTCTGGTTCAGAAGGCATGTGTATTAGCAGATTGACTGGACTTCCTTTTTTGTGTAGAGGCCAAGACTGTTTTGCAGATATTTTATTGCTGTTACATGGAAGAAATAAAATAAAAATTAATGGAATGGGTTCCAAACAGAGTAGTTACCATTTGTTCAAATTTAAACATTTCCATCCATCAGTTTGATGCTGTTTAAAGGCCTCATTACAACTACCCTGGTGTCCTATGCGATATTGCACACATTACAATCACACGAGCCCACATAATGAAGCCTAACATCTGGATTTTGGTGCTTACCGCACCAAAATATGCATGCCCTTGAATTTTCCGGGCATATCTCCCTTGACAAATTTTGGCAGGTTTGACCTGCCGAAATGTATCCAAGGGCTGTGGGTGTTCTCACATCCCTATTAATCTGGTGTGATAAAATCCGCACAACTTCGATATGTTACAGCACATACGGAAATTATGCGTGGCACTTATAATAAGGCCCTACATGAGTTGTTCTAAGTGCAGTTGCTATGCCCAGATGTGCATCCCTTGCTCACTGTGCCATAGGAACTCAAGCTTCAACTCACTGACGGATCTCAAGAAGCCACTTCTGGTGCTGACCGAGTTCCTGTACAGGGCAGTTGTGCCACAGAAGTTCAAGTTGGACGGGGCCAAAATGAACGTACACACAGTCAGGCACTGTTTCTTAGGCCCAGTTGAACTACAAAAGTGGAATTGAATATGCCTAGAGTAATTACTGGTGAATCAGTCTGACTTACACATTTCAGTCCATCACTTCTATGACATCTAAGTTGATTGGGAATTAAATACTTACTCTGTTTTTACTTCTCATTTTTACTTTGCATGCCAATGACTTGTGTGGCTTTTAGGTCACTCTTTCTTCATTTCATATCACTCAATTTGCTATACACCGATGGGCACCGAAAATGGTAAAATACATTTGGTGAGTATAGCACAACATGTTGAAAATGGTACTGCCTTTAGCATATAACATCACCTTAAGCTTTGGCTAGAGTCACCTACGCTAAAAAAAAGTAGGCATTCCATGTAGGGAGTCTACACACCTCAAAACCCGTAGTTTTACCTTGGAGCAAAATCATTAAAAAAGGACTGGGGGAAATAGGACGATTTGTGTGCCTGTCATGGTGTATTAGGTTCAGATGTGCAATAGATGCCTCACTCTTGCTTCATGTCTCTTACAACGAGGTGGTTACACCTCACGGACGACCCTTGCAGAGAGCAAGGCCCATTTGTACTAGTGACAGGCCCATCCTATATGTGCACCTGCCCAGCTCACCTCCCCAGCTTCAAGACTTAGACATGCATCTCTGAGCCATTGACATCAAGATGGCGCACAGCCACGTGCAGCGGGAACAAAAGAAAACTGAGTTCCCTGCGTCATGTGCTCCAGAAGGCACGAACTTCCTTTTTCATCTGCCTATTTTTTTTTGATTCAGGGACAAACCTTTCCTTCAGAACGGTAATCGGTATCGCTTGGATTTAATTACACTTTACCTCCTCAATCAGCCAAAAGTTATTCTTTAGGAAAATTGGTTCCAATTCCCCGTTGTCAGCAAAACCTGCGAGAGGCAGCCTGTTTTGTTAGCGAGCATGTCTTTCGAGCTCCCTCCGCGGAACTATTAGAAACGACGGATGTCACTTTCGTAGCAGACTGAAGCTTCGTCTCTGGGATGAGAGGCCCTCAGTCTCCTTTATCCAACCCATAGCGACAATCACGGCCAGCGCCAAGAAACTGTTCGTTCGTGCAGGGCGCTAGGCTTTAGACCCGGGCACATTCCCTTTCAGTGCTCTTCACAGACGAGCTGCTGCGCGTGCCAGAGGAGAGCGAGGCGCGATGCTTCAGAAGAGTAAAAACAAGTGACTGCAATCGTAGCTAGGTGGATTTTGCTTCCACCCATATTTATTACAATCTGGGGCTGAAGGAGCTGGTTGGTTTAAGTCAAGGCTTGAACTGAACAGCCCAGCTTCATACTGCTCTAGATCATGGCCAGTGCCTTCTGGCCTGTGACTCCCGTGACAAGAGGATGACAAACACGTCCCAGCAGAGACACTGACGGCGGATTCAGATTGCCAGATTCAGGCCCTGTGCTCCAAGGAGCACGTGCTGACTGCACCGAAACAACCACTGCAGCTGTAAAGAACTGACACCCAAAACAACCTCTGCTGAGAAGCCATCATTTGAATGAGCATGCAATGCATCTAGCACTTTCTCTGCTGGAGGATGGCCTTCAAAGCCAGCAGAAGTCTATTTAAGTGGTGATCTGGGTGATGAAACCCGGGCCAGGCCAGGGCCCTATTTGATATCTGGCTCACTAGTCTGTGCTTCACATGCATCACATTTCCCATCACTAAACGTTCTTCAGTTCTCTGGCAGGTCAACCAATAACTCGTGTAGCCCAATTACAAACCCTCTAAGAGTAGTAGGGCTAGTGATTGGGTGATGATGAGAGGTAGGAACCCTAGTTTTCTGGAGCATAATATCCTAAATCCTTATCTGTAGCAGTGCTGTAAGCTCTTGAGCTTCAGAGGCTTGAGAGGAATATCACCACAGATGGCTTGTTGTTATATATAAAAAGACACTTTATTCAGGAGCAAGCTGGGGGCACAACATGACATCCCTCGTCTTCTTGCCGCATAAACTAGCAAGGACCTCACAATGCACTAACAAATCTCAACTAACCCATCTCCCCAACCAAAAACAGTTCCAACCACCCAAATTACCATATTGCTCTTTAACTTCAACTTGACAACTCCAGTTGTGTGTCTTGCATTCTATAGCCCCCTTTAATCTTTTTAGGTATCAGACTTATTGGGGAAATGATGAGATCGCCCATCAGTGGGGCCATAAAAGGACCGTCAACCTACCCATCTCCACTTCTTTAGTCAGTTTGTACTGTATGATCCATTCTCTGCCTTCAAATGATTTAAGGTTATCTGCCCACCTCCCCATCCTGTATCAGGGGTTTGAAAATATCCCACTGCCCCTCGGTCTGGGTATAACCTCAACCATTGTTGCTGTACCTCCACTTTACCTGGCGTAACTGACCATTCCGCGCCCACCCACTGCCACCCACTGCCATTCCCCCTACCTCTGCCCTTCTTCTGACCTCTCTAACCCATGCTGAATTGTAATATTGGATGTCTGCCATTACGTTTTTGACATTCATATCTGAACTTGCACGGTCGGATATCAATAACAGGCTTCCATATTATGTTTCCAGCATTCCTTCCTATGAGCCCACCCCCCTGAGGTGGCAGGGCCTGGAAAATGCTGTATGGAAAGTGGTAATCCGCTTGCCGTGTGCAGCATTGTCAATGATCTGGTTGAGGTCATAAATTGCAACTGTAACTCATTGTCTAATTCTCCCCATGCCATGTGGTGGTTCATGCTCCGCCGTGACTGAAACTCCTCATTGTGTCTTAGCCAGGCCAGCATCACAAAGCTTATACTAGCACACCTGATCACATCCATGTATTTACATAATCCCATGCTTGTCTCCAGCGCCTCCTAATGACACATGGTAAGAACATAGATAGTGACCGCTGCCATCTACATTTCTATGTTAGTGGATACTTGTGGGTGTTTTGCCAATTTCCTTTCTTCTTTTCTTCTGCTTTTGACCCTTCTTTGCACCTTGTCTCCGCTTAAAGATGACTACATAGTCATTCCCCCATATATTGTCTTATGTGCTCATCAGCAAATGGCTACCTAGTGCATCCTTTACTCCCATGTATGGTACCTTCTTCCCGTGTTTACCTCTTCTGCCTTCCCCTTGTCCTCCTTATCCATATCTGCTGTGTCCTTTCCCGTACCCAAACCAGTGTCAACTCCTTCTCCCCCATCCATTCCGGTCCCTCGGACCTGATTTTCCTTGTCTCTCCTCCCCCTTCATCCGCTTTTCCAGTCTCCCCTATTTCTTTTTGCCCATCCCTTCTTTGCGGTCATCCTCCTTCTCTTCCAGATAATTTTCCCATGATTCAAACAACGCCTTCTGAAAACTGGACTATCCCGTAGTCCTTCCTGGACCATCCCTTAGTTCCTCCCCTCCTTCGTCCTCTCTCTTTCACCACTTTGCACCTGCCTGGGTCCTTTCCCCTACCCACCATTCATCCTCATACTAGCTCTCCAATCGCTCCACATCTACTTGTACTGGCATCGCTCTGCTTGGTCAATTTCCACCACTCATCTGTACGCCTTCTGCACCGCTCACTGGCATTTGGCGCTTAGCCTAGGTATTTCCCTGTCATGTCTCTGCAAGCTGACCTTGCTCTCCTTACCCTTGACATGCCCTCTTGTGTCTGGATCCCTTTTCCTCTTCCCCCTTTTCTCTTTCACCCAACCTCTCCTATCCTGTTCTTCTCTTTCTGACACTGAATTAATTTCTCCCTCACTCCTTCTTCCTACCTCGCGTCAATCGACAAGCCCTTGCTTTCCTCCTCTGACTCCACTTCTATCACTCCTACCTTGTGCCATGCCACACAACCCACCTCCTTGCCTTGCTGTTGCCGTACTCTGCAGCTGCCCATCTCCTCAGTCTCCTTGTTACTTTTATTATGCACCACTACCACCACGGAACCTATCGCACTCCTGTCCTCAATCCTCCTTGTCCTCCCCTCACCACCCCTGTCATGCATGTCAATCAGAGTTCTGCATCTGCACGTCTAATGCTGGGGCATGGTAAGCCCTGCCCTCCTGCGCTGTCTCTAACTCCTGCCAACTAGGGACTTGTGCCGGTTATCTTCGCACTTCAGGTGGAGGGTGCTCTGGGGGCCTGCGGTCATCCTGTGCTGCCGGGTCAAGAGCATTTTCCTCTCTCATTCCTGTGCAGGCTGGTGCCCCATAAGCCTTCCCCACCCCATCCCTTCCCCATTTGTGAGCCCTTGCTCACCCACCTGCATGAGGGCTCAATGATCACAACACTGGCAGGCCACACCTCTGCCCCTCCTAGGCGTCATGTCCCACATGCCAGTACCACTGCTGTCACCCTGCAGAGGCAGCCCTCCTAAGCCTACCTTCTGGCTCTGAGGCTCCTGAGCACTGGCCCCTGGCATCGTGCTCGCCACTCTCTCATGATCACAAGAGCGTCCTGGATGTTCTTTTTAGAAGGCGCCCTGGACACATCCATCCTCTCCACGTCGCTCAAAGCAATTGCTCTGGTGCTGCCAAGATGCGGTGATGAAATTGCAATGGCTGCCTGGCTGCAACTGCACCTCCTCCTCCTAAATCTCCTCAGGCAGAGAAGGTGATACCCTTCGCTCTGCCCCAGGACTGCTTCCAGCTGCCCTTCAGTAACCTTGCTGGCTATCAGCGCCCCAACAACTATGACACATGATTACAAGAAATGGCAATTTTCCAGAAGTGTTCTCCATAAAATCTTCTGTTTTGTTCATTTATGCAGGTAGAGATCCTGCATGGTGCTAACTCACGGTAGCTTTAAAGTGTCAGCAGAAGAACCCAAGCAGAGAACACTGGGATTCGATCGAGACCTATATTAATGTTATTGAAACGCTTTACTAAAACAAAGAAGTAGAAATGTTGGGTTGAAACCTAGCAAGCCTTCAGTATCCCAGCACACTAATAATGGTTTACAAGGCAGGGAAGGGGGGCTTGCCCTAGAAGTGCTAAAGAACCTTGCAGAGATTAGCATCACAACTTAAGAAGTGCCAACAGCTTCATCTTGGGCGACCTCAACTGCCCCGTGGGATCCCTGTGCCAGGCTCTTCTAGATATTACCAGCAAAGTTTCTAGGTAGGGCTTGCTACAACCTCACCGCCACTGTGAGCCAGCACCACCGTCTCACTCAGAGCCCGCAGCAATGGTTAAAACGGGCTTAATATGATGGAATTTCTATTCATCTAGAGAGCAGTGAGCAGCTGAACTCAGAAAAGTATGTAGTTTGTTCATTAAAGCATTGTTCATGAAGAGCCGCAATAGTCAAGTGCAGCACATATAAAAATTACTACCACAGAACAGAAGTCTTGTGTTGACATCATTTTCAATAACGACTTAAGCTTGTGCCTCTGTTGACAAAATTTAAGAGGATCCAGAAAATGCACATACATCTCATCCCACATACATTAAAATTGTAACTTGCACTCCGTGGGACTTGTTGCTAAACATATTTACAATGAGTCTGAATGCTTGTGGAAATTAACACCACCCAAAGCAATAGAAACATATTTATTGTAACATATTGTTTCATGGTACCCTAACCTTGAATGTATTCAGTGTACTTTGACTGGTGTAGTGGAAGTTCAACTTGTTCTATTTCTTTAACAAAATGCATCTGAAACTCAGTGCATTGTTCCATTCAAAGTTCAGGGTGCGTTTAGTATTAACTCTAAACAGTACTTTCACATTTAAATGTGGTTTCTTCTACGTCAGCGTTGAGAGAGCGAGTTTTAGCTTCGCTTCTAACCTCCTGCTACTGTTTCAGTTTTTTTTTCTCTGTAGAAATTTCCATACTTCAATTCATGCTTGCTTGCATCTTTGCTTTCAATTAGGTTGTTGCAGTTTTCTTGTTCCCTTTTTTAAAGGAATTTGTGCGTTTCGATACCATCCAGTATCTCAGGATTTTTCTACTGTTTTCATTTCCAGAATACTCTACATTGTAGACATAGTAGATTTTGCTGGAAGGTTACTTCGGGGCAAAATGGAAAATATTTCCAATGTTTTAGGGGATCGACGAGTCAATAGAAACTTGTTGACAAACATTTTTTTTTTTTTTTTCCCCTATCTGGAAATATGTATCTCTACACCTAAGAGATGTTTAGCTAGCTGGCCATGGTCTGAGCATACTATAAATGCACAGACGTCTCAGCAAGGGATCTCTCACTTGTCAATATAATGTCTAATGTATGTCTGGTGCTATGGTAACATGAACTGGGCACAGGACTAGTTGAGAACAGTTACACAGAGCTGTAGTGAAGAGTAATATTTTAGTTTTGAGTCCATTTTGTTCCCCATTTGCGTCACTTTGCAAATCGTGATGGTAGTATGAGTATAATATCTAATAATACCGCCCATAAGCACACTTTGGTCCTCCAGGTTGGTAACTTAGCTGAAGGGAGTAGTGTTTGTGTAGACAACTTTGCACCATTAGAAACTCACGCGATATGTTTGTGCAGTATGGACCCTCTTTACTTTGTAATAGTCTTGACACAACAAGCAATTCTCAGTCCTTCTTGGTCCAGCTGATCTCCTACGCAAATTGTATAATACCTCATTCCATACTGATCATTGTTAAAACGAGCCATGCTGTGCCTCACCTCTGTCCCTAAGCAACGAGGTTCGGCCACAACCCAGAACAAGTGCTCTGTTACCTACATAAGAATTCCTTTCTCCTTTGAATCCACATAATCCTACCTTCTAACCTCTATCAAAGAGACCAGACCCGGCATCGTTAATTCTCCTGCTCAGACACCAAATTGGTTTCTTCATTCAATAGACTGAGGCCCACTTTATAGAAAGCAGGGTGGGAGGGGATGCAGACAGGGAAGACCAGGATTGAGGGTAATGAAGATGATTGAGACAACTTCCTCACCCTCTTACCGCTTCCGGAGATTATTGAATGCGGACATACCCAACCAGTCACCAGGCTTGGCCATAGAGAAGAGAAAACCAGAGCACAAAAGAACATTTATCATCTGTGTCTTTATTAATCATAATAAAAACATATCAGAAAACAACCAGAGCCATCAGCAGACAACCCATGGACCACTAGCACCTGATTCACACACACAGAAATCCCAACCTGGGTATGGTTATTTAATATGAAAGAGGTATATAAACTGAGTGCAGACCATTAGAAAATGTCCACATGTAGACAAGAATCCACACTCCAACAAGGCTCAGAATTGGCTAGTGCTGGTGAGGCCTGTTCGCTCAGTGACACTCCACAGGGGATCAGTAACCGAGACAAACATGGTCTTCCAAAAGTGGAAAGTGGCCCAGAGATGGCTTGGGTTTAGCTTGGGCTAGGAAAACATGCATATAGGTCAGTGCTTAGTTTGAGCCGGTAATTTCCAGTGTTCGGCACCAGCACTTGACTCTCAGTACCTGCTCTAATGCCAGTTTGTCACATGATAGTGCTGTTGTCTAATTTTGAGATGAGTACAACAACAGTTGTTTAATCATACAATGTACATTAAAATGATTATTACCTTGCCACAGACACCATTCTTATACCTTTAGGTGGCTCAAATATTCTGAATTGTCACACTTGTAGGAGTATGGTGGTTAGTAGTTGTGTTTGTACTGTCATTGGCAGCGCTGGCAGGGACAATGGGTGGTGCAAGATGCAGTGTCCTCCTGAGATGGGCGTTGGCACTTACCTTTTTACAAATTAGGCACTGGTATAGGTACTGAAGATCATTCTTTTCAACTCCAACAAGGCGTGCCTTCTAAACAATATTTGCCCTAAGAAGTGGCGCTTCAGACAAAGCCTCCTTTAATTAGCTTTCTCAGTCCTAATTCTGTACCACAAGCTGGTTTACTGTTCCAGCTGTACCTACCTCTACATCAGCACTAGTGTGGTCAAGCATAAATCATCTAAATTGAAAGCTTATAAGTCTTGCAGCACTAATTGGGTTATACAAGCGTGATACATGCCAGCTGGCAGAAGAAGATTTAGACCTGCTTAAGATAATTTCAGCACCACCTCTGCTTACCGGTCCACTGGGCTAGGTGCAAGCGATCTGTTTGGAAGTTTCAGCTCACTTAAGGCTTTGCATTCTACATATACATTTGATAACTGAAAATACATCCAGCTGTTTCCTCTTCTTAAAGCTGGATTCTACAGTAGTAGAAAGAGGAGAATTTTGTGCAAATTGTGATGTGGAAAGAACATCTGAGGATGGAAACAAAATATCCTTGTGAAGGTGACCCAAAATCAACTCTAGGACACTTAGAAATGTATCTTCTCTGGACATTAAAACTTATTAATCCCCCTTCTCCGTGTAAAAAAACGAAGAATCCAAATGTGATGCAGGAGTTGAAGAAGACTAAACTTAGCCACACCAAAGGGCAACTGATGAAGAAATAGGCTGACTATTAGCTACAACAATGAACAGTGTGAACGCCACCTCATAAGCTGTGCAATGTCAACTCTCAAGCGCAGGCTCATAAGAAAATGAGGAAGAGGACATGGAAGCTTACCTTCTCGTGGCCCTCAGTATATTACTCTGTTTCCCAACTCATTTATGACCCATGTTACCCAAGTAACTGCCAGCTAAAGTACTAGAACTGTCCTGATCTCATCCAACTTCTTAAAAAAGCAGTCTATTCTTTCTCCTTTTGCTGGGAAAGTACCAGACTGTGTGTGGGAAGAGAACCCGTTAATGGGCAGTGAAAAGACGCCAAAAGGAAGCTGAAGAAGTCGGCCACTCCAGCACCATGAAGATCATATGAATGTAATCGGCCCTGCTCCAGTTCTGCCATTCACTGCAGTAACAGAGAGCCAGCTTAGAGTAGACCTCAGCCTTTGACCTCTGTATGTACAGAAACTTGTTGCAGTCCTCAGAGGAAGACTAAACTAATAGACAGGATGAAGGTGAGAGGAATTTAGCACAATGTGGAGTCATTGCATTTCCGGGACACTACTGCAGCTCCTGGCAATATGGGAATCCTGCTGGAGCAGAGAGCCTTTAGCACTGTTAGAACTTACAGGAGTCTTCTAAGCACTGGTTAGGAAAAACCACCATAAAGCAAATGCAGAGCAATTCTTAGTCCCACTCTAATCACTTTAACAAGATCTTCAAGTCTGAGAACAAGAAGTCTCTTACTTCAAAAAAGTCCAGACTTAGCCAAGACCTAAATAGGGCAGGTCTTACTTGGGTGGGGGTGGCCTTGCCTTTCGTCATGCCAGATTGTTTCTGCAAGACTAACCCTCTCCTATGTGCAAACAGGGGTCTCGAAAGACGAGAAGAGTCAGACACTAGTAATGAATCCAGTTTCATCAGGCAAAAACTGGGTCACAAGTACCCAGAAAAACCCTTTGGAATATGGGGCCACTGAAGCAGACTGCATACAGCCAGGCACCTAGAACAAGAGAGTCTACAAGCAATTGGAGCCTGAGCATGGAAGAATCCAGGTGGTGACACCATTTCCAAGAGTGAGGCCACAGAGATGAGCAGGGCATGGCAGTGTAGTTAAGATGTGCAGGATCCATCAGGGTTGTTTGCATTTAAATTATCCCTCCAAGTATTGACTTCAAATGCCCTTTGGGGATTCATTCTACTGATTCAGCCGAACTACAGTATGATGCAAATGGAGTGAACCAGCAAAGAAATGGATGAAACCCCCATGGAGTGCAGCAGCGATCATTTGTGTGTAGGCACGTTACTGGGGACTAGCAAGGGAAGCACTCTGGAGTAGCATCAAGGCAGGTGGGTCAAGCATTGGGAGAAGTAGAAGGGATGCACCAGAGATGCACCAGGGAGGTAGGGGATTGAAGTTCTGTCGTGTTCAGAAGCACGATTGAACGTCGAGGGCAGGGTGCAGGGGAGCAGCACACCCTGCAGGCAGGTTGAGGTGCACCCCTGGGTGCCAGGGTGCAAGTATAATTCCTAAGGGTACAAGATGTAATAGGACCTCTTACACCAGTTCTACAGAGGGAATCTATCTGTTAGAGGACTCAGAGGTGTCTTTAGACATGCTTTGGGCATTGAGGATCAGAAAATGGAATCACAATTTTAAGTACCTAAAAAAGATACAAAAAGAGGGACAAGAAGCTTATCAGTTATGATGACTGTTGAATGTGCAAGTAAACATAAACTGCATATGAAAATATTCTTGCTAAATCACAGTTACTGCACTAGATCCAACAACTTTTCTTCAATCAGAAAATGAATAGGACCAGGCGGTTTTCTGGCGACGCTGCATTGAAAATTGCAGGCCTATTAATATCGAATTCATGTAAGGTTCTTTTCAATACTTTGTTTACCAGTTGCTGTGCATGGTCAGTGGCCCTACCAACAATGCACACTGATGACTTTTCTATAGGCTGTCCTTGCTCCTTGCAAAGTATACGTCACAGTCGCTCCCCCACCACACAGCTCCGTCTGTGTGCCCTGCTGCTGCCCCTGATTGTGCTCGTTTTTTCCTTTCTGTGCCCCCTTGCTGCCCCTGATTGTGCTCGTTTTTTCCTTCCTGTGCCCCCTTGCTGCCCCTGATTGTGATCGTTTTTCCTTTCTGTGCCCCCTTGCTGCCCCTGATTGTGATCGTTTTTTCCTTTCTGTGCCCCCTTGCTGCCCCTGATTGTGCTCGTTTTTTCCTTTCTGTGCCCCCTTGCTGCCCCTGATTGTGATCGTTTTTTCCTTTCTGTGCCCCCTTGCTGTCCCTGATTGTGATCGTTTTTTCCTTTCTGTGCCCCCTTGCTGCCCCTGATTGTGATCGTTTTTTCCCTTTCTGTGCCCCCTTGCTGCCCCTGATTGTGATCGTTTTTTTCCTTTCTGTGCCCCTTGCTGCCCCTGATTGTGATCGTTTTTTCCTTTCTGTGCCCCCTTGCTGCCCCTGATTGTGATCGTTTTTCCTTTCTGTGCCCCCTTGCTGCCCCTGATTGTGATCGTTTTTTCCTTTCTGTGCCCCCTTGCTGCCCCTGATTGTGATCGTTTTTCCTTTCTGTGCCCCCTTGCTGCCCCTGATTGTGATCGTTTTTTCCTTTCTGTGCCCCCTTGCTGCCCCTGTTTGTGATCGTTTTTCCTTTCTGTGCCCCCTTGCTGCCCCTGATTGTGATCGTTTTTCCTTTCTGTGCCCCCTTGCTGCCCCTGATTGTGATCGTTTTTTCCTTTCTGTGCCCCCTTGCTGCCCCTGATTGTGATTGTTTTTTCCTTTCTGTGCCTGTTTCCCGCCGCTGCGCTCCTGCGGCCCCGCCCCCTCACTGCCCATTCGCTGCCCCATTCCCTGCTCCTCCCTCCCACCTCCCCATTTATGGCGGCCGCGCCGAAGGCGCGCCTAAGGCAAGCCCGTCTGCGCCCGTCCGCGCCGTGGCCGTGCCCAGCGCCAGACCCCCTGGTCCGGGCATCCCCCGCGCCCGCCACATCAACAGACGCCGATACGACGCCAGCACCCTCCACGCACTCAACCCCGGAAAAGATCACGCCTGCTACCAGGCCACCCCGAAGCGCACCCAAGGGCTCCTTCACCTGCCGGAACTGCAGCTTCGCCAGCACCCGCCCCGCCAAACCACCGCCCAGGAAAGAACCCAACTACCTCAGATGCATCCTCCTCAACACCCGCTCCGCCCGAAAACACGCCATCGAACTCTGGGACCTTCTCGACTCAACCTCCCCAGACGTCGCATTCCTGACGGAGACCTGGCTGAATCCCGCTTCAGCCCCCGACATCGCCATTGCCATCCCGGACGGATACAAGATCACCCGCAGGGACCGCACCAACGGAGTCGGAGGAGGCATCGCCATCGTCCACAGGAACACCCTCAGAGTCTCAACCAACACCGACGACACCCTCAGCACCGCCGAACACATGCACTTCCAGATCCACACCGATCCCAACACCACCCTCAGAGGAACCCTCATCTACAGACCCCCGGGCTCCCGACCACAGTTCAGCGATTCCATCGCTGACTTCGTCAGCACACACGCCATCGCCTCCACGGACTACATCCTCCTCGGGGACCTGAACTTCCACCTCGAGAACAACAAGGACACCAACTCCACCACCCTGATCGACAACCTCGCCACCCTCGGACTCAGACAGCTCGTGACTACACCCACCCACGCCGCCGGCCACACGCTAGACTCCATCTTTTCCGCAAGCCCACACGTCTCCTTCAACCACACCTCCGAACCCCACTGGACTGACCACCACTGCATCCACTTCACCTACAGGAAGCCCACCACGCACCACCGCACCGAACAAATGCCTCGCCGCTGCTGGAGCAGAGTCACGGAAGACCAGCTAACCACAACCCTCGCCCTGAGCCCACCCGCCGAACCCTCTGACCCCGACACCGCCGCCCGCAACCTCAGACAGTGGATCGACGACTGCGCCAACACCCTCGCCCGCTCAAGAATCCGCCCAACAGCCACACCAGCAAGAAAGCCACCTGGTTCACCGAAGACCTCCAGGCCTCCAAACGAACATGCCGAAAACTGGAGAAGATCTGGCTCCACGAACGGACAGCGGACAGCTACGCCGCCCACAAGAGCGCCACCCGCAATCACCATCACCTCATCAGATCCGCCAAAAGGGCCTCACTCAAAGACCGCCTAGACAACAACGCACACAACAGCAAAGAGCTCTTCAACATCGTGAAGGAACTCTCCAACCCCAGCTCCAACACCAACGACATCCAGCCGTCGCAAGACCTGTGCGACTCACTGGCCACCTCCTTCCACCGCAAAATCGCCGACATCCACGACAGCTTCAACACCACGACCGCCCCGGCAACCACCGAGACCACTGCCCCCACAACCACCAACCGCCTGCTCTCCTGGACCAACATCAACGACGAGGACACCAGCGAGATCATGAACACCATCCACTCCGGTTCACCGCTAGACCCGTGCCCTCACCACATCTTCAACAAAGCCAGTACAGCCATCGCGCCCCATCTCCGGAAAATAATCAACATCTCCTTCGAGACAGCAACCTTCCCGGAAAGCTGGAAGCACGCCGAGATCACCGCCTTACTCAAGAAACCCAAGGCAGACCCCAAGGACCTCAAGAACTTCCGACCCATCTCTCTGCTCCCGTTTCCCGCGAAGGTCACCGAGAAAATCGTCAACAAACAACTGACCCGCTACCTCGAGGAGAACAACATCCTGGACCCTTCCCAGTCCGGCTTCCGCAGCAACCACAGCACCGAAACCGCCCTCATCGCCGCCACCGATGACATCAGGACCCTGCTAGACAACGGAGAAACAGCAGCCCTCATCCTCCTGGACCTATCAGCCGCCTTCGACACGGTCTGCCACCACACACTACGAACACGCCTTCACGACGCCGGGATCCAAGAGAAGGCCCTGGACTGGACCACATCCTTCCTTTCCGGCAGAACACAAAGCGTCCGCCTCGCCCCCTTCCGATCCAAGGCCACCAAGATCATCTGCGGCGTACCCCAAGGCTCCTCCCTCAGCCCAACGCTGTTCAACATCTACATGGCACCCCTCGCCCACGTCGCCCGACAGCACAACCTCAACATCATCTCCTACGCCGACGACACCCAGCTGATCCTCTCCCTCACCAAAGACCCTCACACCGCCAAAGCCCACCTCCACGAAGGAATGAAGGCCGTCGCCGAATGGATGAGGACCAGCCGCCTGAAGCTGAACTCGGACAAGACGGAGGTCCTCATCCTTGGTTCCAACCCTTCAGCCTGGGACGACTCCTGGTGGCCAACATCACTGGGAACAGCCCCGCCACCCACCGACCACGTACGCAACCTAGGGGTCATCCTCGACCCCACCCTCTCCATGACTAAGCAGGTCAACGCCGTTTCCTCATCCTGCTTCAACATCCTCCGAATGCTCCGCAGGATCTTCAAGTGGATCCCCACCGAAACAAGAAAAACAGTCACCCAGGCCCTCGTCACCAGCAGGCTGGACTACGGAAACGCCCTCTACGCAGGAACGACGGCTAAGCTCCTGAGACGGCTGCAACGCATCCAGAACGCCTCTGCACGTCTTATCCTCGACATCCCCCGACGCAGCCACATCACACCCCACCTGAGAGACCTGCACTGGCTCCCTGTCAACAAGAGGATAACCTTCAAGCTCCTCACCCACGCACACAAAGCACTCCACAACTCCGGACCAGCCTACCTCAACAGACGACTCAGCTTCTACACCCCCACCCGCCAGCTCCGCTCGACCAGCCTCGCCCTCGCCACAGTCCCCCGCATCCGGAAAACGACCGCCGGCGGCAGATCCTTCTCCCACCTCGCCGCCAAGACCTGGAACACCCTCCCCACCAACCTCCGACAGACCCAAGACCTACTGGCCTTCAGAAGACTCCTCAAGATCTGGCTCTTCGATCAGTAGCAGCACCACCCCCCTCTTCCCCCAGCGCCTTGAGACCCTCGCGGGTATGTAGTGCGCTTTATAAGTGACATGATTGATTGATTGATTGAGCAGTCCTCCTCTGTGCCTCCTACAGACATGGATTTAAGGTAGGGTCGCCACTTGGCTCATTGTCGACAGAACACCATATATATTAGCGCCCTATTATAAATCTACATTTCTTCATTCAATAGCAAATAATATTATAAATCTATGAGCTTGAGCACTAAAAATGACAATGTTATTTTCTGAACACATTAGAGAATGTTTATATCGTGGACAGAGATGCATTCATTAACCACAAGACCAGCCACGCTCAACACGGACCCGTTTATATTTGCTGAGATAATGTTATTGTTTAGCATTTGAATTCGGGTCGTTGGATCTTTAACGAACAACTTCCATTTCATGAAGGCATCCATCCACCTGCTTAGAAATGTCCCCTAACACCACGCTTGAGGGTCTTTTTCACAGCCCGTATTAAACTCTGATGCAGCAACAGTCTATCAGAATTAGACAACCACTCCAGGTCATGCTCTGTTTATAAACTTTTCTTCACACCAATCATTTGCACAGAACTTGGCTGCAAAATGGAATAAAGATGCTCCAATATCTCACAAATTTGAGGCATTTTCAAAACTTTTGGGCCAAATGCCACACGATTAAATGAAATTTCAGGTATACCTTTCTTTTTTCAATAAATAAATTGGTTATATTTTCTGGGTTATAATAGGTTATTTGTTAGGACGCGCGCAGGTATACAGGGTCCGAAGAGTGTTCAAAGTTCTTTGCATCCCAATAATATCTGGATTTCACTATGCATATGGTGGAAGGTGGGCTATTTTCCTTACTTGCACTTGCATAAGACCCCTTAGCACCCTTGTTATTCCACTGTGCAGCCATATATTGTATTTTTTAACTTTCGAATTCTGTTCAACTAAGGTTGTGGTATTTAGCCTAAATGCCCAATTCGCCATTCTGACACTTGACATGGTGCCTATTTTTTCATGGGGCATCCTTTCTCACTTATTTATGAGCCACTGCCTATAGCAATCTAAAGAAGAATGTGTTCGAGATCTGTAACGCTCTGTCTGGAAGGTCTAGAGAATAGACGGTTGTATGATGTTACAACGCATTCCGTTGCAACGCATGCCTTTACCACACATTGTTTTACAACGCGAATGCCATTGCTACGCATAACCTTTACCACGAAAATGTCTTTACCACGCATACCTTTACAACGATTTTCGTTGTAAAACCATGCTTGGTAATGGCATTTTCATGGTATAGGTTTTCTCCGATCCCTGCCCTAATTTCTTTCACTGCTCCCCTGTGCCCTTCCCCCTCCCGCTCTCTTTCTTTTATTTTACCCCTTCCCTGTTCTCTTGTGCGAACCTCTGCCCCCATCCACAAACCCTTCTATTAAATACCCCTCCACGTATCCCTTAAAATTTACCCCTGCGCTACACCACCCCCTCATTCCTTTTTTTTATTTTTATTTTTTAACTTTAATCCCCCTTACCTCTCGACGTCCTCTCCTCTTCATGCTCTTACGTGGTGCGTTGTACGTCGTTAAGAGGAAGCGGAAGTGTCTTTCCGTTTCCTCTAACGACGCCGATTGCCTCCACAAACAGAAACAGGTGCGTTTTTTTTCTTTCTTTGGTGGGAGACCCCCAAGCCCCCTTTTTCTAACACAAGCTTTTTAAAAAAAAATTGGGGGGGAGACCCCCCAAGCCCCCTTTTTTACGTATAGACTTTAACACACATGCCTTTACTACGTATCTCGTAGTAAAGGAATGCGTGGTAAAGGCTATACGTGGTAACCACGCATGCGTTGTAATGCATGCGTGGTTAATGTTATGCGTGGAAACGGCCGCGTTGTTGTGGCTGTTTCCCGAATAGACGTATCTTAGTGTAAACCTTAATGCGTGTAGAGAAACTCTGGGTGCCTTACTATCCGACCTGAAAAGCAAGATCAACATTAGTGTTCACTTGTATTGAACTGCCATCATTGAACCATTAAAGATCCCTTCTATCTCAGACGCAATCCTCTTTCTATATCCAAGGACCCATGATCTCACAGTGCCAGAAATCCACCACCCAACGCTCCTTAGATGACACTTCAAGAACTCACTGCTGCTCCTCATTTCATCACGCCCTTTCATCAAACATCTTTTCTACCGGTACATGGGGAAGAGAGTAAGTATTTGTTATTGCGTTGACTGCACACCTTCCTGACTACCACTAGTTAGCAAAAGTAATTAGAGTGAATACAGAGTCATAAAAACATTCTGAACCTTACCCAGCGAGAACGATGAAAAAGTCCAGCCGGTTCCATGTGTCTCCCAAGTAACACTGCCGCCCAAAAATGCCAAGTGCGACCATCTTGAATATCATTTCCACAGCGAAAAATGTAAAAATAAAATCATCAAAGCCCTGCAAACAAAAAACGAATGATAAAGTTAAAAGTCATTAGGAAGCTAGAGTTACTTGATGTGGGAGGAGAGAGAATTAGCAGCACACACTAAAAAGGGACAGATGGTTTCCTTGGCTAAAATTAAAAGCTTGGATTCCTAGCTCCCATTTTCAGTCAAAGAAAACAAGATTTCCTTTTATGCATAGCCTTGAAGGAAAATGGGAACAGATCAAAGAATGAGAAAGATGCCTTAGGCTCACAATATACCGAATATCTTAAAACAACCACAGTTGTTTCTGCTTGCACATACTCCATGCGTTTGCTCTATATGATATGACAGATGACAAGTTAATGATCTCGCTAAATCAAAATATCGACAAAAACATGTATATGAAGAGGGTTTTTGTAGAAGAAAACCATTGCCATGTAACTCAGTAGTTTATACAAGTTAGTGATCTTCCCTACTGTGTGCTCAGCCCCTGAGCAACACACATGTTCAGCTCATACTCTTGAAGGTGCCTCAATCCACACTTACATTTATGTTCAGAATTTGCAACAATAGGCAAATACTGATACATATCAGTGCAAGATAGCATGAACAGCACAGCAGCAACACCTCTTTGAGATCAGATAACGTTATAAGATGTGAGATAAATATTTCTAGCCTGATCAGCCCTCCAGTGGCTGACGGTCACAGCTAGGTGTTTAAGGCCCAATAGCCTCTTTTGGGGTTGGGTGAGTGAGGCTGATGTTTGATGGGCTGGTGGAGACTGACCACTGTTGAAGGATGATTGCTTATATAGCCTGATATTTCACATTACGTAAAGTGTCCTATTCACTGCAGCTCTTTCTATTTATGATAAAGTCCACTGATGACCGGTCCGCTATTCAAGCATCACAGCAGTAGTAACACCTTGGCGATGGACTACATAACAAGCTAACTCTCACATGACCGTACAATCCCACACTCAAGATACCACACATCTCACTCTTTATATATATTTTCTAAAAACAAAGATTGCACCCAGGGCTATGGAAACCCTAGAAAAGAGGTAATTATAAACCATTTACATTTTCTGGTCGTCTTCTACTTCTCTAGCTGTATCACCTTTTGCTATGTTTTCCATCACTTTTCAACTCCACAAATGCCCCCAAACACTCATGCACAAATACATCATTTCTGGGTTCCAAGCTCTGCCATGTTTAGTGCAAATTGTGCTGTTATTTTTCTCTAAATACTTCATTGTTTTGGTTTTGGAGTAACAAATCATCCATTTTTGGAACCCCACTGACAGTTTGACCTTCACCATATCACTTGCTGTCACATTCACTGTACTCGCAGCCTTGTCCCTATCGAAACACTAACTTACTTGCCTGTTTACTTTTCATCCTTTCATTAAATTCCTCTCCTTCCATGCAATCTCTTGGCCCGCTACACCTGAGCCAGGCACACCGTAGTGTTGAGTTTTCGCTCTCCGGTTCTAATGAAACCTACTAAGTCAAAGTTGGCAGCCTGAATTTGAAGGCAAACACCTTGTCCTACATCACTTCATTCCAAATCCTGCCTCCTGCTATGGCCACTAGAATACACCTATTAAGGTGGCAGTTGACCTGCTTGAAAAGGACATTGACTTATTGCGCATAGCTCAATACTTTCTAAGCTGCTCCTCCAGGGCCAAGGATGTTAGTTGCATCCCTTGTCCGATAAATATGATGTAGGGAAGCCTTTCCACTTTAACATTTTTTTCAACCACATTAGCATTTGGCGCACTGTGATCTCTGTCACATGCCTGATCCATGGCTACTTGGAATAGTGATCAAGGAAAACCAACACAAACAATGACACACTTCCCAGTACATTAGCATGCTCTATAACGTTCATTCCTACCTTTTCTACAGGTAGCTTGGATGAACTACTAGAAAAGATTGGAAGTGTTCTCATGCCATGACCATGTCACCATTGGCACAGTCTAGGCAAAGCGTCCCGTCCTCTTCTCCATCTATTTACCAGTAATCTGCCCTAAACCTCTGTTGGGTTTTGCCATCTTTAAATGATGAGTTAAATTGGCCAGTCTCTCAGGTACAGTGCTGAGGGTATCAACCTGTTACGTATTATTCAAACATTGGCCCTTCATTTGTAACAGAGTATGTCTTCACCTCATCATTCAACTTCTAACCAGGCCATTCCACTTTCACAAATTCACAATCTTTCTACCATACCTGATCATAACTATTTGCTGCTCATCACTTCTGCTACTCCTCTTTTGCTGTTCTAGGACCCCTTCACCCTCCTCTGCTCATTATTTTAAATCTCCATCCTCAAGTGACTATGATAGGCAATCCATTGAAAAGTCCTTGACCCTCAGCTTATAGTGCTACAACATTTCATCAACATCAGACTGGCTGACCACCTCTGCGCCAGCCACCTCCTGAAACCTTCCTAATACGGATGCAGACCCAACCACAGCACACAGACTACCCTCATTGCTGCCACCAATGGCATCTGCCTCATCATGGACAAGGGAGATACAGCCGCACTCATCCTACTTGACCTCTCGACTGCACTCAACACCGCCTCCCACCCCATCCTCATCCAGTGCCTCCTTGAGACCAGAATCCACGGCCTGGCACTTCGATGGATCAGCTCCTTCCTCTCAAGATGCACTCAAATAGTCAGCCTAGCTCTGTATTCATACACCGCTTGCAACTTGATGGGCAGCATCCGTCAAGGTTCCTTATTGAGCTCCATACATCTATGAGTCCCACTCACCAACAACATCATTTTATATCATTAATTGCTTTTTTAAATATTATTATTTTTTCATTTTGACATTTATTTTAATATTCATAGTATTTTTTTTTAAATGTGGTTTTGGGATTTTTCAATTTTTAATAATTTGCTTATTGTCTACATTAATTAATAGATTGTTTCTTATTCAAGTGCTTATATTTTTTAAGGTTTTGCTGTGCATATATATATATATAAATATATATATATATACACACATATATATATGTATATATATATGTATATATATATATGTATTTATATATTCTCTTAAAAAAACAAAAGGTTACAGGGTCATTATAGTTAAGAAATAGAATTTAACCCCTTCCCTGCTCATGATGAGCTCAGCTCGTCATGCTGCGCGGGCGGGCTGTGCAAATGACGAGCTGAGCTCGTCACGACCACGCCCGCGATCGGAATGTCCAGCACCTGGGCGGAATTCCAATCGCAGCAAAGGCGTTAAAAAAACCTTAGAAATTCACTGAAGAAACCAAAGGTTACAGGGACGTTATAGTTAGGCTCAGATTTCCCTCATACAAAACCATTGAAATTAAGCAGTTATAGTTACCTGAGCTATAAATTTTACCCCTGCAGTGCACTGCTTATGACCTCACATATTACATCACTCATGACATAGTAGTGACATCACTGATGATGCTTGACCTATCGGTGTTCATCTTTTGCAGCAGTTTACAAAGTGGCCCTAATGATAAATAACTGTGACATCATCTATAGTCGATGCCTTCTTTAGAAATTGCCAAATATGGAGAACTTGCACATCTATGTAAAATCTCTGAAATGTTGCGCACCTTGTGGTGTGCTCACCGCCACCTGCATGCCCAATTAGCCTTTACCATTACCCACTGCTGTTAATTCAGTACATTTGCCTGTGTTCATCTATCTTTGCTCAAGTTGAAATGCTGCATTAATGCTTCTTTGTGAAACTTCTGCATCTGATCGAAGCATGAACTTCACCCTTATTCTCTCTTTGTTTTCCACTGCAGAGTTGAGAAGGGAGGTGAGCCTCCTTAACTCAGCACATAGTTTCAGCACACTCTTCTTTCTGAACACATATGACAAACTGGTGCCTTTCTATGACAATGCTAGTGTTTGATTTATAATGTTCATTGTTTCTTTGGGGAAACATTATTTTCATTGAAACTATCAGCATCACTGCCCTGTATCCTCTCTTATCCCAATCCTCCGCCGGCCTCATCCCCTATGCAGTGCATGAGTAGGGCAGTCCTCTCAGTGTTGAAAGAAGAGTGTCATAGTGCTCTGTTGTGATGCTTAAAGGAGGGCCTTCTTTCATTTTCACCAACTCATGAATGCCTCCCTAGAAGCATCAGGAAAATTGGGGATAGTGGAACATTTGCATTGTGAACAGAGAATATCTCTTTGAAAACTCGAAATTAAGAATTTGCACCTGTTACAGAGTGAGTTTGTAAGCCTCAGACCATTCATGCACTACTCATTGCAAGAAAAAGAACGACTTCCAGAAGCGAAAGATCTAGGGCTTTGCACCGCCTGCAAGTACCACCTGGTCCTCCTGAAAGCCATAGTGTACATAAGTTCAAAGCTTTGATTGAAAGTAAGTGTTATCATTACCACTGCTCGCAGGAGGTGCAATAGCAATTGATCCTGACTTCTTGCACTTGGAACCTCTTAGCGACTTGAGCAGACGCCTCTCATCGGCCGTGACACTGGTAAGTGGTGTGGGGTACTTAGTGAATGACAAATGCTTGCAGCCCCAGCCTTTTGTGAATCCTGCATTGAAAGTTACATGAACCCTGCTGTGGAGAGATCACACCAGAGACAACCTCTGATGCCGTCAGAGGTGCACGGATTGATGGAGGGAAACGCCCAATACCTCTTGAACTTCAGGCAGCATCAGCAGTTGGTAGTGTCAGCGACAGTGCTGCGGGGTCACTGGGTATCAGAGACCTTGAACGTCAGTGGCAGGAGGTGCTTCAGAACATGTGTGGTGGACCTTGCAGTCCAGCTGAGTGCTGTGCCAGGCAGTGAGGTGACAACACAGTGACAGCATACAAGCATGTCTCGTCCTGAAGCTCTGCTGACATTGGTGTTGAATGCCTGGCTATGAACAGGGTTCACATTCCTTGTAATTCTGGTGTCCCTCACCTGGGGGTGCTGTGGTCTAGAGGGTGAGACTGCTGGAGGAGCTGAGTTACCCAACCTACGTTCAGAGCCTCTCTGCAGTAATACCATAAACTCCAGCACAGAAAAATGTTTGCTCTCGGTGGACAAGTGGGCAGGTGAGCTGAGGGGGATGAGGACACACTATAAAAATCACCATCACCATATATCAAAAACACATATGCAGTCAGTATGTTCATGCAGTTCATTCTCCATCACACAAACACACAGGATCTCAGCGGGACATTAGTGCCATACGTACCTGTAAAATGATGCAGCGCTGCGTATCACAGACCATGTCCTCACAGGGATGGAACATTCCCAGGGTCACACAGTTCAGGAGAATCACCAGCATGCTGAAGCGCTCAAACCATGTATAGGGGAGAAAGGTCAAGGAACTCAACAGATACAGAAGCGCACGGGCTTTGTAAAGAAGCCCCAGAGTCTCAGACACAATAGTAACATTCTTGGCTGAGTTTGAGGCATAACAATGCAGAACAAAGCGACTCTGCTCTTGTTGCTTCAACAATGCAAACAATTCCCCATGCTCAGCCCCCCTCAACCCCTTTACACGTTCTCGGGGTGTCCGCGCCTTTTGCAATGGCCGACTTCAGGTGACAATAATGCAGTATAAAATGCTTTTGAAATGAGCCTGTTCTCGGCCAGCACGTGACAGACAACGCTTTCGATGACGCCTCCAAAGGCTCGTTCACGAGGCGTGCAGGCAGATTAATATTTCCTATTTGTAAAGCGTAAACATATCACCCCCTTAAGGGTTTCAAGGCGCTGGGGGCCGTCGGGGAGATTAAGTGCGCTAATGCCCAGAGTCACATGATGCTGAGCTGAGCTGCCGCCGACGCCCGAGGTGGAACCGTGAGCCCCGGGCTCCGGAGTCAGCCGCTCTGGCCCCTGTGCCACACCTCTCCCTGTCTGGCACGCTCCTGGCCCAATCTTTAACAGCGAATCAAACTACCCATGTGTTCTTAGGGTTGTGAGCAAGAATATCAAGGCCTAGGCCAAAATATCGCCCTTCCGACCTACCGACTACTGCAATATAGTAAAGGTGCAGACACACAGCTAAGTATCAATGTGCTATTCTTGACTCCATATCTACTTTATCAAGGTGCATAATAGGAAATCCATACTTAGCTCTATATTATCTTCAAAATATTTTGAAAGTTGATATTTTCACTACTGTGTTTTCTGTAGCACCATATTTTATGCAATACTCTTGTAGAATATAACAACGGGGAATTCTGCATCTTCATTGAGAGTAATTTGCACAAAATCCTGACCTATGTTATTAGGCACACTATACATTTCCTGAGCACAAAATTCACACTCCGGCAAACTGTGTGTTTACATGAAGTGGGATGTACAGCCAGGGTTTCAGCATGTTTAAGAGTAACAATGCCAAAATACAGCAGTGCAAGCTTACATTCAGTAACTGCCCAATCAGGTACACTGTGTATTTTCCAGGTGTCAGACACACAAACACTGATACTGAAAGATGCTAAAAGAACACTACTAAGGTAACATTCACAGTCAGTCACTGCATGTTTACAAAGCGGGAAGCACAATCAGGAATTCTCCATATGTACACATGTGATACACATCATGCCATGTACTACATTCCTTTCCTATATATTCTATGAGGAGATCTCTGCCCTTGCAAGCATTCTACCTAGTAGTAAATGTGAGAGGTACTAGATGGCGTGGCAGGAAAATGGGGAATTTTCGCTGCTAAATGGGAGGGGTTTGGGGAGGATAAGAAGGTGTTAGAGAGGGGCAAGGAGGAGTTTAGGGAGGTTCATGCTAACACAAATACCCACCCACAAGAGTAAGAATATTGCTATTCAGAAACTACACTTCTAAAGTTACTACTGCCCTAAAGGTGACAAAACAGTATATTTACTCCAGCCCAGCCTTGGAGTAGGTCTAGCACCACGCAAGGCCACTCACAGGTACTGCAAAATTTGGGTCCACCCTCTTATTTAAGAATAAGTGCCAGTGCAAGTGCCTGATGCTCTGTTCAGATGTCCGTAGCCGGCATTATTAAATGTCGGGATGCTGAATATCTAAGCTGCGTAGTCTGCAACCCAACTCAGACCTCTTTAACCACTGCCAAACACTCCTTGCCCCTCTATCTCCCTCTTACCGGATTCTGCTTTCTTTCGTTGTGACGGTTCTTCCCTGTCTTGATCTCCGGAAATGTCTGAATTGGAAAAAAAATGTGCTGGGTCCCAAAAATGAGTGCTGGTGGCCTCCATCGGTTAAAATTAAGCACTGGGAGGAGACATGTAAGTCAACACTGAGGAGTAAATTTACACTTGGAAATGGTGAATTGCCTAACTGAGTAAATGTACTCCAAAGTGTAAGAGTAACTTTTCATCTGTGGATTTACCCATGTTTAAACTCACATGCTGAAAGAGGGAAACGACCTTTACAATGTGGTCGTTACCACACAATAACTTTACCATGCATCCATTACCATGCATATGCCTTTACCACGCATGCCTTTACCATGTAGAGGTTTACCACGCATATGCCTTTACCACAAATGCCTTTACAACGAAATTGTAAGTATATGCCAGGTAAGTATATATATATATATATATATATATATATATATATATATATATATATATATATATATATATGTAGAGAGAGAGAGAGAGAGAGAGTACCTAGTGGCGTTAGGACCTGTTTTACATAGGAATAGCATTTCTTATTTTACTAATAACTTTGGTGCCGTTTGACAAATCTTCATGAAATTTAGTAGTGTATAACTAGCTTTAGCTGCTGTCTGTAAAGTTTCAGGGTGATTTGTCAAGCGCAGGCCGAGAAAAAGGGGGGTCCCAAAAGGCATTTTCCCCATGCAATTTCCTCTAGAGATTTTAGACACAACTGCAGCCCAAACAACTGAATGCATTTACATCAAATTTGGCAGGAAGGTAGTTCTTGCTCCAGAAATAGCACTTTATCTAATTTGGTGTAAATCTGTTCAGTAGCTTTGGTCATATTAAAGAAAAAAGATTGATATATATATCTAGGGATGTGGCTTCTCCGTGGACCAGACAGATCTCCTGGTGAGATCTGGTTGGCTGCCAACACTTCAGCCAGAAAGTGTTGGCAGCCATCTTGGGACTTGGACTCTGCAGAGTCCCAAGATAAAATGACAAAAAAGACATAAGGGGGCAGGGTAGGAATACCCTGACCCCCTAAGCCTGGTGGCGGGGTCAAAAATGTTTTTTTTAATTTTACCACAAATTCACAGAGGATCCACGAATACATGGTAAAATAAAAAATAAAAAGACCTGAGTGTGGGCTCCTGTGCTAGTTTTATATAATGCCCCCATGGTGAGCCAGTTCCAAGGGGGAAATAATTGCTATTAAAATGAGGGGGGCGTGTGTGGCCCCTCTCTACAGGCCAATTTTGGCCCTGGGGAACCCATCCTCAGGGGCCTGACCTTAATGGAAAGTGGGATGGGGGCACACGGCCCCACTCCCAGGCCGATTTTGGCCCCGGAGACCGCCACACTCTGGGGCCCAGCCATCCTAACTGAGGGAGGGGGTGCAGGCGGCCCCCCTCCCAGGCCGATCCACCACCCCCCAGGGCACGGCCGTTTTATTAACAATTGGGAGGGGGACACACGGTCCATCTCCTGGGCCAAATTTGTCCACGGGGACCGCCACTCCCTGGGGCCCAGCCAAAACATTTAAGGGGGAGGAGGGGCCAATGGTACCTCCTCCCCAAGCCATTTTCAGCCCTGGGTACCCCAACCCCTGAGGCTCAGCTGTGCTAAAAAATGGGAGGGGCCACTAACGGCCCTTGGGAAAAAATGGAAGGGGGCCGCTAATGGCCCTGGGACCCCATCCCCCAGGGCCAGCTCAGTTATGCCCCAGAGTACCCACCCAGGGAGATAGCGGTTTCCCTACCCTCAGTAGTGCAGGCAGGGAAACCTCAGTTTGCTCTCGGTTGACGGGAGCAATTTTAAAGCTCCCACCAAGCAAGAGCAAGCAGTAAGTCTGCTCCAAGAGGGAAGGAGCAGGAAAAATGCTCCCGCCCGCTGGGAGCAGACTTTTCATCTGTTAAAGCGGGCAGGGACACCGATGAAAATATTGCTCCAGTCCACAGGGGCCAGCATGTTTTTCTGCTCCATGCGGGTGGCTGCATTGCCGGCTCGTGCTGGAGGTGGGGAACTGGCTGGGGCTGCAGTGGCATTGGGGCTCACCCTGCGGCCCCCAACAGAGGAAGTGGTTGCCCTGGGTGGGCTCCAGGGCACCCACACTTACTGGCCAGGTCCCATTCTTAATGTGGCTGGGGTCCAGGAGATGGGGTCCCCGGGCCTCCTCCCCAATTAGTTATTGCATTGGCCCTTGGGTATGGGGTCCCGGACCACTATTTGCTTAGGGAGGGGGGCTGCGTGCCCCCTCCCCATCACACTATTGCTGGGCCTCAGGAGATGGGGGTCCCTAGGGCTAAAATCGGCCTGGGGTGGCCGTGCGGACCCCTCCCCAATGAATAAAAGATAAGGCCCCGGGGATGGGGCCCCGGTGCCAATTTTGGCACGGGGAGAGGGGCTGCAAGCCCCCTACCCATTTAGAATAAGGCCAGGCCCCAGGAGATGGGGTCCCTGGGGCCGTAAAACAGCCTGGGAAAGGGGGCCACGTGCCCCCTCCCCCTTCTAAAAATAGCCAGGCTCCGGGAGATGTAGTTGGCGGGGCCAGAAATTGGCCAGGGAATGGTGATGCGTATCTCAATCCCTATTCACAATAATACGGTGCCCTGGGAGATGAGGTCCCAGGGGCCGAAATACGTCCCGGGGAGGGGGCCACATACCCCCTCCCCTATAAAATGTGGTGGGCCCCAGGGGGTGGGGTTCCTGGGGCCAAAATGGACCCACGGAAGGGGTGTGCGTGCACCCTCCCAGGTTGGCTGCCTTCAGGGTGGTTGGCCAAGCCCTGTGGCCAACCCCTGCAGTCAGCCAACTCCACACCGCGGCCAGGCTCTCGCCTGTACACGGTTTGGGGTTGGCTAGATGCAGTGGTTGGCTGAAGGGCCTGTGACCTACCCCTCGCTGCATTAAAAAAAGCCATAGAAATTCACTGAAAAAACAAAGGTTACAGGGACGTTATTGTTAGGTTCAGAATTTACACACACAAGACCATAGAAATTCAGCAGCTATAGTTAGAGTTATGTCAAGAAACTATAACTCATGCTCTAAGGTAACTATAACTTGCGCCCTCACCACACTTCTAATTACCCCACATATTACATCACTCATTACATCCTCTATGACATCATTATTAATATCACAGCAACGTTTGCAGTAAAATTATGGATTAGAAGACTGTGCATGGAGGGTAACAGTATTGGGTGGTAAGTGTATATTTAGGTTTTATGGGTGGTTGAGTTTAGGGGTTGGGGTTGATAAAGTAATATATGGATATATAGATAGATAGAGATATATTTACACAAAGACATATATGTATGTGTGTGTGTATATATACATTATATATATATATATATATATATATATATATACATATATATATATATATATATATATATACACATACATATATATGGCTTTTCACTTACCTGCGAAATACTTACACTTTTGTTGTGAAGGCATGCGTGACAAAGGCATATGCTTGGTAATGACTCGTGTGTTAAAGGCATGCGTGGTGAAGGCATATGCGTGGTAATGGATGTGTGGTAAAGGCATGGGTGCTGATGGCATGCATGGTTCCGTCATACATCCGTTTAAAGACAGTAACTAAGCAGTCATGAAGATGTGTATTTTCTGGGTTTCACATGCATAATCTCATTTACAGGGTGTTTCCAGGGCTCAAGATGTACAATTGTGCATATAGTACGTTTCTAGAGAGTGGTTGCGCAATCAGGCATACTGTATGTTTCTAGAGAGTAGAAACACAATCATGTATGTTGTGGGTTTCAAGAGAGTGGTGTACACAATCAGGCATTCTGCATGGTTCCATGGAGTAAGGTGAACAATCAGGCATAGAGGATGTTTTCACGGAGTAAGATGAACAAACGGTTACAGCGTATGTTTTCAGAGAGATAGAAACAAAGTCAGACTTTCTATACATTTTCAGAGGGTAAGATGCATTTTCGTCCATAGTGTATGCTTGCAAAGAGCAAGGCCCACAATTTAACACTGTATGTATGCAGAGAGCTGGATGCACAATCATGGACTCTCCAAGTTTACAGAAAGAAATGCGCAGAACCCAGTGAACCATATGTTTGAAGACTGAAAAAGCCCATTAAAATTTGGTCTGTGCTTCTAGATCAACAGAGAGACACACAGGTGCTGGATCCAGGGGTGTGGCGGGTGCTGCTGTGCCCCCAGACGGGGAGGCAGTTCAGAAAGAGAATGGAAAGCAATGAGTCCTGTCAAACAGTTTTCTTTTCACATCAGCATTAGCAGTTTATTCAAATGTAGTGAAAGGTCAATGGCATTTAAGGAGAGCCAGACAACAGATTTTAATAGCCCACTTACAGTTACTTGTCATTTATATCTGTTTACCTTATGTGGCTTCAAAGAGATAGCATGTACTAACAAACCTTTGCTACTCTTGTGATCAGTTCTATGAAGGATGAAAGAATGGGGCATGTGAAACACATCAATGTAAGAAACAGCTCTTTATTAATTGTTTACAAATATTAAAAATAATGCCCATTTGGCCATTCTAATTGTGGAAGGTGGTGGAAGACAAGTTTAAAAGAAAAGCGAGAAAACTAACCAATACACATTTATTTTACCCACGTTTGCCCACATGGCTAAAACCACTTTGACTTAGTTCTCTTTTAAATAATTATTTTTGAATAAATATAGACACAATTTATCCAGATATTTAAGAATATTGCATCATACTCATCAGACTAACATATCATCTATCTCGTTTCCACCCATAAATACACTCTTCCCTCTTAGAGCCTTTGTTCATTTGTTGCACTTGTTTTTTCAGTAACACCAGGAGTTTTTTAGAAGCCCTATAACTTCAGCGAGCTCATTCGGAACTGTTCCCCGAGGGCTGTCACTAGCCACTGCAGATCCAATCACGGGCGTAAATGCTCCCTCCATCTCAAACCTCTATCAGTATGAGACAGCTGCAGCAGCTCATATTGCCATAGGCCAGTCTATACAACACTACAGCAGTCTAGGCGGGAGCTGAGGACAGCCTGCATGGGCTTGCTTTTCGGTGATGAACAGGATTCTGTAGTCACCAATCTCCTTGCGCTATTACCCGACACAGGAGTTGCTTTAGTGGGGCGGAGGGATCTTCCTATGGTACCCTGACCCCAGCTCCACTGTCGCCCCCATGCATATGCTGGGAAGTGAATGCGGATGGGTGGGGAGTGGGCCATAGAGAGGTGCCTCTGTAAGGAGAAAGGGCTTGCCGGGGTATCAGAAGAGAATGGGACACATTCCAAAAACAGCATCTGCAAGAGAAATTAAAGCCTGCTGATCTAGTGTGTGTGTTCAGACCAGTGCTTAGTTTGTAAAAGAATGAGTGCCGATATCTGATGCATGCTCAGAAGCACACGGCCACCGCTATTAAATGTGCAAGCACCAAATACCAAGGCTGCGTATTCTTCAATCCACCTCATGCCGAGCAATCCCCAGTGGAGTAGCTAGGGAGGAAGTTAGTGGGGGCGTTCCGCCCTGAGCGGTACTGTTTTTGGGGCAGCGGAGGGGAGCAAGTTGCGTCTGTCGACTACCACCAACCCCTCGTCCCGAGAAAAAGTCATTCCTCCGATGCCAGACCACCCCCGGAACAAGTCATCCGTCCGACGCCACCCCCACTCTTACCTGCACCTGGCGGCAAACTCAGGGTCTGCTCTGGGTGGCAGTAGGTCGAGCTACATCACTAGCACTCCTTGCTCCTTTATCTCACTCTTGCAGGTTCCTGCTTTCTCCCTTGGTGCCAGTTTTTTCCATCTTTCTCTCCCCCCCCCCCCCCCCTGTATGTTTTCCTATCTCCTACTGTGGGTCAATGTTTGCTGAGGAAAACTAAGTGCCGGTTCACAAAAATGAGTGTCGGTGACCCCGACCAGCCACCACCGGCTCAAATTAAGCACTGGTTCAGACCCTGCAGCCGGCCCACCTCGTTTGAGCCTCTTGTCTTGTCGATCCTAGCTCGTGTTATCTAGTGGACATTTCTGCCAGGTGTGCTCTTGGGTCCCGGGCATCGACAGCAGGGCATTGCCGCCTACTTTCAGGGAGGAACATGGTAACTGTTTCTCCTTTCCCTACTTTTGTACACACATACATATTTAGTTTTCTTAACCAATAATTATATTTATACAGTTAGCTGTGAGTGGTCTGATTCACTTCTTTCATGTGAAAAATGGTACAGTCCTCGTA
Organism: Calotriton arnoldi; assembly: GCA_963921515.1. NCBI lineage: Eukaryota > Metazoa > Chordata > Amphibia > Caudata > Salamandridae > Calotriton > Calotriton arnoldi. The sequence continues at coordinate 1,158,939 of CAWUFW010002732.1, forward strand.
CAACGATATAGCCAGATGAGGGCATTAAGGAGGTTAGAGTAGCATAAAATGCCTCCAACAATGATCCTATGTGGCCCTATGAAATGATTTTTATTTTTATAAAGGGTGTGATTACCCAAGGTTGTCCTGCCACTATAGTAGGGACCTAAATTGGTCTTAGCTCAGAAAACCTGACCAGGAATATTATAGTGTAAAGAGCGAGGCCCCCAGCTTCTTCTTGAAGTCTAAAGAGTTGTTGCGGCACCTATGCGTCAGGGACAGACCGCTGCAGGGCACATCTACTTGAGAGGAGAAAGCCAATTGAGATGGGGAGGCATCCTTAATTACCTCTATGACAGTGCCAAGAAAACATCTGACTCATTGGGACCTTAGCATGCTTTTGTCTCCAAGCAAATGACATAAACCCTCTGCTTCACCGGAAGCTAGCACAAGGAGTGCAGGTGATATGGTGTTGGGGTTCATCGAGGCAGCCTACGTAATAAATGTGTGGGTGCATTTTTCACAAGTTACCGTTGGTGGATAGTGCAGGCCGGCAGGCCAAGAGAGAGAGCATTTGAATGATCTACCCGGGACCCCACAACTTCTTGCAAGATTGTATAACGTGAATTAGCTGGAACAAATGTTAAAAATGTCCTCAGTAGTTTGAGGTGGAAATAGTAAGAGGCTGATCCATTTGCAACCTGCGCTCTCAATGAGAGGTCTTCAAACATGGCCAGGTTTGACACAAGATGCACTTTTCAACTGCATGCTCAATTTAAGAAACTAGAAGGTAACAAAGTAACAGAAACAATCACGGGAGACACACTCTGCAACAAAGTAACATGTTCATTTGCAGGCAATGCACTCTTGTCACAGAAAAGTATTAGCAATGTTTACACTTTTAAATGTAGCGTTTCATAATGCAGGGTTTGGGTCATTTCTAAGTGTTATAAATAACAGGTGAATTTTCTCCCACATATAATGGTTCTCAATGTGTTTCCCCCTGAAGGCTGAGTCTGCCTTTTTTGGGATTCAGAGTCATGAGCAGCAGGGAGGGCTCAGGTCTCTGACCCCTGTCACCAATACAGCAAAACAACCCCCATCCCCCACAAACAGACATGCACAACCAGTGAAGGACGTCTGGACAGACACAATAACAGGCACATGTCCAGCCACCATTGTAAATGTAAAATGTAAGAATTCATTAGTATCTAATCCTTGCCATCTTGGGTTTTAAGCATAGTAATAGGCAAGAGGCGCGCAGGAAAAGGAGGAACTTTTTTTCTTTTGTTGATTCTACTTTCCTATCCTAATTTGCGCTTCAAGTCTTATCAGCCTCGACTCCCCCTTCCAAAGGCAAACGAATCCTCTGATATGCAGAGTCGCTCTGCTGAAAGCGCCCTGTGATTGAGCAGCATGGGGGGGTTATGGTAATCCACAGCTGAGCATCTGAACGCATTTCATCCAAATCAGACTCGGGGCCTTTCTTCTGATAATGGGATTTTCTCAGAGTCACAAAACGCTAATGGCAACTCCTTTGTACTCACGGTTGTTTGAACCACCAGCTGGCGCGGGAGACATTTTTTCAACGTGTGAAGGAACGAGGTGCAGCTCCTTTGAAAGTACTTTGCTGCGGCGACTGTGTTAGCGACAACATGGAGGATGGGCCCAGAAGATGGTCCACAAAGGGCATCATCTGCTGGTTGATAGTTGGTGCTGTTAGCACACTTGGCTCTTTTAGTCCTGGCCTGAAGCACCCCTGAAGCCCCCCGCACACAGCACCCAATGCCACCAAGCTAAGCTACACACTGAATACACTCTCTCCCAACCATGAAAAGGCTTGCAACAAAAAAGGCAAGGTCTTCACAGTGCATTGGGACCATACTTGTGGTAGAAAAGTGCTCTACAAATGCAGAATACAACATAATATATCACTGGACCCAGTAATTGATGGTTCGTGTAACCAGCACACATGGGAATCAGAAGGATCAACACTGGTAGCAAGGAATCCACCTAAAAACTCGTTTGCTCACAGTTCTTTCTGATTTTTAGATCTGCATTTTTAGCCCAGTGAATGTGCCTGGGTTCCTCCTGTATTCTACTTAGTAGGTATGAAAGGAAAACAAAAAGGTAATCTGAGGTCTTGGCAGTGACTTCTAAAATGTGCATATTTTAAAGATGGAAGATGTGTCTTTGGAAGGCTTCTGTAAATCAATGGATGTAGGAGGAATGTTATGAATAGTGATCGCTATAAAGTTAAGGGATGGGATATGTGTGTGGATGGGATGCTTTGAACTAGTGACGGGCCACCAGGACAAAGTAGTCTTCACCATCCACCTGTAAACCCCTTCCCTGGCGATAGATAAAATTCTAGTGTTCCTCTCAGAGACTTTTCTAGTAAGCCAATTTTGTCCATTCTTTCCCCCATAAATGAGATCAGGTTTCTTGAAGGTCTGTTAATCTTTTTCCATCTGCAGCAAGAACTCAAGTGTGCTATTCATATCTATAAAATATTCAGTCTTCAACAGCTACATCTGTGGTGGCGTATCTGAATTGTAAAGAGGCAAAAACAATATAATAGTGACAGTTTGTGGCAGCCACTGTTTGATCCTGCCAGGATGCTGGAGAGGGCAAAGGATGTGGCACCTGCTCCTTACCACCCATGCTAGCCACCAGTACCAACATATACAGATCCACACTTCCCAGGTGGATTTCCAGCTCACTAACTATTCTCCACATCATCACCGTCCCCTTACAACATGGCGCCCGGGCCTTCTTCATCAGTACCAACCCAACTTTTGGACATGTCACAGCTATAGGGAACGTCTTTCCCAACCATACACAAACACTATTCACCACAGAAACGTGGTTCACCTGTACCCTCATGTGAAATTCTTAAAATAGCCATAAAACTACAGGAACATGAACATAAACCACCTGCCCATGGATGACATAATTCCAATCCATTTGAATCAACCCCACACTTTACCCCACAGCTACCCCTCTCAACTACATCCCAGAACACCTGGCTGCAACAATTTAGGACAGAGGTTACTGAATCCGTCTCATCCTGGTCCTTTTACAGTAAACATACAACTTACTTTTATGACTGCAACTCTTAAGGTGCAACTGCTACCAAGACCAAAAAGGAAGCATTCATAGAATCCATCACCTACCTGGATCTCGCATCTCATGTAATTGTAAAACACAGTTTAAAGACAACACACTAGATATTGTCATCTCAGGCATCTGCACTCATAGGCACCTACCTTCACCAATTTCCCTACACTGGACCAACCACCATGCTTTACTTTTCAACATGACGCTCCAGGTCGCTTTTTACAGAGGTCAGCCAAAGCTAACCAAAGCTAACACAAACACTAAAAGACCATTGAAGGTTCTTCCATTGACCCCTTTCAATAGGCACTCTCCACATTCTCAAAGCAAACACCCCACAGACAATAAACACTGCTAAACACACTCTGCATGATATGGCCCATCACTGGCAATCCTCTTGTCTTTGCTCACCCAAAAAATATCAAATCCATTTTGCAAGTTTCATCGATTGCCAGCCAGAAGTTTGACTTTGTCCCTCATCTGGTTAATTCAGAGTTTTTAACCGTGCTGTTATTACCTTGAGATGCTCACTCGTTTTACTTTTTTTAATGGTTTACTGAGTGCTGTTCCACATTGACCCTCAGTTGTTTTAGGTGTATTATTCACATTTGTCACTTTGGTTTTCAACCTGAAGTTTGGTTGATCATCTCGCCTCATTCGGCATCAAAGACAGAGCCCTGGCCCTTCTAACATCCTTTCATATGGACCGAGTTCAATCAGTGGGCCTGACAGACTTTCGGTAGCGGACAATCCAGAAACAACTGCAGCCATGTTCCATGACTGTATGCTCCATCTAGGCAATTGGATGATGGACAATTGTCTTAAGTTAAACTGGTCAAAAACAGATGTTCTACTGTTTGGTAATAACCCATCCTTTTGGTCCCCTAACTGGTGGCCTCATGAACTGGGAACCCTTTTAGCCCCAAGTGTTAAAGTCAATAATGTGGGGATACTTTTTGATACTAAACTATCCTTTGAGGGCAAGATCACCTACATTACATCCTCATGCTTTTTCATCTTGAAAATCCTCAGGAAGGTCCTCATCTATATTCCCTTGGCCTTGCAGAAAATGGTAGTCATAGCACTCATATCCTCGAGACTTGACTACTGCAATGCTTGTTGTTTAAATAAACTACAGACCCTCCAAAATGCGGCGGCATGTCTACTCCTTGGTAATCCTAGACATAAGTCTGCGTCTCAAGCCTTAGCTCAGCTACACTGGCTGCCTGTTAAAAAGCTAATTAAGTTCAAGGCGTGGTGCATAGCTTTTAAGTCTTTACGCGGCCAAGGACCTGCACAATTGATACAACATTTCCAAACTTATATCCCTTCAAGATGTCTTCGCTCCTCCACTAGCGGTAATCTTGTCGTCCCCAAATCTAAAAGAGTTAGATGGGGGGGAGCTTTTTCACAAGCACAGTAGGGCTGTGGAATTCCTTACCTCCAACCTCTAAGAAAAAACAAATTTGCTTGACTTTAGGAAGAGTCTAAAAACCTGGTTATTTAACCCCTTCCATGCTCATGATGGAATGGGAGACCTGGGGGAACGCTGGGTGGTAGGAAATTTGTGTCAGCCCGGTGATGCCACAACTTTCCCATACAAAAATGTGTGGAAAAAGTGATTTTTTCAGCTAAATTTGAAGTTTGCAGGGGATTCTGGGTAAGAAAACGTTGGGGGATCCATGCAAGCAATACCTCCCTGGAATCCCCCGGGTGTCTAGTTTTCAGAAATGTGTGGGTTTGGTAGGTTTTCCTAGCTGGCCGCTGAGCACGGGGCCAAAAACCCAGGTGACCCCCCTTGCAAAACCAGGTCGTTTTGTGATAGGCAATTTTGATGTCGCCTCAGTACATTTTGGGCCCTTGCCTGTCGCGGGTACTTGGGCCTCCCACACGAGTGACGCACCATTTTTATCGGGAGACCTGGGGGAACTCTGGGTGGTAAGAATTTTGTGTCAGCCCGGTGATGCCTCAACTTTCCCACACAAAAATGTGTGGAAAAAGTGATTTTTTTCAGCTAAATTTGAGGTTTGCAGGGGATTCTGGGTAAGAAAACGTTGGGGGATCCATGCAAGCCATACCTCCCTGGAATCCCCTGGGTGTCTAGTTTTCAGAAGTGTGTGGGTTTGGTAGGTTTCCCTTGCTGGCCGCCGAGCATGGGGCCAAAAACCCAGGTGACCCCCCTTGCAAAACCAGGTCGTTTTGTGATAGGCAATTTTGATGTCGCCTCAATACGTTTTGGGCCCTTGCCTGTCGCGGGTACTTGGGCCTCCCACACGAGTGAGGCACCATTTTTATCGGGAGACCTGGGGAAACGCTGGGTGGTAGGAAATTTGTGTCAGCCCGGTGATGCCACAACTTTCCCACACAAAAATGTGTGGAAAAAGCGATTTTTTCAGCTACATTTGAGGTTTGCAGGGGATTCTGGGTAAGAAAACGTTGGGAGATCCACGCAAGCCATACCTCCCTGGAATCCCCCGGGTATCTAGTTTTCAGAAATGTATAGGTTTGGTAGGTTTCCCTAGCTGGCCGCCGAGCATGGGGCCAAAAGCCCAGGTGACCCTCCTTGCAAAACCAGGTCGTTTTGTGATAGGCAATTTTGATGTCGCCTCAATACGTTTTGGGCCCTTGCCTGTCGCGGGTACTTGGGCCTCCCACACGAGTGAGGCACCATTTTTATCGGGAGACCTGGGGGAACGCTGGGTGGTAGGAAATTTGTGTCAGCCTGGTGATGCCACAACTTTCCCACACAAAAATGTGTGGAAAAAGTGATTTTTTCAGCTAAATTTCAGGTTTGCAGGGGATTCTGGGTAAGAAAACGTTGGGGGATCCACGCAAGCCATACCTCCCTGGAATCCCCCGGGTGTCTAGTTTTCAAAAATGTATAGGTTTGCTAGGTTTCCTTAGGTGCCGGCAGAGCTAGGGTTCAGCAGCTACAGCTAGGCACTGTGAAAATGTGGTGTGTCCACGTTGCGTTTTGGGCCGTTTCCTTTCGCGGGCACTAGGCCTACCCACACAAGTGAGGTACCATTTTTCTCTGAAGACTTTGGGGAATGCGGGGTGGGTGGAATTTTGTGGATCCACGCAGGTTCCAGAACTTTCCACCACAGAAATGTGAGGAAAATGTGTTTTTTTGGACAAATTTTGAGGTTTGCAAGAGATTCTGGGTAACAGAACTTGGTGAGAGCTAGTCAAGTCACCCCATCCTGGATTCCCCTGGGTGTCTAGTTTTCAAAAATGTATAGGTTTGCTAGGTTTCCCTAGGTGCCGGCAGAGCTAGGGTTCAAAATCTATAGCTAGGCACTTTGCAAAAAAAGGGTCATTTTTCAATGTGAAAATGTGGTGTGTCCACGTTGCGTTTTGGGCCCTTTCCTGTTGCGGGCAATAGGCCTACCCACACAAGTGAGGTACCATTTTTCTCAGAAGACTTTGGGGAACGCGGGGTGGATGGAATTTTGTGGATCCACGCAGATTCCAGAACTTTCCACCACAGAAATGTGAGGAAAATATGTTTTTTTTGACAGATTTTGAGGTTTGCAAGGGATTCTGGGTAACAGAACCTGGTGAGAGCCAGTCAAGTCACCCCATCCTGGATTCCCCTGGGTGTCTAGTTTTCAAAAATGTATAGGTTTGCTAGGTTTCCCTGGGTGCCGGCAGAGCTAGGGTTCAAAATCTACAGCTAGGCACTTTGCAAACAAATGGTCATTTTTCACTGTGAAAATGTGGTGTGTCCATGTTGCGTTTTGGGCCGTTTCCTGTCGCGGGCACTAGGCCTACCCACACAAGTGAGGTACCATTTTTCTCGGAAGACTTTGGGGAATGCGGGGTGGGTAGAATTTTGTGGATCCATGCAGATTCCAGAACTTTCCACCACAGAAATGTGGGGAAAATGTGGTTTTTTTTACAGATTGTGAGGTTTGCAAGGTATTCTGGGTAACAGAACCTGGTGAGAGCCAGTCAAGTCACCCCATCCTGGATTCCCTTGGGTGTCTAGTTTTAAAAAATGCATAGGTTTGCTAGGTTTCCCTAGGTGCCGGCAGAGCTAGGGTTCAAAAACTACAGCTAGGCACATTGCAAAAAAAGAGTCATTTTTCACTGTGAAAATGTGGTGTGTCCATGTTGCGTTTTGGGCCGTTTCCTGTCGCGGGCACTAGGCCTCCCTACACAAGTGAGGTACCATTGTTCTCGGAAGACTTTGGGGAAGGCGGGGTGGGTGGAATTTTGTGGATCCATGCAGATTCCAGAACTTTCCACCACAAAAATGTGAGGAAAATGTGTTTTTTGGGATAAATGTTTAGGTTTGCAAGGGATTCTGGGTAACAGAACCTGGTGAGAACCAGTCAAGTCACCCCATCCTGGATTCCCTGTGTGTCTAGTTTTCAAAAATGTATAGGTTTGCTAGGTTTCCCTAGGTGCCGGCAGAGCTAAGGTTAAAAAACTACAGCTAGGCACTTTGCAAAAAAGGGTCATTTTTCCCTGTGAAAATGTGGTGTGTCCACGCTTGCGTTTGGGCCGTTTCCTGTTGCGGGCACTAGGCCTACCCACACAAGTGAGGTACCATTTTTCTCAGAAGACTTTGGGGAACGCTGGGTCGGTGGAATTTTGTGGATCCACGCAGATTCCAGAACTTTCCACCACAGAAATATGAGGAAAATGTGTTTTTTAAAATAATTGTTTAGTTTTGCTTGGGATTCTGGGTAACAGAACCTGGTGAGAGCCAGTCAAGTCACCCCATCCTGGATTCCCCTGGGTGTCTAATTTTCAAAAATGTATAGGTTTGCTAGGTTTCCCTAGGTGCTGGCAGAGCTAGGGTTAAAAAACTACAGCTAGGCACTTTGCAAAAAAAGGGTCATCTTTCATTGTGAAAATGTGGTGTGTCCACGTTGCGTTTTGAGCAGTTTCCTGTCGTGGGCACTAGGCCTACCCACACAAGTGAGGTACCATTTTTATCGGGAGACTTAGGGTAACACAGAATTGTAGAGCAACTGTTATTACCTATTGACTTTCGATGCATTTCTGCCTTCCAAATGAAAGACAATGTGTAGAAAAGAAGTCATTTTGAAAAATGACCTATAATTCTCATGCTAGTATGGGTGCTCCCAATTTCGGAAATGTGCAAATATCTACTGTTTCTAAACTCTATATTTTGTTCCCATTTCAGAAATACAAAGGTGTCTTTCATACCGATTTTTCCATGTATACATTTTCCCAAAATAATTGCTATATACCCGGTACATAATAAAAAACCATTGCAAGAAGCTGCTCAGTTATTGGCTCTGGGTTCGTCGGGTTCTTGGTGAACCTACAAGTCCTATATATCCCCACAACCGGAAAGGTCCAGCGGATGTAACGGTATAAACAGCTGTCATAATTAGAAGAAGTTACAGGTGAAAACATTAACACAAATGGCTGTTTTTTTCAACTAATTTTCAATTTTTCCTATATTTAACTGTTAGTTTCTATAAAGAAACCTTGAAGGATCTACACAAATGACCCCTTGCTGAATTCAGAATTTTGTCTACTTTTCTAAAAATGTATAGCTTTCCAGGATCCATTATTGCATTCATACCCATTTCTACCATTAACTGGAAGGAGGTTGAAAGCACAAAAATAGCAAAAATAGGCTATGTCCCAGAAAAATGCCAAAACTGTGTAAAAATGTTGGTTTTCTGACAAAAGCCTGCTTGTCCCTGAAAGCTGGGAAGATGGTGATTTCAGCACCACAACCCCTTTTTGTTACCTTTGCAGGGAAAATCCAGACGCTTTCATCTGTAGCCCTTTTTCCCATTTTTCAAAAAAAAATTCCAGGAGATCCACAAACCCTGGGTACCTTTAGAATCCCCATGATGTTGGAAAAAAGGACGCAAATTTGGCGTGGATACCTTATGTGGTCAAAAAGTTACAGGGGCCTAAGCGCGAACTACCCCAAATAGCCAAAAAAGGCTTAGCACAGGGGGGGAAAAGGCCTAGCAGCGAAGGGGTTAACCAGTAACTTCTGTTTAGAATTCCTTAGACATCTCATGTTGCACCTCAGAAGCTAGCGCCAAGACGCCTCAGGGTATTAGCTGCACTTTATACATTTTCATTTCATTTCATTTCAAGTGATATACACTACGCTCTGATTTTAGTAGTCACCATCCTAGCTGCTCGCTTTAGGAAGCACGGTACTCCTATGGCTGGTCAGGTGAACCTTTCCCGAGCTAGTAGGAGAAGCATAGTATTTTCTGCCCTCCATTCAGTGGCGGCTGGTGACATTTGAAAGTGGTGAGGCGTAAAATGATTGTTGTACTGCACTGTGGCGAGCGAGCGTAGCGAGCGAGCCCGACCAACCTACAAAGGGTTCGGGGGGGTTGCCCCCCCGAGAAAATTTTGAAAAAAGAGTGGACAAATGGTGCATTTTCAAGCAAATTTGAGAAAGCAGGAAGTTTAATAAAGCAATTGTAAAAGTGCAGTTATTACATTAATAAAGAGATGTCACTTAACAACATAGGTAGCTGCTTATTCAGTATAACCAAGGTCATGCCGCCCGCTGCTCCAAGCATACGTGCCCGTGTTTCTAAAACTAAAATGCTGTAAAATATGTTTGTGACGTGCAGCCTCATGCAGTCAGTTGCACCCTGCACTATCTGTGTAATGTGCTTAGTGCAGCAATACAGATATAAATACCTAAGGAAGTCAGCCATACAGACTGAAAATTGTTCCCTTATAAGCTATATGGATCATCTGATTGATTGGGGTAAGCAAGGTTCAGAGATAACAGTGCACTATTTGTAACCTGATTAGGGGTAGGGAGCCTGGGATGTCCCAGCACGTTATCGCAGTCCTTGGAGAAGGCTGGAAAGAGATCTGTCCCCTGGGGGCAGGATGAGCACTGTGCAGGGCTGAACCGAGCAACCACTGCAATACATTATCAACACAGCGAGCAGACACAGCGCTGCAAGCATCAGGAAAAAAACACACAGCTCTGTCTGGGAAATTTTCTTTATAAAATCTGCTTTGCACAAGTCATTTAAAAAAAAGGGAAAAACGAATTTTCGTTTAAAGGAACGGAAAACATTTGCAATTCATTTGGTTCGGAGCCCAGACTGAACAGTTATGTCCAAGGTGGGGTGATGAGTCCAATTTAACCGGAAGTGATCCGCGAAGGTGTGCGTGGCCGGTGCTGGGCTTGGTAAAATGACCTCACCCCGAGGGTTGCAGACTAGAGACAGCAGACACATACTTGTGCTGTGATTTGCCAGAAGGCCTGTTGTTGAAATGAAAGGCTCCTATTCTTCTGTTAAGCGTGTTCTATAAAAGAGAACAGACAGAAAGCCCTGGTCACCAAGCTTTTTTACCTTTCAAATGCAGACAATGGCAGGTACAATACTGGCTATGCACCTCGTGTGCCCACTCTTCACTAGATGTTCGGAATTACTAGTGGCACGCATTTTCTGTAAGAAATGCGGGCTAACAAGGACACAGAATAGTTTCATTACTAAAAAAACCTTTCTGTTAAAACACAGTAAAAATACAGCAATGGATAACATTTTGACTTCCAGCCGCACTAGTCCAGAGAAATCCAACTATCAGTGCCATTCACTTTGGGGCTCTGTTTGGAAAGAGGATAGTCCCTGCATAGAGAAAGAAAAACTCTAGAGTCACGACAGAACCCGGAGCCATGAGATGAGCAGCCACTTCTGAGTATATGTTTAGTTATGGAAATAAATCATATTCTGTAAAATACGAGCGAAATAAATAGCAAACCAGAATAACAAGCCCCAAGTCTGAGTACAGAAAGGAATGATTTGTGTACCAACACAAGCGTACATGGAAACATGAAAAGCAATGCCACCATCTCTACATTTAACGTGGTAATACATACAAACCGCTATGAAGAACTGGCGTTTGCATGATTTATCACATTAAAGGCAGACCTTTGGCTTTCCCAAAGCTTATTTTGCCGCTAGCACAATCCGAATTTTAAGAGTGAAGCCAAGCAAAACAGTGCTGGGGAATTAATCTATGGCGTTCTTCAAGTAACCTAGTATTAAATCACAGTATACCTTTTCCGTTTCACCTACTTACATGTAAACAAGAAAGAAGAGGTGATTCAGACATACACAGGGAGATTAAAGAGCCAGATTTTCAGTTCATGCCAAAGTGTAACCGGCATGACCACTTTATAGTAAATGCAACAGTCTCTCTCTTTGCAGCGTTATCACGGAACTGGCAGCCAGCTTGTGCACACAGTTTTAGAACTCCTAAAGCATCCCAAGCACGGCACAACAAATGATTCCCAGAAGTCCTTTGAGTCTTGAAACAAAGAGGAAGTTGCGAGGAAATACTGTACCTCCCTGCCTGTGAAACTGCATGTCAGATCAATGAGTATGTCTACAAATCAGTTATATACAGCTAAAAGGGCATACTCCCAAATTTGAAGTGAAAAGTTAATATGTTTTTATACAGCTATTTCAAATTTATAAAGAAAAGTTTAAAACCCACACTTATACACATGTGCAACTCCCACAAAGAGTTATGCTGGCCGGATGCCCATCTTCAGCAGCAAGACACCGATGCTCAGGTTAATCTAGGTCTAACTCACAAATCCCTGCAAGGTCTTAGGTAATCAGTAACCAACCATGAATATGTCTGCAGCTGTTTCTGGAGATGCACTCAACAAGATCTTGAATAATCTCAACCTGTTGCCTCAACCACAGATCCCTGTGCCAAAAAAACATCAAACTGTGCCAGTCTGTTATCAAACTGATCTACACACGTTACTGGGGATTGTCCCTCAACGCTTGGATGTCATATTTACCCTGCTTCTTCAGAAACTGACTGCCCATGAATCAAACTTACCCAACTACATACCGATGTCCCTCTACCACCTAGTGCTAAAAGCTTCAGAACTGCTGTTATCTCACAATTATCAAATTATTTGGAAACAAATAACCTCCTCAGTGACTTTCAGTCAAGGTTCAGACTGTGTAGCGGTACCGAAAATACATTACTAAGCATCAAATAACAACTGCTTTCCACCAATGACCAGAGTAAGGATCCTCGTAGACATGCTTTATGTATTCGATACAGTAGATAAAAAATTCATCTAATGTGCCAGTGAAGACTTTTGGCACAGACAAAATTGTACTCTAGTGGTGACGTTATTCCTCTGAAACTTTACTCTAGCAAGTAAAGCTTGGTCCCCTCCTCCTTAAAATATCACAAGTGACACGAGGGCTTCCAAGAGTTTTCCAAAAGTCCTTGCCGACAACTACACCACTGAAGGCCTTCCACAGCAGCCATATCACTGGTTATTCGTTTAAGTTCACAGTTAAATTGAAAGAAAACTCTAATAACAATGAAAACCAGTCAGGGTATTGGCTTTTGCCTATTGAAATGCAATGTACATGCATACATAAATATAGAGGGTGAAGCGCTGTTTGCACGCTGCGGTGCACAGTGGAAGCCATGTTAATGAACACATTTAAATAAGGGGAGTAGAAATTAGAAAATTCAAATGCTAATTTCATCATTGGCGAGAAACCAACGAAATCACTAGGGAAGTATTAATATTGCATCCAATTGAATTTAGGAACGAACTCAGACAAAGGGATTGAACTGTTACACCTACTGCTCGTCAAAGATTACGAAACTATGTCAGGCTTTTTTCCCAGTCCCGAGGAGTTCACGAACAGTCAGTAGTCCATCAGTGAGCTGCTGTGATATTACACTAGTGTTCCATGGCCCATGATATCGGTGTGTTAGCCAGGACCCCTCTGGCACCCACAGCAATATGTAATTACTACTAAGTGGTAAAGCCGGGCCATTACAGAAAAATACCGCCCATTATCACGGAGCTGGCAGGCAGCGTGTGCAGGAGGGCCAGTGTGAGAGGAAAGGAGCGAGTGAACAGCAAGGAGTCGTAATCTTTGGACAGTCATGGGAACGTGGGAGGAAGAAGAGAGTGTGAAAAAGGAGATGTCATGTGAGGCCACAATGAAAGAAACTTTAAAAAAAAAATCAATAATAATACGAACTCCTGAAACAACAAAACTCGCCTGCTCATTACAGCCTATGAGACGAGGCCTGGGTCCGACCACGAGTTGGTTTCTGGCTGCTCTGAAACAAACCCCACGTGTGACACGCTGGAACTTCAAAGGGGGAGGCAGCCATCTCGAGTCTGCGCAGACTCGATTTCTCGACTTCCAGTCTGTTTACAGCCTTCTACCCCACCCTTTCCCAACTGCGTCACAGTGACAAGTTGGGAAAGGGCGGGGTGACCACTCTCCATTCCCTGATTGACGTGAAGCCCTGGCGCTACAGGGCTTCACTGTAAAACGCCCAGGGCTGATTTTACCTCCACGGCATCAGGGGGTGGAGACTGGTCCACAAGTCTATGCTTTTGCCGAGCTGATGACATCACAAGCCCCAGGGCAGTGAGATTGTCAGCCCGGCAAATGCTGTAGACTTTGCCACTGAGCGTCAGCCTCGCTGCAGACTGCGTCATCGCACAGTGAGTAGCAGGCAGTGTGTGCTGCACCCCCGGCCCTGAAATAAAGTCAGAAACTAATGATGCATGTTTGGGCTGTGTGTGTTCACTGTGTCTGTAACACAAAACAGTAAAACACAACACTTTGCTTTTTTGACCAGTGCCAGCTAAAGTAAAGGGGGCGGAGCCCCGACGCCCTCAACGAGAAACCGCCCCTGCCTCCATTACCTGTACCATCTTGAGTGGGAAAGCTAGTTAGTTTATTTTGGGTGTTGGTGCTCTAGCTTACCCACAATTCAACCCATGACAGTGATAAGTGTGGGCACCATGTGTCAATGCCGGCAGTGTGCCAGGGCAAGCTCATCTGCTCACAAACACCACCAGTCATGCTGCCCACTTCTATGCTTGTGAGTTTGTTTCTGATCATAAGAATGATGATTCAGTAGTAAACTATACTACAGCAGAGTTGTATAATTTTTATGACACTACTCACATCCTCCCTCTTGATAAGTGTACCTCTTTAAAGGTAGAACATCTTCTTCTTTCTGCGCCACTTATGTCAGTACCTAAAGCTCTCAAACCATCCTCGAATACGTATCGCCCCTGTAATCATGACTGCATAAATTTCATGCTTTCTAATGGGAGATTGACAGCTAAACAAAAGACTGAAATAGCAGAACTCTGTGATTCCCATTAAAATCAATATGTGTTGTATAACCGAGACATGGTTAAATGGGACACATAACTGGGCACTTGATAAGCTTCTCCCAACAAACTTTGCAATATTACTAGACGATTATGTTGATTAAAAAAGGAGGCGGACACTTACACAAATCCTATTTGAAAATAGACCCTGTTGGACTTGGCCCTTTTTGCAGGGTTATCCCCAAACTTTTTGCGTCTTCCTCCTATTTTTTCCTCACCTGTTGTTGTTGGTTTTAGGACTATGGGCACTTTACCACTGCTAATCAATGCTGAAGTGCATATGCTCTCTGTGTAAATTGTGAACATGATTGGTTATCCATGATTGGCATATTTGACTTACTGGTCAGTCCCTAGTAAAGTGCACTAAGTGTTCCAGAGCTGGTAAATCAAATGCTACTAGTGGGCCTGCAGCACTGATAGTGCCACCCACATGAGTAGCTCTAAAAAGGTCATTCAGACCTGCCACTGCATTGTCTGTGCGCAGTTGTTAACTGCTATGTCGACATAGCAAGTGCACCCACTTGCCAGGCCCTAACCTTCCCTTTTCTTACATGTTAGTCAATCCTAAAGTAGGCCCAAGGTACCCCTGTGGGCAGGGTGCAGTGTATGTGAAAGGTAGGATATGTACTGATGTGTGTAACATGTCCCGATAGTGAAATACTGCCAATTTCGTTTTTCACTATTCAAAGGCTATCTTGCCCCATAGGACAGAATGGGGAATACTTTGTAACATTTTACAAGCATATCTTCCCGCAGGGATAAGATAGAAAAATAAAGTTTAGGCTCTCTGAACTCAGAATGTTAAAATGCATCTTTTAGTGAGAGGGATTTTTACATTCTGTGTTTGAAAATACCACTTTTGGAAAGTAGGTATGTTCTTGTTTAGCCATTCTGTGTGCCTCTGCCTGTTTGTGTATTGACTGTCTGGTATGGAGTGACAGGGGCTGGAGAGGTGCATTCTCTCAGACAGCCACCGGGACTTGATGTGTGTCCTGCCGTTCCTGAATGAGTCAGGGCTGGGATGAATAGACCTGGGCTGCATTCAGAGTAGGGGGAGGAGTTCTCACTAGCACCTGAATAGGCCCGGTATGCCTTTAAAGTGGTGGGAGGAGATTTTCCTTGCACCTGAATAGGGCCTGTCTGCCTTACACAATGCTGTCTCCAACTCCTGCCGGGCAGCTGCATCAGAGAGGACAGAACTGGTTTGGACTGGGCTCAGAGACCCTTGCACAAAGAGAACAAAGACATTTTGGGGAATAAGTATTAGACCTAAAACCCCTGAACTTTAGACTACTTCTGGAATCAAGAGGAACCTTTGCTGAGGAGAAGAGCTGGAGATACTGAGGAGAAGTACTGCCCTTGCTGTGTATCTGGGTTGGCCTGCAGTTGCTGTTTCTGCCAAAGAAAGGAGAAGGACTTTGCTGTGTGCCGTGTCCGCTGCTTGAGGAAAGTCTCCAAGGGCTTGAGTAGAGCTTGCCTACTGTTTTGAAGCTTCAGGAACACAAAGACTTCACCCCCAGCTCCCCTGAACTTCCTTGCTGGGAGTTCTGACCTGCCAAGAGGTGCCTGTGACTGTGTTCGGCCTCTGGAGGTTGTTTCTGCTGTTGGGAGCTGGAAAAGCAACGCAACGACAAGGAAATCGACGCATCGCTCTTCTTGCAACAGTTTTCCGAAGCAACGACGTGGTGCGAGAAGAATCTCCCCGCAACGCCGCGCCGCTGCCGAAACCGACGTAGCGCCTGTCGCCGCGGCAAGAATCGACGCATCGAGGGATCGCGGCTGAAAAGGTCGACGCAGTGCCGCTCGCCGCCGAAGCATCGTTCACCGACGCATCCAGGATTTCCACGCATCGTCCCTGTGCGGCAAGTTTTCACAGACGCATGACCCGTGGATCGGAGTCGTCTCAGAATCGACGCAACGCTTCCCCCACAGACCGGACCCGATGCACCGCTCCCCTGTGTCCAGTGGAACTGTTGCATCGCATCCACGAAGGTCTCAGGAATCAACGCATCTCTTTGTTTTTCGACGCTTCCCATCGCTGTGGCTGTTTGGCTTGATGAATTTTGTCGCAACAACAGGTACTTTGCAAGAAATCATACAGCTATAGTTTTCTATGGACTCAGTTGCTAAAACCTTTTGAATGTCATTTTTCTTAATACTTGTATGTTGGATTCTTGTCATTTTGTTCTTGTTAAGTTTAGATAAAGATACTTTATTTTTCTACACCAGTGTGGTGTCCATTTGTGGTGTTATCACTGTGTTACTGTGAGTGTTGGTACAAATACTTTACACATTGCCTTTGGGATAAGCCTGTCCGCTCGTGCCAAGCTACCAAGGGGTTGAGCAGGGGTTATCTAAAGTGTGTATCCCCCTTACTCTGACTAGAAGCAAGGGCCCCTATTTGGACAAAGATACCTAACTCTGCCAACTAGGGACCCCCATTTCTAACATACTCATGCTGTGTTTGAGTTCATTTGTTCATGAACTTTTGACTTGCGAGCGAGATCTCATCTCTCATCCATCAGATACAATCACAGATAAACCCTTGACAACAATATTGTTAGTTTCTCTTTAGTAAGAATTGCAATATTGTGTCAGAAACCCACTCATTGGTCAGGTCACCAGTTGGATTCAGTCTTTGTATCGCCTCTTTGCCATCCATCCATCAAAAACAGATCATTTTGCCTTGGTCTAACCATTAAGGTATTCGCTTTTCTAACCATATTCAAATGTTGATAACCTATAAAGCAGCCGAACAAACGGTGACTATCCATGATTAGAAAAATGTTCCTTTTAATTACATATGCCAAAATAACTTATTAGGTCCTTTCTTTGACCATAAGTTAGATCAAGATAAAGATATCGACCTTCTTTTAGCCACATTGGAAAATAACCTTACTACTTGCCTTAGTTCTATAATTCCTTCTAAAACAGTTAAGTGCGCACCGAACTATAAATGGAAACATTGACATTCAAAAACATAAGGTGCAAAGAGCTTAAAGAAAATGGAGGTCTACCTACTACACCATAGAGGCTTATCAGGTCTATTACTCGATATTAGCTAAACATAAGACTGTGATTTGTTTGACAAAAAGTAGTTACTTTACTGATAGGATTTTCAACTCTTCTAACCTGCCTTGAGAGCCTTTCAGTGTCATCAAAAGGCTGTCTGCTCCCTTCAAGCAATACTTCGGAAGTTCCTTCCCATGAAATACCTGATAAGTAGGCAGTTCCTTTCATGACTAAAATCAAAAATATCCAAATTGACAAGACAGAAGATAGTATTTTTTCCATTCCATCGCTACAATCAACTAAGCTAGGCTGTCCTACTAAATTGTTTACTTTCCGTAAGCAGCCGCGGTCCGTGCAGGTGGCAGCGGTGGGGTGGCGTTGGGGGGGATTTCGAGGGATGATGCAGAGGGAAAATTAATTATTTATTTAATTTCCCCTCAGCATCGTCCCTCGAAATCCCCCCAAGGCGGCCCCACCGCCCCTCCGCTGTTACCTACACGAACCGCGGCTGTCCGTAGGGTCCTTTCTCTGGAGGTTAGTTCAACTATTTTATCATCCAAAACATCTGGTTCGCTCAAAGACTTTTGTCCAGCTACAGTTATGAAACAGCTACCGCAGTACTTACTCCCTGATTTGACTTTTTTTAATCAATCTTTCAGTTAGAGAGAGGTGCCTAGCTCATGGAAAACGGTGGTGGCAAAGACACTATTGAAAACACCCAATCCAGATTCTGATAATAATTGCCCACCTCACGCTCACTATTTTTGGCCAACCTTTTCGAAAGCTGGCCTTTTCAAAACTTTAGGCATTTCAATTGCCATTGAAATTGGCAATGGGACTGGAGGTCATGTTGCCAGTTGAGAATTGGTCACAAAAACAATCATAAATTGTGACTCTACTTTTTGCAACCAGAAACCTATTTTTGCAAACTGACCTAAGTACTAATAGATCGATCCGCAAAACGGGAGTGAGTTGCAGACTGTCTCAGTAGATGCAATTGAAGATAGAGCAATACTTAAGGGGCAAATATATGAGAAAATGACGGGAGGCTGTTGTCGCAATACCCAAGTGGTGGGTTGCAAATTAAAAGAAGGTGCAAAAATCTTCACATTTAAAAAAAAAGCTTATTAGGGATGAACACAATTCACAAAGTTGAAAATATGCACCTTCAAGTGTGCTACCTAATAGGGGTGCAGATTTACAGTTAAGCCTGGAAACTTACATCAGTCACAGCTTTCCAGGCATAATCATGAGAACTTTTAGTGAATTACATTTTCTGAAGGCAAAATATACAGTCGCATATATCTGATGTGAAAAAAAGAGTAAGAACAATTGCATTTGCTTACTTTTTTTTCGCATGGAAAATATGTTTTTCCATGGAGAAACAGCTTCCCATACACCTCCACCAATTTTGTGGGGTTATTCACATATTGAGCATATTAGCCCTGAACCATATTCAAATGATATGAATGGCATTATTAACCATTAGATTATATTCATAAAGAAAACCTGCTTGGACGGTCAGAATCTGATGATCAAAGGATGTCTCCATCAATAGTGACACAGGCTTCCTGAGGTATCAGTCTGAGCAGCGCTGTGATAAGCCGCCGCATTTAATGAGGCTGCAGTGGAGCTTTATTCATGACATCCAGACCAGAAATAGCACGGATGCTCCCAGCGAGGGGGTTACAAGGAAAGAGAGAGTTGGACTTCAAATGGGGAAAGGAGGTGCTGGAATGCTGTCACCTTCGCTTGGGTCTGGGTGGTGCAATTTAAGAAGTATTACCAAAAACAGTTTGCTCACAAATGCAATTAATGCCATTCTGTAGAGTCTGCGATGCCCTCCGCAATGTAAAGTAACCAATAGTCTCAATAATGCTGGACTTTTCTATTGGCTCCCTGGAGTAATGTGTGCCACTGATTTCTGCTATCTGCTATCAACACAATGCATGTTAGGAGAGAACAACATTCTATGTAACAGCTGCGGCATGTTGTAATCTGTGAACTACCTTTGTGGTGTTAAATCTGATTTCCTCTCTCTGAAAGTCTGGCTTCTATTTCTACTCATCGTCAGGGAATCGTGTGTGTGTACATATAGCTTCTAAACTGCTCAATTCGCAGACAAACTATCATTACATAACCAAAGCAGCCACGCTGGACTCCTATTTAAAACAAAGGAAAACCACCAGCACCGAACCTTTCCCAAAAAACCCTCCAAGAGTAGGCTAACTCAGCCACTGCATTCCTTCCAATAAATATCACAAAGTGAATTTATGGATTTGGTCAAAGCAAGCAGGCCTGCCAGCAGCCCTTCTGACCCGTGTCCACCACAAACCTTCAAGAAAATTCTTGTAACTTACTCTTCTGCAACACCAGTCAGAAGAATCATCAATAATTCCTTAACTACAGGAATATTTCCAGAAGACCTAAAAAAGTCACACATATTCCCACTATTAAAGAAAACAAACCTGGACCCGCTTAACCGCTTAACCGTAACAACTACAGACCAGTTGCAAATGGACCTTTACTGGGCAAACTGACAGCAGCATTCACCCTGATGTCACAGTTCTTTGAAGATAACTCCATACTTTCAGACTTCCAAACAGTATTCCGTCCAGGAAGAGGTGCAGAATCTGCCCTCATTGCCATCTTGGATGACCTTAAGAACACAGTAGACTGGAACGGGGTTGTTGCACTACTTTTTATGGACCTCTCAACTGCCTTTGACACAGCTGACCATGACACTCTAATACAAAGACTCTATGAAGCCTACATAAAGGAGACTGCTCTTGACCAGATCACATCCTTACTTTAAAGCAGAATAAATGTCATCCATACCCACCTTTCTCATCCAAACCATACTTCACAAAAGTAGTGGTCCCTCAAGGATCTATCATCTAACCCATGTTTTTCAACATCTACATGAAGTCATTACCGGCACTGATCAATGAGTTTCACCTCACATGCTATAACTATGCAGACGACACACAAATACTCCTTACATTTGAAAGCCCCAAAGACATCGGAACTCAAACATTTTCCATTGCCTCACAGCCGTTGTTCAGTGGATGACTTGGAGCCATCTCAAATTGAATGCTTCCAAAACTGAACTACTCACATGTGGCAATTGGAAACATTATGACCCTGGCCTGGCCTGACGATTTGGGAACACTGCCTAAAGTATCTAAGGAAGTAAGAAACCTTGAAATTACCATGGATTCCAAACTATCAATAAATGCCCAAGTGGACAAATTAGCAAGATCAAGCTTCATTACTTTAACAACTCTGCAACACATCTTCACTCATTTGGGATTCCCACACAAGGTCCAGGCTCCTACCTCTCTTGTACTGTCTAAACTTGATTACGTCAATGGCCTCTACCACGGATCATCTTTATCAACTATGAAAAGACTACAACAGATTCAGAACTCTGCTGCCAGACTACTCCTACATGTAATGCCACAAGCCTACATCTCCCCTGCCTTGAGGGCCCTACATTGGCTATCGGTTACCAGAAGATCCACATTCAAGCTGCTTTGTATCACCAACAGAGTGATACATGGAATAGGGCTGCTCTTCATCAGAAATAAAATCACCAAATACATTCAACAAAGGAACCTCCACTCCAGATTAGCATCTCACTTCAAAAGCTCACCATACAAGAAAAAAAAAACATAGATGGTACATCCTTCTCTGTTCAAGCAGTCAAACTATGGAACTCATAACCCCCAAACATAAGATCCATGGATAACAATCTAATCTTCAGAAGTCTACTCAAGAATTGGCTCTTCTCTACATAACCGCCATGCTCAAACATAAATGTACAGCGTATCCGTATGTATATAAGCTAAGTCTGGGCGGTGAAATCTGCTCCGCTCGCGGAGTTTGCAGAGTTTTCCGCACTGCGCATTACGCGGAGCTCGCGGAGTTCCAAAAAACTCTGCTTCGCGTTGCGGAGCGGAGTTTTTGTCCTCGCTCGCGTTCGTCAATGTCAAGTTGGCGAGCGCGAGTGAGGAAAATCCACCTCCCGGTGAGATTTTTCCTCGTTCGCGATCGTCAACATCAAGTTGGCGAGCACGAGCGTGGAAAATCAACCTCCCCACGAGATTTCTCAACGCACCTGGCACTGACAATCACTGCAAACTGCATTTATCTAAAGAAACTCCGCCGCTCGCGGAGCTCTGCGTAGTGCGGCAGAGTTTTTTGTGCACTTCGCGCAGTTCCGCATAGCGGAACTCCGCGAACTCCGCCCAGGGTTAATATAAGCATTTAATTTGAATATATGTATGTATCTAGATATGTGCATTCCTTTGTATAAATGTGTAATAATTATGTTTATAAATCTATAGATATTCTTTAGGTGTACTTAACAAATGTACATATTACTTATGGTTATATTTTTCTATGCTTAACATGCATAGAGGTCACTGCATAGTTTTCATATAAGTTATTTGATTAGATGGTTATGGTTTCCCAATTTATTTATCTATCAAAATATGGACATTTATATTGTAACTATTTATCTACAACTGCTTGACTATTGAATTATTAAAATATATATATAAATAAACACACAAATAAATTAAAGCGATTATGTATTTATATAGTTATTACTTTACTCCTACTGTTGAAAAAAATATATTCAGCCTCTCCAATGCTCTCCCCTATATCTCACTCAATATCCTCTACCTCCACTCTCTGACTCATCCCAAATCTGATTCTACTACTATTATCCCCAAAATAACCCTTTCTTGACTCTTCCCTCCTCTATCCCTCCTTGCATCATGTCAAACCTCTTTTACTATTCAGATCTCCCAAACGAGCCTTTCTAAACCCTTCCCTCATGTATCCCTCCTAGACTCATCCAATACCTCATTTGATTCCTTAATTCACTTCTAGAGACTCTCCCTCACTCCCATCTCTCCTCTACTCATTCCAAGCCTCCTCCTACTGCTATGATTCCCAAATAAACACTTTCTAGACCCTTCCCTCGTCTATCCCTCCATTATCCTTTTCAATCCAACTAACAGATACACAAACCCATGTCAATTGATTGCCGTAGGCCAGAAAGCAGTCTATACAATTTTGAAAGAAGTATATAGGACACGGAAAGTATGCACAGTTTGCCTAGGAACGTAACTTGGAAGGCACCTGAAAACAATCCTGGGGGAGGTGGTTAACACCACTTATGCCACAGAGAGGCATTTCATGTGAACTATGACACTGATGTGCCTCTTCTGAAATGGATTCTATCCAACACACTTCAGGGGGAGCATGTAATATAGCTTCATAACATTATAAATGAGAAAAAAAAATAGATGGACTGAATGCTTACATCTATTTTATCCACTGGAAATTACTCTAGGCTATGTTCCAGTCCATTAGATTTTGCTTACTGTGACATAGAAAGGGACCAACCATATGTGTCAATCTTATCCCTTCCCTAAGACTGTTAGACTAAATCCCCTCTCTGTCAAAACACAAGAACCCCAGATATTTTTCAGCCTTACTGGATTTCTTCAGCAAAACCAAAGGGGATGATGGACGGAGTGTTGAACATTGCAAGCACTCACCCCCAGTCAACTGATCTGGGTTTAATCCATCATCATTCTTTAGCTCACTCCGCCACCCCAGTTCAGACATGGCCATGTGCAAATCAGTCTGACCCTGTGCGTCATGGGAACAGTCCAGCCCGAACTGCCAATTCATGTCTTCCCTGGATCGGAAACAAGCACCCTGGGACTGGTTTCGGGTTCATAACCCTCATCAGCCAGGCTATCTTGAATCCAGTGGCAAAGTGAGCAAGGGACCCACGTCTGGGCATACCCTGCCAACTTAGGGCGAACTTAGCAAAACCAAAGGGGATGATGGACGGAGTGTTGAACATTGCAAGCACTCACCCCCAGTCAACTGATCTGGGTTTAATCCATCATCATTCTTTAGCTCACTCTGCCACCCCAGTTCAGACATGGCCATATGCAAATCAGTCTGACCCTGTGCCTCATGGGAACAGTCCAGCCCGAACTGCCAAGCCATGTCTTCCCTGGACCGGAAACAAGCATCCTGGGACCGGTTTTGGGTTCATAACCCTCATCAGCCAGGCTATCTTGAATCCAGTGGCAAAGTGAGCAAGGGACCCACGTCTGGGCATACCCTGCCAACTTAGCAAAACCAAAGGGGATGATGGACGGAGTGTTGAACATTGCAAGCACTCACCCCCAGTCAACTGATCTGGGTTTAATCCATCATCATTCTTTAGCTCACTCCGCCACCCCAGTTCAGACATGGCCATATGCAAATCAGTCTGACCCTGTGCCTCATGGGAACAGTCCAGCCCGAACTGTCAAGCCATGTCTTCCCTGGACCGGAAACAAGCATCCTAGGACCGGTTTCGGGGTTTCACTCCTCTTCAGCCAGGATAGCTTGATTCCAGTGGCATGGAGAGCACGGGACCCACGTCTGGGCATACCCGTCCCACTTGGGGTGACAAATGCAAAAACAACAGCTGATGGACAGAATGCAGAACAATGTCATACATTCACCCCAGTACAGAGATCTGGGCCTAAATCCATCGTTTTTTTGCTCACCATGCCATTCCAGTTTGAACCCAGCCATATGCTGGGTTCATAGACAGGGGTAGTTCTAATATTATAAAAGCTTTATCAATATTGATGATAAAATGAATCCACACAAGTCATCAACTAGCAACCACATTAGTAAATGCCCTCTGGAACCAAGGAACAAATCAAAATTAGCACTACATGTTCAAAATCCAGCATGAAGGATCGCTCACATAGATCTGAATATATTTCAGAAATACAGTTATTTTGACCGCTACATTATTTTTCCAGTTTTGCATGTTAAACGGGGATTGCAGAATGGGGTCATGAATGACCACATACATGTCACTCATGGAACACTTTTATATGGGAGTAGCCAGTTTGAGGTCTAGGATTCCCTCAATATGGCGTGGGTGGGCACCATTATTAGTCATTGCCTGCCACCATAGACGTACAATCATACACTCACATTTATGTGCGCTTGCATACACCCACAAACACACACACAACAAACACAAGCTGGTAGCTAGTTAACACTTATGTTGGGAAATGGAGGGTGGACCTCCTCAGTTCTCATATCTTTGTACTTCCTGGCTCAATGAGTTGCACCACCATTGCTACTACATACAACAGTGTGTGTGCGCAATTCACATAATTAGCTTAGCATAATTGTGCATAATTCCTGAAAAATAGCGCAATATTAAACGCAATTACGATAATGCAAAACTGGCATTTGGCACTAGATTTTAGAGCAAAATGCATCCTCAAAGCCATTTTGGACACCGCGACACAATTCATGCTAAAAAACAGTGCAAAGAATACAAGCACTGCAAACAGCAGTTGCTCGTGTTTTGGTTTTTCATGTAGATCCTGTGAGCTCGCACTAACTGTTTGCCATGAACCGCCCCTAATAATGCTATGTGGGCTAATAGTGTAATTTTGAGAATTTCCTGTAACAAGTGTATTGTGAAATTACATGATATTATGTCAATGTAATGGAAATTGTGCACGGTCCTACATACAACACGTTAGAAAAAGCAAGTGAATGCATTGACAGCGCTTTACAGGGCTCTCCTCACTCAGAAGCTGGAGTAGGGCTGATGGCAGAAGCTTCTTCTCTCTCCCAGCTCCTGTTAGGACATGGAGTGCATCCCTGTTAGGCCCAGAGATGCTCTGTGAGATGACATGCTGCACTGCCTGTCTTTTGCCTCTCATGTGCAGTACCACAGTGGAGCTATCACAGCACTCTTCTGGCATGATGCTGCAGCTGTCACATTCAAACATACAATTGGTGAGAATTGTTTATTTTCAAGTGAAAGCTGTAATTTGTCGATCATGCAGATGGATAATGCAGTGGGAGGTGTTTTGGTGGGACAGAGCCCTGGCCAATTCATGGCCAGCCACCACTCATTTCCAGTATGAAGACGTACTTGTATTTTAATTGAGTATAAAGGATGTTCACGTCAATACAGAGTTTCACTTAAACGGATACCAATTAATATCAAAGCTGTGGTGGGTAAAAATATCAACAAAAATTGCTCAATAAAAAACAAATTCCATGATTATCAGCATACCTTTATCCCAAACCTTTAGTAGAGGGTTTAATGTGAAATCGAAGCAGAAAGAAAAGCTTTTCTATGAACATTTTCACAGACACACAACCAATTTTCAGCAACCCTCAGTGAATCCGAGCATCAGCACATCATGATGCCATGTCCTTTAAGGATCGCCACTTTAAACATAACTGCTGAAGACAAAGACAGACATCTGTCAAAGATGTTCACCCATCACAAATGTGAGTCGCCCTCTTTGGAGCTCCTCAGTGAGATGCACTTGACATACTTTGAGTGCAATGAAGCTGAAGGGATGGCTTATACTATGGAGTCAGCAAAGCAGCCTCAGGAACAAGTCACTTCTGATCTTGGCGATGCTCTGCACTTCACAGTAATTCCCAATAAACTCTGGTTGGAGAAATGCAACTAGCATAACCTAGAAATCAGCTGGTGAGCTGAACTGTATCCCTCAATTTTACGATTTTCTGACTCACATGCACAAATAACCTCAATAACTATGTCCCTTTGCAGTTTGAAGCCCTGTTCTTGACTGCACTAGTAGCTTGAGTTATTTAGGTCTATTTTATTATCATTGTAAGCATATGTTTTTCTTTACAGTTGTGTGTTACTTCAGCAGTGTTCACTCTGTGCACTTTATGTTTTACATGTGTGTGGGCAGACACGGTATTACCACATTGAGTATTACTGCATTTCTTTCCACTCCCTTGTGGTCGTCACTCACTGGATTGCTTAGAGTTTGGTGAAGTGGGAGCACCATCATATCAGTGGTGCCACAGCCACGCCACATTTGCGGTAGAGGTGTCCGATGGCATAGTCTCAGCTGCTGTTGCCATCATAAACCTGTGACCTTACCGCCCATCCGCCACTGCTTCGTAGAGTCATAGTGATGGTCAAGCTGCTGTATTTAGAAAGGGGTCACTCTCAATAAGAATTCTTGCCAGGGACTGCCATGTAAGGCATTGTATCCCAGGTAGGGAAATTGTTTAATGCCCCCATGAGTAGGGAAAAAACGCATTGGACCTCGGGGCAATGATTGTTTTGTTTTTTCAAGAACTAACTTCCACTTTGCGGGGAAAAAAACAACTTTGCTGAGCGGGCGCATTAAACATGTTGCCCTCTCGGCACAACATCATTGCCTTCAGTGGCGCTGCCACCGCAGCAGTCACATTGATGGCAGCAAGACCACTGCCTGCCAGAAGGGGAGCTCTACATTGGTGGGCGGTCCTCTGCAAGCACAAGGGACGCCATCCTCTCCGATGCCCTGGTGGACCAGGGAGGTCCTCTGAAATATTCTACATCAGGCCTAAAGTATCTGAGTACCAGACTTTATGAAGGTTAAGTTTACCGTAGATCTGCAAAAAGTCCTAACTTCACTTTTACAAAGTCAGAAACTTAAATGAAGCAGAAAGATCAATACTACTCATCTGCAATTTACCCAAGTGTGGCCTAACGTGGTCAGTATAAACTTACACATGTGTAGGCTGTTAGAAATCATGACAAATGGGTGTGTTAGAGAAGTGGTCTCCAGCGGTATGTATTGGTCAGTATAAACTTACACATAAACTTACACATGTGTATGATGTTAGAAATCATGACAAATGGGTATGTTAGAGAAGTGGTCAGAGACATGGTATGTATTGTTTGCAAACACTCACAGAATGGCAGGCTCCAGGGCAGTCACAAAATTGTTTAAATGTACTTGTGCACACCTGACTTACAGGTTATTGCACCTAGTGTAGGTGGGATGAAAACAGAGGTGAACTGCACCACTCAATTCGAAATTCAAAAGATGTGCATATGAACAGGTGTCATATGTGGGAATGGTTTTTGTCCTGGGCATAAGAAGAAGGAAACTGAACAAATGTTTAATTTCCTAACCCTACTCATGTGTAGTTTAGGCACTGAGAAAATTATGGATGAGTAGGTTTACAGCAATAGAAATGAGTCAGCTTTATATGTCAATACCAAATGTTCTCGGTGGATATTTATGCAGTTTATAAGTTATACACACTTAAAAAATGCCTAAAAATGTTTGTTAATTAGCAAAAAGTCATACATTACTTGCATAAGCAGACCAAATGTGTGCCTTTTACAACTTATTGACAATATCTTTGAGAATTAAGCCTCATGTGGTAATACAATGGCCAATATCTGCTGGCAGTCACTAGAAGAATTTTCGAGTTGCAGCTTTTAACTACATATTTTTAGTCACATTATTAAACAGTAAATTCGTCATATAGCAAAATAAATATAAAAGTGTAAGTTCCTTTGTACCAAAGCAATGTGAGAAATATTTCTCATCAAGCAGAAATGTTTCTAAACATTTAGGTCTGACAGAGTAATGTCCTTCTGTTGTCTGTGTATGGAGGAGAAATTCTGCATATACTGTTTGATATATACACACACACATATCTATCTATCTATCTATATTTACACACATATATATATATATGCATATATATATATATGTATGTATATATATATATATATATATATATATATATATGTATTATCTACTGGCGGTCGCCAGTAGATAGTTATAGTTACAACCTATTATCCATAGGAAATCCGCGACATTCTATTTGAAATAACTCTCTTGCCGGTTGACGTATCTTCGCGAAATTTTCAAACTTCGTGGGGCGCTCCGGTCCGCTCCTACCCTGAAAGTCTCGGGGTGATACGTCAAGCGGGGGCCGAGAAAAAAGGGGGTCCCAAAACGCGTTTTCCCCATGCATTTTCCCATAGGAAACTTTAGACACGGCTACAGCCCGAACTGCTGAACGGAATTACACCAAATTTGGCAAAGAGGTAGTTCTTGGTTCAGAAAGAACCCTTTTTGTTAAATGGTGTAAATCCGTTCAGTAGTTGCTGAGAAAATCAAAAAGTAAAAGTACATATATATCTATGGGCACGGAGGATTCGCGCACCCTGAGCGCACCCTGCGCGCACCGTCCCGATCACGAGCTGCATGTTAATTGGCTGTCAGCTGGCTGTCAACATTCCGATTCAGGAAATGTTGGCAGCCATTTTGTCCCTCGGTAGAACCGAGGGACAGAAACAAGTGCGCAAAGCGCACAAAGGGGGGAGGGTAGAAACACCCTGACCCCCTAGGTTTGCTCAGGGGGTCCCACAAGGACCCCCTGGGCAAAAAAAAAATTTTTTTTTTTTTTTAAAATCGGCAGGATGCGCTCAGGGTGCGCGAATCCTGCCGAAAAAAAAAAAATCGAAGCGCGGTCTCCCGCGCTTCGATGTTAATTGGCCCCCGGGTGGCCCAAGTCCCGGGGGCATGGTGGGGGGGGGATAATTTAATGTGTGGGGGGCCTCAACGGGCCCCCCAAGCCCCGGGGACCGCCACCCCCC
Source organism: Calotriton arnoldi (assembly GCA_963921515.1). NCBI lineage: Eukaryota > Metazoa > Chordata > Amphibia > Caudata > Salamandridae > Calotriton > Calotriton arnoldi. Next base: position 1,187,714 of record CAWUFW010002732.1, read on the forward strand.
GGGGCTTTTTTTAAAAAATGGTGCGGGAGGGCTCTGAGCCCTCCCGCAGCCCCGGGGACCACCACCTCCCCGGGGCTTTTTTTAAAAAAATTATTAAACCTGTGTGGGGGGCTCCAGCCCCCCCACACGCCCCGGGGACCACCACCTCCCCGGGGCACTAAACATTTTAATATGGGGGTCCGTTACGGACCCCCAGAGCCCGGGGACCACCACCTCCCCGGGGCTGTGTACTGAATGGGAGGGGGCCGCGCGGCCCCCTCCTGGAGCCCTTGATGGCCCTGGGGACCACCACCCCCCAGGGCCGGCTCCTGCAGTGTCCCGGGGTGCCTACCCCCGGGACACTGCTGTTTGCAATGACAGGACGGGAGCCTCGCGGCTCCCGTCCTGTCATTGCAAACTGCTTTGGATATTGGAAGAGAGAGCAGGAAACCTGCTCTCTCTTCCAATATCCAAAGCCGATTGCTTTTACACATGGGGAGCAGCATGTTAGCTGCTCCCCATGTGTAAAAGCAATGCCGGCACCCTAGGGACGCGGGGAGCCGGCGGGACTGTGGGGGGATTGGGGACCCCCCCACAGTCCCCAACGAGAGGCCAGGCCCCGGGGGATGGGGTCCCCGGGGCAAGTAGTGGCCCGGGAGGGGGGCCACGCGGCCCCCCTCCCCAAAAAAATAAATAAATAAAAAAAAAAAAAAACGGAATGGCCGGCCCCGGGGGATGGGGTCCCCGGGGCCTTAAATGGCCAGAGGAGGGGGGCCACGCAGCCCCCCTCCAAAGAATATAAATAAAAACGAGGCCATGCCCCGGGGGATGGGGTCCCCGGGGCCAATACAGGCCCAGGGAAGGGGGGCCACGCGGCCCCCTTCCCGTTTTTTTTTTAAAATTACAAATTAAAAAAAAGGGGTAAGGCCCTGGGGGATGGGGTCCCCAGGGCATAAAAACAGGAAAAAGGAAGGGGGGCCACACAGCCCCCCTTCAGGGGACAAATTATTTTTTTTTTTTTTTAAACGATCGGCCCGCAGGCCCCGCCCCCTTCCTTCACCACTCTGCAAACGCGCCCCCTGGCGCGTTTGCAGAGGGGGAACGAATTCCCCTTGAATACTGGGGGTCCCTGGGGGCCAACTAGCCCACCAGGAACCTCCAGTATGCGCCAGGGGGCTGCGTTGCAGAGAGGTGTAGAGAGGCCACACCCCTTTTTACACCTCTCTGCAACGCAGCTCTGTGGCGCTTTTTGGAGGTATATGGTGGGCTAGTTGGACTCCGGGGACCCTCAGGATTCAAGGGGACTTAATCCCCCAACTTAAAACGCGCCACGGGGCGCGTTTGCACAGTGGTGAAGGGAGGGGGCGGGGCTTCAGGTGACATGTGTGCAAACAGGCCCCGTGGCGCGTTTTAAGATGGGGAATTAAATCCCCTTCAATCCTGAGGGTCCCTGGGGGCCAACTAGCCCAACAGGTACATCCAGAAAGCGCCACAGAGCTGCGTTGCAGAGAGGTGTAAAAGGGGTGTGGCCTCTCTACACGTCTCTGCAACGCAGCCCCTGGCGCATATTGGAGGTTCCTGGTGGTCTAGTTGGCCCCTAGGGACCCTCAGGATTCAAGGGAACTTAATCCCCCAACTTAAAACGCGCCACGGGGCGCGTTTGCAAAGATGTCACCTCAGGCCCCGCCCCTCCCTTCACCATTGTGCAAATATTCCTCTAAAATCAGCCGAAATAGGAATTCCGATTTACTCACCTGTTATAAGGAGAGACCTCAGTGCTGTATCTTTCAGCCCAGTACTGGTCCTGAAAAGTAATTTTAACCGTACTTACCGGTAACTTGAATTTCCTTCATAGGCTAACATTGACTGGTTTCACTTGGAAATTCTTCTAAGTGTGGAGTTTTGGAACTTTAAAATATTCCTCTAAAATCAGCCGAAATACGAATTCCGATTTACTCACCTGTTATCAGGAGAGACCTCAGTGCTGCATCTTTCAGCCCAGTACTGATCCTCAAAAGTAATTTTAACCGTACTTACCGGTAATTTGAATTTCCTTCATAGGCTAACATTGACTGGTTTCACTTGGAAATTCTTCTAAGTGTGGAGTTTTGGAACTTTAAAATATTCCTCTAAAATCAGCCGAAATACGAATTCCGATTTACTCACCTGTTATCAGGAGAGACCTCAGTGCTGCATCTTTCAGCCCAGTACTGATCCTGAAAAGTAATTTTAACCGTACTTACCGGTAACTTGAATTTCCTTCATAGGCTAACATTGACTGGTTTCACTTGGAAATTCTTCTAAGTGTGGAGTTTTGGAACTTTAAAATATTCCTCTAAAATCAGCCGAAATACGAATTCCGATTTACTCACCTGTTATCAGGAGAGACCTCAGTGCTGCATCTTTCAGCCCAGTACTGATCCTGAAAAGTAATTTTAACCGTACTTACCGGTAACTTGAATTTCCTTCATAGGCTAACATTGACTGGTTTCACTTGGAAATTCTTCTAAGTGTTGATTTTTGAAACATACAAATATTCCTCTAAAATCAGCCGAAATCCGAATTCTGATTTACTCACCTGTTATCAGGAGAGACCTCAGTGCTGCATCTTTCAGCCCAGTACTGGTCCTGAAAAGTAATTTTAACCGTACTTACCAGTAACTTGAATTTCCTTCCATAGGCTAACATTGACTGGTTTCACTTGGAAATTCTTCTAAGTGTGGAGTTTTGGAACTTTAAAATATTCCTCTAAAATCAGCCGAAATACGAATTCCGATTTACTCACCTGTTATCAGGAGAGACCTCAGTGCTGCATGTTTCAGCCCAGTACTGATCCTCAAAAGTAATTTTAACCGTACTTACCGGTAACTTGAATTTCCTTCATAGGCTAACATTGACTGGTTTTCAGCAAAAAAGTTTCAAAGTGTTGATTTTCACAAACTACAAATATTCCTTAAAAATCGCCTGTATGACTTAAACGCATTCTTTCAACTGTTTACAGGAGATGCACCAGTGCTGGATCCAGGATCCAACACTGAGTAAGAAAAAGTAACGATAACAGTTTTTACCTGCTAAGTGAATTTCCTTCCATAGGATAACATTGGTGATTCTATGAGAAAAAGTTTCAAAGTGTCAACTTTTAAAATACAATAATATTCCTTAAAAATCACGACTGTAACCAAAACGCTTTTACTCAACTGTTTACAGGAGATGTACCAGGACTGAATCTAGGATCCAGTCCTGTGGTTACAAAAGTAATCCATAAAGTAACTAATTGCATTTAACTAGAAATTCACATTGAGCTGAATGTTGCATTGTGTTTGAAAATGTGTTGCCCATTGCAACAACTGTAACTACTGTACTTAAAAGTCTATTGCCTATCTGCAAAGTATTTAAACTAAAGTAATTCATTCTGAGAAAGTATTTTTTGTAATGTAATGTATAATGTAATTACAATGTAATTTGACAAATAAAATATGTAAAAAAAAATTGTTTCTAAAAATGTAGTAAATCAGTATGAAAAAAATTAATATAACAATTAATACATTTAAAAATTGTCATTTACAAAACCTTTGAAATTCACTGAAAAAACCGTAGGTTTCAGGCACGTTATAGTTAGAAATTAGCATTTAAAAAACCTTTGAAATTCACTGAAAAAACCATAGGTTTCAGACACGTTATAGTTACAAATTAGCATTTAAAAAACCTTTGAAATTCACTGAAAAAACCATAGGTTTCAGACACGTTATAGTTACAAATTAGCATTTAAAAAACCTTTGAAATTCACTGAAAAAACCATAGGTTTTAGGGACAGTTATAGTTACTTGGACATTGCACTCGTACAAAACCCGTGAAATTCCCCCGTTATAGTTAGTTCAGCTAACTATAACTCGCGCCCCGCAATGCACTGCTGATGACGTCACATATTACATCACTCATGACATGGTCAGTGACATCACTGATGACATCACTGATGACATCTCAAATGACATCACTGATGACATCATCCACGTGATAATCTGATGCACCTCCTCACACCCTAATATAACCTTTGATACACCCACTCTAAATTACAGACTGCCATTCGCAAAACCATAGACACTCCAACACCAATAACTACATACCCACTCACTGATTCTTAGGTCTACACACACACATCCACTCACTCACCCGTACAGTCACTCATACTTACGGTCACTCAGTACAGGACTATCATATGCACTCTTACTCCTATATAGACACTCAAACAACGCCACTCATCCATAGAGATACTCACACACCTAGTCAGTCATGCAAATAATTAAACACACTGCCATTTACTCACCTATACAGTTATACACACACACCAGCTCACTTACTCATACAAATAGTAGCACATTGTTACGCTCTTATACAATCACTGATACAAGCACACAATCATCCATACAGCCACTATCACAATCACTCACTCTTGCTTATAGCTATTTATATACTCCAACACACATATATACTGCCTTTCACATATGTAGTTACTCACACATGTACCACTGGGACATACATTCACTCACTAACACACTCTTACACACACTTACCCACCCATACAGTCTATCACAGATGCACTCTTGAAACCATCCACCCAGTGAATCACCCACTCACACATCTATGCACAGAGTTGCACACACCCCTCCCACACAAACACTCAGGCACCCATACAGATACTCAGACAAGCATTCAATAACTCATATAGAAAATCATTTAGCTATTCACAAACACATGCAGCCACTTACACAGCAACAGACAGACGGATACAGACATACACCCAGTTTAGTCACTAACCCATGCATTCAGTAAGATACGTTAAATCACTCACTTATAGAGTCAGTCACGCACCTACTAAATCATCCATACAGACACTTACACACCCACTCATTCTTCAATACGTCTTTTCCTATATATTTTAAAAATATTTAAACTTTACAGAAACACACAGTCACTGGATGATGTCATCAGTGATGTCATTTGAGATGTCATCAGTGATGTCATCAGTGATGTCACTGACCATGTCATGAGTGATGTAATATGTGACGTCATCAGCAGTGCATTGCGGGGGCGCGAGTTATAGTTAGCTGAACTAACTATAACGGGGGAATTTCACGGGTTTTGTACGAGTGCATTGTCCAAGTAACTATAACTGTCCCTAAAACCTATGGTTTTTTCAGTGAATATATATATATATATATTTTTTTCTTTTCTTCTGTGCATTTGTTCAAAGTGATGCTCCTTCCCCGTCCACTGAAGCCACCCTGCAGGGTTGGGGGCCCCCCATTGTTGGAGGTTGCTGTGTGGATATTAATTAGGGGGCATGACGCTTGCCTCCATACTAGATAATGGATTCAGCCTGATACTACTGGATGTGGAGTTGAGAAAGGTATTTACCTCTCCTTGGCAATTAAAGACTCCTTGCGTGTGAGACACATTATATTAACTTTGACAGCAATAATGATGAGCGAGTGTTGCTAAAACTATTAAAGCTGTAAATTACTTTTACTGATCTGCACGTGGCCACTTTACTCCTATGGGATGTTATGCACTGGAACACTTGTGGTGACGTGATGCTATTAAGCATTACTTCAATACAGCACTACAACACGAAGATTATGATAACATTTCTGGTGTATTTTGGGAGATGTATGACTGTGCTACTAAGTCACGTGGCAGCATGGATTTAAAAGCACCTGTGTCTTGTAGAATGCATACCTACTCACCTGTGATCAAGGCATGATAGCCGAAACGCGTCAGGATTTTGAGCATGCAGCTGAATAGATCAGCATAGTGAAGGTATACTATAAATACCATTGGACGACGAAAGTAATAACAACTTCATCTATACCCTTACACAGTTCAATTTGTTAGCCATACAAAGTGTATTTTGAACGTAGTAGCATCTAATTTATCATAACTGAATTCATAATATTGCTCAATAATCCTTGAAAAAGTATTATAAGTATGTACAAAATCGAATCTCTCCCAAATGGGCTGAAAGTTACTCTACATTATGTATTGACATTAGATCAAAGTCCTCAATTATTAACATAAGGCCCAAAGTGAGCTAATGTACCTATGTGCTCCTCCATAGAGCATAGAGTCCATTAGGAAACCTATATCCCAGTTGAATTTACCATCAAAAACACACCTTAAATAGACGGCACATACTAACATTTTATAATAGTTGTTCAAGATTTTTTTCCTGTGGTGCAATTCTGTTCAACAGCTTTTGCTGTTGTGGTGAATCTCATCATTGGTGATGTCATTTGAAATGCCATCAGTTATGCCAGATGTGAGGTCATGAGCAGTACAAGATACGGCCATGAATTATGGTTTGCATAGCAAACCAGAACTAGGCAATATAAGGGGGTTTGGGTTTTCTTTGTAACTCTACTCTAACTGTCTGTTTTAAAATAGAATGTCTGACTTTTATTTTAGACCTGGGCAGAGTTTGCAGAGTTTTACTCCGCGGAACTCCGCAAAGTGCCAGCAAAACTCCGCCACACTATGGGGAGTTCCGCCAGCAGCAGAGTCTGTTAGGTCGCACTGCTTGTACTGATTTTTAGCACCACAAGTTTGTCCCACGCTGTAAAATCAGCGCGAAGGGCACTACGCGTTGCACCAGAGGGCACTGCTGCTTTCTGCCACTCAAGTAGACATTCTACTCAGGCTGCAGCTTCCTCAACATGAGCGGCAGATTTCTCAATGCAAGTGGTCGCAACCTGCCACAACCTCCCGCATTGAGAAACATCGCGGGGAGGAGGTCTAACGCGCGATTGTTTCTCATGGGCGCTCGCCAACTTAACATTGGCGAGCTGCTCGAGAGAAAAAACTCTGCTCTGTGTCACTTCACAGAGTTTTTCAGAACGTGGGCAAAACTCCGCGAACTCCGCCGGCGGAGCGGAATTCTTCACCCACCCCTAGTTTTTTTTTAAATGCACATTTGTGTTATGAGCAGAAGATGCCTTATTTTACCCAGGAGGCCTGCAGTGTGCAGTTACACTTTAACCCAAGGATCTATTTATTCGTGCCTCCTCTTCAACATTTACATTCGGTCCATAAGCAGTACCAGGTTAATTTCCAAATGTACACTGACAACACTCAAATCTACTTACACCTTGATCGATGGAGGGGATCTATAATTAACGCAATTTTCAAGAACGTCAATCTAAATCAACTTGAAAATTATCGCTTGATTAACCTCCAAGATATCGAGGCAAAACATTTTGCTAGTCTGTTACTTACAGATCTGCTGAGGTGGGCAGAAGACAACAAAATTGGACCCCCAAATCAAACAGGGTTTACCCACAGGACAGATACAGAAACCAACAGTCTGGCATTATCATTAATAATGGACAAACTTAAGCAAAAAAAGCAACCACTCAACCTCTGTTACGTCAATTATAAGGCTGCATTTAACTTTGTGCAACTGTACTGTCCAAGGGTATCCTGCCTCATCTTTTAAAAGCCATACAGTTGCTGTACACGGACACCTGGGCAAGGTGCGAACAGGAGATGGCTCCATTTTATCTAGGAAAATACACACGTTCCAGGGCCGAAAGAAAGGTTGTGTTTTGGCTCCATATTTGTTTAATCTGCGTTTAGCTAATCTAACGCCTGAACTGGATGCAGCAAACTCGCATGTCCCTAAAATAGGTTCCATGCATATTTAAAATTTATTATATGCAGATGATGCGATCTCGCTCAGTCAGGCAAAGATCGGGCTGGAATGACTCATAGAAAAGCTATTCTTATTCTCTTCAACCAAAGGCATGACAGTGAATCTAAAGAAAACAAAGATCATGAAAGTTAGTTGCAGGATAATGAAAAGTTACACATGGTTCTTACATAATAAACAACTGGAGTTGTCAATAAACTTTAGAAATTTAGGAGTACTTTATGATGATAGAGGCTCCTTCAAACACCACAGACATGATTTCATGAGGAGAGGTAATGCTTTGATCCTGGTCTTTCGCACCCTACAAAGAGCACTAGATGAACCAAGCTTTCTACCTTTATTGAAAGTAATAGAGGCAAAACGTATTCCGAGTGTTATGTATGGATGCGAAGCGGTCCTCGGCAGAGATGCAGCACTCATAAACTCAATTTCATCTCAAGCATTCAGATCGCTGTGTCGCCTCCCTCCAAATTCCTCTCCAGCCCAGATAAGACTTGAGTTTGGTTTATCAAACCAGTTAATAGCGAGGAAAGGAAACTACATACAAAACTTTAAAAGAATCAGGTCAGCCTCAGGAAGTCAACTGGGCCAGACCTGTAGAAGGAACTGCAAATGAATGAAACTGCACCAGCATGCCGCTATCTCGACTTGGCCATTAAAGATCTAGGGATTCATACAATATGGGAAAATTCCCCCTCTCCAGCAGCTTTTTAAAAATTGGTCAATGTTATTATCAAGAATTCATCCATGCTCAAAGACAAAAATATGCTATCACGTAGATCGCATGCCTGGTCAGTTCTAAATGAATATAAGATACTTAAGTGCCAATCTTGCCTAGAGGCCGGGTGGTCAAGTCACTTAAAAATTGATTTTATGCATTATCACTTTGGCCTTCATCCAAGAGAAAACAATAGAAAAATATGGGAAAAGGTGATTGCAGATTGTGTAACTCTGGGGAAGAAAATATCATACACATTACTTATTTGTGCCTAGCTTTATTACAAGAAACAAGACAGTTGCTGAAAGTTCCCTTTAATCAGCGTGGGATTCGGACCTGCAAGCAGGCAGTAGTTGCAGGTCTAAAATCTGCTCACTACGCCACTGGAGTCAAGCTATCCTGGCTGAAGAGGGGTGAAACCCCGAAACCGGTCCTAGGATGCTTGATTCTGGTCCAGGGAAGACATGGCTTGGCAGTTCGGTCTGGACTGTTCCCATGAGGCACAGGGTCAAGACTGATTTGCATATGGCTATGTCTGAACTGGGGTGGCGTGGTGAAGCAAAATAATGATGGATTAAACCCAGATCAGTGACTGGGGGTGAATGTTTGCCAATGTGCAACATTCCGTCCATCATCTTGTGTGTTTTGCATTTCGCCCTAAGTGGGAAGGGTATGCCCAGATGTGGGTCCCGTGCTCACTACGCCACTGGAGTCAAGCTATCCTGGCTGAAGAGGGGTGAAACCCCGAAACCGATCCCAGGATGCTTGATTCTGGTCCAGGGAAGACATGGCTTGGCAGTTTGGTCTGGACTGTTCCCATGAGGCACAGGGTCAAGACTGATTTGCATATGGCTATGTCTGAACTGGGGTGGCGTGGTGAAGCAAAATAACGATGGATTAAACCCAGATCTGTGACTGGGGGTGAATGTTTGCCACTGTGCAACATTCCGTCCATCATCTTGTGTGTTTGCATTTCGCCCTAAGTGGGAAGGGTATGCCCAGACGTGGGTCCCGTGCTCACCACGCCACTGGAGTCAAGCTATCCTGGCTGAAGAGGTGAAACCCGAAGCCGGTCCTAGGATGCTTGATTCTGGTCCAGGGAAGACATGGCTTGGCAGTTCGGTCTGGACTGTTCCCATGAGGCACAGGGTCAAGACTGATTTGCATATGGCTATGTCTGAACTGGGGTGGCGTGGTGAAGCAAAATAACGATGGATTAAACCCAGATCTGTGACTGGGGGTGAATGTTTGCCAATGTGCAACATTCCGTCCATCATCTTGTGTGTTTTTCTAAAATCTACGGACGCCATGCTGAACTGTCGGTATACTAAATTTTTAAGATTTAGTGGAAAAAACTGCTAGCCCTCAATGCCTTGCAGTCTTAAAATTAATCTGTGACTCTTCCTAGTTTTACATAAAAGTTATGAAATTGATATAGTATGAGTGCTCTATCATTTTAAAGGAAATGCCCGTACTTGCACATTCATATGATATATTCTTTTGATGTCCACTGATCAAAATATATATTACGCACTTTCATTAGATGCACCTCTCCTTAACTTATAGGGCTATTTAAAGGGATGCAGCACCAAATTTTGTTATGTGCCAGTAATAGGCTTCGATAATTACCTGCCTTTTATATGAATTTGTTTCATTCATAATTTTTATAAATTGCTAAAAAAAAAAAGGGAATTGTATTTCTATTGAATGATTTTTAAAGGAAATGCTTTGAAAAGTAACTATTTAAGAGCTAATTGTAAAGTTTTTATGAACTGTACAATAAATAATTTGACTTGACTTGCCACTTACACCTTGACAATGAACCATGGAATCCAGCCTACATTTACGCGTGCCTGGATCACATGTTCCAATGGAAGAAGCTGCTGCAGTTGAATATACAGAGCTCAATAGTATATCTTAGTGATTATAAAGCTTAAGCCTGATGCTCCACCATTTTGCCTCACTTACAAACTCTGGATTGTCCCCATGACCTCACTAAAAGTGAGAAAATAAGGAATTTTCTTGAAGCCCAAATTCACCATTGCTCCTCAAGTCAGCTCTGTATCAAAGGGAGTGAATACGCAGCTCTCACTCTTGAGAAAAACGTCTTACGCTCCTCCAAACCGAACACAGAATTGAGCCACCTAGAGGCCGCAACCTGGCATGCCTTGACCACAGCAACATCATTTAGTTAAGTTTTCATACCAAACTCATTGCCAGGCTCTAACAACTACAGAACCCTGCAGCAAGAATGTGTGTTAACCTTAGTAAGCAGACTCAGCATCAAACTAGGTCTTAAAGCTTTCCATTGACTGCAGAGCGTACGTTTTGCCCGTGGTTACAAGTGGTGCACACCAGCATTCATGTTTGGGGCAGGAATTATTTTTCATTATGTATCTTAGAAACAGAGCAAGTGATAAAGATAGAAAATGGAGAATGAAGGAGGAATAGCAACATTAGAAAACTGTGACAAGCATAGAAAGCAAGGAGGGAAAAGAATCAGCACGAGTGAGACAAGAGAGAAGGAGGTGTAGGGTGGTAAAGAAACTGGCATGAGGTGGGATCAAGATTGGGCAGCCCTGGTGTTTGGCAACCTCAGCATTTGGCAGTGCCAGCGGTGGGTCCCCAAGAAAAACAGTGGGTTCCTGCATTTTTTTACATGATTTTATTTTTATGTTTACAAATTGAGCACTAACTGGCTAGATACCAACAATTCATGGTCCTTTTCACCATCCACAAAGCATACTGGGACAAAGAACCCACTTACCTGCAGAAGCTTATACCCCATCGTTATTCCTACAAGCTACAAGCAATTCTGTTAGACAATTACATTTAATCGCATTACTTCAAATGAGCTAAATATCGGGACAGATATCTGGGTACTCAAATCTAGAGGCTCTAAAACACCCTTAGCTTAAGCCTAAGAACTGAGCCCAACTATATGAAGTTCAGAAAACTCTTGAAACATTTTTGGCTCGTTACCTGAGATTATCTAGGTTGCACTGAAGAAAATTGGTCATGTTTACTCACCCTGCCTGACTTGATGGTGTCTACCTCTTCCAACAACCCAACGTACCTCCCTCCTGTAAAGTTACCAAATTGTAACATACAACACTATCCAAAACTCTACAATAAATAAATAAATTAAATACATGTTCTAGGTGCATGTCATTGTGAGTGTTTGTATATGCATCACAAGGGGAGACAAAAGAAGACAGAACGAGAGTGAAGCTTTCCCTTTCTGTTGACTATGCTATTCCTGTTAAGCGTGTGTGTTTGTATGTGTGTATTTGTGTGTGTGTGTGTGTGTGTGTGTATACAAGTGTGTACTGCTGCAGACTCTGCTGTAACTGTTGTGTGTGTGTGTGTTTATGTTTCTGAAGGACTTACATTGCTCCTACCTCTGTCTGTAAAGGAAGCTTGCACTGTTTCTGACAGTTTGTACCTGTTCTGTGTGTATTAAAGAAGCACGCACATCTACTACCTCTATCCCTGCTGCCTCTCCTGAGTACATGAGGAAAGCTTCGACTGCTGTTGACTGTACTGCCTCAGATCAACATGTCTAATTTCTTTTCTCATGCCACTGTCTGTGGCGTATCTGTTGTGTGTGCTAAGCGAAGGCTGCTCTTCTTCCTAGTCTAGAACGGCCCGTTTTACGTGAATTAAGGATACACTGCTGTTGCTGGAAATGTACCTACTGTGAGTAAAGGAAGCTTACATTGCTGCTTTTGCCTGTGTTGTAACGTGTGTGTTTGTGTGTGTGTATGTGTTTGTGTGTACATATAATATACTTTCTCCACGTCTTTAACCCTAATGCTGCACCTTTTTATGTGTATTTAGAAAGCCTGAACTATTGATGTCAATGCTGCCACTGCTGCTACCTGTGCC